>CM063509.1:87517984-87535484 GCA_032207245.1 Pardosa pseudoannulata | reverse complement strand
GTATATGTATAATATATATATATATATAAACATATATATATATATATATAAGCATATATATATACACATATATATATACATATATATACATATATATACATACATACATATATATATATATATATATATATATATATATATATATATATATATATATATATATATATATATATATATATATATATATATATATGAAGTACTAGAATACAATTTTCTAAACATCTTAAGAGATTTATTCAATGATGAAAGACCCAGATCTCATAATAAGCATTACAAGAAGGTCATGTAATGTTTATCAACAAGTGGTACCCTAAAGAATATTAAACGTTGACTGCCAGACGCATTTTCGAAGGTTTGCCCAAGGCGCCGATGTGAACTTTTCATTATGCAATGCATATTATGCTGAAATATTTGCAGCAAATAAAATCATGCTAAAAGCAGTTTTCGTGGTGGCGGTCATCCATGACTCCTACGGCGAAGTATTGTTACGATCGTCCTTTTTTTTTCAAACAATCGTACTTCGATTGTTAAGTGATTACTCTCATTCTTTAGTATTTAAAGCATCTAGGAAGTACTAGAGCAAAGAATTTGACTATAAAAGTGGGAACATATTGTTTTGATTGCGTTGATTCACCTTTTCTTTGCCTTGTATGTTTCAATTTGATTCATCACAATATGCACCGATAAAATGCATGTTTTTCAGGTACTAATAAAATTATTTTTGTATGTTCTATATTGTATTAATTGCTTCAAATCATTATAATAACAATGGTATTATTGAAAAATTTATCAGTATCGTTATTTACTATAATTATGTACATTTATTATTTTCAGTTTCGAAGCTGATCCACACGGTTTTGTAGCCGAGTGCAGGACCCCATGGAAGTCAACGTGTTAATGACTATTAGTAGCGTCTCGTTTAGTGTAGGTCTGGTTAGTTAGGTTCTCACATAAAATTCTATATTAACTTTGAAACTTAAATAATGTTTAAAGTTATATATTTTACAATCATTATAAGCAATTTTAGAAAATGCACAAATTATTTTCATAAAATGAATAAGTGATTATACTTTTGCTTAATGATTTTAATAAAATCAATAAATCTCTTTAAAAATAGATTTTGCTAAATTTGACGATCGTTAGAAAGTTATCCTTGCATAAGTCCGTATTAGGCTTATATGCATACCTACAAATACAATTATATTCATGGTTTGTATATTTTGTAATACTTTACACAGTGTTACACATCGAACCTAGTACCTGTGTTGAGAGAGACCGAAGCGCTACTCCAATGCCGCTATCAATAAACATGTCTATTAAATTCAGCTCAAGCACGTTTCCTACTTCTGAATCATAACTGTCCTCCTGAACTAACCACTGAAATCCATAAGAAAGAATAAAAAGTGATTTATGATTTTCGAAAACTCTTTATCCCAAAATATTTTAGGGAAGAGGGAATATACTATCGAAATATAAAAATCTTTCCTGTTTAGAGGTCAGTGAACCTCGTTAGAGTTGTTTACGAAATATAAAATTATGTAAGTTTTTACGATTTTTGCCGAATTTATTTTCGAGGGGAATGATAAGTTTTCTCTAATAACGAGTTTTCTTGTTGTGCAAATATTTGCATTTATAAAATCTATATCTTACCTGCAAGAATGATTGATGCTTCTTCTCTCTTGAATACAGAAAGATAAACGTATAAATTTTTTCATCATTCACAAACAAACTACATTTTTTTAGTGTATTGCTGGGACTTATTTTTCTAACAAATAATGAGCTTAGTTCAATTATGACGGGTCAAGATGTTCAATGAAAACGTTAATTCTCTGTTGATCAACAACTGGTATTTTAACGGAATTAGTTGTAACATTAATTTTTAATCATGCATACAAGAATACTTGATGTTTAATTTGTTGAGGATGAAAACATAACACATAAAATCTCGCACGTTTTACCTGTAGATACTAGAGTTCACTTTTCTAAACATCTTAGAAGAGTTACTCAATAATGAAAGAATCAGATCTCAAAATGGTCAATACAAAATATTCATGCATAGTTTATTAACAATTGGTACATTAAAGAATATTAATTACTACTAGTGACTAAAATTATGAAAGTTTTCTACGTTTTTTCGGTGAAAATATTTTTGTGAGGAATAAAGATTCCTTAATACCTACTTTTCTTGTTCTCAGTACAAATATTTGCATTTATAAAATCTATATTATGCATGCAAGAAGGATTGATGGTTCTTTTCTATTTAATACAGAAAGATAAACATATAAAAGTTTGCATCATTTACAAATAAACTACATTTTCTTCATTGTCTTTATGGGACTTACTGTTGTAAAAAATAATGAGCTTAGTTCAATTATGACTGACCAAGATGGTCAATGGAAAAGTTAGCGCTCTGTTGATCAACAACTGGTATTTTAAAGGAATTCATTGTGACATTAATTATTAATTAAGCATGGAAGAATAATTGATGTTTACTCATTTCAGGATAAAAATATAAACACATAAAATCTTTCACGTTTTACCTGTAGATACTAGAGTTCACTTTTCTAAACATCTTAGTAGATTTACTCAATAATGAAAACAAACAGATCTCAAAATGGTCAATACAAAATATTCATGCTTAGTTTATTAATAATAGGTACTTTAAAGAATATTAATTACTACTAGTGACTAAAATTATGAAATTTTATACGTTTTTTCGGTGAAAATATTTTTGTGGCGAATAAAGTTTCCTTAATACCTACTTTTCTAATTCTCAGTACAAATATTTGCATTTATAAAATCTATATTATGCATGCAAGAATGATTGATGGTTCTTTTCTATTTAATACAGAAAGATACACATATAAAAGTTTGCATCATTTACAAATAAACTACATTTTCTTCATTGTCTTTCTGGAACTTATTGTTCTAAAAAATAATGAGGTTAGTTCAATTATGACTGACCAAAAATGTTCAGTGGAAAAGTTAAAGCTCTGTTGATCAACAACTGGTATTTTAAGGGAATTAATTGTAACATTAATTATTAATTATGCATACAAGAATAATTGATGCTTATTCATTTCAGGATAAAACCAAAAAATATAAAATCTCGCACGTTTTACCTGTAGATACTAGAGTTCACTTTACTAAACATCTTAAGATTTGTACTCAATAATGAAAGAACCAGATCTCAAAATAGTCAATACAAAATATTCATGTATAATTTATCAACAATTGGTACATTAAAGAATATTAACTACTACTTGTGACTTCTCGTTTATAGTAAATGTGGATAGTTAGGTTGTTATTTAAAGTCTATATTAAATTTCAAATTAGTTAAAGTAACATTAATTTTTCATTAGTGTTAGTGAGGTCGCTGGGTTTGTTTAATTATATAATGGACTGTAATCTTTTTCCTTATAAATTTTATTTACAACACCATAATACACAAATACATAAACTCAACTAATTCGTGATAAACCATGTCACCACCGCGTGAAGTGGGTGGGAGCGTAAAAATGGTTGCTCTTAACGCTAATGCTAAACTAAGTCACCACCGCATGAGGTGGGTGGTAGCGTAACTGACTGCCATTCACGCTTTCGCCTTGATTACGGCAATGCTTGTTTCCAGCAAGGCTCGCTAGGTGGAGCTCTTCTTAAATTTGCATCCGGAACGGAACATGCCGCCCGGGGCTGAAATATAAACTATTTCAGAAAGTTACATAACCTCTCCATATTACACATATTTGATACAATACAATAAATTTGAAATAATTGATACACAATAATAAAATAAGCAAATATTAATTCAATTGCCATACAATTAAAATTAAGAGAATAGTATAAGCAACAATATACAAACTAAATTTCAATTCTTATACACATATACATATATAAAACACTTAACAAATATGAATATAATCAAATACTATAAAACCATTTCTAAATGCACATCAAACCAACAAACATGATTATTTCTCTACTGGTAAGACTGCAATTTTTGTAACAGATCTTTTATAAACACCATTTTTAGTTTTGACTAACACAACTCTTACATAATTGTCTTTACCATGAAATACATCAACAATTCTTCCTAGTAGCCATTTACAGGAAGGAAGATTATCTTCCTTTACTACTACTAAGTCACCTATTTTTATATTTTGTTTATAAATCATCCATTTATTTCTTTGAATCAAAGTGCTCAGGTAGTTCTTAGACCAGTTCTTCCAAATGTTATGAACCATTTTAGTAGTTTTTTGCCATAAACCGAGTCTATTGTTATCTATTTCTATTAAATTAGGTTCAGGCATTGCATTAATGGGTCGACCTATTAAAAATGTCCTGGAGTTAATACATTTAAATCATCAATATCAGAAGTTAACGGGGTAAGAGGGCGAGAATTTAAAATTCCCTCGACCTGAATCATAAGTGTTAAAAATTGCTCATAAGTTAAAATAGAATTTCCTACAGTTCTCTTAAAATGATATTTAAAAGATTTAACACCTGCCTCTGAAAGGCCATTAAAATTTGGAGCTCTTGGGGGTATAAATTTCCACCGTATTTTTTCCTCTGCTAGAAAATTGTTTAACACTTCATTTTGTATTGAAAAAATAGTCAGTAATTTTTTAATTTCTAAATTGGCCCCTACGAAATTTTTCGCGTTGTCACTAAATATTTTTTCGGGTTTGCCTCGTCGGGCGAAAAACCTCTTTAAACAGGCAATACAAGCTTCTGCAGTTAAATCATTCACTATCTCCAAATGTATTGCCTTTGTGACCATGCAAACGAAAATACAAACATATAATTTATGATAAGTACCTTTACGCTGCCCTTTATATTTTATTAAAAATGGACCACAATAATCAATAGCGCAACAGTTAAATGTAAAATTAATATTAATTCTTTCATTCGGTAAATCACCCATTATCTGGTGTGAAATTACAGGGTTTATTTTATTACAAGTTACACATTTGTGAACTATTCTTCTAGCAATATTTCTACCATTTAATGGCCAATAAATTTGTCTTACAGAGTTTAACAAAGCCTGTGGGCCGTTGTGAAATTCTTTTATGTGAAAATAATTAAAGATGAGTTCAGTTAAATTATTTTTTGCTGGCAATATAATGGGGTGTTTTTGATTGAAGCTTAAGTTGGCATTTTTTATTCTACCTCCAACTCTTAGTAAACCACAGTTATCAAAAAATGGATCAAAATATTTTAACTTACTACTTGACGAAAGAGGCAAACCCGCCTTCAATGAAGACACCTCTCCTGAAAAATACCTACCCTGAATGTGTCTAAGCAAAGTAGTTTTTGATTTTTCCATTTCTTCAATGGTAACACTACCTGTCTGCCTCTTAAGCGGATTTTTGCAATTATTTGCAAACCTAAAAAGTAAACTAAGCACTCTAATTAGTTTTAAAAAATTATTCGAAATATTAAAAAATAAATCAAAAAAGTTAGAGTTTGTTGTAACTAGAGTTAATTCACTAGATGTTTTTAATTCCTGTTGATAGTCACTAATTGTAATTATTGGCACTTCTTCAGGCACTAAAATTTCGCATTTCAGAAATTCCGGTCCACACCACCAAAGTTTATTTTTTATGAGTTCACTGGCAAAAGAACCTCTGGAAATAATGTCAGCAGGATTGTATTTGGAGGATACATGATTCCAATGGTAGCTAGTTGACAAGGATAGAATTTCAGTCACTCTGTTTGCGACGAAAGTTTTTAACTTGTGAGGTGGAGTTTTAAGCCAGGCCAAAACTATAGTTGAATCAGTCCAAAGCCAAACTTTATCAATACACAGCTGAAGGATCGGAATGACTTTGTTCATCAATCTAGATAGAAGTAATGCAGCAGATAATTCCAATCTAGGAATAGTCATTAGCTTTATGGGAGCTACCCTTGATTTACTACATAAGAGTTTAGAACTATATTTTCCATCCGTTGAGAGACAACGTATGTAAATAGCTGCTCCAAATGCCTTACACGAGGCATCTGCAAAGCCATGAAGTTCAATTGTTTCTACATCATCTTCGAGCACATATCTAGGAATACGGATATTATTAACGTCACTTAATTTTGACACAAAATTCGTCCATATTTGCAGAGAAGTAGGTGGGAGTTGCTCATTCCAATTTAATTTTAGAAGCCACAACTCCTGCATAAATATCTTGGCTTTCGTGATAATAGGTCCAAGCAGCCCAAGTGGATCATATATCTTAGCTATTTCTGATAGGACTTTAACAATCATATTAATTTGGAATAGAAATTGGTCTGAATGTGATGTCCACAGCATACCCAGGGCTTTCACAGGTGTTTGATGTAGGGAGTTTTCATCAAATGTATATTGAGCCTTAGAGGTATCTTGTAATAATTCGGGATGATTTGAAACCCATTTGTGCAGCTCCATACCTCCTCGTTGCAAAATTTGGATCAATTGAAGTTGCAGCTCTTGAGCCGATTGAAGAGAGCACGCTCCTGATAGACAATCATCCATGTACATGTCTTTCGATATTACGGCAGCAGCTTCCGGAAATTCCTCCATTTCTTCATCAGCCAAAGCCTTCAACGTCCGTGTGGCTAAAAAAGGCGCGCTGACAGTTCCATAAGTGACTGTACACAATTCGTACACCTTTATAGAAGCATCCTTATTTGGTTTCCATAAGATTCTTTGTAAATGTCTTTGACGAGTATCCACTTGAATTTGTCGGTACATTTTCGTAATGTCCGCACAGAAGGCATATTTATGTTTCCGAAATCTAGTCACAATCGAAAAGAGATCTTGCTGGATTATACCACCATTTAAAAGAATGGAATTCAGTGAATATCCACTAGTTGTGTTTGCACTAGCATCGAAAACTACCCGAAGAGGAGTTGATGTCTTCTCAGGTTTATAAATCGCATGGTGGGGAATGTAATAAGAAACCAAATCCAACCTCTCAGTTTTAACTTCCTTCATGTGACCCAAACGTTCATATTCTTCCATAAATTCACGATATAAAGTTTCCACAATTTTATTTTTATCTAATTTATTCCATAGATTATTCAGTCTCTTAATAGCGTATTCCTTGGATGAACCCAAATTTAATTCTGCATTTTCTTTAATCGGTAATTGTACTATAAATCTACCAGTTTCATCTCTTTTATAAGTGTCTGTAAAATGTTTCTCACAAAACAGTTCTTCCTCACCTTTAACAAATTCTTTATGATCTCCAGGAAATGACTCTATTTCAAAAAATTCTTTAAGTGATTTATCCAAACTAGATTCCTCCAACAAACAACAATAATGTGATTTATTTAATTGTGGAAGCGAACCAGTCACTAAATAACCAAATTCTGTATTTTGTAAAATACATTTCCCATTTTCTAAACGAATTTGGTCTCCCTTTAAAATATCAAAAAATAAATCACTGCCTATAATAACATCTATTCGTGAAGGAATGTCAAATTTATTATCTGCCAATTCAATGTAAGGAGGAATAGAGATTTGTGAAATATCCAATTTTGCAGCTGGAATATAATCTGTAATTTTAGGAATTACCAAAAAATCTACATTTCTTAAAAATGTTTCTGTTACATTAGAAAGTTCAGCGTTTAAAATGTGCCTTATCTGTTGGCTTAAACCATTTATTCCAGAAATACTTCCTTTAAATTGTTTTTTCTTTAAACCCAAAATCTCAGCTGCCTCATTAGTTATAATATTTACAGTCGAAGCGCTATCCAGGATGGCCTTCAACTTAATTTTATTTCCCATTGAATTTTTTATACATATTATTGCTGTATTTAATAAAACACAGTCTTTTTTAGAGCCATCTGTAAACAATGTTGCACCCGCAGCCGGCGCCTGCGAATCCGTTACACTAAGGGGGAGGGCAGAAGAGAAAAGCTTCCCTTCCCCTTCCTTTTCGTTTCTCGAATCCAAAGTATTGTTTGTTTCATGCAAAAGTGTATTGTGCAATTGATGACACATCAGGCATTTCAATTTCGAATTACACTGACCAGAATGGAATCTAAGACAGTTATAGCATTGTTTATTTTTACTCACTAATTCTTTTCTATTTGAAACACTCATGTTCCGGAATCTATAACACTTAAATAACGGATGATTTGTTTTGCATAAAATGCAAGGTTTTATGTTACTTTTATTAGAATTATTAACCACAAATGCTTTCGATTTATTAGAAACATAATTGGACTTATTTATCACCTTTTGTGGTTTTGTGTTGGAATTAATAGATGCCCTACCCACATTTTGAAGCATACAGCATCTTTTTTCCAAAAATGAAACCAAGTAATCAAAAGTAGGAACAGTTGTAGATTCCAAGGATAATTCAAATTGTTTTTGCGATTCTTTATCCAACTTATTCACAATTACATTTATTAAAATAGCTTCTGATAAATTATTTTGCTTATATTCCAGAACCTTTAATGCTCTTATATTTTTATTAACACAGTCAATAAAGCTACGCAAGTCTTTAGAAGATTCTATACTAATTTTTTCATAATTAAGAATTTCAGCAACATGAGAATCCACTAAAAGACGTTTATTTTCATATCTTTGTATCAATGCTTGAAATAAAGAGTTAAAATCATCATCAGCTGATTCCAATTGTTTTGCTTCTGCTTTTAAGGCAGCCTTTAAATAAAATAGTTTTTGTGTATCATTTAATTGATCATTATCAATTATTAAGTTAGTAAATTGACTTTTAAAATTAGCAAAGTCAGCATATGAACCATCAAATGAAGGCAATGGTATTTCAGGTAAGCGTACCTTCGGTTTCGCTTCACTTATATTTGTATTCACCTTTATAGAATCATTATTATCAGAGTCTTTAACAATTAAAGTCAATAAAGTTCTAAGGCTTACCTCAATATTTTCAAGCCTTTCGCTTGCAGATTCTATATCCTTTTCAATTTCCTCCATATCCGAAGCATCTGGAAGCTCGTAATATTTTTCACGAAGTTCTTCTAACTTCATTTGTAAACTTTCAGTCCGCTTTAATTTCACTTCTATTTGGCTGATGTTTACATCCTTAATATCGGTATTTTCCTTGATAAATAGTTCCAGCTTAGTTATAACTGCTTTTACGGCTCCTTTTGATCTATTTAGCTTTTCCATATTGCTACTTCGGCTTCCTAGGACCAAAATGTTAGTGAGGTCGCTGGGTTTGTTTAATTATATAATGGACTGTAATCTTTTTCCTTATAAATTTTATTTACAACACCATAACACACAAATACATAAAATCAACTAATTCGTGATAAACCATGTCACCACCGCGTGAAGTGGGTGGGAGCGTAAAAATGGTTGCTCTTAACGCTAATGCTAAACTAAGTCACCACCGCATGAAGTGGCTGATAGCGTAACTGACTGCCATTCACGCTTTCGCCTTGATTACGGCAATGCTTGTTTCCAGCAAGGCTCGCTAGGTGGAGCTCTTCTTAAATTTGCATCCGGAACGGAACAATTAGATTACAGGCATTAAAAGCAATTTTGGAATTTCATCTAAATAGATGTTTTGGGGAAAATGAAGAAATGAAACAAAGGAAATAAAATTTTAACTGAATTAATTGTTACATTAATTATTAATTATGCATGCAAGAATAACTGATGTTTACTCTATTGAGGATAAAAACATAAAAACATAATATCTTGCACGTTTTACCTGTAGATACTAGAGTTCCCTTTTGTACACTTCTTAAGATATTTATTCAATAATGAAAGAACCAGATCTCAAAATGTGCACTGCAAAAAAGTTCATGTAATGTTTATTGACAAGTGGTACACTAAAAATATTAATTACTACTAGTGGCTTCTCGTTTGTTGTAGATCTGGATAGTTAGGTTCTCATATAAAGTTTATATTAGATTTCAAATTAATTTTTTTTTTAATTTTGTATTTTACAATTATTATAAGTAATTTTACAGAATAAACAATTCATTATTATAACATAAAAAACAGATTATACTTGTTTAATTATTTTAATGAAAAAATAAATCTATACAAAAAATAAATTGTCCTAAATTTCGTGATCCAAAATGTTTCATTCGTTTTAAGGAAAATAATTTATTTTATTTCCAAAATTGCTTTTAATGCCTGTAATCTAATCTAAAAATTAATATCCTTTTAACCTGATATGATAGTACCTTAATTACCCAAAGCTAAGGTTGGACGTATATTGATAAGTTATAATTCATTCCCTTACAATACCAGTTGTTGATCAACGGACTGTTTACTCTTTCATGGAGCATCTTGATATATCACAATTGAATTAAACTCGTTATTTTTTATTTAAATGAGTCCCAGAAATACAGTAAAAAAATGTAGTTTATTAGTAAATGATGCAAAAATTTATTTGTTTATCTTTCTGTATTCAATTGAAAAGAACCATTAATCATTCTTCCATGCGTAATATAGATTTTATAAATATAAATATTTGCACGAAGAACAAGAAAATTAGGCATTAGAGAAAATTTATTATTCCTCTCAAAAATACATTAAAAAAATCGTAAAAACTTTCATAATTTTATATCTCGTAAAGAGCTCCAACGAGGTTCAAAGACCTCTAAACAGGAAAGATTTTAGCTCTCTTAAGTATGAGACTAGATGCATTCCTACAAATACAATTATATTCATGGCAGGATTCAATCTCTTAAAAAGAAAACTTTATACTGTATTGCAAGGAATTAAGTTATTTTTTTCTTGAGCATTTAAAGATTAAATCTTATACCATATAACTTGACTTAAAAAATTAATTACTTCCAATAAACAGTAAAATGATTTTCTACACAAATACTTTCACCTTATTAAACTCAAAAGAGAGGTTTCAATAAATATGCCATCCAGATCACGCACGTTTTCTTCTTGTGAGTCATAACTGACCTCCTAAAGTAACCACTAAAACCTGCAAGAAAGAAGGAAATGTGCTTTTATGATTTTCGAAAGCCCTTCATCCTTAAAACTTTTAGGGAAGCAGGAATATATTGTCAAAATATAAAAATATTTTCTGTGTAGAAGACATTGAACTCGATTGAAATTGTTTGCGGAATAAAAAATTATGAAAGTTTTCTAGGGTTTTTCGGTGAAAATATTTTTGTGGGGAATAAAGATTCCTTAATACCTACTTTTCTTGTTCTCAGTACAAATATTTGCATTTATAAAAACTATATTATGCATGCAAGAATGATTGGGGGTTCTTTTCTATTTAATACAGAAAGATAAACATATAAAAGTTTGCATCATTTACAAATAAACTACATTTTCTTCATTGTCTTTCTGGGACTTACTGTTGTAAAAGATAATAAGCTTAGTTCAATTATGACTGACCAAGATGTTCAATGGAAAAGTTAACTCTCTGATGATCAACAACTGGTATTTTAAAGGAATTTATTGTAACAGTAATTATTAATTATGCATGCAAGAATAATTGATGTTTACTCATTTCAGGATAAAAACATAAAGACATAAAATCTTTCACGTTTTACCTGTAGATACTAGAGTTCAATTTCCTAAACATCTTAAGAGATTTACTCACTGATGAAAGAACCAGATCTCAAAATGGTCAATGCAAAATGTTAATGTTCATGTAGCGTTTATCAACAATTGGTACACTAAAGAATATTAATTATTACTAGTAGCTTCTCGTTTATTGTAGATCTGGATAGTTAAGTTCTCATTTAAAGTCAATATTAAATTTCAATTTTTTTTAGTTTTATATTTGACAATTATTATAAGCAATTTTACAGAATAAACAATTTATTTTGATTACATAAATTACTGATAAATAAAACATATTAAGTTTCATTCAATTATGATCGGTCAAGATGTTCAATTGAAAAAATCAATGAACTCTTCGTTGATCAACAACTGTTATTATAAGGGAATTAACTATTACTAAACCAATCTTCGTCGAATCTAAGGTTGGGTAAATAAGGTACTATAATGTAAGGTTAGGTTAAAATGATATTAATTTTAACATTATATTACAGGCATTAAAAGTAATTTTGGAAAAAATTGTTTTCAATAAAATGAATAAAACGTTTTATTTATATAGATTTTTTCGAAAATTCGAAAAATGTAACTAAAGAAATAAAAGTTCTTAATTTGCCGAGTTTTGAGGATTGAGATCAACACTTGTGTAACAGAAAACCTTCTAGGGAGAATATTAACAGTACTAAAGTAATTAAAAAATTAAATATCTCTAGCAAGTGACATAAATAGAATAATAAATTAAGCAAACGATCACGATTTTCCTTCTAGCGACGTAATGGATTGACGCAAATGAAATGTTAAAAATGGCAAACATGAATGAAGAAATAGAGTAAATTAAAGTAGAATAAATTACATAACTAATGCAAATATATTATAAAAGAAGCAAAAGTTATGTTACTTTAACACATATTTTCAACACTAACCGATAAATGAAGTTAAAATGTTGTGATATTTTTATTTTTATTTTTTGTATACTCCTTTGTTCAATTACATCGGCGACTAGCTTAGAGGGTGTTTCCCAGCCCAGCTTCCGAATCAAAGTGTGCCAAAAACTTGCTTGCGTAAAATTATTCTTCCTGACGCCTGATGTCCTTCAGCAATAAACTTGGTTTCGCTGTGTACATACGCCCGAGGCTTTTCTCTCCACTTACGTGATCTTTAAATAGTTTCACTTATTTTTAAATATAAATCCCTTTATTTTTAAAACCCCATTTTCAAACCTCACCCACCCACCCACATACCCACACACACACACACACACACACATATATATATATATATATGTGTGTGTGTGTGTGTGTGTGTGTGTGTGTGTGTGTGTAGTCCATTTTTATAAAACTCCTTGACAAGGAGATAGATCAACAGATATCCCCTTGTCCAGGAGTTTTATAAAAGTGGCAGCTATTACAACAGCAAAAATGCAGTCGGGCCGACATTGAAGAGAACGACACCAGTCTGTGTGTGTGTGTGTATAGAGAGAGATAGTTTAGTTTGGTTTAGAGTGCAAGCATCTACTTTTTTACAATATGAGGACTAAATATAGATATAGATAGATATAGTTATAAATAGAGATAGATAGATATAGTTGTAGATAGATATAGTTATAGATAGATATAGGTGTAGATAGATATAGCTATAGATAGATATAGATGTAGATAGATATAGTTATAGATAGATATAGATGTAGATATAGTTATATATAGATAAATAGATAGATATGTAGATAGATATAGATAGATATAGTTATATATAGAGATATAGATAGATATAGTTATATAGATAGATAGATAGATAGATATAGTTATAAACATACATATATAGATAGTTAAATATAATTATAGACAGATAGAGATATAGATGAAGATAGATATAGTAATAGATAGATAGATAGATGTAGATGTAGACAGATATAGTTATAGATAGATAGATAGATGTAGATGTAGATAGGTATAGACAAAGATAGATAGATAGATATAGTTATAGACAGATAGATACATACCTATGTAGATAGATATCGTTATAGATATATAGACAGTTAGATGTAGATAAATATAGTTAGAGATGATTAGATAGATATGGGGGGACATTTTGTTTTACATACATTTTTCTGCTAAGAAATTCGTATCCATTATATAGTAACTATCTCACGAGTAGATTCTGACTGCTCTCTGGGTATCTTAATTTACACATCATATACTAAAATCAATTTATATGCATTGTCATTATCCCACTATATTTTACTAGATTAAATTAATATTCAGTTTTAAGTTCTGATTTTATATTATATTTACATTACATATATATATTTATTTAACAATCTTTTATAAAATTGTAACAATAACTACAGTAATAGATTTATAAACAGGAAGATTATTTTATTACAGCAAAACTTAGACGCATTAGAGATTTAGTCCCCTTCCCATCGATCTGTGAATCACGAAAGTTAAGTCAAAGACACTACTGTCCCGGAGGATTTTAACGCCACTCACAAAAGTTGTTTATCTAATTTGGTGTAAATACTCGAGAATTTGTTTGAATGGGTAGAAAGCAGTGTCGATCACACTTGAATAAATTTGCAGTGCTTCAACAGGTTTTGTAGTTAATTAGATTGACGCAGTTTTATCCTTTCCGTCCTCTACAAACATAATGAAGAAAACAGTTTGGCCTATCAATGGCTTAAACGGGATTATTTCTCATGCGTAAGATTAATCTATAACTAAATTGGCTAGATATATTTTTTTATGGTTTTTTCTATTAACTTTAAATTTTATTATTTTTGTTATTGTTTTTTTTTTTTTTCTTAATTTGTTGTTTTTTATTATTCGTTTTATTTTATTTTTTTTTTATTTTTAATTTTATATTTATATTTTTTTTATTATTTTATTTATATATTTATATCTTTATATTTTTAATTATATTATATATTATTATGTGTGTATTTTTATTATTATTTTATTTATTATTTTATATATTTTATATATTTATTTTATTTAATTTTATATATATATATATATATTATATTATATATATATATTATATATATATATATATATATATATATATATATATATATATATATTTATATATAATATTTATATATATATATATTTATATATATATTATATGTATATATATATATTTATATATATATATATATATATATATATATATATATATATATATATATATATATATATATATATATATATATATATATATATATATATATATATATATATATATATATATATATATATATATATATATATATATATATATATATATATATATACATATATATATATTATATATACTATATATATATATATATATATATATTATATATATATATATATATAATATATTATATATATATATATATATATATATATATATATATATATATATATATATATATAACGGCAATAATATCTTTACAGAATATTATTGTTGTTATATCAGTTATTAGTGAATGACAAATTGAAGTAGTCAAAAACACATCACGGCATGTTAGGTAAATAGGCCCCTATAGCGTGGCAGGAAATATCGAATATTTGTATCCCATATTGACCAGGATTTATTTTAAGTGTTCTGCATTACCTGCACTGTTTCTACTGAATAAAATTCATTACTTCATTTATATTTAATACAGTTAAAAATACTTTTCTGCAGAAATGCCAAACAAACGTCACAGTAATGGAGAGAAGAAGAAAACGGCTTGACTAAAGAACTGGGCTCCCCCGCCAACTTGGCGATAATGGTTTAAGTATGGTCTCCTAACATTTTCTCCTGATCTCATCGTGTCGAAATAATCTATCTATATTATAATTTATATGATATTACCATCCAACTCTCCTTGAGAATCTCTTCTTATTTATTCAAAGGAGTTGACTTAAGAATTGGGTTCCCCCGCCAACTTGGCGATAATATTTTAAGTATGGTCTCCTAACATTTTCACTTGATCTCACCGTGTCCAAGCAATCTTTATCTATTATAATTTATATGATATTTGTATCCAACTCTCCTTGTGTAACTCTTTTTTTTTATATACTAAAATTGCGCAATGCTTAAAAAAATTTAGATATAAGAAACCATTAATGGTTCACTATGGCTGATTTTTAATAATTTGGAGCTGTTGCGTTTGTAAACTGTTAATGGATTAATTGCCCATAAATATAACTATCTGGTTCTCAAGTCGTTTTCTTTAATTAAGTAAGAGTATGTAATTCTATTACGATGGCGCACCTAACATTAATTAAAGTTGCCAGAAAAAGCAAGAAATACAATGTTTGGATGGACTGTCTTTGTGTTTTAGTAAGTATCGCCAAAATTTGCCAAGAGGAACCCAATTTTTAAGTAGACCCTATTCAAAGTGCCCAATAATTTGGAGCTTTTGCTCCAAATTATTAAAATTTTTTAATAAGTTTCTAATGTTAACTATACTGTACAGAAGGTGTTTTTGTAGTCTAAATAAATTAAAATTACACCAGTAAAGGATAAAATAAGTAGCATTACATTAATGAAGTAAATCGGCTGCTTTAAATTGTTACAGATATAATATTTCAGAGCAGTGGCTGTGTTTGATTGCTGAAGAAAAAGCACGTAATTCATTAGTAACACGTAACGAATCAAAGTGAGATGCTTGCAGAAATCATGTAACATTGCCAATCAGAGTTTGTCATATACTGATATAAATAACTGCATACTTAATTCTTTATTTCCAGAAGAAATTGGTTTATTACAGTACATTCCCGTTTACTACAGTAACGAAAGTATTTGCCAAGGCTGTGTTGTCTTGCACAATCCACAATCAATTCATTGCCGTGTAGTTCTCATTAAATTTAGGTATTTACCTATGTTCAAATTTATAGTGGTTATTATTTTGTTAGTCACAAAGACTAAATATTATCTAGGTTGCGTTGTGTAGATTATATATGATCTGAATTTTACCAAGGTTCTGAGAGATTACAGATTGGTACTTAAAAAACTAATCAACTAAATTAAGAGTCATTAAAATCAACAGATTACACTCTTAAATTAAATACATACAAGGTTGATAATTTAAAATAAAATTAAGCAAATTTATTATTATGCTATAAATATGCCTAAATACAAAAAGTTTAATTTAATTTTCATAAAAATTGGTTTTTTAAATTTTTTACTAGGTGCCACATTATTCAAGATTTAACATTAATAACATCCTAACTTTTAGGTTAAAAAAAAAAGAAAATAGAGGACCTAATCTAAAATTCAAATATTTATAATAAGTACGTTTGTGGATCTATATGGTGTGACAGGGCAGTAATCAGGTTGGAATCTCTTGGTGAATCGATGTAGGCACTTTTCATGTTTTCTCGATTGGTGGGATGAGAGTATTGACTCCAGTCTCACCACTGGTCTGGTCCTTCTAAATAAATGCGCTGGAACACTTCTGGTCGTTGCGAGATTCTGGAGTCGTTAGTTTTTTCTTTCTTGGACCGAACTTTTCCTTTGGTCCACGAACTCTGTCCTCGAGTCCTGAACCCTTACTGTTGAAATCTGCTTCTCGACCCTCCAACTCTGACAGTCGAACTCAACTTCTCGACTCCCGAACAATCACTCCTTCTTGACTTTTCTTTATTTTATATTATTTACATCTCTGGCCTTTCTTACTTCTCTTCGTCCAATCAGCAGAGCTGTATCTATCTATTGGTCTCTTTTTCCCCGCCTTGAAACTGCAAACATGGGGAAAACCTTATCCCTTCAAATTGGGCACTGTCCCTTAGGGACTCATAAATAACTCCACAAATATATATTCTTATTTAGTGTTGTAACGTCACAGCTCTTAAAGTAGGTAATTTTGGTAGCGTTAAGGTCGAGCCGGGTTCTTCATAGGCCTCGTGAGGATGACACATCGAACACAAGCGAAATGGAGAAGATAGAAGGATTTGTTCTGATATATACAAATATTTACATCATTACATTCTCGGCAAAGTTCATTCATCCTCCCCTGCCGAACAGCAA
>CM063509.1:87492984-87512984 GCA_032207245.1 Pardosa pseudoannulata | reverse complement strand
TATTGTTAAACATTCTTTCTAAAATAAATGCATCTTAAAATTTTTTACGCGTATGTGAAAGTAGGGCTTCCAAACAACTTTTTAAAGTAATCTTTTCACCATATTTTTTATCGCCGGTGCAATAACATATTTCTTTCACAAATGCAAAGACATTTATACTTAAAGCATATTTTCATTTGCCTTTTACCTTCCCTAACATAACTAAAAGACATTACATTACATTTTGGGGTAAATCCTTGAGCATTAGAAAGTGAATATATTTTACGTTAAAACCTCCAAAAGAAAAAAAAAGAATATACTTTCCTTTAGAGAGAATGTAATGTTTGAAGTTGAAATTGAAACGTTAAGTATGCAGGTCTCATGTACTTTTGGCGTATGAAAGAAATATGTAAAAAACTCCGCAAAAATTCCGGAATTTAAACTTTAAACTTTAAGCTTTCCAACATAATCATGAAAATTGTTCCAGATCCGGGAGCTTTACATGCATGAAATTTCGAATGGAAAAATAAACGTCCCTTCCCCCTTTTTATGGGGCACGTAGAAATAAACCTTTCTTATTAGTGTAAGCTCTAAAAAGGAACGCTAAACTTTTACCATCTGAGGGAATTTTGAATATTTTAAGGAAAAAAGTGTACTGAAGGTGATTGGGATTCAAGAAAGAGTTCCTTTAGGAAATAACAGGAATAAAAATGAATAAAAACGAAACTAACTTAGAGCAAAAAAATGCACAGTATTTTGGGCCGTACAGCATTTTAGCGAATTATGGATTGTAATATAATAAAATTGAAACACTTTGCGAGAAGTGTTTATTTAAACTTTTTGTGAAAAGTAATAAAAAATGTGTTTCAAATATTTGAGTGTAAACATTTTATAACTTTTGAGCTAAATACATAATTTATTATCATTACAATATTTAAACGTTTGTATAATCAAGCAAAAATTCATAATAACAGCCAATCACTATTATAAAAATATAAGCAGTAATAAAATCTATAAATTATAGCAAATCTAGGTATAGTAAACAATTAGTATTCTTATTAATAGATATAAACGACTGGATTTCAGGATAATTTTGTCTTGGATAATCAACACAAAAGTCTATTTTAATAAAAATATTTCAGTGTCAACTGTTCATAATAAAACATTTTGCAGTAGAATATTATCTAGGTATAGTAAATAATTAATATTCTTGTTAATAGATACAAATGACATTGGCTTTCAGGATAAATTTGTCTTGGATAATCAACGCAAAAGTCTATTTCAGTAAATGTATTTCAGTGTTAACTGTTCATAATAAAACATTTTGCAGTAGAATATTACCTAGGTATAATAAATAATTAATATTCATATTAATAGATATGAATGACATTGGCTTTCAGGATAATTTTGTCTTGGATAATCAACCCAAAAGTCTATTTCAGTAAATGTATTTTAATGTTAACTGTTCATAATAAAACATTTTGCAGTAGAATATTATCTAGGTATAATAAATAATTAATATTCATATTAATAGATATGAATGACATTGGCTTTCAGGATAATTTTGTCTTGGATAATCAACCCAAAAGTCTATTTCAGTAAATGTATTTCAGTGTTAACTGTTCATAATAAAACATTTTGCAGTAGAATATTAACTAGGTATAATAAATAATTAATATTCATATTAATAGATATGAATGACATTGGCTTTCAGGATAATTTTGTCTTGGATAATCAACCCAAAAGTCTATTTCAGTAAATGTATTTTAATGTTAACTGTTCATCCGATTATTACGAACATTAAACTTTAAGAATTGGTCAAAGAGTAAATAACTCGGATCATATTTGAAGTAATTCAAAAGAGTAATGGGGAATTCATCTGACGCCTTAATGACCGAAGATCTGTAAGGACATTTTTGTAATTAAATGAATAAACATACGCTTCTGTTCGCCGAGAGTTATATTGCGAATATCGTTTCATTCTAGTTTTATCGTATCTCAACTCGAAGACAAATAGGAAAAATAGTTCGATTACGGTTTCCTGCTAATTATATCATTAGTTATGCTCTGCTCCCTCTCATTGAGATTTTATACTATTCCAATTTATTTTACGTAGAAATGGTAGGAATTTATTCGAAATTAATTAAACCTCAGACTCTTGAGTAGGTTTCGCTTTGAACTATAAATTAATAAATCCGTAAAATATTGCATGAGAGGCAAAATATATCTTTGATAGTATATGTATATAAACATACATATAAATAAATATATATATATATATATACATATATAAGCATATGTATGTATATTTATATGCACACACACACACACACATATATATATATATATAGTGCTTGTGTGTGTAGGATTCCAATAAATGAGTGTGTATTTATGTATGTATCTATCAATCTCTCTCTCTCTCTCTCTCTCTCTATATATATATATATATATATATATATGTGTGTGTGTGTGTGTGTGTGTGTGTGTGTATGTGTGTACATATAATAGCTGGAACTTTTCAACCAGTTAAAGGTCTTATCACACGTCATGTCTGACCCAAAAGAAATCAGTTGAATAATTTTTGCTATCCCACGAGGAATCCACATGGGGAAAAGAAATCATAAATACATTGGTTTTTGCAAAATGTACAGGCTGATGCATTATAATGCGTTAAAGAAATCTCTAAAATTCCTAAATGAAAGAACTACTTTATATGACATATCTTGCATGCATATTAATAATGCAATTTTTACCAACTCTTAGCAATGTTCACGTTTTAAATTTATTGATTTTTAATTATATTTCAATTAAAATTTTAGAGAACTAATTAAACTATTTTTCTTATGAACACCAAATTTTCATAATTTAACACGTATCAATAAAATTTTACACTTTATTAAAACAATTCCTTATTATTCTCTTTAAAATCTTAAAATTTTAAAGAATACTTTTTAAAATGGTATAAAGACTTAACAAACAACTTGGAAATAAAAACGTTAATGACTAACGTTCTGTACTTTTTATTAACAGGAGCCTAATTAATAAATCATTTATTAAAGATGGTAAAAATAATAGAATTTTTGAAGTAAATTATTTTACATTACTTAAGATTTTACTAAATTTAGAACTTATGTTTAATAAATTTAATGTGATTTTAATAGGGAATCAGTACAACTATTTTCTATTAAAATCACATTAAGTACGCCTGAGCTAAAACTTGTTCATATGTTAATTTTTATGGTTATTGAAAACTTAAAACCATTAATTTATTTTGTTAGTATTACTTTAATAGAAATTAATTATTATGATTTAAAAGAGGAAGACATTATTAATTAAGTATTAATTTTTAATCATATAATCTAGATCTCATAGAATAATTACATCAGTTATAGAATTCTTTATTCTTTAAAAGAGCATGCTACCTACACGGCGAAACAAAAAAACAACCACACTAAAAAGAATTGTTTATAACTAATTTAAATTTACATTTTTAATGAAACTTTTTAAGATCTCAATTCGTTACATATTTTATATTTATATTTTTATTATTTTATATTACATATTTTATATTATTTTACTCAATTCGTTACATATTTATATTATATATTATTCGTTCGTCTTAGTATTACTTTAATATAAATTATTTATTATGATTTAAAATAGGAAGACATTATTAATTAAGTATTAATTTTTAATCATATAATCTAGATCTCATAGAATAATTATTTCAGTTATAGAATTCTTTATTCTTTTAAGGAGCAGGCTACCTACAAGGAGAAACAAAAAAAACCACACTAAAAAGAACTGTTTATAGCTATTTTATATTTACATTTTTTAATGAAACTTTTTAAAAACTCAATTCGTTACATATTTTATATTTATATTTTTATTATTTTATATTACATATTTTATAATATTTTACTCAATTCGTTACATATTTATATTATATATTATTCGTTCGTCTTAGTATTACTTTAATATAAATTATTTATTATGATTTAAAAGAGGAAAGCATTATTAATTAAGTATTAATTTTTAATCATATAATCTAGATCTCATAGAATAATTACTTCAGTTATAGAATCTTTATTCTTTTAATGAGCATGCGACCTACACGGCGAAACAAAAAAAAAACCACATTAAAAAAAATTGTTTATAGCTAATTTAAATTTACATGTTTTAGTGACACTTTTTTAAGAACTCAATTCGTTACATAATCAAGAATTATTATGATTAATATCAGTTAATTAACTTCCATAATAAACGAGAAAAATTACCTACATTGATTTACAGATTTGTAATTCCCTTCGGAACTTTTTGCAAATTACTCATCAACTAGCATTTAGCCCGTCATATGACGGAATCAGTAAAATTTTTAATTTTCCAGAATATATTTAATTTTGTTTCTTATTGATATACAATAAATAAAAATTATTTAATTCCACATATTTATGTGAATCGTTGTTTTCAACAATGAACCCAATTAAATCAACAATCAGATCTCGACTTAACGATAGCAATTTAGAAGATGCTATGAGATTGAGAATATCATCTTATACGCCTGACTTTGAAAACTTTGTGTAATAAATTTCAGTGCCAAAAATAGCTTTAAATGTTATTACTTTGAATTTTTTGTTACTTTTTTAGTGTAGAATATTGTTTATCCTCTTCACTACCAGCTACATAAAAATTGCATAAATATAATTTTTTTTTCTAATTAGACCTATATAAGTATCCCTCTCAAATGCACGTTTAAATCTAAAAAACTATTTTAAACAATTTTTAATTAGAACACATTAATTATAGGACTTAAAAACCATTAAAAACAAATAAAATTTAGTTATTTTTACTAGCACGCTGTTTCGACGCAATTTCTTACGAATTGCTTCAGAATAACAAATATTCCAGACGAACTTCTGATTACTGCTGCAATTTATTGGTATCAGTCAGAAGCTTAGACATCCTCGCATGTGTACCTAAGTTGTTAACTACCATTTTTTTCAACAGGATTATTTTTCAGACGAAAGAGTCGAGGTCCACATATGTGAACCTCAACTGGTAGTGAAGAGGATAAGATGCTTATGATTGCTATGAGAGTGCAGCTATGTTTGACATAAGGTTTGCGAAACTGATTTGGTCGCCGCATTCACACGTTGTGGGTTGAATGCCGAAGTTTTTTTCGTGACTCCAGGAAGCGTGTGGAAAGTTTTCTTAACTACGTCGAAATTATCGTTGAGCACTTCCCAATTTTTTTTCCACAGTAATTAATGGAAATAAAGGAATGAAACTATCCTTTCCACTACACACTAGAGGTAGATATAAATTGTTGTTAATACAGGTGATAAAATTATCTCGTTGCAACAAAAAATGATCGATGATTAAATTTAAAACTATCACATATGTACGTAATCTATTATTTAAACGGATATAAAAGAAAATTATTTACGTAATTGTGAGAGTGCAGCTATGTTTGATATAAGGTTTGCGAAACTGAATTGCTCGCCGCACTCACACGTTGTAGGTTGAATGCCCAAGTTTATTTTCGCGACTCCAGGAAGCGTGTGGAAAGTTTTCTTAACTACGTCGAAATTATTTTTAAGCTCTTCCCAATTTTTTTGCCACAGTAATCAATAGAAGTAAAGGAGGGAAACTATCATTTCCACTATATCCTAGAGGTAGACAGAGTTTGTTGTTAATACCGGTGATAAAATTCTCTCAATGCAATAAAAAATGATCGATGTTTAAATTTAAAACTATCACATATGTACGTAATCTATTATTTAAACGGATATAAAAGAAAATTATTTACGTAATTGTGAGAGTGCAGCTATGTTTGATATAAGGTTTGCGAAACTGAATTGCTCGCCGCACTCACACGTTGTAGGTTGAATGCCGAAGTTTTTTTTTCGCGACTCCAGGAAGCATGTGGTGTGGCCAGTGAAAATAATTGCACTTAAACTTCCCCAAGTTTTGGAGAGTTGTGATTGGTCTTCAGGAGGCGATTCAGGACCATCCTTGGAGTCCCGGTCCTTCTGGGTAGAGCCGGAAAAGGACGCATTGTAGGACAATGAAACAACGCACGCATCAGCACAGGATAATGGAAAAAGTATATTGCCTGAGTAGAAAAAGGAAGAAAAGAATGCAGCGTTTTGGATTTGGCCTTTTTATTGAGGCGTAGCAGGTGGAGTGCTTCTTTTACTTTTTAATTTTTTATACATTTTTTTTGCATATTTTCTTGTCATTTGTTCTATATTTGAACATTGTAATATAGATCAGTGGCATTATACTATAATTAAAGACGATATAAAGCAACTTTGTTATTTTTTTTTATTTTGTAATAATGCAATGTACTACACCACAATTGCACTAAAATAAAGAAATATTAATAATCGTTATACTTTTCTTTTAACTGAGACGACCAGCAATTCCCTGTCTGTGAGATGTGTCTAGACGAGGAATAAGGATAACAAAACCGAACGCCTTCCATCATATATGAAAAGAATTTCACGACTGCAAGAGAGCAATTTTCGATAAATCGCTCCCCTTTATGTCGTCATAATAGATATTTTTTCACAGGTGTAAATAGATTAAATTTCAGTTCGTTAGAATAATCCACTCAAATCTAATCATTTACTGCCCATTTTTAAAATTTTGTCACCAACTTTAGTTTCCTTTGTTTTCTTTTTAGTTTGCCGAGTGAGGGCCGAATGGTACAGCCGAATAGCACCCTGTATATATCTCAATTGTGAACGTAAGCTCCATGGGTGATGTGAAAGTGGTAAATTTAAAAAATTTGAAGGTATTCAAGCGTGTTTTTATACCACGTTTCATTTTGGTTTAACATTTTATGTTGTCTTTTGAGAATAATTAGTGCTCCTTAAAATGCTTCAAAATATCTGATAACACCTTATTTTTAGGCAAAAGAAAATAAACTCATTTGAGTCTTTGTTTACTGTCTATATTATTAAACCCTAACACTTGCTAAGGATTCAAATTCAGAGAGTGCTTATATCCCGCATGCGCTTTCTGGGTTATTGTAAGTTAAATAGTTCAGTCGACCATTGATTGGTTTGGTTTGATTTGGAGTGCTACGGTCTACTTTTTGCAACACGAGGGCTAATGAGACCGGGACCTACAGCTTAAAGCCGATTCCGAACGGCTACGAACATCCATGCCACTGTGGGATTCGAACCCACGAACTCCGGTACCGAAGGCCAGCACCTTAACCAATCGTCCATCCTTCGACTTAGTCGACCATTGAGACCATATATATTAATATGTAATATGTATATATGTATATATATATATATATATATATATATATATATATATATGTGTGTGTGTATATATATATATATATATATATATATATATATATATATATATATATATATATATATGTGTGTGTGTGTGTGTGTGTGTGTGTGTGTGTAATGTATCCAAAATTAAATGTCAAGAATATGTATCATTGAGATTGGCATTTCTTTATGACTTTCCGGAAATTATAATTAAAAATTGCTACTTGTAACCTCTTATTTTTCTTCTATAACTCAGCTGTCAACTTCTTCAGGAGAAACTGAAGGTCTTTACAATTGCAATAATGGTGTTCGCTGTTTCAACAATACCGTTGGAAAAAACCACAAAAGGAATGCTGATATATATCTTTGTCGCACACGTGTTTTCCTCTCCTCTGGACTTTTTTTTTTTTTTTTTTAAGATCAAACATAATCATATTTGTCTCTTGGATTTATAAGACCCATCCATGAAGACTCCATCATTAATGTAAAGATAAAAGATTTTTACTAAGCATTGCGACTGCTCTCTGACTGAGAAACCTTTCTTACCACAAAATCTTCATCTGAAGTATATTTTTAAGGAAGCTCTGGCAGTTAAAGATATGAGCTCTTTCTCTAATTGAAGAATATCTTTACCAGTTACATGTATGCATATATGAGAAACATTTCTTACCAGAGTAACTTCATCTGAAGTATATTTTTAAGGAAGCTCTGGCAGTTAAACATATCAGCACTTTCTCTCATTGAAAAATTATTTACTAGTTACATGTATACATATATGAGAAACCTTTCTTACCACAATAACTTCATCTGAAGTATATTTTTAAGGAAGCTCTGGCAGTTAAAGATATGAGCTCTTTCTCTAATTGAAGAAGATCTTTACCAGTTTCATGCATACATATATGAGAAACCTTTCTTACCACAATAACTTCATCTGAAATATATTTTTAAAGAAGCTCTGGCAGTTAAAGATATAAGTTCTTTCTCTAATTGAAGAATATCTTTACCAGTTACATGCATACATATATGAGAAACCTTTCTTACCACAATAACTTCATCTGAAGTATATTTTTAAGGAAGCTCTGGCAGTTAAAGATATGAGCTCTTTCTCTAATTGAAGAATATCTTTACCAGTTACATGCATACATATATGAGAAACCTTTCTTACCACAATAACTTCATCTGAAGTATATTTTTAAGGAAGCTCTGGCAGTTAAATATATCAGAACTTTCTCTCATTGAAGAATATCTTTACCAGTTACATGTATACATATATGAGAAACCTTTCTTACCACAATAACTTCATCTGAAGTATATTTTTAAGGAAGCTCTGGCAGTTAAAGATATGAGCTCTTTTTTTTCTAATTATATATATATATGTGTGTGTGTGTGTGTGTGTGTGTGTGTATATACGTATAAATACATACACACACACACACACATATATATATATATATATATATATATATATATATATATGTGTGTGTGTGTGTAATATATCCAAAATTAAATGTCAAGAATATGTATCATTGAGATTGGCATTTCTTTATGACTTTCCGGAAATTATAATTAAAAATTGCTACTTGTAACCTCTTATTTTTCTTCTATAACTCAGCTGTCAACTTCTTCAGGAGAAACTGAAGGTCTTTACAATTGCAATAATGGTGTTCGCTGTTTCAACAATACCGTTGGAAAAAACCACAAAAGGAATGCTGATATATATCTTTCTCGTGAGAAGTCATACACGTGTTTTCCTCTCCTTGGACTGTTTTTTTCACAGATCAAAACATACGCATATTTGTCTCTTGAATTTTATAAGACCCATCCATAAACTCTCCATCATTAATGTAAAGATAAAAGATTTTTACTAAGCATTGCGACTGCTCTTTGAATTCTGACTGAGAAACCTTTCTTACCACAATAACTTCATCTGAAGTATATTTTTAAGGAAGTTCTGGCAGTTAAAGATATGAGCTCTTTCTCTAATTGAAGAATATCTTTACCAGTTACATGCATGCATATATGAGAAACCTTTCTTACCAGAGTAACTTCATCTGAAGTATATTTTTAAGGAAGCTCTGGCAGTTAAATATATCAGAACTTTCTCTCATTGAAGAATATCTTTACCAGTTACATGTATACATATATGAGAAACCTTTCTTACCACAATAACTTCATCTGAAGTATATTTTTAAGGAAGCTCTGGCAGTTAAAGATATGAGCTCTTTCTCTAATTGAAGAATATCTTTACCAATTACATGCATACATAAATGAGAAACCTTTCTTACCACAATAACTTCGTCTGAAGTATATTTTTAAGGAAGTTCTATCAGTTAAAGATATGAGTTCTTTCTCTAATTGAAGAATATCTTTACCAGTTACATGTATACATATATGAGAAACCATTCTTACCACAATAACTTCATCTGAAGTATATTTTTAAAGAAGCTCTGGCAGTTAAAGATATGAGCTCTTTCTCTAATTGAAGAATATCTTTACCAGTTACATGCATACATATATGAGAAACCTTTCTTACCACAATAACTTCATCTGAAGTATATTTTTAAGGAAGCTCTGGCAGTTAAAGATATGAGCTCTTTCTCTAATTGAAGAATATCTTTACTAGTTACATGTATACATGTATGAGAAACATTTCTTACCACAATAACTTCATCTGAAGTATATTTTTAAGGAAGCTCTGGCAGTTAAAGATATGAGCTCTTTCTCTAAATAAAGAATATCTTTACCAGTTACATGCATACATATATGAGAAACCTTTCTTACCACAATAACTTCATCTGAAGTATATTTTTAAGGAAGCTCTGGCAGTTAAAGATATGAGCTCTTTCTCTAATTGAAGAATATCTTTGCCAGTTACATGTATACATATATGAGAAACCTTTCTTACCACAATAACTTCATCTGAAGTATATTTTTAAGGAAGCTCTGGCAGTTAAAGATATGAGCTCTTTCTCTAATTGAAGAATATCTTTACCAGTTACATGCATACATATATGAGAAACCTTTCTTACCACAATAACTTCATCTGAAGTATATTTTTAAGGAAGCTCTGGCAGTTAAAGATATGAGCTCTTTCTCTAATTGAAGAATATCTTTACCAGTTACATGCATACATATATGAGAAACCTTTCTTACCACAATAACTTCATCTGAAGTATATTTTTAAGGAAGCTCTGGCAGTTAAAGATATGAGCTCTTTCTCTAATTGAAGAATATCTTTGCCAGTTACATGCATACATATATGAGAAACCTTTCTTACCACAATAACTTCATCTGAAATATATTTTTAAAGAAGCTCTGGCAGTTAAAGATATAAGTTCTTTCTCTAATTGAAGAATATCTTTACCAGTTACATGTATACATATATGAGAAACCATTCTTACCACAATAACTTCATCTGAAGTATATTTTTAAAGAAGCTCTGGCAGTTAAAGATATAAGTTCTTTCTCTAATTGAAGAATATCTTTACCAGTTACATGCATACATATATGAGAAACCTTTCTTACCACAATAACTTCATCTGAAGTATATTTTTAAGGAAGCTCTGGCAGTTAAAGATATGAGCTCTTTCTCTAATTGAAGAATATCTTTACCAGTTACATGCATACATATATGAGAAACCTTTCTTACCACAATAACTTCATCTGAAGTATATTTTTTAAGGAAGCTCTGGCAGTTAAAGATATGAGCTCTTTCTCTAATTGAAGAATATCTTTACCAGTTACATGCATACATATATGAGAAACCTTTCTTACCACAATAACTTCATCTGAAGTATATTTTTAAGGAAGCTCTGGCAGTTAAAGATATGAGCTCTTTCTCTAATTGAAGAATATCTTTACCAGTTACATGCATACATATATGAGAAACCTTTCTTACCACAATAACTTCATCTGAAGTATATTTTTAAGGAAGCTCTGGCAGTTAAAGATATGAGCTCTTTCTCTAATTGAAGAATATCTTTGCCAGTTACATGTATACATATATGAGAAACCTTTCTTACCACAATAACTTCATCTGAAGTATATTTTTAAGGAAGCTCTGGCAGTTAAAGATATGAGCTCTTTCTCTAATTGAAGAATATCTTTGCCAGTTACATGCATACATATATGAGAAACCTTTCTTACCACAATAACTTCATCTGAAGTATATTTTTAAGGAAGCTCTGGCAGTTAAAGATATGAGCTCTTTCTCTAATTGAAGAATATCTTTACCAGTTACATGCATACATATATGAGAAACCTTTCTTACCACAATAACTTCATCTGAAGTATATTTTTAAGGAAGCTCTGGCAGTTAAAGATATGAGCTCTTTCTCTAATTGAAGAATATCTTTACCAGTTACATGTATACATATATGAGAAACATTTCTTACCACAATAACTTCATCTGAAGTATATTTTTAAGGAAGCTCTGGCAGTTAAACATATCAGCACTTTCTCTCATTGAAAAATTATTTACTAGTTACATGTATACATGTATGAGAAACATTTCTTACCACTATAACTTCATCTGAAGTATATTTTTAAGGAAGCTCTGGCAGTTAAATATATGAGCTCTTTCTCTAATTGAAGAATATCTTTACCAGTTACATGCATACATATATGAGAAACCTTTCTTACCACAATGACTTTATCTGAAGTATATTTTTAAGGAAGCTGTGGCAGTTAAAGAAATGAGGTCTTTCTCTAATTGAATATATATCTATATATATATATAATATATATATATATATATATATATATATATATATATATATATATATAATATATATATATATATATATATAAATATATATATATATATATAGTATATATAATATATATATAAAGTTTACATACCCCCTATATAATAATAGCCTATGTTATCTGTCCATCTCTCCTCGATTTTATGAAGCGGTTGTACCTGGAATGGATAGGGGCATCCATGTTGGATTCTTGATGAATTAGAGTTAGAAACGCTCTTAATACATCCTTCACCCCCCTTTTCTATCAATGAATGCCATTATTTCAAGCCCTATTTTCCCTGGTTAAGAGCAGGTGATTAAAATTATCAATTTTTCACATAATAAATAGGTAAAAATAACATTTTTTTCTAGCATTATGACGTCCTTCCTTTAACCATCTCATTTAAAAAATCTTATTTTAATTTATTTAAATATCGTCTGCATTATTCTCATAGGTTTTTTTCGCTATTATGTAGATAATTTTCCTTTCATATTTGGTTTAAATAATAAACTAGGTACATATGTGATAATTTTAAAACTAATCATCGATTATTTTTGTTGGAATGAAAATTTTATCACAGGTAATAAAAACAAATTCTTTCTACCTTCAGGGTGTAGTAGAAATCATAGTTTCATTCCTTTACTTCCCTTAATTACTGTGGAAAAAAATTGGGAAGAACTTAACGATAATTTCGACGTAGCTAAGGAAACTTTGAATTATGTTTTTAAATTAATTCAACCTGATTCTAAACTGCATTCACAGTATCGGGAGACTTTAGAGAAGTATGAAGATAAACATATTATTGAGCATGTACCAGATAATTCTAAGCCAAAAATCAAACTGTTTTTTTTATCTGCTTTATACAGTACTTTACAGTTAAAAATTTAAAATTTTACTCAACCCATCATATGACTGGCTATATGTTAATGCATTATATGCAGTAATATCAATCCTTAAGCTCAAAAATATAAAAATACATTATATTGTGGAAAATCTGAATTACATGTGTCCTGCAGTAATAAATGATATATGCCTATAATATAGATGCAACAGCATTTTATCGAAATCAATATGTTTAACATGTTCTACTTAATAAACTAATAATTTTACAAGAAAGTATAATGTTCATAAAATTTCCATCTATATTCATTACTGGACTTTTTGCGAGAATGACGTCAAAAATTAATTACAAAAGTCACCGCTAGGGGAATATTTTAAACTGACTATTAATTAAACTGACAGTGCTCACAGTGTTCTGTAGCGCGATCTATTTGCGAGAATGACGCCACATTTTGTAGGAAGATTAAACAAGACGGGGGACGAAGAATTCCGCGAAAAAACAAATTAGTTCCAAAAGTCACCGCTAGGGGAATATTTGGCACTGTGTAATAGAAAATAGAGTGTTAACAAATGCAAATCAATACGGAAATTAGTTTTTTTAATTGTGCCAATGGGTGTAATGTGAAATTTGAATAAAGAACTTCTGCTCAGCGTACGTGATATTGCAGATGAGACTTTATAGGTGTTTATGTTGATTTTACGCTTTTTTAAGAGTGTTGCCATATTGCACTTGAACTAAATCAGAAAATGTGCATAATAAAAGGTAATTTTATTCCGTATTAATTTGCATTTGTTAACACTCAGTTTTCTGTAAGATAGCGCCAAATATTCCCCTAGAGATGACTTTTGAAACTAATTCATTTTTTCGCAAAATCTTTCGTTCCCCGTCTTGTTTAATCTTCCTACAAAATGTGGCGTCATTCTCGCAAATAGATCGCGCTACGGAACACTGTGAGTGCTGTCAGTTTAATTATGGCCATCCGGTATATATATATATATATATATATATATATATATATATATATATATATATATATATATATATTATATATATATATATATATATATATATATATATATATATATATATATATATATATATATATATATTATATATATATATATATATATATATATATATATATATATATAATATATATATATATATATATAATATATAATATATATATAATATATATATATATAATATATATATAATGTTTATATATTCACTATATGCAGTAATATCAAGTTCTAGCAATATAAAAATATATTATACTGTGGAAAATCTGAATTATATGTTTCCTGCAATAATAAATGATCTATGCCTATAATATAGATGTAACAGTATTTTATCGAAATCAATCTGTTTAACATGTTCTACTTAATAAACTAATAATTTTACAAGAGAGTATAGTGTTCATAAAATTAACATCTATATTCATTACTGGACTTTTACTTTTTACGGCCTAACAGGCATCTACAGTGTTTTTATCAGGACATTTATCTATATTATCTGGCTTCGGAAGACACTTAATGAGCTATAAATCAAGAGTAAAAAAGTGACTCGATAATAGTAATTCAATTAGCTGACAACAGATTTCGCTTATTAAAACAAATACCTCGCAGATGATGCGCTTCGTTGGTGAAGGGAAAAAGTTTCTCTTGGTTGAATAAAGGAATAAAAATTTGCTCATTTTTTTTCATATTAATGAACTAAAAACAATAAAAATCAAATTAATTTTGCAATAATTTTCTGTTCGGAAAAGACTTTTAATCTTTCATAATTAGACTAAAATGTTTTTTATGAAAGTGCCGATTAAAAACTGTAAAAACCTATTTTTTTTATTAAAATTTAAGAAACTTGATTTTTTGATGTTTACGTCGAATAAAACAAAATCATGTTTTTCATTTACGTTGAATTCATATTTACGATTTCATTACTTTATTATAAATATATAAAAAATATATTTTTATTAAAATTTAAGAAATTATTTTTTATGGTATAATATATAACTAAAATATTATTTTTTTTATTAATTCTATATTTATATTCTTAAATGACTTTTAAATTTTAAATTAGACTATAAATATTTGTTTTATTAAATTTATAAAAAATGTTATAAAAACCTATTTTTATTAAAATTTAAAGAAATTATTTTTTTATGGTCAGAATAATCAAAATATTTTTTTTTTATAATCTAATTTATATTCTTAAATGACTTTTAATCTTTCAAATGAGACTAAAATCATTTGTTTTATTAAATTTCCGAGGAAAAACTGTGTGAAAAATTTCTTTTTATTAAAATTTAAGAAACTATTTATTTTAATCAAAGCAATCAAATTAATGTTTTTTTCAGTTACTTAATCTGGAATTTTCTGCTTAAATGACTTAAAACATGAAATTAGACTAAAAATCATTGTTTTATAAGTGCCAATAAAAAAATATTTTATTAATATTTTTAAAAACTAGAATTTTTTGATCATAATGGTATCTAAAATCTTGTTTTTCAGACGTATGAAGTCTAATTTTATTCTGTTTTTAAATGACTAAACGTTTTAAATGAGACTAAAATCATTTGTTTTATTAAATTTCCAAGGAAAAACTGTGCGAAAAAATGTTTTTTATTAAAATTTAAGAAATTTGATTCTTTGATGCTGAGCAGGCATCGAAAACCACTGAAAATCATGGTTTTTCCATTACGTTGAAGTCTGGAAGTTTTCTGTTGTTAAATGACTTTTAAACTTTGAAATGAGACTAAAATCATTTGTTTTATTAAATTAAATAAAAAATTGTTTTTTATTAAAATTTAAGAAAAGAATTTTTTGATGGTATAATATGATAAACTCAAAATCATGTTTTTTCAGTTACGTTGAAGTCTGGAAGTTTTCTATTCTTAAATGACTTTTAATCTTTCAAATGAGACTAAAATCATTTGTTTTATTAATTAGAAAAATGTATAAAACCTATTTTTATTAAATTTAAGAAACTTTGATTTTTAGATGCTCAACAAGCGTCGATATAATCATGTTTTTTCAGTTACGTGAAGTCTGGAAGTTTCTGTTGTTAAATGTAAACACTATAGTTTTTAATTATTTTAAAATCTTTTATTTTTTGCGAATATAAAATAATTTATAATTAAACAGTCATAGAATTTTTAAATATATATTTAATAATACAAATAAATTCATGTATTGTGTATATATGTTGTTGTTAATATGTGAAATTTTGGTAATAAATCTGAAATAAGAATGGTAAATATGAATTAAATAGATTATAGATTATATATAAAACTGTAACGATTATGCAGATTAAAAGACTAAAAATTTTATTAAAAAATATATATAATGGTAATTGTGGTGAAATCGCTTTATATTAAAAATAAAAAATATAACAGTTATGTATTTTATAAATTGCTTAAAAATAATAAAAAGAAATAAACAAAAGAAAAGAGTTTTCTAATAATATATTCATTATTTTTTAGATGATAAAATTTAATATAAAAAAAAACTGTATGTTATGATTAAAATGTTAATAGAAAAATTTAAAATGAATAATATTTAAGAAAAAATGCTGATGTTTCAGATTTATATATGCTATTTGATGCTTGTTTATAAACTAAAAACAAAATCGCAAGAGATGAAATCTGCATCAGACCATTTAAAAGATACTGCGCATTCAATTCTGTGATTGTTTTATAAAAATGATATCCAAAAAATAGGATTAAATTAAGCATGTTATGGTCTCTGTGAGAACAGTTTGATGAGACTTTTGCAATTATCTTATAAAATGCGGTCCAAAAAAAAATATTTTTTTAAGACTTTGGATGGAAAAAACTGCTGATTTTTTACATTTAAGACAATTGAAATCGCAGATTCTGAGATTTGACACTTTGACGAATAACAAATGGATCTCGTTATTATACTCGAAATTCCGTAAAGGGACAAAAATGAGAATTCAGAAAAATATAAAGAAATTAGCTGGATCGCTGTAACGATCTTAACTGACCCAAAAAACAATTAAGTCTGGAAAGTTATAAAAAGTACAATAAACAATGTATACTATATTAAGTTATTTTAAAAGATTTTTTGCGAAATAAAATAATTTAATTCTGGAACAGTCATTGAATTTTTAAATATATATTTAATACCCATACAAATAAATGCATGTATTGTGTATGTGTATGTGTGTGTGTAATGATGTGAAATTTTGGTCACACACGCTGAAACTTAGAATGGTGGAAGAGTGATGAATTAAGATAAATTGATAGATTTAAGATTTCGTATCGATTTTGCAATTTTGAAGACATAAATTCCTCAAGGCATAAATAGTTACAATATGGTAGTTTTCCAGACAAATAAAATAAAGAGACAACAGTTATATTTTTACCAGATTTGCTTAAAGCGCAGCCATACATGAATAAGAAACGAAACAAAAAAAAGGGTTTTCTAAGCCTCGGGGCCTCAATATATTCATTCCAGTTTTTGGATGATAATCTTTCATCAAAAACTCTACGCTATATGAGCTCTCGGAACAAGTCTAAAGGGCTTACTCTGGACGTTGCGAGTTCGTTGTGACTTCAGTTTGGCTTCAGCTTGGTCGTTTGCTCGCTTAATGTCCGTCAACTGGCTTCAAAGTGACGTCAGAACGAAGGTTCGAACTGAACCTCAACGTCCAGAGTAAGGGCCAAAGTTTTCTCAGCGTTAATTGCCCTTGTATCTAAGTACATTTCACCAAATCATACTGACACACACACACATATATATGTGTCTGGGTGTGTGTTTCTCTGTGTATGTTTATGTATATAGATATGTGTGTAGATATTTTGTAGATATGTATACATATGATATGGCATCGTTATCGAGACAGACGACAACAGTCTTCTTGATAATAATAAGTTTTATTAACTCATCATTCTTCAGGAAACCAACTTGCGCCATTTTCAATATTCATGGCGGAGCTATGCGTGAAGGTGTTGACCGCTTCATGTCCACACGCCAAATCCAACTTTTCTGTTTGCAAGCTCATCAAATAGCTCAGAAATGCTTTCGCCTGACCGGATTATCCTGAAAGCTTACGCGAGTTTGGGTCTTTTTCATTTATTTTATTATTATAAAAGAGTTCTCTTTTTAAAATCGTTTTTAACTTACATAATTTCCAACTACTCCTTTTTTAGACCTGACACGTGTATATATATATATATATATATATATATATATATATATATATATATATATATATATATATATATATATATATATATATATATATATATATATATATATATATATATATATATATATATATATATATATATATATATATATATATATGTATATATATGTATGTATATATATAATATATATATATATATAGTATATATATTATATATATATATAGATATATATATATATATTATAATATATATATATACATATATATATATATATATATATATATATATATATGTATATATATATGTATATATATATATGTGTATATATATATATATATGTATATGTTATATATATAGTATATATATATTACATATATACATATTAATATAATATATATATATATATATATATATATATATATATATATATATATAATATATACTATATATATATATAGTATATATATATATTATATATATATATGTATATGTATATGTATATATATGTGTGTGTGTGTATGTATGTGCATGTATATAGATACTGAAGAGACAAAACAAAACTGGTACACCTGCCTAATATAATGTAAGGACCCCGTGAGCACGCAGAAGTTCCGCAACACGACCGGACATAGACTCCACTAATTTCTAAGTTCTGCTGGAGGTAATCGAAACTATAAATCCTGCAGGGCTGTCCATAAATCTTTAACATAACCAGGTGGTGGAGATCACTTCTAAAAAGCATGTTGCAAGGAATCCCAGATATGTTCAATTATATTCATGTCTCGAGATTTGGGTGGCCATAATAAGTGTTTAAAGTCAGAAGAGTGTTACTGAAGCCACTCTGTAGCAATTCTGGGTGTGTGGGATGTCCCATTGTGTTGCTGGAATTCTCCAAGTCCATAGGAATACACAATAGGCTTAAATGGATACAGGTAATCAGACAGGATGCTTACGTACATATTACCTTTTAACCCTTTAAAGGTCACCAAAATAAATTCACTGGAATTTAGTGTAATTAGTTTATAAATGTTATCTCTGAACCTTATAAATGTAAAATATATGATAAGTTTTCTTTACATTCCTTAGGAGGGTTTGCTTACAGGATACCTAAGGAGGGTTTGGTTTGGCATGCTACGATCTACTCTTTTCCAACACGAGGACTAATGAGACCGGGACCTACTGTAAAGCTGATTCCGGACGGCTACGAACATCCATGCCCCAGTGGGATTCAAACCCACGAACAGCGGTCCCTTAGGCCAGTACTCTAACCAATCAGCCACCGTTAGGCAAGGAGATTTTGAGAAGTGGTTTAACTGACTAACCCCTTCCCTTGTACAGCTTGAACTTTATACTTTTTAAAAGTTTAACTATACTAGAAGAACAATAAATATCAATCCTTAAAATGATATAACAAATAAGTAGCTTAGCAATTTATAAGTGGGGTTTCTATAGATACTTTTAATTGGGGTCATAAGAAGGATAAATTGAATTACTGACTTCTCAAGTACAGCAAGTTTAAATACATATATTTCAAAAGAAAAAATATATTAAATGTAGAGCTATCATCTGTTGTAAATTTAAAATGTCAAAAACATAAAAAAATCGAAAAATCATCCATTTCTCTAAAAAGTTTTTTTTAATTGCAGAAGCTCTTGATTCTATATTATTGGCTTCCATACATCACAGATGTATGAGATTGAAGCTGTAAATAATTATGCAAAGATAAAGTAAAGTACTAAAAAAAGTAAAGTTTAAAAGAAAGATGTTTAATAGGTGGTTTCTAAACCGCTGTTCTCTAAAGGGTTAAATTTGTATCTACTCATATCAGGGATCCCATGTAGCTCCAACTGTTCACCCCATACCATCACTCAGTATCCACTAGCTTCAACAGTACATTGCTGTCGTGCAGGATCAATGAATTCGTGAGGTTGTCTCCAGACCCGCAATCCAAATAAATTTA
>CM063509.1:87447984-87457984 GCA_032207245.1 Pardosa pseudoannulata | reverse complement strand
TATATATCGTATATTTGGAATACATTAATTATATACCCAAGGACATAAATTCTTACAATATTGCAATACACCCATATGTATATCGAATAACAAATATGCAAGAAATTGTATGACATCATATACAAAACCTTTATTCGAATACGAACATCAGTATTTCCATAATTGTAAGTAAGAAATATTCGAAATATCCTCTGCGCATATGGTGGTATGTATGCGTGTGCGTTGGAGGTGAACACACTTAAGCCTCTAGTGTGCATATAAGTAAAAGCACAGTGAAGACGAGTAATTGAGTCTATTTCTGAAGTAAATGGGTCTCGATAGATCAATTCTCTCAGATGACCCTACAGGAGGAAATCTAAAGAGGTCATATTTGGAGATTATGGTGCCCACAAAACAAAACTCCCATGCAAGTAACGATGTTCATGTTTCAAATAAAAGATTTTCATCGTAATCCAGGTATGACGTAATATATATTCTGTCACATGTTTCTTGAAAACTACTGGATCGTAGAGGTACAACTCGTTAGGCATTTTTTAATCTATTCTAAATAACGAGTTTATTCGATCTAGTTCGAAACACACTTTATTACGAGGTTTACTCTAAAATTTTTGAGATACGCGAAGACGAGAATTTACAAAATAAAAATAACGACTTAATTTTAAAATACAAAGTATTTTAACACAGTAGACGATTTTTTACTGACTTACTTCAAATTTAGCATAGAATAAATTTTAAACAGAAGAGAAAATGGAGTTGAAACGAGAACAATTTCGCGCTGTGACTTTTTACGATTTTAAAGGTTTGGTTTGGTTTGGTTTGGAGTGCTACGGTCTACTTTTTGCAACACGAGGGCTAATGAGACCGGGACCTACTGCTTAAAGCCGATTTCGAACGGCTACGAACATCCATGCCATAGTGGGATTCGAACCCACGAACTCCGGTTCCGAAGGCCAGCACCCTAACCATTCGGCCATCGTTCGGCCGATGTTGACGCGAGAACATTTATGATTTTTTTTAAAGGAGGATTAAATCAAGAAGAATGCTTTCAACGGTTGCAATTGGCATTTGGTGATGAATCTCCAGCTCATGCTACTGTATTCAGATGGTTTAAAGAATTTAGCAGAGGTCGTAATTTTCTGAAGGATGAAGAACACACAGGAAGGCCGCCGCCGCAGTAATCCCGGATAAAGTGTCTGCCATACGAAAAATGTTAATGGATGATAATCTCTCTATCATATTATACAGAAGGAAATTAACATTGGATACGAAATACACAAAATTATTAATTAAGAATTGCATATGAAAAAAGTAGTTTGCCGTTGGGTTCCCCATAATCTAACGGAACACCAAAGAGGGGAGCGTGTCAGAATCAGTAAAGAAACTCTTAAATTGCTAAATGATGATGGCCACAGCATCATTTCTAAAATTGTAAAGGGTGACATGCCATTTTTTGAAGTTCCAACAAGTCAAGAAGGCAAAGTATGGGTCTTTGAAGAGTATCCCATGCCGACAACGGTGAAAAGACAACGCGCATGCCATTATCGTCAGAAGTACGGGATTGATCAAAACAATCAAGTTCGAAGGACAGAAGACAGTAACAGCAAACTGGTATACCACTAAATGTCTTCCACAAATTCTGCAAGAAGTGAATGTTAGGGAACTAATGCCTCACCATAACAATGCATCTTCACATACAGCCGGATTAACAGTTCAGTTTCTTAAACAAAAATAAAGTGATAGAACATCCACCGTATTCACCTGATCTAGCTATGTGTGAGTTTTTATTATTCTTTAATCTAAAAAAGAACTTACGTGGACGTCGTCGTTTTCATTCAGAAGAAGAGATTGATGTGGCTATAAATGCATTTTTTTCATCTATTCCAAGAAATGAACGGCTTGAGGCATTTAATTTGTGGAAAATTAATCTACAACAATGCATTGATGCTGCAGGAGACTACTTTGAACACGCCTAAATTTTTGTAAGTATAACTTTATAAACCTAGTTTTATCTCAAATATTTCAGAGGGACCCTCTTATTTATCACTAAACGCAGAGGACTTCGATAACGAACTTCAAGACTCAGTTGATCTCCTTTCAGGACCGAGTCAGATTTTAGGCAAAAGACTGACCATAGTACGATGCGTAGAATTGAATTTAGGCATGCAAATATTCTCGCTTAGAAACGCTAGTAATGCTTGGAATATCTTTTTAACTCTGCTTTTAAGGCTTTAATTCATCCGTAAATAATAAATAAACTGAGCAGACAAATTTAAGATTTCTTTTGATATTCTAAAAAAATGCTATCTATCAGGTGCTGTGGTCATTGCTGTTGTTATTTCAATGTCATTTATAACCCAAAGTTGCTTTATATCGTCTTTAATTATAGTATAATACCACTGATCTATATTACAATGTTCAAATATAGAACAAAATGACAAGGAAATATGCAAAAAAATATATATAAAAATTAAAAAGTAAAAGAAGAACTCCACGTTCTATGCCCGAAAAAAAAATATTTCCATCCAAGTGAACGCTGCATTCTTTTTCTTCCTTCTTTCTACTCTGGCAACCCTATACTTTTTCCACTATCCTGTGCTGATGTGTTCGTTGTTCCATTGTTCTTTTTACCATACGTCCTTTCCCGGCTCTGCGCAGAAGGACCGGGACTCCAAGGATGGTCCTGAATCGCCTCCTGGAGACCAATCACAATTCTCCAAAACTTGGTGAAGTTTAAGTGCAATTATTTTCACTGGCCACACCACACGCTTCCTGGAGTCGGAAAAAAACTTGAGAATTCAACCCACAACGTGTGAGTGCGGCGAGCAAATCAGTTTCGCAAACCTTATATCAAACATAGCTGAACTCTCACATCAGGCACTGATTTTATTATGTTACGTTTTATAACCTTTAAACGCTTCAGATATTTCAGACCTCTTTAGTTTTCCGTAACGTCCGTAAAATGTGATCTCACCATCTTGAAAATTTTAAATTATCAACTTACCTATTAGTAGCTCCAACTTCTAACACGCTTTGAAGTATCTTTCACCTTCTTAAATAAAGTGCAAACATTTTCGGAATTTCATATAATGATTTCTATATTTAACAAACTTTCAACGTAAAGTTTGTTTACAAAATTAATCTGCTTGTAAACTTAAGTTATTGATCTTTAGCAGTTATTATACTTAGCGTGTACTTTATTACACTAATTTAATTAGTGTTACGTACTGGATTCTCGAAAGTATTAAGCTTAAAAAATAAGAACACGACCACAATTTCAGAGCACTTAAGAGAAAGTACCTGAGTAATTCATTAAAGTAATAACTTTTAGTAGACTTTTCACGTATATAGACCGAGTTAATCTTTTAAATGATTTATAAGTATAAACTTTGGTGGTATTTTAGAATTAACGTAAAATTTTACTTTATTAGAAGCGTTTTTTATACTGCGCCAATGGTTTTCGTTGAAAAGACATAAAATGCTCTAAAAATAAATTATTAAGATTAGAAAGATTTTTTTTTACTTTATATTGTGTTAATAAAGTTTTAACGTGGTAGTGAATGTTCAGCTGAACGAAATGCAGCATAAAGTTTTACATTTTTATCTCGTTAAATTATAAAATATAACTATAAATAATATGTAATAATTTAAGCATTCTGTTTTGTTATACACATTTTGAGAAAAAAATGAAAAATAATTATTCAAATATTTTAATCGTTATTTATTTATTTATTTATTTTATTTTATTTTATTTTATTTTATTTTATTTTATTTTATTTTGCTTTATATTTTTCTCGTGTGCTTATGAAAAATTTAAGTTTTTTTTTAAGTATTGTAAGGGCCACGTTTAAATAAAAGCATTTTCAATAAAGCTCATTTTCAAAAAACAATTTTTGCTGAATGCCTCTAAAACTAATAAGAATCTTACTTTACTACTTTCACCCTTTTTATATAAATATATTTTCAATGACGCACTACATTTTTAAATAAATCTTAAGCATTTTGTATTTTTATACACAATTTGAGAAAAAAAAATGAAAAATAATTATTTGAATATTTTAATCATTATTATTTTTTTGCTTTATATTTTTCTCGTGTGCTTATGAAAAATTTAAGTTTTTTTTATGAAAAAATTAAGTTTTTTTAAATATTGTAAGGGCCACGTTTAAATAAAAGCACTTAAAGCATTTTCAATAAAGGTCATTTTCAAAAAAATATTTTTGCTGAATGCCTCTATAACTAATAAGAATCTTACTTTACTACTTTAACCCTTTTTATATAAATATATTTTCAATGACGCACTACATTTTCAAATAAATCTTAAGCATTCTGTATTGTTATACACATTTTGAGAAAAAAAATGAAAAATAATTATTCAAATATTTTAATCGTTATTATTATTTATTTTGCTTTATATTTTTCTCGTGTGTTTATGAAAAATTTAAGTTTTTTTTATGAAAAATTTAAGATCTTTTTTAAGTATTGTAACTGCCACGTTTAAATAAAAGCCCTTAACGCAATTTCAATAAAGCTCATTTTCAAAAGAAATTTTTGCTGAATGCCTCTAAAACTAATAAGAATCTTACTTTACTACTTTCGCCCTTTTTATATAAATATATTTTCAATGACGAACTACATTTTCAAATAAATCTTAAGCATTCTGTTCTGTTATACACATTTTGAGAAAAAAAAATGAAAAATAATTTTTCAAATATTTTAATCTTTATTACTTTTTTTGCTTTATATTTTTCTCTTGTGTTTATGAAAAATTTAAGATTTATTTTAAGTATTGTAAGGGCCACGTTTAAATAAAAGCACTTAAAGCATCTTTAATAAAGCTCATTTTCAAAAAAAATTTTTGCTGAATGCCTCTAAAACTAATAAGAATCTTACTTTACTACTTTCACCCTTTTTATATAAATATATTTTCAATGACGCACTACAATTTCAAATAAATCTTAAGCATTCTGTTTTGTTATACACATTTTGAGAAAAAAAATGAAAAATAATTATTCAAATATTTTAATCGTTATTACTTTTTTTTCTTTATATTTTTCTCGAGTGCTTATGAAAAATTTAAGTTCTTTTAAGTATTGTAAGGGCTACGTTTAAATAAAAGCACTTAAAGCATTTTCAATAAAGCTCATTTTCAAAAAAACATTTTTGCTGAATGCCTCTAAAACTAATAAGTATCTTACTTTACTACTTTCACCCTTTTTATATAAATATATCTTCAATGACGCACTACACTTTCAAATAAATCTTAAGCATTCTGTATTGTTATACACATTTTGAGAAAAAAAATGAAAAATAATTATTCAAATATTTTAATCGTTATTATATTTTTTTTGCTTTATATTTTTCTCGTGTGCTTATAAAAAATTTAAGATTTTTTTAAGTATTGTGATGGCCACGTTTAAATAAAAACATTTAAAGCATTTTCAATAAATCTCATATTATAAAAAAATTTTGCTGAATGCCTCTAAAACTAATAAGAATCTTACTTTACTACTTTTGCTCTTTTTATATAAATATATTTTCAATGATGCACTACATTTTCAAATAAATCAACTTAAAATAATAAAAGTTAATTTTAAAAGTTAATTTTAAAAGTCAATAGTTGCTTTAAGAATGCACCAAAAAATTATTTTTAAAAATTAATAGCACGAATAATAAATAATAAATTTTTCAAAAACATAAAAATGATTATTATTTTATAAAGACTTAAGATGGCACTACCGTTATTTTCACTTAAAATATATAATTTAACAGTAATATAGCTATTTTGTGTCATTAAAGAAAAATTTCTATCCTGCTTATTTTATTTTCTCATTCTCTGCTTTTATTTTCATATAAAATAAATGATTACATGTAATCCTGTTTACCCATTTCATGAAGATTGTGAAGTTAACTTATAGGCACTTAATATGATTCTAATATTCACATAGATTTATATATATTTATAAATTAGGCAAATTTATTTTTGAACCTCTATTTTTTCTACATGAGGGCTAATGAGACCACATACTGCTTAAAGCTGATTCTGAATGCTAACAAATATTCCACAGTAGATTCAGTATCTAACGATTCGGCCATCGTTGAGTCATTTATCTCGTACAGCAAACATGTTGCTGAATGTGTTTCATCTAATAATAAAAACACTAATTTAGCAGTTTTCAAATATCCCTCCCTATTTATATAACCGAGTACATAATTAAATGACAAAATAAAAGATTATTAAGAAAATTATTAATTTATAGAAAGGAACAAAACAAAATGCATTTTGAAATAAAAATAAAATTTTACATTCACTGAATAATATATTTATAAATAATCTGCTGCATAGTGTATTTTAATAATTAGTGTTATAAAATAAATTAAGAACAATATTATATTACTATAACAAATGGGTTTGGTTAACAAATTTTTTAAAGGAAGTTATAATATTAGAATATTAGTGTATTCTTTTTTTGTTATAATTATATTTTTAAAAAAAAATTTGGTTTCACAAAGTAATGTTAAAAATAATAATCTTAATGTTTTGTTTCTATAAAAATTCATCATCACCATTCCTCAAAATTCAATGAATGACTTTTACTGAAGTGTCTCAAATTTGACAAGATATCAAAGAAAATTTGAAGAGGAAGGCGATAAAAATTATGATTGAAAATATAAATATTAAATTAAGCAGCATGCCTTAGCTTAAATTTTCTCATCTATTTGTTCAATGCAGTTAACATAAATGGTCGTTTACAATCTCGATGACTTTGTCGACAAATCGACGTTCTCGTAACTATTGCGGATTCACAGTCTGAGCTCCTAATCTGCGTGTTCGTTAAAGGAAACTGGGTAATATATCTTATACTTTAGAAATAGTGCCATTCATGAAGAATTAAAAATTCTTCCTATTCCAAATTTTATCTATAATCTCTCCACTAACTTTCATAAAAATCTAAACAATGAATTAATTAATAATCTAGTCAATTATGACCCCGCTGATGCTTGCAATAGAAGAAGGCCTTTGGCCATTCTTGCCAAAGATCTTTAAATTTTTTGTCTGTTTTGTCTTCAAAAAACGAAAAAAAAAATCATAAAAATCTTTTAAAATGTAAGAAAAAAGCTTTAAAACTTTAAAATGGCCATACATCATCATTTAGTAATTTTTATTTATTTATTTATTTATTTATTTATTTTATTTTTTTTTACCAGCTTTGCTTTTTATCTCATCCTTCTATTTTCGCTTTTATTGGCTCTCCTCACTTTGGTGAGGGCGGAGCGTAGTTTTCAAATTAGTTATTTTCAATACTGTTCTGATGTCCCTGGAAAAAAAAAAAAAAGGGTTTTCCTATCCCTAAACTCTCTATTCTTTAGTTACTGTGTTATGAACTCACGAATCCACCATCTTTTATTTGTTTATGCTCTGCTCGTTGTCAATTTCTCTGCTTACTGTAAGAAATCTCTGGATTTGAGGGCTTGGCCCAGGTAATCCAGTTGACCCATCATCTTGAAGATCTTGAAGATATCTCTATAACACATAATCTTCTTGGTTCCATCTTCTAAATTACTTGAGCGAAAGTAGTACAAACTTAGCAAAACTTATTCTTTGATATTTGTTTGTTGTAGAAAAACCCGACTTTAAAAAGTTTTCTATTCTTTTAACCCTTTAATCACCAACATAAGTTCTTTAGAATTTAATGAATTTAGTTTATAAATGTTATCAATCTACCTCATAATTTTAAAATATATGAAATTTTTTTAATCTTTAGAGGGGTTTCTTTAGAGGATACTTACGATTTTGAGGAGTGGTTTAAATTGACAAATCTACACCCTTGTACATCATGAACATAATACTTTTTAAATTTTAATTATATAACCAGAAAATTTAAATATCCTTAAAATAGTATAATAAATAAATAGCTTAACAACTTATATTTATACATATTTTTATTTATCATAGGGAAAAAATCGAATTACTGACTTTGATTAAGCAAATTTAAATACTATATTCAAAAGAAAAAATAAATTAAATGTAGTACTATATGTGTTGTCAGTTTAAAATGTTAAAATATAAAAAAAATATAAAAAAAAATATATCTCCATAAAAGTAGAGAAAAATATGTTTAATATTCGCTGAGGAACCACTGTCCACTAAAGGGTTAAATCACCCATTAATATTAAAAACTCAATAAATGAAATTTTGATTGTTTAAAGTTAACTCTTATTGAACATCTCTTGTAGCATTTCCTTTTAATATATATACGTAATATAATACGTAATATAATTGTATATAAAATATAATGTAATATATAATTAGTATATACTAAACATTATATATAATTATAATATTTAATAGTATATACGTATATAATACTAATATAATTAGTATATACATAAAACAACCTATTCTACTTTTTATAAATTTCAAAAAAAAATTTCATTAAAAAAGCAAAAAGATAATTTGTTTTAATTCTGTCAATCTGGATTTGACCAATTTCAAAGTCTCTTGACACTTTATAATGTATAATCATGATAGCAAATTATACAAACAAAATATTTTAAGGTATCCGTCTACACGTTAAAAACGTCATTTTTTGCCAAAAATCATATTTTTTTTATTTTTCTGTTGTAAAATTTCATCTTTTAGGCTTATAAAACTGTTTTTGTTCTGTCTCTACGGCATTTTAAAGAAAAGTTACAGTTGTTTAAACATCAGTGACAGCTGTCAAAAATAAAACGGAAGTAGCGACTTCGGAACTCGAAGTTCTGAATTTTTTGGAAGCAATTTTTTGGTCAAAAAGTTTTAAATTTTCATGAAGATTAGTTTTTAAACATTTTTCTAGTATTTTTAATAATTAGCAACTTGGCAATTAGAAAGTTCTGAAGCAAGAAAGTGTGGGGAACTTTAAACATGTGTTTTAATTTTTTAATAGTTAAAGTTGCTTTCATAAACTTCAAATGCGTTTTTCTCAGAATGGCATTTTTAATAAAATGTTCGAAACTTGAAATGTGAATTCTCAAAGAGTTTTTTAAAATATTATGATGAAAAATATTATGTATGCTTTTGACAGCATTTACTAGTGAATGACCTAAAAGCTTTAAATGTGGATAATTTTTAAAGATGATATACTCATATTTAGATTATAAAGGTAATGAAAATTCGTTAAAAATTCAATGTGTAGGATTTTGAAGGACCAAAAATTTTTACCAAATATAAATTAAGCAAAGATTTTAGGTGATTCACTAATCCAGTGTATAAGAAATGTGTTGCATCAAAAAATATAGAAATAATTTAATTTATTAAAAAATTAGACCTTTTGAAAAAACCTTTTTAAAAATTAGACCTTTTCAAAAAACCTTTAAAATTAGACCTTTTCAAAAAATTTTTCTTCATTTATTAGAAATTTTATAAAAACTTCTCCAGGAATAATTTTTTTAAGTGCAAATTCTCTATGATAATATAAAAAATAAATTTAAAAATGTAAAAACATGAACTAGTTTCTACGTTTAAAGTAAAAAATTCTCCGAATGTAGACGGATACCTTAAAAATATACGACTTGGGGTACTGTCATAAAGTAAAATCTCCATGATTGAGATACACTGTTCTAAGAATTCTAAATTCTATTCTAAGAATAATTGAAAGTTATAGTTACAAAAAAACATTTTCTTTTAATAGTATATAATAGTAACGTTACATAAAACAGCCTATTTTACTTACCCTAAATTGTAAAATAAATTATTACTAAAAAAGCAAAAAGGTAATTTATTTTAATTAACAAAAGATACAATATAAGTAGGAAAATTAATGAGTATGAAGAAATAGGGAAAAGGGAGCACTTATTTCTTAATTTAAAATTAAATCAATAAAAATAAGATAAATAAACAGTACGAAATAAAAAGCAAATAAATAAATAGAACAAAAAAGTAAAAAGAAACAGTAACTTGCTAAATTAATTAATTAAAATCAGCTAAATAGAGACGGAAACAGGGTGTGATATATGAAGG
>CM063509.1:87365484-87442984 GCA_032207245.1 Pardosa pseudoannulata | reverse complement strand
CGACTGAAAACAGCTTTAAAGTAAAAATAAGTCAATTTATTACAATTATATATACATTATTAATATACAAGATTTAGATTAAGTTTCATACGATTTACTTTTTAATATAATCAAAATAGGTGCCACACCAATTAAGATATGATAATAATAATTTCCTATCACTTAGCTAACTCTATGTATATAGGAGAGAGGACCCAATCTCAATTTCAAATATGTATAATAATGCGTACCTTTGTGGATCTTTTGGGTAGAGATACCTTTCGATTGATGTGATGATAATGTGGACTCCGTATCACCGCTGGTATGGGGCCTTCTAATATAACTCGGGGTGATACTGAAAAGCGGATGAGCTGGAAACTTCTGGTCGTTGAGAGATGTCGAGGTGTTCCTTGGGCCCAACTCCTTTGATCCCCGTACTCTGTCCTCGAGTCCTGAACACTTGCCGTCGAACTCTCGACCTCCGAACTCTGACTTCAATTCGACTCGACTCCTCGAACACTGACAGTCGGACCTGTCTCCTCGACTCGACTGCTCTTCTCCGTTCTATTCGACTCCACTGTCGAACCTCTCCCCCTCTTTTTAGACTTTTCTGACAGTCGGACCTGTCTCCTCGACTCGACTGCTCTTCTCCGTTCTATTCGACTCCACTGTCGAACCTCTCCCCCTCTTTTTAGACTTTTCTTCTTTTATATCAATTTCATATTTGTCCCCTCTTCCTTCTCTTCGTCCAATCGGAATAGTTGTAAAAATTTTATTGGTCTTCTTAACCCCGCCTTGAAACCTCCAACGTGGAAAAACCTTATTTCTTCAAATTGGGCACTGTCCCTTAGAGACTCATAAATAACTCCACAAAAGTACATTCTTATTTAGTGTCATGTACGGAGGTATGATTTTAATCTGGGACAGAGATCAGAACGAAAGAGGTTATTTCAATATTCATCACGTTTATCTATTAATCAACATAGTTATTGACGAAACTGGCTATTTAGTTGTTACTTTAAACCTATTATAAAACAAAAATTTCTAAAATTATAAGAATTAATAAATCTTTCCAGGGGCATTTCTAATGATTATATAATTTAAAAAATTTTCGACATATTAACCTGTGGTGTTTGAGATAATAGTTAAAATTAATATAGTCCGAATAGCAAGTATATATCTTTTTTAAATTAAAATAATAATTATATTTGTACAGAGAAAATGGCTTTTTTAACTATTACTTTTTTTTTTGGTATATTTGCAAGAAATGCTTACGATGACAAATAAGTTTCATTCTAAGGCCAAAGGTTCATCCAAACGTTTCTTTAGATAAAAATGACCATATTTTGACCCTATTAACCCTTTGAAGGGCACTGGTATGTATAATATACTGGCTGTTAAATTTTTTTCTCTGATTTATATAGAAAAAAAAAGTTTTTAATTTTGAATTTTTCATCAAACTACCGACACTTAATTTTTTCCATTCTTTTAATTATTCCTGTCAAAATCTATTAAAACCTGATCCTAAAAGGAAAAATTCGATTTTTCGAAGTTAAGACTTGAAAATAAAAGTACCTATTTGAACTTCACATGCAAATTTCTTATCTATTTGATTTATACACCCTTTTAATAAAAATAATTAATTATTTTTCCAATATTATTAAAAAATGCGTCATTTTCATGCTGTTCCAAGGGAGGTGATTACGCCATCAAATTAAGCCTTGTTTATTCCTCAAGTAATATAATTTATTTTTCATAGATTTCATATTTAAAATGTCCATAGGTAACATTTATAAACTAATTTTATTCAAAACCAAAGAGTTTCTGTGGGTGCCCCTCAAAGGGTTAAGAAATGCGCACTTTTAGAAAACTGCAATTATCTGTAACCGCAACGGTGTAACATTGTACCTCAAGTGGAGAATATATTGTACATAAATGAGCATAATGCTCATCATTATGCAGATTAGTATACCGCTCACCATCATTTTCCAATTGTACATAGTTATTTCTAAATGTAAAGGTTGCATAGAACTCCTTTTTATAATAAAATATAGATCATATTAAATACTCGATATTTTATGGAAGAAAGGGGGTTTTACTGAATTACTAGAGCATTGATAAAGAAATTCCTAGACTAGGAAAACCGAGCAAGATTATGGTAATCAGAAAAGACAATAAGGTTTTTTTACCTCTTTTATCACGTGTGATGAGGCGATTTAGATTAGTTATATAATTTATTCATTCATACAAGAAGTAAAATGCTCGGGATCTAAATCTGACCTCATCACATCTTTGTAAGAGAAAGAGGACCATAAATTTATATTCAACGGATATTGTTGTCTTGAACGGTTGTCTCTGACGGGGTTCTGATCCCAGTCCCAGATTAGAATCCCGTCTCCGTACTTGACACTAAATAAGAATATACCTTTGTGGAGTTATTTATGAGTCCCTAAAGGACAGTGCCCAATTAGAAGGGATAAGGTTTTCCACGTTGGCGGTCTCAAGGCGGGGTTTAAGCAGACCAATTGGATTCTTACAACTATCCCGATTGGAGGATAAGAAGGAAGGGGGGGACAAGGATGAAATTAATAAAATAAAAAAGATCGAAAAAAAGAAAAGGTGAAGGTGTTCGATAGTCGAGACGAAGAGAGGAGTCCGACAGAAGAGGTTCGGGAGTCGAATAGACTAGACAAGTCCGACGGAAGGTGTTCGGAAGTCCGAGGGAAGGTGTTGGGTAGTCCAGACGAAGAGAGTAGTCCGACGGAACAAGTCGAGAGTCCAGCCAAGTCCGACAGGAAGTGTTCCTGCATCAAATATTACGGCCGCACCCCAAACACTCAGGAGGAAGCCCCTGACCAGACCGACGAAAGATCCATAGATACCCATCAACCACCAGTGTTCCGGGCACACCATTTTAGCTCCCCAAAGGTACCCCCTTTTACATACATTTTGAAATTGAGATTAGGTCCTCTTTCTTATATTTACATAATTATTTAAGTATTAAAGAATTATTGTCAGAATTAATTTAGAAGATGTTGATAAAGCATATTTTATGAAAATTAGCATCAGTTTTGTATGTACATATATGTATATATATTATAATAAATTTATTTTTTTATATTAAGCTAGTTTCGGATGCTGTTTATTTAGCTTTTAGTTTAGTTTCATATCTTATGTCTGTAGTTTCTCAGAACATGTGGTTAAATTTAGTACTAAAATACTTTTACACAACGCAATCAAAATAAAATCCCACTATACATTTGATCACAGGTTAATACTCAAATAAAAACGAGGACTACACGACATCACGTAGAATTCTAACAGTCGTGGGACACACCTCAACGAAACTGAGAAAGGCACAGGAAAGAATACAATTAATCCACACATAACCACTGGTTAGTTAATCATCCGTTCACATGCACACAATTATATAAAGTAACTGATCTAACCTCTTTAAAAGCTATTGTTAAAATTAAGCTGAGTAATCAAGTGTACTAGCAATTTAATATTTTCGTACCAAAATGAAATTTGGTCAAAAGTTGTATTTTAAAAGGCTTTTTTTTAACAAGCTATATCCAAAGTTTGCTTATAATACTTTCGTTATATGGAAAACACAATTATAAAAAAAATTGTTATTGTCAAAAGGCAAATTAGTCTTCCTTACACAAAAATAACAATGCAAAATGACAATTCTTTGGAATATTTCGCTACATTTGAACTCCGAAAGAAGTTTATATTTGGAACAATTCACGAATCTGCGAATAGTTTGCATATTCTGAGATCTTCGAGGTTGTAGTTGAAACTTGACATTAAACTAATGAGCCTTAGATTCCTAAAATAATTTAAATTCAACTAGTTTAAAAGAAACTTCCTGAAAAGAAGCTTCTAATTGTCTGTAAAGTTTTTATGGCACAAGTTTTAATTCTAATCTCGCCTTATCTGGAGAGGAATTTTGATGATTTTATACGAAAAAGACTTCAAAACACACAAAAAAATTAGCTTGTATTTTAAACATGACTATTGTTATCTTTAATTAAAAAGAATATATTAGGGATTTATCTTTCTTCTAGTTTGAAAAATTAAGCAATACTTTTAATACAATATAATTTACAATGGAGAGATATTTTTGCTATTATAGCAAAACAGGATTGAAGTTTTTTTTAAATATGCAAATTGTTTGAAATATTTCGTTAAAGTTCACCGAAAAGAAAACTGACAACTTCAACAGTTTACTGTTTTGAAGAATAGTTTGAATAGTCTGATAATATAGAAAATTTGTAGGGATAATGTAACATCAAACTAATAATACCTATATTTCTCAAATGAATAAAATTCAAATTTTTTACAGAACTCGAAAATTGTATTTTATTTAATCTATCTACAGTTCTCATTGAAATCTAATCTCACATCTTATCCAAAAATTAATTGCAAACAGATGTATATATGTATGTGTATATGTGTATATATATATATGTATGTATGCATATATATATATGTATGTATATGTATATATATATATATATATATATATATATATATATATATATATATATATATATATGTATATATATATATATATATATATATATATATATATAAATATATATATATATATATATATATATATATAAATATATATAATATATATATATATATGTATATATATATATATATATATGTATATATACATATATATATTATATATATATATATATATATATATATATATATATATACATATATATATATATATATATATACATATATGTATATATATATATATATATATATATATATATATATATATATGTATAATATATACATATATGTATATATATATATATATATGTATATATACATATATATATAAATATATGTAAATGTATATATATGTATATATATACATATATATATGTATATATAAATATATATATATATATATATGTAATATGTATATACATATATATACATAATATAATATACATATATATACATATATATGTATTTATATATATATATATATATATATATATAATATATATATACATATATATATGTATATGTATGTATATATATATATATATATATATATTTATATATATATATACATATACATATATATAGGTATATATATATATATATATATATATATATATATATATATACTTATGTATATACAGAGAGAGAGAGATTAAATTATATCTTACTATACAATTCGTAGTAATGAGGTTATTTTGAAATACTAGCATATGAAGCGGAACAAGATTTATTTTCCTTCATTAAATTGAAGAAATATAAATCTCCTAAAAAATTCTTTTTAAACAGTTTATGAAATATCTGTGAGAGAAGGTAATTTATAAAATGTTTTTTCTATCATATTATAGCTGTATCAAATGGGTTATTTTGTTATAATAACACAACAAACTAAACCCCCCATCCAAAAAAATATTCAAATTACTAATTGTTTGAAACAGTTTTTTAGACACTACTGCTAAAGAAATTTACAATTACGAAAACTGTTATGAAAATAGTTTAAATTTTCTAAGATTTTCGAGATTTCTTAATTGAAACAAGACATTAAACTAATGTTCCCTACATTTCTCAAATGTTTGAATCTCAATTTCATAACATTGGGGAAAAAGAATAGTTATTTTCCAGTAATATGATCTAGTAAACACATTCTTACATAATTACATCTAATCGGGTAAGGTTTTCGTGAATGATTGCTTAAATTAATTTCAAAAGCTTTGAAAACATTTGTATAATTAGAAAATCAATATTACGATATCTATTTAAAATAAAATAATTTATGATATTTATTTTCCTTCGATTTAAAATATTGTGAAGCAACTGTGAAACAATATAATTTCTGAAACGTTCAGTCATATCGTTATACCAAATAGATTATTTTGCTATAACAGCAAAACCAACTAAACTCCCATTCAGAAAAATCCGTTCAAAATACGGATTGTTTGAAGTAGTTCGTTAAATATTACTGTAAATGAACCTAACCAATTTTCACTACTCATACGCTTGAAGTTCAATTTCACTATACTGAGGAAAAAAGAACAAGTAACTTCCAGGTTTTTATGGTTTGGTTTGGAATGCTACGGTCTACTTTTTGCAACACGAGGGCTAATGAGACCGGGACCTACAGCTTAAAGCCGATTCCGAACGGCTACGAACATCCATGCCACAGTGGGATTCGAACCCAGGAACTCCGGTACCGATGGCCAGCACCCTAACCATTCGGCCGTCTCTCGGCTAGTAACTTCCAGTTCTATTATCTAGTAAACACATTTTTAAGTTATTACTCCTAATCTGGAATGAATTTTTATGGGTTAGAAAAATATTATTGTAAAAGAACCTAGCCAATATTCATTACTCATATGTTTGAAGTTCAATTTCACTATACTGAGGAAAAAAGAACAAGTAACTTCCAGTTCTATTATCTAGCAAACACATTTTTAAGTTATTACTCCTAATCTGGAATGAATTTTTATGGGTTCGAAAAATATTATTGTAAAAGAACCTAGCCAATGTTCATTACTGATACGTTTGAAGTTCAATTTCACTATAGTGAGAAAAAAGAATAAGTAACTTCCAGTTCTATTACCTAGAAAACACATTTTTAAGTTATTACTCCTAATCTGGAATGAATTTTTATGGGTCCGAAAACCGAATGTACGCCGGGGATATTTTCTTTGATATTGAGAAGGTATTCGACAATATATGGCACGGCGATCTCATATACTCCTACAAACTTATTAATTAAAATTCCCTCCTGCCATTGTCGAACGATGGCAAAATGGTAGAGCATTGATTTTCGGCACTGGAGTTCGTGGATTCGAAAATCGATGATGGCATGGATGTTCATAACCGTTCAGAATCGGCAGGAAGACCAGGAGCTTGGTTGACTGGTTCACCGCTAATCAAGGCGCCATCGTGCGGCCATGATTTTAATCTAAAACCGCACCGCAAAGGTCAAATTACCCCTTCACGAATGGCCAGCACAACTGCCCTGTGCAGATATTGCTTCCCTCTTAAATACCTGCTCTCATGTCAGAAAGTTTCATGTTGTACACCGAGTCAACCAGACTTTAACCTGGGCAGGACTCCTGCGGAATATCACCCGTACCTTCGTAAACTCCTTTAGTTGTACTTATTAGTCTAGATTTTCTACATTTTTTGGTTATTTTAATTTTTATGAGCGGAATGCTGACTTGGCCCCTGCGTAACCCATTGTTGTCGGACGGTCAGACCAAACCAGCAATTTAACACCCTACACCCGACTTTTGGTGAGTGGCTGGTTACAGGTAGTACATGGCTTTGAGCATTAGATCCCCGGTATCATTAGCTCTTGTGAGCAAAACATAAGATCTTGGCATTCAAAAACAAACCAAAGAAACCAAGCCGTGCTGCCATAATGCATCTTGTTCACTCCTAAGCTTTCAATAGATCCTTCATAGTTCGCCATACACAAATCTTTTCCACACATCCCACAATTAATGCTGTGGTTCCCCAAGCTTATAAGCTTGGCCCCATACTATTCAGTATCTGTATCAATGATATACCACAACCTACATGACGACACTAGCCAGGTTTGCAAACGACACGGTGATTCTAGACAAAAATCATAATGTAAAATATATATGCATAAATACTTACATTCGACATCCTCTATGATTAGAGAGATGGCGTATCAAAATTAACCCCTTCCCTGTTTTGTCCGTACGCCGTACGGGCACAGCTTTCGGGCCTTTACTAATTTGCCCGTACTCTGTACGGGCAATCTGATTTCTATTTCGCTTGCACTGTTTCGACCGTATTTTTTCCAATTTTAGTAACAAAGTATTCCAGCAAATAATAGCTTGCAGTTTATTGTATTATTTTACTCTGATTGGTTCAAAAGTGCGAGTTTCTTCGCATGTTTTGTATCAGAAGACGAATTGTTATCTTTCAGTGATATATAGCTTTCTGGTTATATTTTACTAACCGCCTGATAATTTTATTGATGCCAGAGTTGAATAATATATTTTTACTTTTAAATAATGGACAATTCAGACCGTATGGAGCTAATTTCTTGTGATCGAACTGTAACTCGGAATCAGAAACTGAATGATCTGTAAATGATAGTAGCGAAAGTTTACTAGATGACCTGGATAGTAGTGACTCTGACAGTAGTACAGATGGAATCAGTCAAGCAAGACAATTTTTTTAAATTAATTACGATAATCCTTCGGATCTGCCTCCTAGATTTGCTTTCACTGGAATTTCAAAAATTACCTTGGATATCGATCAGACGACTAAAGGTAAACTTCAGTTCTATGATGCTTTCATAGAAAGAAAAAAAGTTGTAATAAATGCTTGAAAATATTAGAAATGTTAATTTAAATAACATATCTTTACTTAAAAATGTAAAATGAACAAAAGAAATGCAATAAAAAATGTGACATTTTTTTGACCGATATCGGGAAAAAAAATGAAACTGTCAAAGGGTTAATCCCTCTAAAATAAAAGATATGTTCTTTAATTACAATAGAATCCCACTGCCACCTGTCATTGTCTGTGGTCAATTTGTTTATTTTAAGCATGAGGCTGAATACCTTGGTGTTTATTTGGACAGTCGTTTAACTCGGAGGAAAATATTGACCATATCATTGGTATATTTTTAAAGCTAAAAAGTACATTGGTCACCTCCTGTAACAGAATCGATTGGGATTCGAAAAGAAACAGCTCTTGTTTAAGACAGTCTTGTGGTCCATCCTCCTCTATGCATAACTGATCAGGGGGTCTGAGGCTAACTCTCAGATTCAGACACTTCAAACAATACAAAACAAAAAATTAAGGTCTATTCGAAAAGCACACAGGTATATCTCTAATAAAACAATTCACAAAGATTTCAGTACCAACCAGGTTCGGGAGGAGATTGTTACTACTGCAACCAAATTCTTTAACAATAAGTACTCCATTAATAACGAAGAAATTTTTAATATATAGCTGCTTGATTGAAGCGGTACTTATAAGTACCGTCAGAATAAAAAGGGGCTAACTAAGGTTCCATGAATTGGGAAATAATATTAAAATATACAGTTACATAAAGGTTAAAAGGCCGAACGCTGGCCGATTAGTTAGGACGCTGATTGTCGGTTCCGAAGTTCGAGGGTTCAAATCCCACTATGGCATGGATGTTCGTAGCCGTTCGGAGTCGGCTTTAAGCAGTAGGTCCCGGTCTCATTAGCCCTTGAGTGCAAAACAGCAGACCGTAGCGCTCCAAAACCAAACCAAAGGTTAAAAGATGTAATTTAAACCCTTGTTAGCAATTAAAATCATAAAATAGAGAAGAAAGTTTAATAATGATAAAGATAAAAAGGGTGGAAAGGATAGAGAAATATTTTTGCGGATAGTGACATTCATTTTTAAAATTTTAATAATTTTTGAGAATTTGTTTTTTATATTTTTTTATTTTTCTTTTTATTTATTTTTAACACATTGTATGCGGGACACGTACTAGTACGTTTTCTGACGATTGATATTGAGCGTGGGACACTTACTAGTATGTTTTCTGACTATTAATACTTGAGCGTGGGACACTTACTAGTACGTTTTCTGTTGATTGATACTTGAGCGTGGGACACTTACTAGTACGTTTTCTTACTATTAATACTTGAGCATGGGACACTTACTACTACGTTTTCTGACTATTAATACTTGAGCGTGGGACACTTACTAGTACGTTTTCTGTTGATTGATACTTGAGCGCGGTCACGTACTAGTACGGGGTTAGTGTAGCAACATGGTTTGTTTGTGGATACAAAAATAATGGTATATACAGGAAAATGAATCCGAATGTTCTTGTCTACTACATAGATTCTAGAAAAATTTAGACAAATAAAAACTCGTTTTTACATTAGTCCATGCGATTGATGTAAAATTAAATAATTTTCGATCTTTTGAGATTTAACCCCTTCATCTATGATTTAATAATGAAAAACTGTGCATAAAATAACCATTTAATTTTTATTTAAAAAACTTGTTTCATTTTACAATTCTTACATATTCTTAATTCAAATCCACTTTTTACATAGTTTTATATAATATCAGAAACAGTAAAATTAAGGAAATATCAAAGCAAAACATTAATAAGGTATACAGATAATAGTCTTCAAGCTAGTGGTACTTTTCAAAACAAAGTGCAAAGGAATTCTTAATTGTTTACACCTCCAAGTAGTCTCACTTTTAATCTGATTCTTGTAACACACACGGCATTTCTTAGTAGGTTTTCTTTTATTCTGACTCATTAATTTGGCAATGACTTGTACCAAGTAAACAATATGCAATAGTGACTTGTGATTTTCACAAGTGATAAAAGTGTTGCCAAATTCAGTACACTAGAAATTTTAAACTAAATTAATTATCATATTTAACAGTAACTTTAATCGCATGACGAGTGTAGCTCGTCATTGTGCGGTATGGAATGAAAAACTAATGACGAGTTAGACTCGTCATTTTACCGGAAGGGGTTAACTGAATAACCAAATTTACGTGCAAAACTTCCGCTCCCGGTACAATTCTGCTGCACAATGTACCCGCACACAATGTGTTAAAATAAGAGAAAAGAAATTGAAAGATGAAGAAGACATACTAAGGAGAGGAAAGTATAGCTTAAAGTTTAAAATTAAGAAGCTAAATTGAAGCGGGGAATAAAAAGCGTCATTGTAGCGAAAAAACTAAAAAAATATTTTATAATTATAAAATCAATATTAAATCTATTTAAAAAGAATTTATTTGTGGTATTTACTTTTTTTCTTCAATTTAAAACATGAAACATTTCTGAGACAATATATTTTATAAAATGATCATACTAATATTATTGTTTATGCCAAATAGGTTATTTTGCTATAATAGCAAAACAAAATAAACCTTCATTCTTATTTTAGAAAATACGAATACAAATAAAATACGAATTAAAATACGAAATGTTTGAAACATTTCGTTAAATATTACTACAAAAGAAATTACCAGTCTGAAAATAGTTTAAATATTCTAAGGTTTTCTGGTTGAAACATGGCATTAACCTAATGTTTCCTACATTTCCCAAATGTTTCAAATTCAACTAGAGGCTGTTAGCATAACCAAAAAGAAATATCTAACATACTGAAGTATTTTCTACATCAAACATTCTAATATAATCATACCTAATCTGAAATGATTTTTCCAGAACACTGAGTAAAAAGATTCGAACAAATACAAGAAAATGATTATAATTTGCATAAACACAAATAAGACAGTTCACAATTTGTTCGGTAAAATGTTTCTTTTCTTCACTTTTCAAATACAATTACACAATGTATAAAAATATAGAAAATTCCAGAGAGTGATATATTTTTTGAGAAACAGTTTTCGGTCGAAGCGTGCTGATTCGAAATTCATTTCTTACTAAGAAATGTCCGAAATCCATTCAAGTTCCTAAACTGAATAAATTTTAACAAGTTTTCTCTTTGTTTTATTTTTTTTTCTCTTTACGTTTATAAAATGGAATGCACAATTTCTATATTCCGAAAGATAGTTTCGAAAATGTTTCAATAAAACTTTTCCATTTATTATGGTGGCAACTGTGTCTGAAATGAGTTGTTTAAAATAAGAAACACGTGATTTCTTGTGGGATGTGCGGGGATTTCTCCCACAATGGCTTTTCGTGATCTGAGAATCTAAGCAAATGTACAGAAAAAGAAGTGTCCCCTCCCACGCACGCAGTAAAACATGAAATTTATAAAAGTATTTACTTTGTTGAACATATCTTCATTTTTTCTACGTTGCAGGAAGTTTACATTATCTATAGCTTTCTCAGTGGCATACGCAACGCAGAGTTTGGAAAATAAAAAATAACGAGTTAAACTTTATTCTATGCCTCCATACACATTTTCTTGGAACTGCAATATAAAACAACCACATACAGAGGCAGTTCACACATTTTAGACGATGTATATTGTAGTCACAAAACTAAATTACATAAAATTCTTGTGCTTGAAATGTTCTGTTTGATAGCCCATATTTTGAACTATCTTGCGACACAGTAATTTTCAGGATAATAATGCCTTTTGAAGCGTCAGAAAGGTATTCTATCCCATTCCTCCTGAACAGCTTTCCAGAGTCCTGTAAGAGTTGTGGGACGACGTTTGGATAATGCAGATTTTAAAAGTCCGAAAGCACAAAAATCCATAGTTGATACATTGAGAGATTTAGTAGGGATATCAGTGAAGGGTATAGACTTCATACCGGTTTTTTGTTCCATTTCTTTTAGGAAATTTACAGTGGATTTTGATGTGTGACTGCTAGCTTTGTCTTGATGGAGTTCCACAGATTGATGGCACTGCGGGTAAAGCGATGGTATTTCATTCAGAAAATTTGGCGATAAAATATGTTCCTGATAGTATTTGGGGTTAATCTTAACATTTATTTCAACTCTCTTTACTTTTTACTTGCCATTATATGAAAAACCAGCAACAATCATGAATCCCTTAGAAAAAAACGCCATTTTGAATCAAAACAAACCTGAACAGCTTTCCAGAATCCTGTAAGGGTTGTGGGACGACGTTTGGCTAATGAAGATTTTAAAAGTCAGAAAGCACAAAAATCCTTAGGTGATACATCGGGAGATTTAGTAGGGATATCACAGGATCACAGAATGCAGTTGTTACAGAACTGCCTGGGTCGGGCCTTCTAGTTCTGTAATACATAGGAGTTTCGCAGAACAACATTATGTATTTATTTGGCTCTAACATGGCATAAAAAGATATTAAAAATGGGAAGGGTTATTAAAAATGGGAAGGTATGGCCTTGATAACGGTTTTTTGTTCTATTTCTTTTAGGAAATTTACAGTGGATTTTGATGAGGGACTGCTAGCTTTGTCTTGATGGAGTTCCACAGATTGATGTCACTGCGGGTAAAGCGACGGTATTTCATTCAGAAAAATTGGCTATAAAATATGTTCCTGATAGTATTTGTAGTTAATCTTATCATTTTTTTCAACTCCCTTTATTTTTAACTTGTCATTAAATGAAAAACCAGCAACAATCTTGAATCCCTTAGGAAAAAACGCCATTTTGAATAAAAACAAATCTCTCAGCCGCAGACCATGATTTTGACTTTAAAAAACATAATAGAATTGCAGTTATTTATTCTGCAACAAAAGATTTTTTAATACCTCTACCAAAATCATCTAAAAAATGTGCGAACAGCTTTTGCAATATGTGTGAATTTGTTGAAACAAAAACTCTTTAACAATAAAAATCTCTAATGGAAAAACAATGTTCGAACATTAAGGAAATAACCAAGGAATGTCTACCCGACATTACATGCAGGTTCAGTTCCAAAAAAATCTACCATAACACAAAACCTCTCATACAAGATTCTCATTTAGCTCATATCAAACGGATGAGTACCAGAAAAATAAACAGCGTAGGCGTGCTTACCTGGGTAGTAATGCTGGAGTAGGAGATCCACTGTAAAGTGACAGCCATGGCACCTGTAGTCTACACCTATAAACTTATATATAACTCAAAACTAGGACTTTTTTATATTTTATTCCACACACAGCACGAAATATTTACAGGGGACGTAGCACATTTCCCGTTAGACGAAGAACACACATATACCACAAAAAAAAAGAACTCACAACAACTTACATAACTAAGAACTAACTAAAAATCAAAAAACAAAATTCTTTAGTACATAGTCTGTTCCTCTTTTTCTTGAAACACTTGGCGCCATCTCTTTGCACTATAGACAACTAGCGTCAATTACGCAACATAGCAGAGCATAAAACAACTAAAAGATGATAGATGGGCATATAATTATGGATTCGTGAGTTTATAACACATTAACTAAAGGGTAGAAAGTTTAGGGATAGAAACAAAAAGCGTATTTTTGCAGCCAGGGACATCCGTACAATATCCGTGAATTTAACATGGTTAGCATTTAAAAATCAGAAATTGTAGTAAAAAATAAAAAGTTCTGTTTAAAAATATGAAAAGAAGCTTAAAAATAATAAAGTTAAAGAAAATACAGTTGGTTGTAATTAAAAAGAGAATTACGAAGAAAAGAGAGGACGACATATTTACAGGGGACTTAGCAATTTTCCCCGTTAGATAAAGCACTCATATATACAACACAAAAACAGAACTCACAACAACTTACATAACTAAGAACTAACTAAAAATAAAAAACAACATTCTTTAGAACATAATCTGTTCCTTTTTTCTCTTAGAACACCTGGCGGAACACTCTTGGCACTATAAACAACTAACGTCAATTACGCAACAGAATTCTTTAACATTCTACAATCACTTGTAAACAATGTCTACAGTACAGATAGTCGGTGATAAAAGAATATAAACATTATCTCGGAACACAAATGAAAGTTTCTGAATAAAACTATAAACTCTATAAATACAATGCAATTCTCTTACTTTGAATGTAACGCACAAATAGATGTAATATATCAAAAAAATAATGTCCGTAAAATCTGAAAATTATCTCAACCCAAGTTCTACTTTTCTTGGTCTTAACATCCCCATCCCCTTAAAAATAAGTAAAGATAAGAACCACTGAGACTGATATTCTTATCATAATTCCCAAAACCAAAGGCTAAACTAATAATTGCTTAGTATAGCCCTTAGCCCTTTCTTTCTTTTCTCTAACCCAGCTGTCAATTCTTCCAACATAAACTGGAGATCTTTGCAATTTAATGCCGTTGTTTGCAATTTTCTCAATAATGTTTAAACAAACCTCAAAATAAATGGTGATGCAAAACTCTTTCTCTTGAAAAATCATCCACGTGATTTTCTTCTCCCCTGGATTATTGTCTTACACATGCTTTATATACATATTACTTTGTATCACACTCTTTGGATATAATTAATTCGTATTAGTGTTTCCACATTTCTGGCCCTTTTAAAGTAAAATTAAAATTTAGATTTTGAGTAAAATCTCAGCTACTTTACGGAAAACTAATGGACTTGCAAACAAAATTAAGATTCATTATATTTTTATTTTAATACCAAGAATTTTATTTTATAAAAATATAAATTTATAGCTACCATTTAAATGAAATTTTGCTTATGCATACATATTTAAATATTTTTTATTTACAATTCAGCTAGCAATACAGACATATAACTTTATTCCTTGCAGAAAAAAAAACATAAAACTATAAAAATACAATAATAATGCTCTAGTATACAACTACAATAAAACTACACACGAAAGTATTACACAAGAATAATGTAGATGGATAAAAATAAGAACATTTAAAGAATAAAATAGGATTAAGTCTGTAGATTTTTAAACTGTCTCTAGCTTCCCGCTATTGGGAAAGAAATACACTAGGATCCGCTTAATGTGATCAGTTTCGGACACCATGATTTTGATAACAATAAACGATATACAAAATTAGATAAATTTATCCCTCTCCCTCTAATTCACACTTGACTTTAAAAAACATAATAGAATTGCAGTTATTTATTCTGCAACAAAAGATTTTTTAATACCTCTACCAAAATCATCTAAAAAATGTGCGAACAGCTTTTGCAATATGTGTGAATTTGTTGAAACAAAAACTCTTTAACAATAAAAATCTCTAATGGAAAAACAATGTTCGAACATTAAGGAAATAACCAAGGAATGTCTACCCGACATTACATGCAGGTTCAGTTCCAAAAAAATCTACCATAACACAAAACCTCTCATACAAGATTCTCATTTAGCTCATATCAAACGGATGAGTACCAGAAAAATAAACAGCGTAGGCGTGCTTACCTGGGTAGTAATGCTGGAATAGGAGATCCACTGTAAAGTGACAGCCGTGGGACCTATAATCTACACCTATAAACATATATATAACGCAAACTAGGACTTTTTATATTTTATTCCACACACAGCACGACATATTTACAGGGGACTTAGCACTTTTCCCCGTTAGACAAAGCACACACATATACCACACAAAAACAGAACTCACAACAACTTACATAACTAAGAACTAACTAAAAATCAAAAAACAGCATTCTTCAGAACATATTCTGCTCCTTTTTTTCTTAGAACACCTGGCGGAACACTCTTGGTACTATAGACAACTAGCATCAATTACGCAACAGAATTCTTTAACATTCTACAATCACTTGTAAACAATGTCTACAGTACAGATAGTCGGTGATAAAAGAATATAAATATTATCTCGGAACACAAATGAAAGCTTCTGAATAAAACTATAAACTCTATAAATACAATGCAATTCTCTTACTTTGAATGTAACGCACAAATAGATGTAATATATCAAAAAATATTGTCCGTAAAATCTGAAAATTATCTCAACCCAAGTTCTACTGTTCTTGGTCTTAACATCCCCATCCCCTTAAAAATAAGTCAAAGATAAGAACCACTGAGACTGATATTCTTATCATAATTCCCAAAACCAAAGGCTAAACTAATAATTGCTTAGTATAACCCTTCGACCTTTCTTTCTTTTCTCTAACCCAGCTGTCAATTCTCCCAACATAAACTGGAGATATTTGCAATTTTAATGCCGTTGTTTGCAATTTTCTCAATAATGTTTAAACAAACCTCAAAATAAATGGTGATGCAAAACTCTTTGTCTTGAAAAATCATCCACGTGATTTTCTTCTCCCCTGGATTATTGTCTTACACATGCTTTATATACATATTACTTTGTATCACACTCTTTGGATATAATTAATTCGTATTAGTGTTTCCACATTTCTGGCCCTTTTAAAGTAAAATTAAAATTTAGATTTTGAGTAAAATTTCAGCTACTTTACAGAAAACTAATGGACTTGCAAACAAAATTAAGATTCATTATATTTTTATTTTAATACCAAGAATTTTATTTTATAAAAATATAAATTTATACCTACCATTTAAATGAAATTTTGCTTATGCATACATATTTAAATATTTTTTATTTAAAATTCAGCTAGCAATACAGGCATATAACTTTATTCCTTGCAGAAAAAAAATCATAAAACTATAAAAATACAATAATAATGCTCTAGTATACAACTACAATAAAACTACACACGAAATTATTACACAAGAATAATGTAGGTAGATAAAAATAAGAACATTTAAAGAATAAAATAGGATTAAGTCTGTAGATTTTTAAACTGTCTCTAGCTTCCCGCTATCGGGAAAGAAATACAGTAGGATCCGCTTAATGTAATCTGTTTGGGACACCATAATTTTGACAACAATAAACGATATACAAAATTAGATAAATTTATCCCTCCCCCTTTAATTCACACGTACATTTCAAAATAAAATGAAAAAACTCACCTTATATTTATGTACTGTATATTATCCTTTAAGACATAAGAATTGTTTACATAATAAAAATAATTTATCAATTGTTGACTGTCTACAATTATTTCTAAGAAGATCATTGATAAATCGTTCATAATCATAATGTTTTTTAAAGTCATCTTAGCGGTGTTGAACTCCACGTTTCAACACTTTCAATGCAATTAAGAAGCTGAGAAATATTTAAATACGCTGAAGCATTGCACTGACTCATATTTGTTAACCTGTCATAACGATTTAAAATTTCGATCTTTAGTTTTAATTTTAAATGCTTTCGCTTTTTAGCTTCCATATTTGCAATTCAAGCGAAGAAATAATCTTTACAAAAAGATTCTAGTAAATTTCATCTCTAAATTTGATTAAAATAATTACGTATAAGAGAGTGAAATAAATATAAGGAATCTTGCTTTTTATTATTCAGGACTATCGATGACATATGTACATGTTGCACAATTTTATACTAATTTTTAATTTCATATTTAAATACATGAAACAGAATTGAAATCTCACCTTATATTTATGTAATGTATATTATCCTTTAAGACAAAAAATTGTTAACATAATAAAAAATAATTGATCAATTGGTGACTGTCTACAATTGTTTCTAAGAAGCTCATTGATAAATCGTTCGTAATCATAATGATTTAATGTTATTTGTTGACTACAATCTTTTAAAACTTTTTGATCTGATATAACATATTATTTTTACAGCCTGTACCAAACAAGTATAAAAGATTGGGAGAAAAAATCATCTTAAAAATATAATTTTTAAATTTTGATTAACTTGATTTAAAATAATGTCTTTTAAGGTCATCGGAGCGGTGTTCTACTCCACGTTTCAACACTTTCAATGCAATTCAGAGGCTGAGAAATGTGTAAATGCTCTGCAGCATTGCACTGACTCCTTTTTGGTAACCTGTCGTAACGATTTAAAATTTCCGTATTTAGTTTTAATTTAAATGTATTAGTTGATCAATTGTTGGCTGTCTACAGTTTTTCTAAGAAGTTTATTGATAAATTGTTCGTAATCATAATGTTTTTTAAAGTCATCGGAGCAATGTTGTACTCCACGTTTCAACAGTTTTCAATGCAATTCAGAGGCTGAGAAAGGTTTAAATGCACTGCAGCACTACGCTGACTCATATTTGGTAACTTGTCATGACGATTTAAAATTTCGATATTTAGTTTTGATGTTAAATATTTTCGCTTTTTAGCTTCCATATCGACAAGCTGCATGTAAGCGAGCAAGGCATAAAATGTGAATACGCTCCTTCTCAGTTCCGAATAGAATGTGTTGTCTTATGTTTATATGACAACCTTTGACCACAACCAGGATGTGCGTATTTCTTTAAAATTCCAGGAACGTGTAATTTTCCACTCCTTTGATCAGTCCCCATTTCCCTAGATGGAAGAGGGAGAATTCTCAAATTAAAACAGCAGTGAAGGGAAAGAAAAGATTGGGTTCCCCCCTGAATACATTGTGAATATTCCTTTGCCGGTTAAAATGAGGTTCGAAAACTGAAAACATTAACCGGTGTAAACGATCATATAAAACGATAATTTTAACATACAAATGAATAGACAAAATCGGGCCCAAGAGATTTCGATAACAATAAACGATTGATATCAATAACCACGATCACATTAAGCGAATCCACTGTATTCCTAAACAACAAAGGGATAAATTAGATAAGATATCTACAAAAAAAGTTATAATCGTAAATTATGCTCAGCAAACTAAGGGATATAGAGTTCAAATACTCTTAGAGCATAAAATTGACTAATTCTTCGAGAAGTTTCTGAAAAGATTAAATCTATCAAAAAGTTCATTCATTTACGATATTATCCTATTATTTAATCTAACTATAATATTCTGGCAGCAGTTAATTACAGTTTTTAGTTTGGCAACAGCATTCTGTGGTTTATCTCGTAAGCATACAGTTGTTCCCAATAGAGATGTGGAACTCTAATTAAAGCCTTCTAAATGTATTCTTGGACTATTTAACAATCTATTTTCATACAATTTAATCTTAGATTAAATTTGTTAATTAAATTAATTTTACAACTTAGTCATTTTCAGCGCGATCTTCTGTTCAAAAGTATAATCTAAGAGACCAGAAGGCGCTGAACAAACTAGGAATGCTCAGCTTTCATAACCGAACCATTGCAACAAAGGGAGCAGACAGGATTAACAACCAACGTTTATATACATTGTATAATATCCCTAAATTTCTTAAATAAGTCCTATAAAGTAATTTAGCAAACTAAGTTTACTTCTAAATGAATTTAATAGAAAAAAGAACAATACATCTTTTGATATGATTATACATTCCATGGTTGTTGAAGCTTTCGATGTTATTCTTACACCTCCATTCGATTTTCTACATTTTATAAAATAACCACGGATTAAACAAAAAGGTGCTTAAATTTAGTAAGCAAATTTAACTTCTTAACTTCTTTGATTTTGATATGATTATACATTCCATGGTTGTTGAAGCTTTCGATGTTATTCTTACACCTCCATTCGATTTTCTACATTTTTTAAAATAACCACGGATTAAACAAAAAGGTGCTTAAATTTAGTAAGCAAATTTAACTTCTTAACTTCTTTATGAATACTTTTCAAAAATATTACATGCCCGTCTAAAAATGGTGCAAATACACTGTCATTACGGAAGCATATGATTTTACTAGCACATAGCCCGTCATATGACGGGATCAGTAAAATTTTTAATTTTCCAGAATTGTAAAGTACCCTATGAGGCTGGTAAAAAAAAATGATTTGTTGTTAGTCTGAGAATTATCTGGTCCACGCTATAATTTGTTTATCTTCATACTCGTCTAAAGTCTCCCAATACTGTGAATGCAGTTTAGAATCACGTTGAATTCACTTAGAAAGATAATTCAAAGTATTCTTAGCTACCTCAAAATTATCGTTAAGTTCTTCTTTTTTTTGTCACAGTAATTAATGTCACAGTAAGTAAAGGAATGAAAATATCATTTCACTACATCCTGGAGGAAGATAGAATTTGTTGTTAACACCGGTGATAAAATTTTCATTGCAACAAAAAATAATCGATGATTAAATTTAACATTATTACATATGTACCTAATCTATTATTTAAGCCAAATATAAAAGAAAATTATTTACGTAATATGCAAGTTCAGAGATAAAACGTATGAAAATAATTCAGACGATATTTAAATAATTTAAAATAAGAAATGATTAAAGGAGATGGTTAAAGGAATGACGTCATAATGATAGAAAACAATGTTGGTTTGGTTTGGAGTGCTATGATCTACTTTTTGGCAACACGAGGGCTAATGTGACCGGGATCTACAGCTTAAAGCCGATTCCGAACGGCTACGAACATCCATGCCACTCTGGGATTCGAACACACGAACGCCGATACCGAAGGCCAGCACACTAACCAATCCACCATCGTTCGGCTGAAAGCAATGTTGTTTTTACCTATTTATTATGTAATAATTGATCAATTTAATCGCCTGTTCTTAACCGGGAAAAATAGGGCTTGAAATAATGTCATTAAACTCCCGAAAAGGGAGGAAAAGGTGGATTTCGAATATTTTAAAGATGACAGTATTGTTCGCTGCGATGTGAAGCATATTTACACCAATTTATTTTAGAATCGGATCGATAGTAAAGGAGAAGATAAACTTTACTCGCTTTAAGTTTTGCTAACCCTAACTCATTAAGAATCCAATATGGACGCCTATTTCCATTCCAGGTCAAAAGCTTCATAAATTCGATTACAGACGGACAGATAACTTAGGCTATTATTATATAGGGGATACTTCTAAATATAATAGACTGAACTCAATTAATATACTGAATCAATATCAATTCTTTAATATTTAATATTGTCCCCTATATAATAATAGCCTAAGTTATCTATCCATCTATTCTTTAATTTATGAAGCAGTTGGACCTGAAGTAGATAGAGGCATCCATATAGGGTTCTTGATGAGTTTAGCAAAATTCAAAGCCTGTAAAGTTTATCTTCTCCTAAACTATCGATCCGATTCTAAAATAAATTGGTATAAATGGGTTTCATATTACAGCGAAAAATACTGTCGTGTTTAATTCACCCCTTCCCCCTCCTTTTCGGGCGTTTAATGCCATTATTTCAAGCTCTATTTCTCCCGGTTTAGAGCAGGCGATTAAATTTTTCAACAATTTATTTAACAATTTATTTTAGAATCGGATCAATAATTTAGAAGAAGATTAGCTTTACTCGCTTTAATTTTGCTAAGTCTAACTCATCAAGAATCCAATATTTATGCCTCTATTCATTCTACGTCCAACCGCTTCATAAATTCAAGGACAGACGGACAGATAACCTAGGCTGTTATTATATAGGGGATTTAAAGTTTAATATTGAGGAAAATAAAATTTGATTAAAACCTATAAATTTGTAACGAAAAAGAATTATACATGAGTTTAGAAAATCTGATTGTTATCTTGCTAACGACGTTGTCTGAATATCTGAATCTAAGTAGTTAAAAGAATAAACCCTGTCCAAATCAAAAATTCTTACGTCTATCTCGAAAGAAATCGTAAATCAATTAGTAGCGCAAAAAACCTAATGAGCAAAAAATAAGAATGACTAATGACCATGATCATGTCATTGAAGTTTTTCAGTTCGCTAAAGAAACGGAAAAAAAATTTCTTCCTACACTCTTAGCAGGACCTAAAAGCTTTCATTTGAGAATTCAAGAGAAATAGTAATTGTAAAAAAGTAACGGAAGAATTTACCGAACTGTACTGCATTTACAAAAAAGCTCTAATAAGGTGCATATTTTGAAAATATTTTTTGCACTTATTCTCATTAATTTTTAAAAATTCTCGGAATTTTCTTACTTTTCTAATAATATAAAGAAATCATTTTTTTTTTTTTGCTAATTAAATAAATCTTTGTACATATTTTTTTTTCAATCCCCTAAATTGAAGTATTTATTTAAGATATCCCCTATAATTTGAAAAATAAATTTATCCCTTATATAATAATAGCCTAAGTTGTCTGTCCGCGAATTTATGAAGCGATTGTACCTGGAATGGATACAGGCATCCATATTGGATTTTTCATGAGTTAGGATTAGCAAAATTGAAAGCGAGTTCGAAATCCACCCCATCCCCCCTTTTCGAGCGTTTAATGTTTCGCCCCGTTTAAATGTGCCAGTCATGTACCCTTCTTTTTACCCGGGTAAAGGGATTTTCCTTGGAGGGTTGGAGAAACCCGTTTACATGGTCAATTATTTCTACCTTCCATTTCGCCGGGATCGTCGCTAGAAGTCACGTGATCATACGGGACGGCAATCATCTGTAAGCGCAAAGGATGATGGGAAAGGAGAGTAAACTCTGCTATTACCCGGGTAAAAAGGTGGGTTCTTTCTACCCCTCAATTGTTTCCCTAGCTAGGGATAATTCTTGAAAGGGGAGTACAATTCGCGTATCTGCCCTGCATTCTACGCTGCTTTTGGCACATGTAAACGGGGCTTTTGTTTCAAGCCTTATCCTTCCTCTTGTTCTATTCGAAATTCATTCTTGATAGGATGGCAAAGGCGGAGAGTAATATTTAAATTTCTGGACTGTTTCTACTTGAACCTTCATATACTCTAATTAATTTACTCACGTGCAGGCGTTGTACGTTTGGTAGAATGTCCGCCCACTTGATCGTCGTACTTCTCGGATTGATGGTTCGATCCCCGACGCAGCCAATTTTTTTATGTCTAATTAATTTAATATTTTCTGCTTTTTCTTTTAAATTCTTATTTCGAAAGTTGTTTTATTATTTTTACAATAAATTTTTACTATTTTTTCAACTTTTTATAATTTTTATTATTTTTATTTTATTAAATTCACGTATTGCTTTACGGATGTCCCTGGCCACATAAATATTTCATGTTGTGTATCCTTAAACTTTCTTCTCGTAATGTAATAATAGCCTAAGTTATCTGCCCGTCTGTCTTCGAAGTTATGAAGCCGGAAATGGACAGAGCATCCATATTGGATTTTTCACGAGTTAGGGTTTGAAAAATTCAAAGCGAGTAAAATTTCTTTTCCTAAACTTTAGATCCGATTCTGAAGTAAATTGGTATGAATAAGCTTCGTATCACAGCAAAAAATACTGCCCTCTTTAAAACGTTCAAAATCCAGCCCATACCCTTTTCGAGGTTTAATGTCATTATATCAAGCTCCATTTTAAGAGCCAGCGACTAAATTTATCAATTTGTCACATAATAGAGGTAAAAATAACAATAATTTATACTTAAATATAGATCTATACTCTACTTATAAGTTTATACTTAATTATATATTTATACTCTACTCATATATTTATACTAAAACATAGATTTATACTCTACTTATACCTCTATATTTAACTATATATTTATACTCTATTCATATATTTATACTTAAATATAGATTTATTCTTCACTTATACGTTTATACTTATATATATTTATACTCTACTCATTAATTTATACTTAAATATAGATTTATACTCTACTTATACATTTATATTTAAATATAGATTTATACTCTACTTAAACATTTACACTTAAATATATATTTATACTCTACTTATACGTTTATATACTTATATATATATATATATATATATATATATATATATATATATATTCTACTCATTTATTTATACTTAAATATAGATTTATGCTCTACTTATACCTTTATATTTAACTATAGATTTATACTCTACTTATATATTTATACTTAAATATAGATTTATTCTCTATACCTTTATATTTAAATATAGATTTATACCCTACTCATATATTTAAACTAAAATATATATTTATATTCTACTTATATATTTATATTTAACTATATATTAGCACTCACATATTTATTCTTATATATATTTATACTTAATTACATATTTTTACTCTACTTATATAACTCAAGTAAGTAAGTAAGTATGTGATTTAAATTCAGTATTTCAAAAATTATTTATGTATATGAAGTGACGTAGCCGCAATTTATTTTCAGGGAAAGTGCATTATGACTTCATTCCTTTAACCATCTCATATAACAATTTCTTATTTTAAACTATTTAAATATTTTCTGCATTATTTTCATACGTTTTATCACTAAACTTAGATATTACATTAATAATTTTCTTTTTTATTTGACTTAAATATTAGATTAAGTACATATGTGATAATTTTAATCGATTATTTTTGTTGAAAGGTAATTATCAGCCAAAAAAAAACCATTTTTTTTACCTGCCTCATAGGGTTCTTTACAATTATGAAAAATTAAAAATTTTACCGATCCGTCATATGACGGGTTATATGCTAGTGTTCCTATATCTGGTGACTATTGTGAAAATTTTGAGTACATATGGAAAATGCAAGATCTGTCAAATTTATTTACATATTGCATTAATTTAAGAAATTTAAAGTAAAATAAGCAATTTTTTAAGAAGAAAAAGATAAATAAATTGAGAAAAGATTTAAGTACGGTGTACTAATAAGAGAGTTATTAAAAAATTAAAATACAGTACTACAAGAATATTAGGAAAGCCTAACTACTCGATACTAAGTGCGATCGATGGCAGGTATCATATTGCAGTAATGGGTGTAATATAAATAAAAAAATTATTTTCTTTAATATTTTAAAATTCATATATAATTTTGATGTTTCTCTAATATTTTTCGTCGTTTTGATACATGACTACTAAAAATCAAATTAATACATATATGCTTAGGTATCATTCGCATCCGCTACAAAAACTATGACTTTAGAAAAATTAATTTTCATACATTTTTCAAAAACTTTTAATAACAGATTGATATTGGATTTGACAAATTTTTTTCACTTAAAATGTGAATTATTTTTTAAAAAATTATGTGGTTAGTGAAATAACATAGATAAAAAATAGTAAAAATTCTTTTGGTTTTGGTTTTGGGGCGCTAAGGTCTACTTTTTGCAATACGAGGGCTGATGAGACCGTGACCTACAGCTTAAAGCCGATTCCGAACGGCTACGAACATCCATGCCACTGTGGTATTCGAACCCACGAATGTCTGTCAAATTTATTTACAAATTCATAACAATTTGTTTACTACGTGATACCCTATATAATAATAGCCTAAGTTATCTGTCAGTTTGTCTTCGAATTTATGAAGCAGTTGTTCTTAGAATGGATAGGGGCATCCATATTGAATTCTTGATGAGCTAGGGTTAGAAAAATTCAAAGCAAGTCTTTAAAACGTTCGAAATCTACCCCTTCCCCCTTTTCGAGCGTTTATTTCCAGTCGTACCATTATATCAAGCCCTATGTTCCCTGGTAAAGAGCAGGCTATTAAGTGTATCACATACATCGGTAAAAATAACATTTTTTTAGCATTATGACGTCATTCCTTTAACCACCGCATTTAATCAATTGTTATTTCAAATTATTTAAATATCGTCTGCATTATTTTCATTAGTTTTATCTCTGAACTTAGAAATTACGTAAATAATTTTCTTTTAATTTAGCTTAAATAATAGTTATTTAAAATTTTAAAAATCATCATTATTTTTTTTCAATGAAAAATTACGGTATTAACAACAAATTTTTTCTTCTAATTTACTTACAATTTTTTTTTTTTTATATTTAAATTTTTTTTTTTTTTTTTTTTTTTTTTTTTTTTTATTTATTTTTTTATAAATTATTCCACCGTATTAAAAAAAACAAATTTTTTTCTTATATATTTCAATTAAATAACATTTTTTTTATATGATATTATTATATATATTTAAAATTATTGATTTGTTTTTTTTTTTTTATAGATAATTTTCTATAAAATTCGTATTCAAAAATTTCTTGATTTAATTTTTTGAAAAATTTCACTAAATTAAATTTTTAGCGAACAATTTTTTTTCATTTTTTTTTTTTTTTTCAATGAAACTAAATTTTAAAATATTAAAATTTAATACTATTTCTGTAACATGCTCATATCTATTTAAATATAATTTGCCTTTGTTCTGATTGTCTTGAATTTATAATTGACTAATGGATAGAGATATTTTCGTATTATGTTAGAACTGATATTACAATTCTTGATTTAAAATTTTGCGTTTTGAAAAGTTTATCACTAAAAAATGTAAATTTAAATTAGCATTATACATTTTTTTCATGCATTTAAATTTTTTTTTTTAAATTTTTTATTTTTGCATTATTTTTTTTTTTAATACTAAATTAAATATTAATAAATATTTTCTGTTTTTTTATTGTTAAATATAATTAATACATATTATAAATTTACATATTTTTGATGAAATTTCCCTAAATAGACCATCCATATAGGGTTCTATTGATTCTTGATTAATAGGGTTAGAAACGCTCGAAATCCGCCCCTTTCCGACAATTTAATGCCATTATTTCAAGACCTATTTTCCCCGTTTAAGAACAGGAGATTAAGTTTATCACATAATAAATAGGTAAATGTAACATGTTTTCTAGCATTATGACATCATCCCTTTAACCCTCTCATTTAATGATATCTTATTTTAAATTATTTAAATATCGTCTGCATTATTTTCATACGTTTTGTCACGGAACTTAGATATTACGTAAATAATTTTCTTTTATATTTGGCTTAAATAGTAGATTAGTTACATCTGTGATAGTGTTAAATTTAATCATCGATTATTTTTATTGCAATGAAAATTTTATGACCGGTATTAACAACAAATTCTATCTACCTCCAATGTGTAGTAGAAATGATATTTTCATTCCTTTACTTCCATTAATTACTGTGTCAAAAAAATGGGAAGAACATAACGATAATTGCGACGTAGCTAAGAAAACTTTGAATTATCTTTCTAAATGAATTCAACGGGATTTCAAACTCCATTCACAGTATTGGGAGACGTTAAAGGAGTATGGAGATAAACAAATTATTGAGCGTGTACCAGATAATTCTCGGCCATAAAACAAACGATTTTTTATCTGCCTTATAAAATACTTAACAATTCTGGAAAATTAAAAATTTTACTGATTCCGTCGTAGGAAGGGCTATACGCTAGTTTTATATAATTTTCTCGTAAAAACAATAAGCATTTTCAATGAATTTTATAAATTTCCTAAATAGTTAGGCACTTTATTACCGCCCCTTTTGAGTATTTTAACTCTCCACATTTTCTTCTGAACCCGCTACCGCTCCCTATGGAAGTTAACAAAACAACTTGTGCAACCACTTTGATTAACAAAATTTAAAGCAAGTCTTTAAAATGTTCAAAACCCACCTCTCCTCCCCTTTTCGATCATTCAATGAAATTATTTCAACCCTATTTTCCCTTGTTAAGAGCAAGTGATTAAATGTATCAATTCATCACATAAAAAATAGGTAAAAATAAAATTTTTTCTAGCATTATAATCTCATTCCTTTAACCATCTCATTTAATCATTTCTAAATTCTTATTCATATTATTATTCTAAAATTATTATTATTTAAAATATTAATTATTGTTATTATTATTTTTATTAATTATTATTAAATATATATATATTATATATATAATTATATATAATATTAATTATATATATTAATTATTAATTATTATATTTATTAATTATTTTTTTTTAATTATTATTATTCAAATAATTATTCTAAATTCATTTCTAAATTCTTATTTTAAATTATTTAAATATCGTCTGCATTATTTTCATACGTTTCATCGCTGAACTTAGATATCACGTAAATAATTTTCTTTTATATTTGGCTTAAATAATAGATTAGGTACATATGTGATAATGTTAAATTTAATCAGTGATTATTTTTGTTGCAATGAAAATTTTATCACTGGTATTAACAACAAATTCTATCTACCTCCAATGTGTAGTAGAAATGATATTTTCATTCCTTTACTTCCATTAATTACTGTGTCAAAAAAAATTGGAAAGAACTTAACGATAATTGCGACGTAGCTAAGAAAACTTTGAATTATATTTCTAAATTAATTCAACGGGATTCCAAACTCCATTCACAGTATCGGGAGACGTTAAAGGAGTATGGAGATAAACAAATTATTGAATGTGTACCAGATAATTCTCGGCCATAAAACAAACGATTTTTTCATCTGCCTTATAAAGTACTTAACAATTCTGAAAAATTAAAAATTTTACTGATGCCATCATAGGACGGGCTATACGCTAGTTTTATATAGTTTTCTCGTAAAAACAAAAAGCATTTTCAATGAATTTTATAAATTTCCTAAATAGTTAGGCATTTTATTACCGCTCCTTTTGAGTATTTTAACGCTTCATATTTTCTTCTAAACCCGCTACCGCTTCCTATGGAAGTTAACAAAACAACTTGTGCAACCACTTTGGTTAACAAAATTTAAAGCAAGTCTTTAAAATGTTCAAAATCCACCAATTCCCCCCATTTCGAGCGTTCAATGAATTTATTTCAAGCCCTATTTTCCCTTGTTAAGAGCAAGTGATTAAATGTATCAATTCATCACATAAAAAATAGGTAAAAATAAAAAGTTTTCTAGCATTATGACGTCATTCCTTTAACCATCTCATTGAATCATTTCTAAATACTTATTCATATTATTATTCTAAAATTATTATTATTCAAATTATTAATTATTATTATTATTATTCAAATTATTAATTATTATTATTATATAAATTATTTTATATAATTATATATATTATTATATATATATTAATTATTAATTTATTATTTATTAATTATTATTTTATTTAAAATTATTATTATTCAAATTATATTCTATATTCATTTCTAAATTCTTATTTAAATTATTTAAATATTATTATTTATACGTTTATTAAATTATATTTAATAAATAATTTTCTTTTTATTTCTTAAATATAGATTATACATTATTATAATGTTAAATTTAATATATTATTAAAATTTTATATATTAACAACCAATTATTATTATAATTTATAAAATTATATTTTATTCCTTTATTATTAATTTATTAAAAAAAATTAAAGAATTAAATAATATATAAGAAAATTTGAATTATTTTTAATTAATTAAATTAAATATTCATAAATTAATTTAAATATAATATAACAAAATTATTATTGTACCAGATATTTTAATAAAACAAAATTTTTTCATTGCCTTATAAAGTACTTTACAATTTAAATTAAAAATTTTACTGATTCATTAATATATAGTTTATATATTTTTCGTAAAATAAAAAGCATTTTTAATGAATTTTATAAATTTTAAATAGTTACATTTTATTCTTTTTGAGTATTTTAACGCTTCATATTTTTTCTAACGCTATCCTATGGAATTAACAAAACAACTTGTGCAACCACTTTGTTAAAAAATTTAACATTCTTTTAAAATGTTCAAAAATTATTTTCGACGTTCAATGAATTATTTCAAAATTTTCTTGTTAAGAGCAAGTGATTAAATGTATCAATTACACATAATAGGTGTAAATAAAAATTTTCTAGCTTATGAATATTCCTTTACCATCTCAAATCATTTCAATTTTCATATTATTATAAAATTATTATTATTCATATTAATTATTATAATTATACAAATTATTTTATTATTATTATATTATCTTTTTAATTATTATTGATTATATAATATAAATATATTTTTAAATTATATGTATATTAATTATTATTAATATATTTTTAACTATATATATTTTTATTAGATATATATTATATAATATTTAAAATTTTAAATTAAATATTATTATTTTATTATCTTTATTTTATTATTTTTATTAATTATTTTATTGATAATTCAAATTAACAAATTCATTTGCAAACTATTTTAAATATTTAAAAGTCTATTATTTTCAAAGTTCATCCTAACTTTAATTATGAAATTATTTAAATTATTTTCTATTAATTATTAAATTATATATTCATAAAAAAAATTTGTTAATTATTGTATATTTTAATTTTTATTATTTATATATATTATATATATTATTTTTATTTATTATATATTATAATATATATAATTATTTATATTATATATATTATATATATATATTATTATTATATATATATTATATATATATATATAATATATATTATATAATTATATATATATATATTATTAATTATATATATTAATTATTAATTATTATATTTATTAATTATTATATTTATTAATTATTATTTTTATTAATTATTATTTTTATTAATTATTATTATTCAAATTATTATTCTAAATTCATTTCTAAATTCTTATTTTAAATTATTTAAACATCGTCTGCATTATTTTCATACGTTTCATCGCTGAACTTAGATATTACGTAAATAATTTTCTTTTATATTTGGGTTAAATAGTAGATTAGATACATCTGTGATAATGTTAAACTTAATCATTGATTATTTTTGTTGCAATAAAAATTTTATCACCGGTATTAACAACCAATTCTATCTACCTCCAATGTGTAGTAGAAATGATATTTTCATTCCTTTACTTCCATTAAATACTGTGTCAAAAAAAATTGGAAAGAACTTAACGATAATTGCGACTTAGCTAAGAAAACTTTGAATTATCTTTCTAAATGAATTCAACGGGATTCCAAACTCCATTCACAGTATCGAGAGACGTTAAAGGAGAATGAAGATAAATAAATTATTAATCTTGTACCAGATAATTCTCGGCCATAAAACAAACGATTTTTTATCTGCCTTATAAAGTACTTAACAATTCTGGAAAATTAAAAATTTTACTGATGCCGTCATAGGACGGGCTATACGCTAGTTTTATATAGTTTTCTCGTAAAAACAAAAAGCATTTTCAATGAATTTTATAAATTTCCTAAATAGTTAGGCACTTTACTACTGCCCCTTTTGAGTATTTTAACTCTCCACATTTTCTTCTGAACCCGCTACCGCTCCCTATGGAAGTTAACAAAACAACTTGTGCAACCACTTTGGTTAACAAAATTTAAAGCAAGTCTTTAAAATGCTCAATACCCACCCCTTCTCCCCTTTTCCAGCATTCAATGAAATTATTTCAAGTCCTATTTTCCCTTGTTAAGAGCAAGTGATTAAATTTATCAATTCATCACATAAAAAACAGGTAAAAATAAAAAAATTTCTAGCATTATGACGTCATTCCTTTAACCATCTCATTTAATCATTTCTAAATTCTTATTCATATTATTATTCTAAAATTATTATTATTCAAATTATTAATTATTATTATTATTATTTCTCTTGATTATTATTAATTATATTATATATATATATTGTTATATATATTATAATAAATATTATATATATAATTAATATATATTATATATATTATAATATATATATTATTATTAATTATACATATTAATTATTAATTATTATATTTATTAATTATTATTTTTATTAATTATTATTTTTATTGATTATTATTATTCAAATTATCATTCTGAATTCATTTCTAAATTCTTATTTTAAATTATTTAAATATCGTCTGCATTATTTTCATACGTTTCATCGCTGAACTTATTAATTATTAATTATTATTATTATTATTTCTATTAATTATTATTAATTATATATATATATACATTAATATATTATTATTAATAATTTTTAATTATGTATATTAATTATTATTAATTATATATATTATATATCATTATTATATATATTATAATAAATATTATATATATAATTAATATATATTATATAAATATAATGTATATATTATTATTAATTATATATATTAATTATTAATTATTATATTTATTGATTATTATTTTTATTGATTATTATTATTCAAATTATTATTCTAAATTCATTTCTAAATTCTTATTTTAAATTATTTAAATATCGTCTGCATTATTTTCATAAGTTTCATCGCTCAACTTATTAATTATTAATTATTATTATTATTATTATTATTTCTATTAATTATTATTAATTATATATATATATATTAATATATTATTATTAATAATTGTTAATTATGTATATTAATTATTATTAATTATATATATTATAATAAATATAATATATATAATTAATATATATTATATATATTATAATATCTATATTATTATTAATTATATATATTAATTATTAATCATTATATTTATTAATTATTATTTTTATTAATTATTATTTTTATTGATTATTATTATTCAAATTATTATTCTAAATTCATTTCTGAATTATTATTTTAAATTATTTAAATATCGTCTGCATTATTTTCATACGTTTCATCGCTGAACTTAGATATTACGTAAATAATTTTCTTTTATATTTGGCTGTTGTATCAGTTGTTTTAATTTATTTTGTATAGTTTCTATTATAACGGTTGATTGTATTTCAACAGATGGCATCCCCTTGAAACGGTTTTTACTGTTTTGTTTGTTTTTAGTATTCAAGGCCAGAAAAGATGGATGGTAGTTTGTTATTCGGTGTTTGTGTAATTCTATTCATTTTTTTCGTGTAATCCATTCATATTCAGCGTTAAACATGTGTTTTAAAAACTAATTCTAAATTCTAAGTTAATTTTGTGTACCTTAAATTCATCGTGATGTGTTTCATCCGACAATAAACTTCTGTTGTGGTGCAACGAGGAAGCAAAAATTGTGACAACTCAATTCTACTGTTATTCATTATTGGCTTGTATTCTAAAGATAAAATAAATATGTTTTTAGCCGCATCTACACTGGTGACCCGAACGTGATTGCCGGACGTGATTGACCGCTATACACGATGGTCAGAAGCTATTCCTCTACCTGACATCCGAGCAGAAACAGTAGCTGACGCTTTATTGAAAAATTGGATCGCCCGTTATGGCATTCCAACTGTAATAACAACAGATCAAGGTGCTCAATTTGAATCTCAACTATTCGAAGAACTATCAAAATTTTTTGGTTTTAAAAGAAATAGAACAACCGCATATCACCCGCAAGCTAATGGTTGTATCGAACGTTGGCATAGAACATTGAAAGCCAGTATCATATGCCATGAGAACCCATGCTGGACGAAATCACTTCCAATTATTCTACTTGGTTTACGCACAGTGTGGCGGGATTATTTTCAAGCCACTCCAGCTGAACTCCTCTATGGTGAGAATATAAAATTACCATGCGATTTTCTTCATAATTCAAGCTTTCAACCACAATCTGAATTTATCCAGAATTTGAAAAGAACCATAGAAATCTTTAAACCCGTTCCCTTTCGTAATCATTCAAGCCAAAAAGCATTTGTTTTCAAGGACTTAAGAACTTGTTCACATGTTTTTGTTCGTTCTGATAGTTCTCGTAATAGTTTGCAACAACCATATCATGGACCATATATAGTTGAAAAGAGAACAGATAAAGTTTTCACTTTAAAAATAAATCAAAAAGAGGTTAACGTTTCTGTAGACAGAATAAAGCCTTATTTTTCTGACAATTATACAGAACTTGATGTGATTTCCAAAATTCCATCAAGTATCAAAAACAATTCAGTAGCTGTATCACGTACTGCAAAATCAGAAACTTCTTCAACCAAGCAAGTCACCGGTAAAAAAAGAGTAAAATTTGATTCTCCCAAACTAGTGACAAGATCTGGACTACCGGTCCACATTCCATCTCGTTACAGGTGATATTCTTCATCGTTCGAGTAGCTCACTAGGGGGGGGGGTACTGTGGTGCAACGAGGAAGCAAAAATTGTGACAACTCAACTCTACTGTTATTCATTATTGGCTTGTATTCTAAAGATAAAATAAATATGTGTTTAGCCGCATTTACACTGTTTTGGTTCATCATTTCGGATTCTACAGATTTTGCATATTAAATTCAAAAGGATAAAAAAATACAGGTATTCAATTAACCAATCTAATTTGTTGTAATGTACTTACAACCTAAACACCAGTGTTCGGTTACAAGGGGGAAACACAGAAATAGTATAATACTTTATATTGAGATTCAGACATTTATTCTGTACATTCATTTACAAATAGATCCTTGGTTATCATATATCATAATCATCAATTATTTATGTCTTCTATTTACACTATAATTATTACAATTCTCTTTATAATGAACTATTACTAATCACCAGGTTGTATTATTTTCAGAGACCTAAGTTAAGTGACTGCAAATATTATTTTATAAATTACCTCCATTAACCCTTTAAAGGTCACCAAATTAAATTCATGGGAATTTAATGTAATTTGTTTATAAATGTTATCTATAAGCCTTGTATATGTAAAATATATAATTTTTTTTCTTTTACATTCCTTCGAAGGGTTTGCCTTAGAGGATACCAAATTAGGGTTTGAGAAGTGGTTTAACTGACTAACCCCTACCCTTATACAGCTTGAGCATTATGCCTTTTTAAAAGTTTAACTATACTGGAAGAACAATAAATGATAATCCTTAAACTGGTATAATATATAAATAGCTCAACAACTTAAAAGTGTTGTTTGTACAGATACTTTTATATATATATATATATAAGATAAATTGAATCTGTATATATAGTTTATATATGTATATATATATTTATAAATATATGTATATATATATAAGTTAAAATATATATATATATTTATATATATATATATATAATATATATATATATATATATATATATATATATATATATATATATATATATATATATATATATATATATATATATATATATATATATATATATATATATATATATATATATATATATATATATATATATATAATCGAAAACTCATCCATGTCTCCAAAAAGTTTTTTTTTTTAATTGCAAAAGCTCTTGATTCTACATCATTGGCTTCCATATATCACAGATGTATGAGATTGGAGCCGTAAATAATTATAAAAGATAAAGTAAAGTACTCCAAAAAGTAAAGTTTAAAAAAAAAGATGCTTAATAGGTGGTTTTGCTATGAAACCACTGTCCGATAAAGGGTTAAAGGCACAGGGGAGCAGGCAGGGGCTTTTCTCATGCGATGCGTCGGTCTTCAGTTGGTGCAGAGGGTCACGTAGAGGCTCTCCTTCATGCGATGAGTCGGTCCGGGCGCATGGGACGAGTCGGTGATGGTGGATTCTTGTCCCACTTCTCTCCAATCCCGACTTCAACTCCTCTCCTTAGTTTCCAAACTCCTCACCTCCGTTTTAACGCCCCTTGTCCTTCCTTTCCAATCGCTTGTTTTCGGGAAATTTTCTCACATCTGCATCCCCTTCGGGAGTGCAAGTGGGCTCATTAAAGTAGCTCCTTCTGTGCAAGCTTACATTATTTTTAGCCCCTGCTCCCATAATTCACGATTACATCTCTGGGCGAGCTTGACCGTTACGCTGCCATTCCGTGATCTATACCTTCTCTGAGGGGTCCCTAAACTAGACGTGCACAATTGGAATCCTAAATTCCTCTAGGAAATCTCTCCCACGGCTGTGCATGCAAGTGCAGATCACCGTGGGAAAGTACCTCGGTACACAATTCTTGATTACTCATTACTGTTGAACATTTATAATAATTAAGAAAAAGCCAAAGAGATAATAAAGATTATAAAGACTTAAACCAAAATTCAAGATTCAGGGTTATTCGAAGTAAAATTCTTCCTATTCGATACACACAGTGTTACAGATTTTTTTTTTTTTTTTATTATTTAAAACACAAACTCTCACTTTTCCCTTAAAAGTTCTTATTGCTGATGGGTTTCGAATATCCAAGAGTATTGTGCAAAGTTTACCGCTGAGTAATCAAAATGATAAGTATTACCGCCTCTAATGCAGACACAAGATATCTATAAATTTACTTTCTTTGCCTGCTAGGTGATCTGTGGCCAAACACACACACACAAACACACTGGATGGTTAAAATAAATCCAGCAAATACCAGGTAATTTATTTTAATCGTTCCTTCAAACTTCCTCCGTGGTTTATAACTTGTAATTTCTGTATGTGTTTAATTTTTAATTTATATACATTTTCTTAAATTTAACTGCTATTTTTAATTCTTTTCCTTACTTATATAAAACACATAAAAATAACCAAAAAAGTATAAAAATTACAAAAAACTGAATGCTTACAATCGCAAAAACATTTTTTCTTATTGTAATTGCATAGTATACATTTATCTTTTATCTTAATTTTTAAATTGTTATTATAAGCTATTTACAGCATGGAAATATTTTACTTCACTTTAAGACTTTATTTTACTATAACTGTTTGGCATCTTTTTAAATGCCTCTGTACTGACGCACAACCTGATGAGCAACTCTCACTTTGACGGCTGAGGATTCAGATTAAGAACAGGTGCCCCAAGCAAGTTTCAATTCAATTTTGCCAAGTTCTTATTCTCTCGGTTCCAAAATGTTTTTATTTTTTAGAAACAAAATAAATTCAGTGCATGCTGTTGTTGTTGTGGCTTATTCCTCTTAGCCACCGAAGGCTAGATCAAGTCCAGAAGATCATGTATTTTCATAAAGTTGCAATCAAGGAGAAGTGAAGAAAACTAGTCGTTCCGCAGAAGCCCCTCGCAATTCAAAAGATGAACAAGAGAAGCCTCAGCAGTAAGAAGTTTAAAACAATTCTTATAAGCCTTTTGTCCATTGACAAAGGTGAGGCGCGTGGTATGTTCCCTGATAAGTCTACTGATGGTGACCTATGGTGGTTTATTAGGTCCCGCAGAAGAACTACACAATTTAATAGCTGGACAGGATAAATCTCAGGTGTAAAACATTTGGAGCAGTTCTTATAAAAGCCTTTCGTCTATTGACAAAGGTCAGGCTCCTGATGTGTCTACTGTCAAGTCTACTGATCGTGACCTATCATGTTTTTTTAGAAAACAAGTCGTCCGGCAGAAGCTCCACACAATTTAAGAGATGGACATGAGAAGTCTCAGTAGTAAGACATTTCAAGCAGTTCTTATAAGCCTTCTGGCTCCTGATCTGACTGATAAGTTACATCACTGATAAGTCTACTGACGGTAACCCATGATGTTTTTTTTTAGAAAACAAGTCGTTCCGCAGAAGTTCGACACAATTTAAGAGATGGGCAGGAGATGTCTCAGCAGTAAGACAATTTAGAGCAGTTCTTATACGCATTTCGTCCATTGACAAAGGTCAGGCTCCTGATGTGTCTACTGTCAAGTCTACTGACGGTGACCTATGAGGGGTTTTTTAGAAAACAAGTCGTCCCGCAGAAGTTCCGCGCAATTTAAGAGATGGACAATAGAAGTCTCAGCATTAAGACATTTCAAGCAGTTCTTATAATCCTTCTGGCTGCTGATGTGTCCACTGATAAGTCTACGCTGATAAGACGGTGAGCTGTGATAGTTTTTCAGAAAACAAGTTCCGACGAAGCTCCACACAATTTAAGACATGGAGAGGAGAGGCCTCAGCAGTGAGATACTTAGAGCAGTTCTTATAAACCTTTCGTCCATTGACAAAGGTGAGGCTACTGATGTGTCCGCTGATGTCTACTGATGGTGACTTATGACGGCTTTTCAGAAAACAAGTTTCCGAATAAGCTCCACACAATTCAAGAGATGGACAAGAGAGGCCTCAGCACTAAGATATTTAGAGCAGTTCTTATAAACCTTTCATCCATTGACGAAGGTGAGGCTCCTGATGTGTCCGCTGATATCTACTGATTGTGACTTAAGACGGCTTTTCATAAAACAAGTTTCCACAGATCCACACAATTCAAGAGATGGAGAGGAGAGGCCTCAGCAGTGAGATACTTAGAGCAGTTCTTATAAACATTTCGTCCATTGACAAAGGTGAGGCTACTGATGTGTCCGCTGATGTCTACTGACGGTGACTTATGACGGCTTTTCAGAAAACAAGTTGTCCCGAAGAAGCTCAGCAAAATTCAAGAGATAGACAGGAGATGTCTCAGCAGTAAGACATTTCAAGCAGTTCATATGAGTCTTTCGATCATTAACAAAGGTAAGGGGCCTGATGTGTCTGCTGATAAGTCTACTAACGGAATGATAGAGTTGACCTGATCATCTCTGTCACTTCTAATCGTAAATAGGCAAGAGATTTCTGGAATTCCCTAAATGGGACTGGGGCATCTTACAGATTTGTTGGTTTAAAAATTCGTTTTGTCTTACGTCTATCTGGAAAGAAATTGTGAATCAATTAGTAGTCTGAAAAACCTTAATCGGAAAAAATAGATAGAATGATTAATGACCTTGATCATAAAAAGATTTACAGTTTTCAATGGAAGATCTTGCGTTATTTTAGAATTCCATAATATAACAGCTACGGAGAAATAATATTTGAACATGTGTAATATCTACAGATCTATAAAAAATCATTAGACGTCCACTTCCATTAAACGATCTATGCAAATTTTATTGTTAATTTACTAATGAATTCGTTCAAAAAATAAGGAGCGTCTAATGATGTGATTATATTTATCATCGATACAGAAACTGTTTTATCGTATCACGAAAGCAAATAAAATATTTATTATATTATAACTAGGGACTCCTAAAACTTCCCATAAATAATTTATAGAAGTGCAGTTATTAACTAGCTAATGACTGGATGTAAGTAGTTAAAACAAAGATATTTGACCATATAAAAATTCTTACGTCTATCTCAAAAGAAATCGTAAATCAATTAGTAGCACAGAAAAACCTAATGAGCAAAAAATAAGAATGACTAATGACCGTGGTCATGTCATTAAAGTTTTTCAGCTCTTCAAAAAAAAGTAAAAATTTCTCTATGCTCGTCCTAAAAGCCCTCTATTGAGATTTCTAGAGACATAGTAGTTGTAAAAAAGTATCGGAATAATTTACCGTAACGTACTGCATTTACAAAAGAACTCTAATAAGGTGTATGTTTTGCAAATAATATTTAATCTTACTCTAATTTATCTTTAAAAATTCTCTCAATTTCCTTCATTTCTTAATAACATAAAGAAGTCATTTTAATCATACTAATTAAATAAATGATTGTAAATATGTTTTTTTCAATTTCAGAATATTTGTTTCGTGTGTATTTTTCTCTATGTAAGTTGTAACTCACAAAACTTTTAAAAAATTACCATTGCTTTAGCTCAGGGATGCTCAACTCAAATTTTTTGGTGGGCCAAAAAACAATTTACTGAACTGAGGTGGGCCGCACATATAAAAATAAAACACCAAATAGTTTAAAATATTTTATTATCGTGCAATATTCAAAATATGTATTTTTACAGTGCCAGCTGCTACTGTACATAAAAGTTGTGTTATACATTGTAGCGTACTGGGGCTCTAAGTGAGCCCGTAAAAGGGTAGCGAAGGTCTACGTACAAACTAAAGATATTTATTTAGAAACACAATGTTGAAGTTATGATAAATACAGATGAAACGATGAATATCCACAAATTAAAATGATGATCGATGCAGGTATCAGCTTCCTAAGAGAAAAGGGGGGAGGACACTCTCAGTCGCTCCCTGGACGTTCTGGGCCGATGAGTTCACGGGAGACTCAATCGGTCAAAAATTCTCCCTGGGCCTCGAACTCTGGCCTTTTTATATGGTCGTTTCTGCAAAAATGTTCATCTCAGCTGATCGGACAGTTGGTTGATGACGTGGTGGGGAAACCGCACGTAGACTCTCTCGCTGAACAGGTGCACGCCCGGTTCCAAAGGAAGTTTGCAGTAGTCGAGAGCAATCTCGCAGGTTATTAATCGATGTCTCTGAACAACAATTTGGAGAACAAGATAGGAAGTATTACTGCTTCCCTTACAATGTAGAGGATTTCTGTCGTGCGAGACTCTTTCTTCGGAATTCCATTGAAACTAACACTGGAAACACTTCGCCAGCATCCCAATGAATTTCTCAGACAGAATGATTGAGATAGTCCTTGGTGTCAACAATCATCCATTCATCATCCCATTCTGCGCGAAACAACGTCCTTTCACTAGGTAAAGGGCTCAGTTCAAGTGATCACAAAAAGCACGTTTGCTATTCTTCTACATTATCCCTTTTTTCCTTGCGGTCTTAATTAAGTCTGAATCTGGAAATTTAATGTAACGAGATATTCGTTACAACATATGTTATAACTACAACGACAATAAACATAAATATAATTTATAACTTTCCATAAAACTTCTACTGACTGGTTGGACAGAGTAAGTGCACGTAAGGCTAGTCAGCTGGTTGCATAAGTAATGACCGATTAACAGAATATTCTATAACACTCAAATTTCAAAGCAACCTGTACAACCCTACTCAAAGACCAGGTTTCCGTTCGTTACTATTAAGTCTTAACGTACATAATATGCGATATTTATTATTGCAAACATTAACAACTAAAATTCTATGTTTCAACTGTACATAATCAAAATGACTAAAACTATATAGACCGTTGAATACTTCAATTTGGCCGCAAAACGTTTTTAAATGGACCGCATGCGATCCATGGGCCACGGGTTGGGCATGGTTGCTTTAGCTCGATGAATTCACATTTGGTTTATGTATACATTTTAGCCATTAAATGTGTTATAATTCACATGCGATTTTTCCCTTTGGAAAAAAACGTTTAATCTTTATTGTTTTGCAAAATTTTAGCAAATATTTAGATATGCTTACTTTAATATTTTTATTTTCAATATTTCTTAATCTAATTTTACAAAATTTACTTAATAGGTATGTATTATCTGAATAAAATACATAAAGAAAAGAAAAGAAAAAAAAGAAAAAAAGAAAAGAATAAGGTATGTATAAGTCAATAAAATAAAATAAGTAAAAGTAATAGGAGTGCATTAAGTGAATAAAATAAATAAAGAAAAGAAATAAAACAAATAGGTCTTTATTAATTGAATAAAATACATAAAGAAAAGAAATAAGTATGTATTAAGTGAATATAATGAATAAGTAAAAAAATAAAATAAATAAAATGAATAAAATGAAAATAGTAAAAGAAATGAAAAAAAGTAAAAGAAAAAGGTATATATTAAGTGAATAAAGTAAAAAAAAAATAGAAAAGAAATAAAAGGAATAGGTATGTATTAATTGAATAAAATACATAAAGAAAAGAAATAAGTATGTATTAAGTGAATATAATGAATAAGTAAAAAAATAAAATAAATAAAATGAATAAAATGAAAATAGTAAAAGAAATGAAAAAAAGTAAAAGAAATAGGTATGTATTAAGTGAATAAAATAAATAAAGAAATGAAATAAGAGAAATAGCTATGTATTAATTGAATAAAATACATAAAGAAAAGAAAAGAAGTATGTATTTAGTGAATAAAATAAATAAGTAAAAAAAAATAAAATAAATAAAATGAATAAAATAAAATAAAAGAAGTAAAAGAAGTAAAAGAAAGTAAAGAAGTAAAAGAAATGAAAAAAGTAAAAGAAATAGGTATGTATTAAGTGAATAAAATAAATAAATAAAAGAAATAAAACAAATAGGTATGTATTAATTAAATAAAATACATAAAGAAAAGAAATAAGTATGTATTAAGTGAATAAAATAAATAGGTAAAATAAAATAAATAAAAAGAATAAAATAAAATAAAAGAAGTAAAAGAAAGTAAAGAAGTAAAAGAAATGAAAAAAGTAAAAGAAATAGGTATGTATTAAGTGAATAAAATAAATAAAGAAATGAAATAAGAGAAATAGGTATGTATTAATTGAATAAAATACATAAAGAAAAGAAATAAGTATGTATTAAATGAATAAAATAAATGAAGAAAAGAAAAGAAATGTTTATCTATTAAGTCAATAAATTAAAATAAATAAGATATAATATATAAATAAAATAAATAAAATAAAATAAGTAATAGAAATAGGTATGCATTAAGTGAATAAAATAAATAAGTAAGATAATAAATAAGTAAATAAATACTAAGAAAAACTTAAATAAAAATTTTAACCGCCAGTAAATGATTTTCTAATCTAAATTATTAACTACATATCTTAAGTTTACAATTGCTAATGATAATGAATTAATTTATTAGCTTCAAAAGTTTAAAAGATTTACAGTTAGCTATGAAAGATCTTGCATTATTTTAAAATAGCCTATATAATAATAGCCTAAGTTATCTGTCCTTCTATCCTCGAATTTATGAAGCGGCTCGACCTCAAATGGATAGAGGCATCCATATTGGATACTTTATGAGCTAGGGTTAGCAAAATTCAAAGCAAGTCTTTAAAACATTCGAAATACACCCCTTCCCCCCTTTTCGAGCGTTTAATGCCATTATTTCAAGCCCTATTTTCACCTGTTACGAGCAGGCGATTAAATTTATCAATATATCGCATAATAAATAAGTAAAAACTACATATTTTTCTAGTATTATGACGTCATTCCTTTAACCATCTCATTTAATCATTTCTTATTTTAAATTATTTAAATATCGTCTGCATTATTTTCATACGTTTTATCACTGAACTTAGATATTACATAAATAATTTTCTTTTATATTTGGCTTAAATAATCGATTAGGAACACATGTGATAGTTTGAAATTGAATCATCGATTATTTTTTGTTGTAATGAAAATTTTATCACCTGCATTAACAACAAATACTTTTCATAAAAGTCTAGGAGTCTATTTCACGGACTAATAAATATCTAGCTTTTAAATTATATATGTTTGACAATTAAGAACTTTGTTCGTTTGTGTGATTGTTTTTTATACATAATCACACGGTTTGACTAAATAAATTCAATGTGATTCTAAACTTCATTAACTCTATCGGGAGACTTTAGAGAAGTATGAAGATAAACAAACTATTGAACGTGTACCAAGTAATTCTTAGCTAAAAAACAAACCATTTTTTACCTGCCTCATAGGGTACTTTACAATACTGGAAAATTAAAAATTTTACTAATCTCGTTATATGAAGGGCTATATGCTAGTTCAAGAATATAATACAGGGTTCCCACTCTTTTTCCAGAAGAAAAATTAAGGACTTTCTAAGGACCAAAGTAACTTTTTATAAGGACCTACTTGAAATACACAGGATAACGACATAAACCATATTTCCTGAGAAACATATTTTAATGATTATGAATCAGACAAGGCATGGTCAATAAATGCCCCACAATATTTCAGAATTAAGTTTTTAAAAGTGCCTAAAAATTAAGATAAATCTATTTGAAAAAAACTAATTTTGAAAAATGTACATCTAAAGTTTTTTGAGCGATCAAATTAAAATTAAGTTGTGAATAAAATACAATATTATAAACAGTACTTTCTGAAGGTTTAAATATATATATATATATATATATATATATATATATATATATATATATATATATATAATATATATATATATATATATATATATATATATATATATATATATATATATATATATATATATATATATATATATATATATATATATATATATATATATATATATATATATATATATATATATATATATATATATATATATATGTATATATAAAATGATATATATATTTTATGACTTTAAAAAATGTATAGGTATAGAGTAAATTATTTTTTGCAATTTTAGATCTCGGGGAGGGGGTGACTACAGTGGAAAAATAGTTAAAAGTTATAAAAAAAATTGTTACTCAAACAAAATGTAAATAATGTGATTGCATGTTTATTTTGAATTTTGCCCGTGTCAGACACGGGCAAATGCTTTAAGGGGTTAATACTGCACTTTTGGCTATAAAATGTAAAAGAATGTTATGAACATTAACAAATATTTATTTACTATTTACAAAGAAATTTGAAGTAGTGCAAGTTCACATACATAAATAATTTCATTTTGAAAGTTCGACAGATTTTTGTTTCAGAAATTTTTTTGCTCAAGTTCTGTAACTCAGATAGATTTTCTTTTTATATCTTACCATGGAAGAAATGGATCGAGTTCGTATTTCAAAATTAAGAAGTTTTTAAGGACCTTTGATGAAAATTAAGTAGTTTTAAGGGCCCTTAAAAATGAAAGCTAAAATTAAGGAGTTCTTAAGGACTTTTAAGGACCGTGGGAACCCTGTAATAACAACAAAGAAATAATATCCTAATAGATATAATGTCTACAAAGTTGTAACAAAATTTATTACACGTCAATTTTCATTAAACGATTTATGCAACTGTGAACTTAGTAATGCATTCGTTCGAGATAACACAAAGCCTGTCTAATAATATGATTATATCTACAGTGTTAGCAAAAAATTAAGCTCCCTACTTCTGAGAACTCTAGAATGCGTTCTCTTACTCCAAATAAGATACAGTTGGGACTATAGATAACTCAAACGATGCGCTTGACATTTATTACATAAAAACGTTTAGTACAAAAATCCGCCTATAGGAGGCGCTACGATACACATAAACACATTTAGTATGCTTTATAAATGCTAAATAATATTAAAAAGTAGCATTAAAAGTGTTCAGTAGTACCCCGTCATATGAGTCGGCAGGAATAACAAAAAAAAATGGCGCCGAATGCTGTCCTTCAACGCCCCTTTATTTTCTTGTCCAATCACTTTTTGGTGAAAATTTCCCACATCTGCATCCCCTTCGGGTGTGCAGGTGGGCTCATTAAAATGGCCCCTTTGGGGAAAATTGACATTATCGCTTAGCACCTGAATCCATATATCACCTCTTCATCCCTTCCTGGGCTTGACCGTTACACTTATGCCACTCCAAGAGCTATAACTCCTTCGCAGGGGTCCTCACTAAAACTCGAAGTCAACAGCTGCACCTAAATTCTTCTTGGAAATTTAGCCTACAGCTGTGTATGCACCTGTTGACCATCGTCGGAAAGTACATCGGTATAGACTGGATGTAAGTAGATAAAAAATAAATTAAAAACATACGATAACTCTATTTATATTGTATTTACCACTATTAATATTGTAATCACTTGTTGGTGAAATTTTCCCACATCTGCATCCCCTTCGGGTGTGCAGGTGGGCTCATTAAAATGGCCCCTTTGGGGAAAGTTGACATTATTACTTAGCACCTGCCCTCATAGTAAAGATTCGATCCATGTGATCCGAGTGGTTTTGAAGTCAAGAAACCCAATTTTCACAGAACACACACACATTTATTAAACACAGAAACATTTTAGGTACATCTCACAGCCCACAGACATTTCTTTTATATACCGCAACCTTTTTAGGTACATTTCACACCACCCAAAAATAAATCCATCCGCTACTCGCCGGCAGCTCTCTACCTCACTGTTGCCAAACGCCAAAACTGAAATTTTTAGAGTTCCGCACATAGTCGTTCTCGTTGCCTCATTTCCGGCCTTGATGTTTACACTCATATCTCACGGCTGCATTCCTTCTTGGGCTTGACCGTTACACTTATTCCACTCCAAGAGCTATAACTCCTTCGCAGGGGTCCTCACTAAAACTCGAACTCAACAGCTGCACCTAAATTCTTCTTGGAAATTTAGTCTACAGCTATGTATGCACGTGCTGACCATCGTGAGAAAGTACATCGGTACAGACTCTATTAATATTGTATTTCTGTACTTATCAAATATTCGTTATTATTTTATAAAGAGTAAAACAGGGTGGAAAAATTCTATATAATTAATCCCCTACTATATGTATTGTAAAATTGTCTTGTATACATGCTCTTTAATTTTATTCTTAAACTTGAGACAGCAGCAGTATTTTTTAAATGGCCACATATTTAAATGTACACCATTGTAACGTATCCGGTCCCTGTTTTAGGTGGCACAGTGAAAAATAAGGTGCGTCTGGAATAATGAATTTATTTACACCTGTGCTGTATATATCATTTCATAAATATACAAAAAAAAAACAATTTCCGATCACAGGTATGTTATTGGATACACGTAGGCTTGAGTAGAGACGTGTAATATCTAAGATCAGACTCTGTCGAAATATTGAGGATCCGACGGAAGAAACAATTTGGTAGCTCTCGCGAAAGTTCACTGAAGTAATGGTAGAATATCAAAGCACAGTTAGAGATCCAAAGGGGAATATGCAAGCAATCCTGAAGAGGATTATATTAAAAGAGAAAACTCAATGCACAGGGTATCGTTTCAGTCTCAGCAAGAGATATATCACAAGATGGGATTTCGCTAAATAAAACTCTCCGATGGAGAGACTGGTCGAGGCGACCTCCGAATTAGCCGATGCGGGCTACTCTTTAAAGAAAAGATCCCAAGGTGTGATTATAGCAAAAAACTCTGCGATAGAGAGACTAGTCAAGGCGACCTCTGAATTAGCTGGTTGCTAGCTAACTATCTTCTTCTCTAAAAAACAAATCTTCTCTCGTCTTTTCTAGGGGAGGAGCCTCTAAGAGAGAGGCCCTCCCCTAGTTGGGTTAACAATCATCGGCCGCAAGCCCAGGGGTTCCTGGAATTCTTAGCGGCTAGATCCAAATCATGGCAATTCCTTTGTCGTTCCGATGGTCATATTTCTGGCTGTCAGTGAAGGTGCCGGGTTGTCTGGTATATTGTTCCACTACTATAGGGAACAACAGTGTAGACACCGTGGTGCCGGGGAAAACAATCCCTTTGAATCCACACAAGCGAATTCCACCTCTCAAAGCAAAGTTATTTGATGTCGGCACACCGCTAAATGATGCAGTTACACTATGAATATAGAGCTATTAACTCCTCGATGTCACACATCCTCATACATGTAACTAGCTAAAACAAAGATACTTGACCAAATAAAAAAAATTTTGCCAAATACAAAATATCTACCTCAAAAGAAATCGTAAATTCAAAATCATTTAGTAGCGCAGAAAAATCTAATGAGAAAAAAAAATAATAATGACTAATGACCATGATCATGTCAGTGAAGTTTTTCAGTTCGCAAAGAAACGACAAAAAAAATCTTGTTACACTCTGAAGTCGATCCTAATAGTCTTCTAAGAATTCTAAAAGTATAGTAGTTGTAAAAAAACTAAACGAAGAATTTACCATACCGAACTGCATTTACAAAAGAAATCGTTGTGTGTTTTGCAAATGCTTTTTTCTCTTAAAAAAGTCTCTGAATTTTCTTCATTTCCTAATAACATTAAGAAATCATTTTTTTAATAATTATATGGGTTCTTGTAAATATTTTTTTCAGTTTCAGAATATTTGTTTCGTGTATTTTTTCTCTATGTGAATTGTAACTCGTAATATTATCATATTTTAGCTCGATTTATTCACATTTGGTTTATGTATACATTTTTAACACAAAATACTTTATATTTTATATTTATTTGTTACACTCAATAAACTTTTTTTTTTGCAAAATTTTAGCAAATAAATGCATGTATGCATTTTAATATTTTTGAATGTTTCATAATCTGATTTTACAACACTAACTTAGATAAAAACTTACTAACACCTTAAATAGAAATAAATGTTTTAACCTTCTCCAAATTGTTGATGTTCTAATTTGGATTATTTAGTTCCTACATTAAGTTTATTAACCGATTATCGATTAAATTAAAAAAAATTTATTGATAACTGATTAATTTATTAGATTCAAAATTTATTAACAGATTTATGGCTTGAAAGGATAGATCTTGCATCATCTAAAATTTTAAGGATATAATAGATACGAAGAAATAATATGTGAGTAGGTATAATGCTTTCACATCATTAAAATATTATTAAATTTAACTATAAACATCGAAAACATCGATTACACTTCATCATAGAACGTAGAACTCCTTTATTTAACATCACAACATCACTACTGCTATTTACTACCGCTGCCAACGAGTAACAACAAATGCACCGTTGCCAAAAGGTAACAATAAATAACACATGATACTAATAAACATGGAAGATGATTGCATAACCTTTTCATTATGATATGTTTAAGTAATGTAAGTGTTTTTATCGTTCTTTTGTTATACAATAAAAATTGTTATTGTTAATGATTTCTCATGTTTTACTGCAAGCTAATACGAAAGAATAGGCCAGTAAGCTTATCAGAACAGAAATTGCCCAGAATGCGCCTAACCATAGGGATTACCTTTATTTACAAATAAACAATGAAAATTACCAATATCATCTAACACCCTGTGGGCAGCCACCTCCTGTAAGGGTAACGTAGGCGTTGAGCGCAAGGGAACACAAATCGCCCAGCATAAGCCGAACATAGGGATTACCTTTATTTCAAATAAACAATGAAAATTACAAATATCATGTAACACCCTGTGGGATACAGTCTACCTCCCTTACGGGTGGAGTAGGCATCGAGCACAACTCCGGGAACACAAATCGCCCAACATGAGCCTAACCATAGCGATTAACTTTATTTAAAAATGAACAATATAAATTACAATTGCATAAAAAAGAGAAAGAAGTTATGAGTAAAAAAAAAAATATAAAAAAGGACTACATTTGTTTAGAAGCTGAAGAGTAAATTAGGTTTAAAGTAAAGGAAGATAAAACACAGTAGGAGGCTACACCTTTGAAATAGTTTCACAGTTCAAATATCTTAACAACCATCACCACTAATAATGACTTGAACGTAGAGATAAACAAGATGCGCCGTGTCAAATACATGGCCTTAAAAATCAGTTAAAATCTCGAAAAACGAAAATTAACATCTATAAAACTCTACTTCGACCAATTCTGCTCCATGGAAGGGAAAGCTGGGCAAATAATCAAATTGCATGAAAAATAAATTTTTACTTTTGAACGGAAAATCATAAGAAAAATATTTGGTGCAGTTCAAGAGAATAATGGAGACCCTTATTCAATTTTGAAATTTATAAAAAATGTAAGCAACCTCATGTTGTAAAGTCATAAAAATCAATAGACTGCAATGACTTGGACACCTGTTCGACTCTATGACATAAACCCAGTAAACAGCTCAGTTTAACTAATCCCATGGGGCAGAGAAACGAGGAAGACCCCCAATTAAGTGGCTTGATTCAGTAGAGAACTTAACTATTGTCAAAAAGAAAATGGAGGAGTCTTGCACAAATAGGAACGGCTGGAAAAAAAGTGGGACATATAAAAAGTAATGCTTTAGAAGAAGAAAAAAGGACTAATAAAATTATAACATTAGACCACGCAATCTGGGAATAATCCCATCTACAAGCCTGTTGGGAATACAGTAAGTACTGCTTTGGGAGGGGAGATCTCGCAGAAGTCCTGTCCATACTCTAGGCTCCTATCTGCACCTGTACGGGTTAAAAAAGACAGTTTTTTTATATTAATTTTGAAGGACTGAATTTTTTCAGAGGAGAACATTGCTTATGGTAATATATTGCTAACATCCTCTTTACAATTACACTGGTTTCAACAGAAAAAACACTTATTTACATTGTCTGATAAACAATCATAATGCCATTACAAAGCGGTGCCAATTACCAATATCAGAAATGGCACGTTTAGTGGGCTGTTCACATGCAGTTGTTGTGAGTACATATCGAAAGTAGTGTATGGATGGTGAAACGACAAGTTGCCAGCCAACAGTGTATCGTCCACGGTGCATTGATTACAGAGGATCGAGAGCGGGGATTTCTACGCAATGTTCACCACGACGGAAGAGCTACAACAACAACACCAAAATCGACACCATCTTCAACGGTGGCAACCCAGAATGTGTTTCTCAACACACTGTGTTGAGAGTACATTGTTGCGCATGGGCTACAGAGACTGAAGCATGTCCCTGCACTGACGACAAGTCATTGCCAGTTGCATTTCCTATGAGCCAAGAAGCATCGGAATTGGACATTAGAAGAATGGAAGAAAGTTTCAGTCCGTACAAATCACATTTTCTAGTCCATCACATGGACAGGCATGTGCCTCCTGGCTCCCAGATGCCCAATTGAATGGAGACAAGCCGGTAGCTTGTATTATAGTTTGGACAATGTTTTCATAGATCACATTAGAACCCATAATAGATCACATTAGATATTTAAAACAATTCTGAGGATTATCACCCAAATCATAAATTTGAATTTTGATTAATCTGATGCTGCAAAAGGCATGGATAGTTTCTTAACGACAAATTCGATGGAAATGATACTAATAAACATCTGTTCGGTATATGTCAGATGAAAAGTAACTCGACTCTTCGCTATGGCGTCCGATTTCAGCGAGTAACTTCAATTGTATCATACTTGAGACCCTGATCAGGTGATTCTAGATAATTACCAGGAATTTTTTTCCTCTTGTCCTATTGGATAGAAAATTTTGAGATAGGAAGTATATGGGTAATAGGAAAATCTATTATTTTACCTATTCCCAAAACCCAACAAGGATCATTCTTCTCCAGATAATTATTTTCCAATAAGTCTTTTAAAACTCTCAGATAAAATTACTCAGAAATTTATTCTTCGTGAAGTAAACAGTCATATTGAAGAAAATAATATTATCCTTCCAAATCAGTTTGGTTTCGGTAAAAATCTCTCGGTTCCTCATCAGGTCTATCGCATCGCTGAAAATCTCCCAAAAAATAAATTAAATAAACTACTGCGGCCATTTTTCTCGTGCTTTCGACAAAATATGGATACACGCCCTCATCCACAAATTAATTCGTTATCATTTCTCTAATCATCTAGTTCAACTTCTATTTTCTTATTTAAGCAGTCTAGCATTTCAAGTTAAAATTTACCAGTCTTTCTCTTCAAAATTTCCTATTTATTGTGGAATCCCTTCTTGGTTCTATATTATTTAATATTTACATCAATGACATCACTGCGCATTCTTCGACCAAATTTGCATTTTATGCAGATGATACTGCTATTTTCTCGTCAAACAAAAATTTTAGATTTACTGTGCTTGCCATTAACAAACATTTATACAAAATTATTGAGTGGCTCGACAGATGGAAAATTAGGATCAACACGCCTGAAAGCAAAGCGGCAATGTTTATAGCCAAGCAGAGAACGTCTTACATTAACCACGATACACATCAATAAAACTCGTATTCCCTGGTCGGATACTATCAAGTATTTAGGTATCACTTTAGATAAAAATTTAACCTGGAAACAACATTTTCTTTCGGTCAAAACTAAATATCGGCTAAGCGAGCTCTATAGCCCCTAATTTCTCGCCATTGCAAAATAAATACTAAAGTTAAGCTGCTAGTTTACACATCCTTCCTATGTCCCATATTTACCTATGCAGCACTAGCGTGGCCGTATGCAGCAAATTCTAATATTAAAATCTTAAATGTTATTCAAGATGTAATCTTACTTGAAATCCCTAACTCTCCATGCTATTTTAGACAAACTGATTCGATATCCACACCGCTTCAGACAGCCATGTTTTTTTCTCGGTGTTCTTGGCAAAAACTCCATTTTCTGCAAGTCGCCAAACTAAAATGGCAGCCGAAAATGATGTTTTCGGGAAGATCAAAAAAAAAAAGAGAAAAAAAACATGGACGTCACCACATGGCAAATAATTACAGCATATATTTTACAGCTTTTAACTATTTAAGAACTATATAATCCCACCAAAGATGAGAAAATTCTTTAAAACAAATTTAAAATTTTTAAGGGAGGGAACCCCCCTTTAACGATATAATAATACATATCACAACCAATAAATACATATTACCAAAGAATCATATATGTTAGGGATTTTTACTATTTTAATAATTAAATTCTTTACAATTAGATTATTTAAATTATTTCAAATAGCTAAAAATTGTTTAAAACAAATTTAAAATTTTTGAGGGGAGACAGAGATGATGAGAACTGCACACAGATATCATGGAAGACGGGTAGGAGCTGTTAAATTTGATTATATTAAAAATATAATTTTACCGGAGATATATGAATAAAAAATGAATTCAAAAAAAGGAAGATTTGGTAGGACTTCTTCATACTATAGAAGATACACCAACAGGTGGTTTAACGATAATTCAAATAAAAAATAAGATTGAGGATAGTAAAGCTTTTAAAGATGATCCAGAATTTTTAAAGGGATTGTTGAGTTCTGTAGTTGAAGAGAGAAGAACAAAAGAAGAAAACGAGATAAAAGCTAGAAAAACAAAACAAAAACTGGAATTTGAAAAATTAAAATTAGCATGGTTAGAAAAAGAACTAGAATTAGAAAAAATCAGAAGTCAGGACGTGGCTATAGATGAATCTTGCTCAAGTACAGATGTTGATCTGGGTTCGGGAAATTTAGAAAGTTTAATAAAGAGTGTAAAAACTCTAACCATTCCCGGCAAATCAGAAAACTTCAGTTTGTTTTTCAGACACTGAAGAGAGCATTCGATACCAAAAATGTACCTGAAATTTTTATCAACATTTTTGGGGGAAAAGCTAAAATATATTATCTTATGCTAGTGGTGAAGAGTTAAAATCGTGTGAAATTATTAAAAACCTTGTGTTAAAAGAATATTGTCGCGTGAATTCTATCGTCTGCTTTGAGCAGCTGGGTGACCGCTCAACTCGTAAAGTTTTTAGTGGCGCGTTCTGAAGAAAAACAAAGATTGAACTTTAGGAATTTTTAAAAGATGCAGTATTGTCTATTTTAATATGCATTGTAACTTGTCCTTGATGTTGTGAAAATAAATGTTATCGTCTTTTCAAGGCTAGTAGCATTCAATCACAGTAAAAGAATCTAAAATAATCAAACGATTTAAGCAACAAATATAACCAACAGTATATGAATGTTTACTGAATTTTCGAAAAGCACGACGCGAGCCTAGAGAAACGCACGTTCGACTAGCGTCTAGGCTGTCGGCAAATTTTAAATATTTGTCAGTTGGATGAAGTTCAAGATTTCAGACACATTATGTCAACTAATGATTTCTAACAAAATCTTTCAAACATTAGATAGGGACACTTCAACCTACGTCAATATTAAAATGGGAGAAGGTTGGTTGAGACCAAAGAATTTGGCTAAACAGGTCGATATATAGTTTGTGAGTAAAAGGAAAATCATTAGACGAGGCAATAGCTCACGAAACAGCTAATAAGTCACCAATAGGATTCAAAAGAAAACAAAGTAAGTAGTAACAGATATTAAAATGTAACAGAGCAAATAATGTAGCTTTAGATGTAGATTTTTAAGGAACAACGAAAGGGATATTCAAAAAAGAATTACAAAAAAAGTAATAATTTTTCATTACAAGAATAAAAAACTAAACATGGCAGGTAAATATAATTAAAAGATACAGACTATGAAGAGTAGACTATTAGAAAGGAAAATTTCAAACTAGACAATTTTTCACGGTTTGTAAATTTTAATTTAAAAAAAAACAAAATAAAGCTGAATTAATATTTTTTATTTCAATAGATTAGTGTTTTAAAGTGTTTTTATACAGAACGATTAAAATATAATTTAAAGTTGTCATTATCTTTCATCTACCGGGACTAGTAACGTATTGTGTATTTTATAATTATTTTGAGTATTTCAAAAATAATTTTTTTTTATATTTTATTTATAGTAAATAATATCTATACAAAATTTAATTGTGAAATTTCTTACGATCTTGATCACGTCTAAATAACTCACAATGGCGGCCTGATGTAAATTTTCGATATCGGAAAAATACACTTTTAATAAGATTTTTGTTTTCATCTTACTAATTTTTTATTTTTTTGTATAAAGTAATTTTAAAAATATTTATAAAATTAATTTTTGTTTACTTTAAAAAAAAAGTAATATAAATATCCATCGAAGGAAATTATGAATTTTAAAAATTACGAAAATTAAGGAACAAACCAGAAATGGATAAACATTACAAAAAGAAATTACAAAAAAAAAAGTAATAGAAAATAATGCAAAGGTGGAAATGCATTTAAACGAAAGTATCAACGAAATTTCCAATAAATTGCATTGCATTTAATAATACAGCTATAAAATACAGGTACTGAATATCTTTTTTAAATTTTTAGTTCCCGACGTTCCCATAGAAAACAGCAGTAAAATTCGACTCTAAAGAGGAATTTTCACGGTTTCTAATTTTAATGTAAACAATAGAAGACAAAAAAGTAAGCAGGACATTACCTATTTTTATTTCATTTGGGGGCGTAATTGTGATTTCTAACGGGTTTTATAGCGGACTCTTTAACGATCTCAAAATGATACTTTTCTACACCGAGTTTGTGACGTCATCGTTCACGAAAACACCGACAGCCTATGTTGTTTACATGTTAAAAGGCGACATTTAAATTTATTTCTGTGTAAAGTATCGCATATAATATAAATTTTTTTTTATTTTGTCTGGCAGTAAACATTATATTATAAATATTGTATTGTGCCACTCTGTAAAAATACAAAAACTAATTGCAATCAGAAGATATTTTTCAGCGTTCCCAAAGATCCACATACACGTAAAATCTAGACACATGCGAGGAAAAGGGATGTGTATCAAAGTGTATCAATTCACAGTAATATTTTTCGATTAAATTGGTGACTAATTTGAAAAAAGTATAATATTTTACAAATAATTAATAATGATATTACTTTAAAAATTAAATTTAATTTCAGAAACTTTATACATTTTTTAATATAACGTTAATATTAAAGGCAATAAAGTTGCATTGCTATTTAAAAATGTATAAATAATTAAGTAAAGGCTTTTGAAGATTGCCTTTAAAGAAGATTGAAAAATATCTTCTGATTGCAATTTTTTTTTTTGTATTTTTACAGAGTGGCACAATACAATATTTATAATATGATTTTTAATGCCAGACATAATAAAAAAAAATTCTATTATATGCGATACATTACACAGAAATAAATTCAAAAGTCGCCTTTTAACATGTAAACAACATAGGCGATATTTCTTTTTATCAAATTTAAAATATCTAAGAATTAGTTTCGTTTTGGTTTTGGTTAGGTTTTGGAGCCCTACTGTCTTGTTTTTGCAACACGAGGGCTAATGAGACCGGAACCTCCCACAATAAATACCTCCTCTAATTTTTATTTTAATATTACATCCATCTCTATTTAAAAAAGCGATGCTACTACAAATGTGTGTATATGATATATGTATATTTATTTGACTTGTCTGTGTCTACAAATAGAAGAGCTGGGATTAGAATGAATAAAATATTAATATATGTTAAGTAAAATTGGATAGATACATAAATGATTTTATATACTTTTAGGTTTTAACTGGAACGTATTTCTGCTCCCATAAAATCCGGGTTTTTTCAAAGAATGAAAACATTGACATTATGTCAATTTTGGGAGGTTGTCCGATTGTCCTTTGGTAAATCCAGATAGAAGAAACATTTATAACAAAACGTTATTTTTCGAGACAGGGGTACGGGATGAATTTAAGTTTTTGCAGTTTTTATGGTTTTTTAGGGCGGTTTGCTGGGTGCTTGCAGCATTCTTTATAATTTGCCGTATGGTTAGAACCACAATTGCCACATTTGAAACTGTCGGGACCCAATTTTTTGCACTGTGAGCAGCGCTGCACTTCACACATTTCGGAGACAGGTTACAATGAACCGATGAGTGCCCAAATTCCTGGCACCTGTAGCATGGTATTACCCCTTTGAATCTGTAAAGTTCGAATTTAACAACAAGGTACGACAGAGTTTTAATGTGGTGAATTTGGTCATTCGACCAGGAATAGGGGTATTAGCTGCTTAGTGCCCGCCTATTCTTTAGATACGCGATTGTCATCGGTTCAAAACCACGAGATCGAAGTTCAATTGCTATATCTTCAGCGGTAATACTGAGAGGAAGACCTCTGATTACATATTTAATCGGCTTTGGGTCTTTTAGGTCTAGCTCGGGCAGGAATTTTATTATCCTCTAAATAGTCCCGGAGTCGTCTAAAAGAGTCCGAGTACTCAATGGAATTTTGATCTGTTTACGCACATACATTATGCTGATGTTGGGGGTAAGCTCATGAATCTGCTGCAAGATATTCTTGCAGTTGCTACTTACTTCAAAGAAAAGGTTGTACGGCTTTTTCAGCTTGGTAGGTTCATTAGTGATTGGGGTGGTTGCATTTTCATTAGATGTTGTGGGGGGGGGGGGGGTTGAAGATTCCTCCATGCGATCCTCCTCCTCGTCAGCTAAAGCTGCAAATTTATTTTTAACAGGAATATTTATTTCCTCATTATTAATTATTTCTGATCGCTTTCTCTTAGCGTTAGCTATTTCCTCTATCGTTATACTGCCATGTTTGTTCATAACGAACTTAATATTAATTTTTGAAAGTAATTGATTAATTTTATGTTCATATTTAAGATAAAATTAATATCAGATCTAAATCGCCTCATCACAATCATCAGTAAATAATAAATCAATTTTTTTTTTGTTGCTGTTAAAACTACAGCATGAACTGAACGGCGTTGATAGCCAGCCTAATCTCGTGACGTCACACTGAGAGTGCTCAGGCCTTCTCTCTAGGAGGTGTTGGCTCAGCCCGGATACTCCAGTTGCGCCATTGCCTTGTAATCCTTGTAAAGAAAAATTTGAAAATTTACAATCGTCAAAGAACTTAAAGAAACAACAATATAATACTTTAATTTCAGTTTGAAAGAAATATTTATACAAACTGAAGTACTCCAAAGACAGGTATAACAGATATTTAAAAATTCTAAATTAGTTATTATTTTTTCAACATCTAACAGATGTTTTTGGAAGTAGTTGTCGTAGTGTAACATTTGATAGATACTAGCGATTTTTGGGGTGCAGGTGGTCATTGTTATAGATCGCCTAGATAATTTAAAAGACTGATAAACTCTTTCATTATAATATTATAATTGAGGAGAAATATTCTAAAAGAATGTTATTTCATTTTCAAAAGGCGTTATGTAAGTTTTGGGCTACATTTTGAAAAAAAAATCTGTCTAAAATTTTAATCTGTTCCGTCTAAGAAAATAATATTGAACAGCAAATACATTGTGATATCTGATATTAATAGCTTATTGTGCCTTAAATTGGACATAACGCTGTCTAAAACCAGTATTATCAGTTCCAGGAACTTTAGAGTGAATAATCATTTAATTTCTTTGTTAAGCGAAAGTATTAAAAGAAAGTTTTAAAATTGTCTCAATGGTGTAATATAAACACTTATTTCACTTAAATTTTCTCTTTTTGAGAATTTTAAATTAATGTATATATATATATATATATATATATATATATATATATATATATATAACTTGCGTGTGTGTGTTTAACACTTTTTGGTTCCTCCTTTAAATTGCCGCTCAAGATGGGGAACCTCCTTTCTTATGACACTGCATTTTACGAAATTGCGTTGAGACTTTCAGGAGAATAAGTCCCTAATGACTGTATCAGTGAATACGAAATTAAGAGCAAAAATAATTATATTTTATTGATTCACTTAACAAGCTAAATGTATGAGAAATATGCATTTTAAAATTGATTTATTCTAAGAATTTATTTTAATTTTAAAACCAAAATACCGTTTGTGCCATGATTTTTACAAAAGATATGGATGTAAATCAAACATCACTTTATTGCGAATATTATTTACATGGTTTGCTAAAAACTGGTATTCTCTATTATTTTTCTAGGTTTTTTTTTTTTTTTTTTTTTTTTTTTTTTTTTTTTTTTTTTGAAAAATCCAAAGAATTTCATTACTTTTGTTAGCAAATGTTCTAACGGATATTTTAAAATTTCTTAAAATGATACAATTTGTTGTTATTTTTTGTATTTATGTGTTTTGCTAATAACTGATTTTTTTTTCGTAACATTTTTGTTTGTAAATATTAGAAAAATTTCATTATTTTCTGTTTATCGGATGTATATCTGTCAAACGTACATTTTAATTTGAGTTATATTTTATTATTCTTGCCGCTATTTTATTTAAATTTAAATGATTTGTTTTCTTTTAGCTGTTTTATGAAGTAGTTTATTAAGGTTGTAATACAGGAGAAAGGGGTTTATAAACTTTTTTATGCTATTTCTATTTGTTTCTTTTAATATTTTCAGCTGTTGGATCTGTGTTATTTGGATTAAATTATATAGGACTACATATATATTGTATAGGACTCTCTACGAAGAAATGTATGATCTTTAAATCTTCAGAGGTAAGCAGTTTAAAATTCACATTTAATAAATTTTTATACCAAGCTAAAAACTTAAAATATTCTATGGCATTTTCATAAAAAAAACTTTATACTTAAAATTATTTCTGTGTAATATGTGGCATAAAAATTTTTATAATAAAATATTTATAATAAAGTGGATTTTTTTAATATGAATGGTTTATGTACACAGTGCTATCGGCAATTCCATTCTCTGCAAGTATTTGAATTAAGTGTTTTTCACCTATATCAGCCCAGTTATTTTCAAATGTAAATTTTTAAGGTATATATTTTTTCTGTTAGAGTAATCTTGCCCTGTATATACATTCAAAACATACCTTTCACAGAAAACGGATGAATCATATTTGCTACAATTCACCTGGATAATATAAATAAATCACCTGACCAGTAAAATAATTTATTTATGGTTAAAATATTTATGTAATTTATTTTATGGTCCTTAGCTTCAGAGACATTGGGTTAGCTTATTTTTTACTCTGCGCAAGTTAACATTCAGAATCGGTATTTCATTATCCATTTATGTGACTAATGTTAAAGTTAACCAGCAGTAATACATTGTTTCTAAAAAATGATGTATTATTTTGTACTCTCTGACACCAATTTTGGAAAATAACAAATATTATACACTAATTCTAAAATTGGGGTTTTATTGTGAGAACTTGTTCACCAATGGAAAATAATTTTTATTCTACAATATTCTTTAATGGCAAGCAAAAATATTTTTAGATCAGTTTTATTTCAGTAATTAGTAAAAGTCTTTCGTTTCATTACTATATACCAATATAATTAATTTCGGACATGAATGTATGTATATATTTATTTATATATATATACATACTGTAACACTATAAATCCAACACAGGAACAAAATATCCATCGAAGGAATGTTATGTATGTGGGAAAACCACACATCTAGCTAGATGTTGTCCTCAACGGAACAAACCAGAAAGGGAAATAAACATTTCAAAAAAAGAAATTACAGAAAAAAAAGTAATGAGAAAATAATTGCAAAGGTTGGATCTGCATTCTTAGATTCCGACGAAATTTCAACGCAACCACTGCCAAGGGTAAACATTTGCATGGCAGGTAAAGAAATACCAGCTATTATAGATACAGGTACTGAGATATCTGTTTTAAACCCTAGTTACGTTCCCGACGTTCCCATAGAAAACAGCAGTAATATCGACCTAAAGAGGAATTTTCACGGTTTCTAATTTTAATGTTAAACAATAGAAGACAAAAAAGTAAGCAGGACATTACCTATTTTTATTTCATTTGGGGGCGTAATTTGTGATTTCTAACGGGTTTTATAGCGGACTCTTTAACGTCTCTCAAAAATGATACTTTTCCTACACCGAGTTTGTGACGTCATCGTTCACGAAGACACCGACCGCCTATGTTGTTTACATGTTAAAAGGCGACTTTTAAATTTATTTCTGTGTAAAGTATCGCATATAATATAAATTTTTTTTATTATGTCTGGCATTAAAAATCATATTATAAATATTGTATTTTGCCACTCTGTAAAAATACAAAAACTAATTGCAATCAGAAGATATTTTTCAGCGTTCCCAAAGATCCACATACACGTAAAATCTAGACACATGCGAGGAAAAGGGATGTGTATCAAAGTGTATCAATTCACAGTAATATTTTTCGATTAAATTGGTGACTAATTTGAAAAAAGTATAATATTTTACAAATAATTAATAATGATATTACTTTAAAAATTAAATTTAATTTCAGAAACTTTATACATTTTTTAATTTAACGTTAATATTAAAGGCAATAAAGTTGCATTGCTATTTAAAAATGTATAAATAATTAAGTAAAGGCTTTTGAAGATTGCCTTTAAAGAAGATTGAAAAATATCTTCTGATTGCAATTTTTTTTTGTATTTTTACAGAGTGGCACAATACAATATTTATAATATGATTTTTAATGCCAGACATAATAAAAAAAAATTCTATTATATGCGATACATTACACAGAAATAAATTCAAAAGTCGCCTTTTAACATGTAAACAACATAGGCGATATTTCTTTTTATCAAATTTAAAATATCTAAGAATTAGTTTCGTTTTGGTTTTGGTTAGGTTTTGGAGCCCTACTGTCTTGTTTTTGCAACACGAGGGCTAATGAGACCGGGACCTCCCACAATAAATACCTCCTCTAATTTTTATTTTAATATTACATCCATCTCTATTTAAAAAAGCGATGCTACTACAAATGTGTGTATATGATATATGTATATTTATTTGACTTGTCTGTGTCTACAAACAGAAGAGCTGGGATTAGAATGAATAAAATATTAATATATGTTAAGTAAAATTGGATAGATACATAAATGATTTTATATACTTTTAGGTTTTAACTGGAACGTATTTCTGCTCCCATAAAATCCGGGTTTTTTTCCAAAGAACGAAAACATTGACATCATGTCAATTTTGGGAGGTTGTCCGATTGTCCTTTGGTAAATCCAGATAGAAGAAACATTTATAACAAAACGTTATTTTTCGAGACAGGGGTACGGGATGAATTTAAGTTTTTGCAGTTTTTATGGTTTTTTAGGGCGGTTTGCTGGGTGCTTGCAGCATTCTTTATAATTTGCCGTATGGTTAGAACCACAATTGCCACATTTGAAACTGTCGGGACCCAATTTTTTGCACTGTGAGCAGCGCTGCACTTCACACATTTCGGAGACAGGTTACAATGAACCGATGAGTGCCCAAATTCCTGGCACCTGTAGCATGGTATTACCCCTTTGAATCTGTAAAGTTCGAATTTAACAACAAGGTACGACAGAGTTTTAATGTGGTGAATTTGGTCATTCGACCAGGAATAGGGGTATTAGCTGCTTAGTGCCCGCCTATTCTTTAGATACGCGATTGTCATCGGTTCAAAACCACGAGATCGAAGTTCAATTGCTATATCTTCAGCGGTAATACTGAGAGGAAGACCTCTGATTACATATTTAATCGGCTTTGGGTCTTTTAGGTCTAGCTCGGGCAGGAATTTTATTATCCTCTAAATAGTCCCGGAGTCGTCTAAAAGAGTCCGAGTACTCAATGGAATTTTGATCTGTTTACGCACATACATTATGCTGATGTTGGGGGTAAGCTCATGAATCTGCTGCAAGATATTCTTGCAGTTGCTACTTACTTCAAAGAAAAGGTTGTACGGCTTTTTCAGCTTGGTAGGTTCATTAGTGATTGGGGTGGTTGCATTTTCATTAGATGTTGTGGGGGGGGGGGGAGTTGAAGATTCCTCCATGCGATCCTCCTCCTCGTCAGCTAAAGCTGCAAATTTATTTTTAACAGGAATATTTATTTCCTCATTATTAATTATTTCTGATCGCTTTCTCTTAGCGTTAGCTATTTCCTCTATCGTTATACTGCCATGTTTGTTCATAACGAACTTAATATTAATTTTTGAAAGTAATTGATTAATTTTATGTTCATATTTAAGATAAAATTAATATCAGATCTAAATCGCCTCATCACAATCATCAGTAAATAATAAATCAATTTTTTTTTTGTTGCTGTTAAAACTACAGCATGAACTGAACGGCGTTGATAGCCAGCCTAATCTCGTGACGTCACACTGAGAGTGCTCAGGCCTTCTCTCTAGGAGGTGTTGGCTCAGCCCGGATACTCCAGTTGCGCCATTGCCTTGTAATCCTTGTAAAGAAAAATTTGAAAATTTACAATCGTCAAAGAACTTAAAGAAACAACAATATAATACTTTAATTTCAGTTTGAAAGAAATATTTATACAAACTGAAGTACTCCAAAGACAGGTATAACAGATATTTAAAAATTCTAAATTAGTTATTATTTTTTCAACATCTAACAGATGTTTTTGGAAGTAGTTGTCGTAGTGTAACATTTGATAGATACTAGCGATTTTTGGGGTGCAGGTGGTCATTGTTATAGATCGCCTAGATAATTTAAAAGACTGATAAACTCTTTCATTATAATATTATAATTGAGGAGAAATATTCTAAAAGAATGTTATTTCATTTTCAAAAGGCGTTATGTAAGTTTTGGGCTACATTTTGAAAAAAAAAATCTGTCTAAAATTTTAATCTGTTCCGTCTAAGAAAATAATATTGAACAGCAAATACATTGTGATATCTGATATTAATAGCTTATTGTGCCTTAAATTGGACATAACGCTGTCTAAAACCAGTATTATCAGTTCCAGGAACTTTAGAGTGAATAATCATTTAATTTCTTTGTTAAGCGAAAGTATTAAAAGAAAGTTTTAAAATTGTCTCAATGGTGTAATATAAACACTTATTTCACTTAAATTTTCTCTTTTTGAGAATTTAATTAATATATATATATATATATATATATATATATATATATATATATATATATATATATATATATATATATATGTGTGTGTGTGTGTTAACACTATTTGTTGTTTTTTCCATTCATCCACTCCTGACATGAGATATGTAAAAAGTATATATCAGATGGGTAGCCCGTCTCTGTGACTTTAGATACCTAAAACTGCGTGTGGGGCATCGCCTGGGGCGAATCCAGACTTCTTTACGAAATTGGCGTGAGACTTTCAGAGGAGAATAAGTCCCTATGACTTTATGTATGTAATACGAAATTAAGAGCAAAAATAATTATATTTATTTGATTCACTTAACAAGCTAAATGTATAAAATATATATTTTATAAAATTGTATATATTTATTATATATATAATATATATATATATATATTTAAAAACCAAAATATAACCGTTTGTGTGATGATTTTTACAAAAGATATGGATGTAAATCTCCTCAACAGCATTTTACGAAATTGCGTTTTTTCAGGAATATTATAACATGGTATTGCTAAAAACTGGTATTCTCTAATTATTTTTATTTCTGTTTATTTTTTTTTTTATTTTTTTTTAAAATCCAAAGAATTTCATTACTTTTGTTAGCAAATGTTCTAACGGATATTTAAAAATTTCTTAAAATGATACATTTTGTTGTTATTTTTTGTATTTATGTGTTTTGCTAATAACTGATTTTTTTTCGTAGCAAATGTTCATTGTAAATATTAGTAAAAATTTTATTATTTTCTGTTTTATGGATGTATATCTGTCAAACGTACATTTTAATTTAGTTATATTTTTTATTATTATTATTTTCTATTTATGCCGCTATTTTATTAAATTTAAATGATTTGTTTTCTTTTAGCTGTTTTATGAAGTAGTTTATTAAGGTTGTAATACAGGAGAAAGGGGTTTATAAACTTTTTTATGCTATTTCTATTTGTTTCTTTTAATATTTTCAGCTGTTGGATCTGTGTTATTTGGATTAAATTATATAGGACTACATATATATTGTATAGGACTCTCTACGAAGAAATGTATGATCTTTAAATCTTCAGAGGTAAGCAGTTTAAAATTCACATTTAATAAATTTTTATACCAAGCTAAAAACTTAAAATATTCTATGGCATTTTCATAAAAAAAACTTTATACTTAAAATTATTTCTGTGTAATATGTGGCATAAAAATTTTTATAATAAAATATTTATAATAAAGTGGATTTTTTTAATATGAATGGTTTATGTACACAGTGCTATCGGCAATTCCATTCTCTGCAAGTATTTGAATTAAGTATTTTTCACCTATATCAGCCCAGTTATTTTCAAATATAAATTTTTAAGGTATATATTTTTTCTGTTAGAGTAATCTTGCCCTGTATACACATTCAAAACATACCTTTCACAGAAAACGGATGAATCATATTTGCTACAATTCACCTGGATAATATAAATCACACCTGACCAGTAAAATAATTTATTTATGGTTAAAAATATTTATGTAATTTATTTTATGGTCCTTAGCTTAGAGACATTGGGTTAGCTTATTTTTTACTCTGCGCAAGTTAACATTCAGAATCGGTATATCATTATCCATTTATGTTAATGTTAAAGTTAACCAGCAGTAATACATTGTTTTCTAAAAATTATGTTTTATTTCTGACACAAAATTTTGGAATAACAAATTTATTATTAATCAAAATTTTAAAATTTAAATTTATATGCTCAAAAAATTTACATTATTTATTTTATATTTTATTTTAATATATAATAGTTAAAAAATAGTTTTATTATAGTATTGTAATTTCAGTCTTATTATAACAAATATATACAATTATTTTTTAATTAAATGTATGGAAAATAATTTTTATTTACAATATTTTAATACAATATTTTTAGATCAGTTTTATTTCAGTAATTAGTAAAAGTCTTTCGTTTCATTACTATATACCAATATAATTAATTTCGGACATGAATGTATGTATATATTTATTTATATATATATATACATACACATATATTGTAACATTATTTTTTTTAAACATTGAATGACTAAAAATAATTGCCTTAATATTTCAGTTGTTTATCTTCAACGTGTAGTAACATACTCAAGTATCAGTTGTGAAACTTTAAAAAAGTTTGGTGTAATTAAATTCTTTTCTTGTACAATGCAATATCAACAAAAATCTCATTATAATACCTAGGTGTCAAAAGAATAGATTCGAAGTGAAATTGGAAGCTGTAGATACTAAATGCTGGAAAGAGTATATAGTTAGGCAGCTAAGGCCTGCAAAGGGCTGTTGTGCTCGTAAAGAACAATGAAATGGAAAATCATGAATATAAATATAATGTTTCTGCTCTATAACTTTATAAATATTTTTTATTCAACATCAGTAGTTAATTAAATTTTTATAATTAATAGTATGTAATAACTGAATTAAAGTATTGTATTAATTAAATCATTTTATTTGTGGGAATATAATTTAAGGGAATAACAAATGCAAGAAAAGAAAATTTATGAAACCAATTATTCAGCAGGACAACAATCCTTTATAATTTCAAACTGAATTTGTAGTCATACTTGAATGAAATTTCTTAAACTTGAATGTTAATTAATGAAGTGTATAAGTATATGTCTTAATACATAACTGGATATGTTGTATATGTCTAGATTAATTAGCAATATAAAGAGAAAAATCTGTGGACTTTTCTTTCTCAATGTCCGTTTAATTTTTCAAGTTATTCATGATTGAGATAATAGCGCGAAGGTCGCGAGTAACATCGTCTGTTGTTCGAAGCAGAAGAACATAAGAAATGCTGCTGTTTCACCTGTTGTGTCGCATCTTGCTGTGTTCAGGGCAAAACGTATGGTTGGGAGTTTCTCACTCCAAATAGTGTGGTTACCTTTGACAAGGATTGCCAATCTTGGTTTTAAGTCTCGGTTCTTCCTCTCCACCGGGTTTGCCCGTGGGTGATATACCGGGGTTAACACCTGATCTATATTAAGAAGATAACAAACTTGCTGCATCACTGAACTAACAAACTGACTTCCATTGTCACTTATTATTCTTCTTGGGAATCCATAACGTAAATAAACTTCTTCTATCAGGGTGATAGCACATTCCCTAGCTGTAGCATGTTCTAATGCGAAAAGTTCAGTCCATCTAGTAGCGCAGTCTTCTACTATAAATATCCATTTTTTACCATCAGGACTCTTGGGTAATGGTCCAAATAAGTCAATTGAAATTGATTCAAAACGTTGGTTATATACAGGTGTTTGTAGCAAACCTGAAGGTTTCTGATTACTAGCTTTAAATCGGCAACAATCTTCACAATTCTTTATGTACTCTGTAATGTATCTACGCATGCCAGTCCAGTAGTACCGCTTCGCTATCTTACATTAGTGTTCCTTCTACACCATAATGTCCCGCCATTGGGGCATCATGATGTTCTTTCAGTATTCTTTCACATTCATGCTTTGGCACTACTAACTGGGCTTCTTCTGTCTCTGCTTCTGGTGAATATCGGTATAAGACTCCTTGATTCAACAAATATCCCCGATTTAGCCAATTTGTAAAATTTTCATCTTTAGCAGGACTCTCAAATGATTCAATGATCTTTTTAAGGTCTGCGTCCTTAAGTTGTTCTTCTCGTAATTCTCAGGGACTTCGTGTTGGCATATCAATGGCAATTTTGCAGAATTGGCAACATTCTTCAGCGTGTTGGCAGAAAGGTCTTGACAAGAGATCTGCCACAACGTTGGCTCTTCCAGGTATGTATTCCATCTTTGGGGCAAACGACTGGACTTGCAAAGCCCAACGAGCAAGTCTTCCAGTTGGAGATTTTAAACTCATTAGCCAACGAAGAGGTTGATGATCTGATGTCACTGTTATATCTTGTCCCTCGATGTATCCCCGAAATTTATTTAGGGCCCAAACCACTGCCAACGCTTCTCGTTCTGTGGTTGTATAGTTCCGTTCTGCATCGTTTAATAGTCTGCTCGCATATTCAATAGGGTGCTCCTCAGCTCCCTCACCTTGCAACAGCACTGCTCCAAGCGCGTAGTTGCTAGCATCGGTTCGCAAGATGTATGGCTTATTTGGGTCATTTTGTCGTAGAACAGGAGGACTAATCAGATGATGTTTTAGGGTTTTAAATGCGTTTTCCTCTTCTTTTCCCCATTTCCAAGGGCTATTTTTCTTCGTGAGATTACTTAAGGGCCTTGCTATGTCAGAAAAGTTCGGTACAAATCTTCTATACCACGAGCAAGTTTGCAAAAAGGATTGGACTTGCTTTAAATTCCTGGGAGATGGTAAATTTTGAATGGCGGCAACCTTATCTGGGTCAACTTCAAGACCAGAATTGGTAATGTAGTGTCCCAAGTATTTCACTCGGTTACAGGCGAAATTACACTTCTCTCTGTTAGCATGTAATTTAAACTCACGCAATTTTGATAATACTTTTCCTAAATCATCAATATGCTTCTCGAAAGTTTCAGATAAAATTATTATGTCATCTAAGTACGACAGAACCAAAACATCATTCAGGGAGTTTCTGAGGTTATCGATTAGTCTTTGAAATGTCGCCGGAGCATTTTTAAGCCCAAAAGGCATGCGGCAATATCTGTAAGTACCAAAAGGGCACACAAAAGCTGTTTTATCTCGGTCAGTGGGATTTACCTCGATTTGGTGATATCCGGATCTTAAATCTATGGTTGACATGTAAGGAGTTAGTTTAGCTTCATGGAGCAAATCATCCATTCTAGGCAGAGTGTATTTATCAGTTTTTATAGTGGAATTCAACTTTCTGTAGTCCACACAAAGGCGAAATTGACCATTAGGTTTTGGACCTAGCAACACTGGTGAGGCATAGGGTGACTCACATTCTTCAATTGTGCCATTGGCCAAAAGATTCTCTAACTCTTTCTTAAGAATGTCCTTCTTTAATGGAGACATGCGATATGGTGGCATAGCTACAGGGAGATTATTACCAGTGTCTATATAATGTTTAATTCTAGGTGTAGGCTCTTCCCCTGGCTGAAAGATATCCGTAAACATTTCTAACAGTTTACACAATTGTAACCTTTCCTCGGCAGATAAGAGACTGCCTTCAGTTTCTTTCAAAACGGAAATATTCAGCTCAGGAGACACAATAATTTTATCGGATGATATAGTGCTAATGTTTTGCGAATTAGAGGATTCGAAAGAGTTTTTATGTGGCTCACAAGCTGGTACTAATGTATCTTTCTCAAAATTGAATTTTTTTCTGGGATTACTGTTGAAATACCATTTTCTGTTCTGAGTATCCAAGCTAACACCAGCTTTGGATAAAAAATCAGTACCAAGGAGAGTTCGATTGTCCTTAGCTGTAGGTAACACAAATAATGTAGTAGGAATTCTTTTCCCTAACAATTCAATGTCTATTTCGGTATTATAAACTGCAGAGAATTTCGGCACTCCGTCCGCGAGTGTTATATTTAAATTCACTTTACGAAAAATTACCCCTTGTTCTCGGAGGAGGTTATACAGGGTTTCCAAAGCAACAGTGTGGCTGGCTCCAGTGTCAGCACATGCTAAACCCCACATACCATTTATTTTAATTTTCATTAACATTGCCTTGGGTTCTTGTATCGCACATGTTTGAAATTTCAAGCAACTAACCTGGGCGGAATCAACTTTAATGTTTGGGGAACACGTAGGGCATTTTGCCTTTATGAAACCAGGTTTCCCACAGCCATAGCAGCTAATAGGTCTTTCGTTAATTTTATTAACAGTTCTATTCGTTGAGTATTTATAATTAACACTATTCTTAAAATTTCTTAAATTGTTACTTGGCTTAGAATTTTCCATTCTATGTTGTTCATGGTTCGTGTTTCTACCTTTTAAGTTTCTACTTTCTTCATAAGCATCTAGCTTATCAACTAAAGCAACTGGATCGCTCAATTCACTCCAGTGATCTAAAAAATGATCTTTGTAATCCAGAGGACACTTCTTTTTGATTTGATCAGAAATTATTAGATCTTTTAACTGATCAAATGTAGTGATATTAAGCTCACTGAGCCAACCTTCAAAAAATTTTCTCAAATCATAGAAATAATCTCTCCACGTGGAGTCTGGATTTTTTCTGTGTTGGACGAAAAATCGTCGGAATTTCTCTGCACTCATCTTGAATCGACGTAATAAATTTTTTTTTATTTCCCCATATTCCGGTGGTTTATCCGGAGAATCCGATTCTATAGCAATTAATTTTGAAATTTCAATAGGTAAAAGCCCGATCAGATATACCACCCATTTTGATTCTGGTATTTTCAAAAATGACAGTTGTCTCTCGAAAAGGTTTAAAAACGTACTAATGTCATCTACCTTCGGGTCAAACTGAGGGATTAACCTTTTAATTTCAAATTTAGATACATCCGTATCACTATCGGTAAGAACGGTTGCTGTTTTCGAAGCATGATTTAAATTTTGTAACTTTAGTTTCTCTAATTCAAATTCCATTTGCCGTCTCTCGGTTTCTGCTTCCTTTTCTTTTACTTCGGATTCTTTTCTGGTGCTAATGATTGTATCCAACAATGTTTTTGTGAATTCTTCGTCATATGAAGTACATCCAATTATAACATCTTTAATTTTTATTACTGTGGTGTCGGGTTCCAACTCGATGCCTAATTCTGCGGCCAAACCCAAAAGGTCGCATTTTTTACCTCTAGCAAGATATGCCATTTTTATTCTTAACAGGCCAAACTTAAAATTAATGGTAAATTTCAAACTTGTCTTAAACCCTAAAGAAACTCAATTACTGCGAGAATGGCTCATTAGAATGACATAATATGCATACATCCGATTAATCAACTAAACTATATTATTCCGATTTGAAACAGGAAGTATCAATAAATTTGAAGGAATCATAAAATAATACTTTTTAATCATACAAATATTTCAGAACCATAATAATTCTATTAAAAAGAACCATCGATGAAAAATTAAATAATAAACAACACGAAAAAAGAACATTAACCTGAGCAATATCTTTTGTTATTAATACAAAAATCCAAATTAAATTGAACCTGTACCAATATTCAACACTGAAATATTAACTATCTTTATGAATTCTTGATCAAAACAATTGAAATTAACAATATCCATTAATTGTAAGTCTTAGTAATAAAAATATTAAGAAAAATAAAATTCTTGAATTATATTCTAGTTCATATATTTTAATCATATAACTAATCCTTAGAATACAACAGAATATTTCAAATATTCAATAAAACAAGCTATCAATAAATAAAGTTCAAAATATGACTATCTGTTATGCACTTCCTTTTCATAAACCAAACACAATCACATAATAATAATAATAATAATAAAATGAAACAAAATTTTCTGTTCGTTTCCTTTCTACCTAGCCAGACATTCCATTCCGACTCCGTGTGCGAATCGAAATCGAAACAACCTTGTACTGTGTAGGATACCCTTATCGTTAGTTAATATTACTTTCAATTTATAATATATATTTCTATACTAAAAAAAATAATTCTTAATACTTCCTTCTTCAGTTAAGACACTCTTAAAACATACATCAGTCATGTAATACTAATTTCAAATCACTTTTTCTCCAATCAATTATCATTTTAATTTCACATCTTATTTTTCAGGATGAAAAATACCTTATTTTTCTTCTCAAAATTTGGATTGAAATTAAAAATTATTCAAATTTTGATCATCAGGCACTAAAGGAACTGGCATGCGGTAATTAAATTTGATCTGGATGATCAGAATAAAACAAAATACAACAATTTTTTCGATCTGGATAATCAGAATAAAACGAATTCAGGGTGAATTCAAATCAGAAACTTCCTTCTTTCTTCATTTGTCAGGATGACAAAATTAATAAAGTTCCTTGAGTGCTTGTCAAAAAAAAAAAAAAAAAAAAGAAATTACTTATCTGTGGTCATGTCTTCGGCGTCGTGTTTCGAGCCACGGGTTGGGCGCCAATCTGTAACACTATAAATCCAACACAGGAACAAAATGTCTACATTTAACAAATTACATTTAATTATTAATATATTTACACATATTTACAAGTTTACTTAACAATTAACATTGTTGAGAATGCAGAGAGCAGGAGGCCCTCGCACGTTAACACACCACACAACGAACTCTCTAACAGTCTGTCCTTTAAGGCTAAAACAAAAAGGGTGCGCGCGCAGATGGCCGTTGCGCGCTGTCACAGGAGTAAATAATAAAGCATAAAGTTTTTGTGCAATTTATCTAATCAAGAATTGGAGATGAAATAATTTTAATGAAATTTTTGTGTTAATACTGCAATTTTAAATTTATTAAAATTTATATCTTTAATTTCTTTGTTTTAGATTCAGTGGAAAGAATGAAGAGAACTTATGAAATTTTGTGGATATAATAATCAATTTTGTACTTTTTTAAATATTATTATTATTGCAATAAAAAATGTATTCAATTTTTGTTATCTTAATAAAAAAAGAACACATCATTATTTTATTTGAATTTCTATATTATCTGATAGCAAATAAAAATAGCAAATTAATACTATATAGTTATTTTGATGTAAAAGCAGTAAGCTTTTAAACAATTAATACACAGAATATTCTCAGAAATAGTTTAATTTATAGATAAGTGCAATATTTAAAGATAAATTAAAAGGGTAAATTTCCTAATTGATATTCAATCTCTGTACAAATAGTGTCAATATTAGATAAACATAATTAATCAAAGAAATTAGAATACTAAAGAATACACATTTGTGAATTAAATATAAACTGATAAATTTGAATTAAATATATTCTATATAAGCTAACTATATAGAATATATTAGAGATTTAACACTGAGCTACATAAAAGCATTCTAGAAAAGTAATTATGATTGGTTTTGTTTTTAATAGCTTAATTTATAAAATAAAAAAAATGTCCAAAAGGTATAAAAGCACCCCTACGCCGATTTTTTTTTCAAATAATTTAGAAAAAGTCGCCAAAAGAGTTATGAACATAACTATGAGGTAACCATGCTTTAGTTCCAATGGTCTGACACCAGGGGCGCCACTTTCTAAGCGAGTCCCATGTTACAGAAGCATATTGCTATTGCCTATGGGAGTTGACTGTCTTAGTGCTTTAGTCTATGGTGTAGAGTAGGTAAAGGTCCTGAAGGTCCTGAAACTCTTAAAACTGGAAATACATCATTTATCATACATTTCCAGAGTTTACTGTATCGTTCTGACTTGGCTCTCCTCTCTCTCAGAGGGAGGAGCAAATTATGTAAATCCCTTCAACATAAAATGCATCTCTTAACAAAACTGTCGTGTTTCCATACTGTGAAGTGTTTTGCATCCGGTAGGATGCTTGCCCCTTTATGACTGGCAAGCCTTAGGTTCATGGTTCTATCTTACGTGATGTCATGGGTTTCGAAATTCTCATTATAATTATATATAACTGTATTTTCTTTAATATTAATATTTTTAAGCTTATTTTCATATTTTTAAAATGACTTTCGGGAGAATAAGTTCTTAACGACTGTATCAGTGAATACGAAATTATGAGAAAAAATAATTATACTTTATTGATTCACTTTACAAGCTGAATGTAAGAGAAATATGCATTTTAAAATTGATTTATTCTAAGAACTTATTTTAATTTTAAAAACAAAATACCGTTTGTGCCATGCTTTTTACAAAAGATATGGATGTAAATCAAACATAAGACGATAATCCTTATGTTCTCTACCAATATATACATTACTTATTTAATTATTAAAACTAAGTGAAAAATATTTATTGTGAAAACCGTGGTAGTGTGAATAGTGATAAATATACATTGTGTCAATTTATACCAACCACTATTTGTAAATGGAGAAATTGTATAAATACTTAAAAATTCAAGTAACATATACTGGGTTGAAAAGTTGAATAAAAGGAATTTTGAATGCCGATGCCGTAAATGGCATGGATAATATCTAAATGTTGTAATGTGTAGAGTAGGTGAAGGTTCTGAAACTCTTAAAACTGGCCATACACCATTTATCATACATATCTAGAGTTTACTCTATCGTTCTGACTTGGCTCTCCTCTCTCTGAGAGGGAGGAGCAAATTATGTAAATACCTTGAACATAAAATGTATTCACAAAACTGCCATGTGTTATATCATACTGTGAAGTGTTTTGCATTCGGTAGGATGCTTGCCCCTTTATGACTGGCAAGCCTTAGGTTCATGGTTCTGTCTTACGTGATGTCATGGTTTTTGAAATCTTCATTATAATTATAAATAACTGTATTTTCTTTAATATTATTATTTTTAAGCTTATTTTCATATTTTTAAATATAACTTTTCATTTTTTTACTACAATTTCTGATTTTTCAATGCTAACTATGTTAAATTCACAAGTATTGTACGGATGTCTCTGCCCACAAAAATATGTCTTTTGTTTCTATCCCTAAACTTTCTACTCTTTAGTTTTGTGTCATAACTCACGAATCAACCCGTCTACACTTCTTTCCTCTTTTACTTGTTTTATTTTCTGCTTACTGTTAGAAATCTCTGGATTAGAGGGCTCGTCCCAGGGAAACCAGTTGACCTACCATCCTGAAGGTCCTGAAGGTAGATTAGCAAGAACCATTGTGGTGCAATCTACTGGCTCGGGGAAAAGGGTATGAAATTATCGCCAAAAATAAACTAAATAAGATCTCTACTGCGGCCATATTTCTCGATGTTGATCGTGCTTTCAACAAAATCTGGATTCATGTCCTCATCCACAAATTAATTCGTTATATCTTTAATATTTATCTCATTAATCTTCTCTTTTCTTATCTAAACAGTTGAACAGTTCAGGTTAAAATTTATCAGTCTCTTTTTTCAAAATTTCTTGTAATTGCAACACAGGGTTCCCTTCTCGGGCCCTACAGTAGTTAATATTGATACCAACAACATTCCTGTGCATCCTTTGACCGAACTTGCAATTTACGGAGATTATGTGATTTTCTCTTCAAACAAAAATATTAGATTTCCTCCAGCCATCAATAAACATATAGTCAAAATTACTGAGTGGCTTGATCGATGGATAGGATTAACACTTCTAAATGCGAAGCCGCTATGTTTACAGCCAAGAAGAGAATGTCTTATGTTAATTACAGCATACACATCAATAACACTCATATTACCTGCTCGGATACCGTCAGCTATTTAGGTGTTACTCTAGACAATTTAACTTTTAAGCAATATTTTATTTTGGTCAAAAATAATTATCGCGATGGTAAGAGAGCTTTATACCTCAAATTTCTCACCATAGCAAAATAAACACTTAAACTAAGCTTATAGTTTACACCTCCTTTTTGCTTCGCGTTCTTACCTAGGTAGCCCCAGAGTGGTCCTACGCAGCAGATTCTATTATTAAAATTCTAAATGTTATTCAAAATTTAATTCTCAGGGAAATTATTAGTGTTCCTTGGTACTTTGGAATTGGTTCCATTCATAAAGAATTGAAAATTCTTCTTCCTATTCCATTTCATATTCATAGATTATCTAGTAAATTCAATTAAAATGAAAATAATGATTAAATTAATAATCTTGCCGTTTATGACCCCACTGATAATAGAAGATGACCTTTGGCTAATCTTTCCAAAGATGTCTAATTTTTTTTAACTGCCTTCAGTTAAAAAAAAATGAAAAGAAATCTACAAGACAATTATATAAACTTATAAAAATGTAAGAAAAAAACTTTAACATTGTTTAAAATGGCCAAAGACTATTTTTCTTACCTGCTCCTAGCTCTGCAAATAGATCTAGTACTCCTCTTCGGCTTTGACTTGGCTCTCCTTACTCTAGTGAGGAAGAAACGATATATTCAAATTAGAGAATCATTTTACACTGCTTTTAACTTTACTATTTATTTTCTTCCCCAAGAATAGGCGTGGCTTGTCTGGTAGACCGCCTACCCTGTCCTCACTCGTAAGCATTTCGTCCTCGTAAGCATTTTCTTTCCTCCGCGGATACTTTTTTTCTAAATGTTATGCAATTTTAATTTACAAATTTTTCTGCTAACTTTTTATTTTTTGGTGTTGTTTTTCGTAATTTTATGATTCTTAACTTATTATTTTCTCCGTTCTTATTTAAATTTAAAATTTATATTCCATATCAATTTTTACATGATTCATTTTTATTAGAATATTCATATGAAATTTTAAAATTTCCAAATATGTAAATCGTCAAAGAACTTAGAGAAACAACAATATTATACTTTAATTTCAGTTTGAAAGAAATATTTATACAAAGTAAGGTACTCCAAAGACAGGTCTAACAGATATTTAAAAATTCTAAATTAGTTGTTTATTATTTTTTCAACATCTAATAGATGTTTTCGGAAGTAGTTGTTGTAGTGTAACATCTGATAGATACTAGAGATTTTGCGGTGCAGGTGGTCATTGTTGTAGATCGCCTTTGATAAACTGTCTTCCTGTAATCCTTGTAAAGAAAAATTTGAAAATTTACAGTCGTCAAAGAACTTAAAGAAACAACAATATAATACTTTAATTTCAGTTTGAAAGAAATATTTATACAAACTGAAGTACTCCAAAGACAGGTATAACAGATATTTAAAAATTCTAAATTAGTTATTATTTTTCCAACATCTAACAGATGTGTTTGAAAGTAGTTGTCGTAGTGTAACATTTGATAGATACTAGCGATTTTTGGGGTGCAGGTGGTCATTGTTATAGATCGCCTAGATAATTTAAAAGACAATTGATAAACTCTTTCATTATATTATTATAATTGGGGAGGAATATTCTAAAAGAATGGCATTTCATTTCAAAACGCGTTGTGTAAGTTTTGGGCTACACTTCGAAAAGAAATCTGTCTGAAATTTTAAACTTTTCCGTCTAAGAAAATAATATTGAGCAGCAAATGCGTTGTAATATCTTATTTTAATAGATTATTGTGCCATAAATTGGACATAATGCTGTCTAAAACCAATATTATCAGTTCCGGGAACTTTAGAGTGAAGAATGAGGAATTTGCACATGTGGGGGATTCGAACAACTTAGTGTTTTTCTGGTAATTTCAGACTCGTAGATTCCAAAAATGTTCTCAAAAATGTAAAAAACTGGGTCCATCATTTAAAAAATTAATTTTAAAGTTAAGCGAAAATCACGTGACATCAAAAAGCTCCGTGATTGGTTGTGATGTCATCGTTCATGCAGACCAATATTTTTGTATTGCTTTTAAGCGCGCACTATTTTCCGATTTTGTTTTTGCAAGTTCCTGAAATTTTCTAGCTACCAAAATTTATTTTTATTTAAACCTGAAGGTTTATTTTATCGATCTAGATAGCTTAGTTATCTCAATTTGTTATAAATGTCTCTTCTACCTGGATTTACCAATCAGACAACCTCCCGAAAATTGACAGCATGTCAATGTTTTCTTTCTTGGCAAAAAACCCGGATTTTATGGGAGCAGAAATACGAGGAATTAAAACCCAAAGGTGTGTAAAATCATTTATATTTTTTTTCCAATTTTACTTAACATGTATTAATACTTTATTCATGCTAAACACAGCTCTTTTGTTTGTAAACACAAACAAGTCAAATAAATATACATATATCATATACATACACATTTGTAGTTGCATTGTTTTTTATAAATAGAGACGGATGTAATATTAAAATAAAAATTAGAGGAGGTATTTTTTGTGAGACCGGTCTCATTAGCCTTCGTGTTGCAAAAAGTAGACCGTAGCATTCCAAAACCAAACCAAAACAAAATCCATTCTTAGATATTTTAAATATGATGAAAAGAAATTTAAAATCTTTAAATGGCTTTACTTAATTATTTATACATTTTTAAATAGCAATACAATTTTATTGCCTTTAATATTAATGTCAAATTAAAAAATGTATACAATTTCTCAAATTAAATTTAATTTTTAAAGTAATATAATTATTAAGTATTTTAAAAATATTATACTTTTTTTTTTCAAATTAGTCACCAATTTAATCGAAAAATATCACTGTTACATTTGATACATAAGAAAGTATGCATCTCTGAAGAAAATATTTATAATACCTTGAAAATACATAACTTTCCCCTCCCCCGAGTTATTTATTAGATAATTATATGCTTTAGATATTTATATGTTTTTCAATATTTATATGCTTTATAAAATATTTATTGTATTTGAACTCTGTGATAATACTCGAAAATTAGCAGTTTTAAAAGTTAAATAGCAGTGGTTAATCAACAATCCTTTTAAAGGTATAGATGTATTTTATATACTTTAATTGTTCTAAAATAGTAATATTTAAACAAATGCAAGCATTTATTTACCGAAGAATGGTCTTCACAAACCCATAGAGATGATTTATATGATAATTTGAGGTTTAATTTCTCATCCCTTTTCATCTCAGTTGTCCAGATTTTACGTGTATGTGGGTCTTTTGGGACGCTGAAAAATATCTTATCATTGCAATTAGTTGTTGTATTTTTACAGAGTGGCACAATACAATATTTAGAGTATGATTTTTTAATGCCAGACATAACAAAAAAATGCTATTATATGCGACACTTTACACAAAAAACAAATTTAAAAGTCGCCTTTTAACATGTAAACAGCATAGGAGCTCGGTGTTTACATGAACGATGACGTCACAAACTCGGTGGAGATAAAGTAGCGTTTTTGAGAGACGTTAAAGAGTCTGCTATAAAACCCATTAGAAATCACTCATTAGACCCCCAAATGAAAGAAAAATAGCTACTGTCCTGCTTACTTTTTTGTCTTCTATCGTTTAAAATCAAAATTAGAAAACGTGAAAATTCCTCATTTTTTTAATTTCTTTGAAAAGTATTAAAAAAAAAGTTTTAAAATCGTCTCAGTGGTGTAATATAAACACTTATTTCA
>CM063509.1:87307984-87362984 GCA_032207245.1 Pardosa pseudoannulata | reverse complement strand
ATGGCACAAACGGTATTTTGTTTTTAAAATTAAAAAAATTACTAAACCAATTTTAAAATACATATTTCTCATACATTTAGAGTGTTAAGTGATTCAATAAAGTATTTCTCGTCGGGAGGCAAGTTCTGTCCCCGGCGAAGACAAATTTTCGAATTCTAAATTGAAATTAATCAAATTTGTTTTTTGCGATTATTTATCATTATTTAGGCCCTTTTTGGATTTTTAGACTAGTTTATTTATTTTTTAAACATATATTTTTATTTTTCCAAATTTTTTAAACTTATCGTACCTGATCATTACTACTCAACAAACAAAAATTTATAACACCTGAACTAAGTCAATAAAAATTATTGCTATAATTAAACATTATTATTTAGACCCTTTTCTGATTTTTAATGCAGCTTATTTATTTTTAAAACTTATATTTTTATTTTTTCCAAAATTTTTTGATTTTACTCATTATTATTCTAATTTTTCGGCTTATTTTGTACGGATATCACTAGCCACAAAAATAATTTATTTTTTACTATCCCTAAACTCTCTACTCTCTAGTTTTGTGTTATGAACTCACGAATCCACCCTTCTATCTCTTTGCTCTTTTATGTGTTTATTTTTCGCTCGTTGTCATTTTTGTGCTTACTGACAGAAGCCTCTGGATCGACGGGCTCGGCCCATAGGGTCCAGTTGCATCACCACCTTTGATGCCTTTGATGCAATAAAGTATAGTTATTTTTCCTCTTAATTTCGTATTCATTGATACAATCATCAGAGACTTTTTCTCCTAAAAGTCTAAACGCAGTTTCGTAAAATGCAGTGGCATAAGAAAGGAAGTGCCCGACCTGAGCGGCAATTTAAAGGTGGTTCCATAGAGTATTAAACACACACATGCAAGTTTAGATATATGTATATATATATATATATATATATATATATATATATATATATATATATATATATATATATATATATATATATATATATATATATATATATATATATATATATATATATATATATATATAATATATATATATAATATATATATATATATATATATATATATATATATATATATATATATATAATATATATATATATATATATATATATATAATATAGTAATATATATATATATATATATATATATAATATATATATATATATATATATATATATATATATATATATATATATATATATATATATATATATATATATATATATATATATGCCGCAAGTGGCATGGATAATTTTAAAATGTTGTAATGTGTAGAGTTGGTAGAGGTGATTTTGTCTGTAAGAATATGTGCCCACTCTTTCGGATGCCTGGCCGTCTGGTAGGATTTTCAGCTGTGTCATACTGTTAAACTTTGATCAACTGATTGAATTTAGATACCAGATTTTTTTCCTCTTGACCTATTAGACTGAAAATTTTGAGATTGGAAGTATATTGTGATTTGAATATAAATAACCAAATGTTTTATGAATTTTTATTCTACAATATTTTTTTTATATCAAGCTCATATATTTTTAGATCAGTTTTATTTCAATCATTAGTAAAAAGCTTTTTATGATTAGGACCTAGAGTATCATAGACCACAAAGTTTATAAACACACCCAATGGATTAATAAAGTACTCATTAATATTTTCCCTTTATCCCTAAGAAATTTTACATTGTGTTCTTTGAAGCAATGGCTATTATTTTTGTGTGTAACCAGTAGAGGCGCTATAAATCTTGGCACTTTAGTTTTATTACTGTATAGCAATATAATCAACTTTTTATATTTTTATATACATACAAATATATTACGATTTTTTTTTAAATATAGAATGACTAAAAATAATTGCCTTAATATTTCATTTGTTTATCTTGTGTGTAGTAACATTCTCAAATATAAATTGTGAAACTTTAAAAAAAACTCATTTTTGTATAACTAAAAGATTCTTTGGTTGTACAAGGCAATCTCACTAAAAATCTCATTATAATACCTATATATGAAAAGAGTAGATTGGAAGTGAAATTAAAAGCTGTGGATACTAAATTTCTTGAAGGAGTGTGTAGTTGGGGCAGCTAAGGCTTACAAGGGGCTGTTGTACTCGTAAAGAAGAACAATGAAATGGGAAAATCATGAATGTAAATATAAAATTTCTGCTCTGTAAAAACTTAGTAAATATATTTTATTCACTATCAGTAGTTAATTAAATTTTTACAATATAATAACTATGTTATATGTATAAATAACTCAGTTAAAGTATTGTATTAATTAAATCATTTCAATTGTGGGAAGATAACATAAATGCAAGAGAGGAAAATTCCTGTAATCAATTATTCTGTTAGTGTTGTATCTCGTAACACATTTATAAAATTAAATATTAATTGGGCTCTGGTGCATCTATCTGATGCTTAACGGCTGTCAAAAAAGTAAATAGGATGTCAAAATAATCTCACAGGGATATTTTAAAACTATAATAACACATTTATTTACTTTCTAAAAGCTAGCAACATTCGCCGAAGCGAACCAAAAAACTCAGCATATTTAAAATAATAATAATTTACAGCGTTGCCACAAAACTGAATACAAACTGAAAACATTGGAATTTCGATAGTGGCTTCAACATAGTTCGTTATTTCGGCGATAGGGGTGTTCGCAACAGTGATATACACTTTTCACCAAAGGAAGTTTTTAAGTCAGAAGTCAAATGACTTAAATGGAAACAATGACATGTTGGTGTATAAATAATTTATTTTTGTAAGTTTCTTGCGATGTAATCAGACAGATATGAAAAATACATTTACAGATATAAAATATCTTTAGTTCAGAAGAAAGCAAAGTTTATGATATTATTAATATAAATGTTAAAAAAAAAAAAAAAAAAAAAAAAACCCTGCCTACAACACAAACTACAAATGTCAGTGGTAGAGTGATACTTTTCCTAAAAGAAAATAATTCAGAAGCTGATTACTTAGCTAGAAACAACTACATATTAATGTATAAAAGACTTTTTTTTTGTGCATGCGAGTTTGATGAAAGATATAATTACATGTAAATATAATGGCTTGCAAAAAATTTATATCCCAGTTAAATACACATGCATGCAAAAATAATTATTTAAAAGAAATGAAACAATATTTTTGTTTAAAAAAAGAAAAAACAGCAATTTTGATTTTTTAAAATTCAAATTTGAATTTTAAAATTAAGTTTAATTTAGTGCTTCCAAATCATCAATTAGCATACATTAATTTTTTAAATCATATTTAACAGTTGACTTAAAAATTCAGATATCTTTAACTAGCAAATTTTACTCTTAAAAATACATCTTAAATCTAAATATCCAATTAAAAATGATAAATTTTAATGACAAAAAAGATTGCTATTACCACATTGAAGGAAATTATAAATATATTACATTTAAAATTACTTCAAAATTCTTCAAATGCATAATATATTGTATTGTTTATAAAATCTAATTTTATCGTTAAAAAAAAAAAAAAGATTCCTAATGGTAGGCATTTATATACTCTAAACAGCATGGAAAAACAATATGCTTATGAGCCCTTTAAAAAATACGAGGGAAGTTTACTCATGATGTCAACAAATGACGAGTTGCGATTTACGTATGCGTAGTAGCTGAGAAAAAGTTGCCATGAGGCAATAGACGCTTGTGGTAAAGTGGAGCAACACATTGGCGCAAGCCCAAGATAAATATCTTACTTTAAACGTCAATACCATGAGGGAACGAAATCTCAGTATCACAAATTATCAGCTCTTGACAAGAGCTTTCATGAATAATTAAAAGTTCAACAAACAATTACATAATGATTAACGAAAGCTTGTTAATATATATATAAAATTACTATATTTTTTATTAAAAGTTATATATTTTACAGAATATTTATGAATAACTTAAAACTATTAAATTATTTTATGAAATTTCATTTAGGACTAACTAATGAGTGGAATTGAAATAAAGTGGAGTTTAAATAAAATATATGTTCAAATAAAATTTCTTTGTTTATCCTGAGATAAATCTTAAATCAATTAGTAGCCCAGATAAACCTAATGAGTAAATGTATGAATGAATAATGAACATGATCATGTCATTGAAGTTTAACAGTTTTCCGTGGAAACTGTGTAACTTTATTTCCACGGAAAGAAAAAAAAATCTTGCTACAGACTATTATTTTTATTGTCCTACTAGCCTTCAGTATGGTATTCTAGTGGTTTGAAGTGGGAAAAAAAAAGATTAACGAAAAACTTTACCGATGCTTGCTGTTATTGTAAAAAGTCTAATAATGTGTTAAGTTTAAGAAACGTCTTTAGTTTCATTTTATTTATTATTTTATTTCATTTCATTTTCTCTAAAATTTGCGAGAAATTCTTATCTTCGAAAGCCAAGAACGTAAACAAATGTTTTCTTACAAATTAAGTGAATCACAAGAGCTATTTTTTTTTCAGATCTGGAACGCATACCTCAGGATAAAAATTATATCTGCATATATATATATATAATATATATATATATATATATATATATATATATATATATATTTATATATATACATATATATACATATATATACATATATATACATATATATGCATATATATACATATATATACATACATATATACATACATATTTATACATACATATATATACATGCATATATATATATATATATATATATATATATATATATTATATACATACATATATATACATACATATATATATATATATATATATATATATATATATATATATATATATATATATATATATATATATATATATGTGTGTGTGTGTGTGTGTGTGTGTGTGCGTGTATAAGTATATATGAGGATATATCGGCAGAACAAAATTTTAATATCGTTATCGTGATAGTTAAACTATACCAATATTTGACGATATAAGATAAACGATCCAGCCTTACTGTGAACTAGAAACATTTTATATTGATTTATATAATATATTTAATATCATTTTCATTTAATATAATTTTTTTTTATAATATTAAACATTTTATTATTTCTATATTGTTGTACTACAAAACATTTGTCAAAAAGTCTCGCATTTTAATAAAAGATTATTCCTTGTAATAGACTCTAGTGTTTATGTTTTTTATGTAACAACATCATATATTGCCATGAATATAGTTAAAATTTTAATAAAAATTATTATCTTATTAACAAATCTCCTTGCATAAGCTTAAGAGAGTGGCAGGAGTCCGTCTAACATTAGCAGTGCTATTGTAATCATAATCTGATAACTCAGTTATTATTTTGTTAGGTAGATTGTTATAAAAATTTTTGGGATATTTTACTTCTTTAAATGATAACATACAAAACGCGTCTTATTACTTCATTGGATAAATATCAATCGGCTCCCCTAATATGCCTCATATTTTTTAACAAAAATAAATATACTACTTAAAAGGAAAAAGCAAACGAATCGCATAATTTTAATAAAACCAGAAATTGATGAAAGTAAAACGCTTTCAACCAGAATAGAAAGTTTAACTAAAAAAATTTGGTACAAGCAAGAAAATGAATGGGAAAAAATATAAAAATTAAAAGCTTTACCTGAAAAAAATGTTTTTCCAAATACGGGATGTGTCCACATAGCAAATGGGAGGGGCTTAAGAAGAGACGGAAACTACACATAAAATACCGCATAAACTACAACCATACAATGCGAAATGCTCCTAATGTCAGGAAAAAAAATTTATAACGTTTCTAAATTTGTTTGTTTTATAAATGTTTATTTATTATTATGTTTACTAAGTACTATATTTGTTTGTTATAGTATTAATGATTGAGAAACAGTTATTTTAAGAAATCTGTATCCGAAACATAACAATATTCCATCGATTTCGGGAGTAATTTCGGATCATTACTATAGATCAGTTTTATTTCCTCGAGTGTATGTACAAGGAATCTATTTTTTAGGTTCCTTTCCCAGTTATGTCCAACTTAGTTTTAGTTTTAATTAATTAACTTGTTTGTATAATTTTATTAAGAGAACAGTGTAAAATAATTTTAAAAATTTGGGTTTTATCTAAAATTATTGATTTAGTTTATTTTTCTGTAACTACATTACGATCAAAATTATTAAAATAATGTTTAAGGACTTGACACAATCAATTTTTATTTGAAATGAAATTTATATAAAAATACTGCGAATTAGTCGGTAATACTAGTATTATTGACATGACGGTAATTTGAATTCGCATGGTATTGTTACTGCATAAATAATGAAACTCGGGGAATAGGACTGTAATGCGCATTTCAGGTTATTTTTTACAAAGTTCAGACTTTGCTATATTAGGTTTTCCAGAGCCCTATTGTCTCGGCGTCGCTGACAATAGAAAGTATCGCGATTTAGCTTAGATATTTTAATTGTAACTTATCTTTTCTTTCTAAATTTAATTTTCTTATTTAAATCTTATATAAAATATAAAAACAAAAAACATTTTTAAACAAAATGGATGTTCAATCCGCAAAAATATTTTTTCTTTTCTATTCTATCGTAGAATAACCATAATTATTTTCCTATCCTAACTTCTAATTACTTTCTTAATTTTAAGTAATTTAATGCTATCTAGAACTAAAAATATTTCTTGTCATTTTTATGACCTATTTTTAAAATTTTTTACATTCCTAATATTTTAAATATTGCATGTTGCAGATTAGTGCTGGGCGATATGTGACATTTAATATCGCGATGTATTCCCAAATTTATATTGATATCATTGATATATCGCGATGATACTTGAAAGCAGATGGGTGTATTTTTTATAGTACTGTTTCAGATATTACTAGTTTTGAATAGCTTTAGATTTCTTTCATTACAAACCTTTTTTTTTCTTGGCAATTAACATTTTTAGAATTACTATGCGATCAGTGTTTTTTCCGGTCTTGATGCGAAAACTTCGTTATCGAGAAAAGTGACTTAGATCAAGCATTCAAGATCAATACTTTTGATATATACCTATATTATTTCAATAAACCAGAAAGCAGGTGCTAAAAACAACACAGTTATCTAATGAAATTGGGAGCAGTGAAATTTCCGGTCTTGACAAGTGTCGTTATCAAGATATTGGGATATACTAAGGAAGACCTGCATGGAGACGGCATAATCCTTAAGAAAAATTTTCTGGCTCCAGTTTTTATCAAGTACGCGGGTAAATACACGAAGCAAACGTCAAACGAATGCAATAACTTGAACAAATATTACTTTATGCTGAATATTTAGGACGTCTTTTGGCGATCTACATTATCGCTTTAGAGGGAAAAACAGTATTGTCGACGAGGATATATCGGCAGCGCAAAATTTTAATATTGTTATCTTGATACTTAAAGTATACCAATATTTGACGATATATCGATAAACGATCCAGCCTTACTGTAAACTAGAAACATTTTAATGGTATATTGTTGTACTACAAAACATTTGTTAAATAATTTCGCATTGTAATAAAAAATTATTCTTTTAATAGATTCTATTGCTTATGTTTTTTATGAAACAACATAATATATTTCCTTGAATATCGTTAAAATTTTAGTAAACTGAGATCCAACGTCCTTTCTAATTTTAAATGTGAAAAGTTGAATATATTATGTGTATAACTTGTAATGTTTAAAAATGTATATTTTATATAATGTCTAGAAAGAACTAAAAGAACTTTGTTAATTTATTTAAAAAAAGAAAACTAACCGTAGAAGATTAATGTAATTTTTATTAAAAGATATATATTTTATAGATCTCTGAACGACTTAAATATTGTTAAATTATTTGTGGAAATTAAATTTTGATCTAACTAATAAACGGAACCCATTAGTTTAAATAAAATATCTTCCCAAATGAAATTTCTTCGTTTATTCCCCAAACAAGTTTGTGAGTCAATTTTTAGCGTAGAAAAACCTAATGAGCAAAAAACGAGAATGACTAATGACTATGATCATTGCATTCAAGTCTCACAGTTTTCTAAAAAAAAAAATCTTGTTACAGACTTAGTCAGTCCTAATAGCCTTCAGTATAGTATTCTAGTGGTTTGAAGTCGAAAAAAAAAACGGCAACGAAAGACTTTACCGATGCGTGCTGTTTTTGTAAAAAGACTAATAATGTGTTGCGCTTAAAAATGATTTAAGTCTTATTTTTACTTTAAAAATTCGGGAACTTTCTTATCCCTCAAAATAAAGAACGAAAACAATTTTTTCCCTCTAAAATAAATCTTAAGAGCTATTTATGAACATCCACAAAAACACATGTATATCTAACGTTCGAAATTTTTCTCGCTATCACATAAGAAAATAGTCCCTATTATTTTTTATTGCACAGGCTAGATGTGCAATGAGTGAGCTTATGTAATACACAGTCAAGGCTAAATTACAAGGAAGCACAACGAATTCCGTGGAGGAAATTTTACTTTATTTTGTACTAAGAAAAGACATTCGATCACCGAACCGGGCACGTATGGCATTGAGGTCGTCTAGTGTAACAATAAGTTACATTTGGTTCAGCCTTTTTTTACCCCTTGTTACTCATCGGATCAACTTCTGTTGATCATAGTTGTCAGAATCCACTGACTAGGGTTCCTTTTAATTAAAATATGGAAAATTTTCTTTACCTTTCATGTCGAATCACGGTGGTGTCTGGACCAAGAAGACAAAAAACCACTACTTCCATACGACACACACACCAAAACTTTTTATTCTTGCTTTCTCTGCAAAAAACTCTAAAAAACATCACAAAAACACACTTCACACACTACATGTACTTAGAATTCCATCGTTATATTATTTCTCCTGTAGAGCGCCCTCTAGTGGTAAAATATCTCTTTGGCTTGCGGACATAACACCCCTTCTCGTAAGCCTTCGTCAAAGACATACGGAACATGACCAGTTTCAAATAGAAGAAACTTCAGACTTCTTCCAACCAATAGAAGGGCCCGTTGGTTTTTCGGGATTCCCTCTGCTTTGGAGATCACCCCTGTTTTTTCGCCGCTGGGCAGACTTTCTTAAAGGACAAGGTTGTTACCAGAGGAGAGTAGAGGGTGAACGCTGCTGGTATCCCCTGTTTGTGGGATAGACATTTTTTGGAGCCCCTCAAATGTGAAATTACGACTTGTGCTCAAGTGGATATTCATAATTTTGAAGCAGTGACCAGCAAGAGAACCAAAGGCTTGGCCTGCCACCCTAAGAGGTATTTATTGAGAACTTGGAGGACATTGTGACCACAAACATATTTTACGTGTCCTCCCCTCACCTTTGACGAATACAACGGATCTTAGGCCGGCACGAGCTCCAAACCCGCAACCCTCCAGTTACGAGAGCGTTGCCTTTGCCAAACTCAGCTACCACGACTGGAGAGAAAAGTGGAACAATGTAGAAAGAATTTAGCTCGTTGCACTTACAGATGCTAAACCGAAGAGCCAAATTAGAAGAACAGAAAATTTAGAGAGGCGACGATCGAAACTCTTGAACGAGGGGCCATTGTAACGGAAATTTGGCCCACCTTGCAGAACTCCCATGACTCGGCTTGCTCTGAAAAAAGGCCCACTGAAGCGTTGCAACGGCTTCAGGGGCTGAAAAAGCCCTAGCTGATGACAATAAAAAAAGAAAAAAGAGAAATCAGAAAAAGGGGGAGCAGAAAAGAGAACACTGGTCCCTTTTGGGCCCCTTAGATTTCCTGCGGAAGCCAGTCCTAGGGTCTTGGCTTCGACTAATGCTAATCACTTGGCCAAGTCACTCATCATGGCAGATATTAAGTTTGTATATATTTGTATATATATATATATATATATATATATATATATATATATATATTTATATATATGCATAAACATACACGCACATATATATGTCAGGTCTAAAAATGGGAAGGTTCTTAAAATTAAGCCAGTTGTGAAAAAGGATCTCTTTCATAACAACAAAATAAATGAAAAAAAATCCAACGCTCGCGGCAGATTTTAGGATCATCCGGTTAGTCGGAAGCATTTTGAAAGAATTTGATGAGTGTGCAAACCGAAAAAGACAATTGGTGCGTAGACATTGAGCTGTCAACATCCTCCACTCTTAGCTCCGCCACGAATAAGTGGAAATGGCGCAAGCGAAGAATAAAACGGAAATTCTATATCAAATAAAGAAGTGTTTTTATTAAGAAGACTAATTATTCCATTCGCCTTACCACTGTTCACTACATATATATATTTGCCATTTTCAGGAACATATATACATTGCGTTTATTTTACATTAACTGCTATTTATAAAATGAGATTTCGATGAGGAAAATATGTTAATGATTTTGTTTGCTGATTCGTGATAAACCTGCAAAGAAATTAGATTATATACAAGCTATTTACTGTCAATAAATTAATTCTAGAATTACCTTATAGATGTGCCTCTAAGCTTCAAATTTTGGCTGCTTTTTCTATAATTTTCTACGATTGATATTAGTTTTTGTAATAAATAGATGTTTTTCTTGGTATAATTCTGGATATTCGAGTAGTTCAAAATAGTGTAGTAATTGAAATATATCAATTTAAAATAACCGCCTGATGAGAATATTCACCATTTTGGAAATAATTATGGAATTAAGCAATACAGTGTAGAATTAATGATTGAAATTTCATATTTGTTTTACTCTGCTTAGTGCATATTAACTTAGATTTTCAGGTATTTATCAAAATATGAACTTCAAAAATAACTCTAAAAATAATGGATTAAAAAATATATAATATTCTTAAAACTTTTGAAGGTTTTAAAACTCAGTCGTCAGTAATAATTCAAAGCAAGATAAAAGCTTTCCTACCGTTTTAGTTTGAAGTAATTTTTTTTTCTCTAATATTCCTTTCAGATATATCTAAATTTCTATACAGAAGTCAGAATTTTAACTGATTTGAAAGTAATAGTATGCATTTAAATTCCAGAAATAGAATTAAAAAAATTTATTTTAACGTTAAAACTTTTAAATTTTCCTAAAATTACAGATGGACGAAGTAAGAGAACAATCCATCGCTGACATTTATCGTAAAATTTTAAAGTATAATGAATGCGTTTAAAAACACTTTAGAGCTTATTTAAAATCACAAACTAAACTTTTATAAACTGAAATACTTAAAACCTTTTGAAGTTTCTAAGTTCACTAGAATTTTGAAGGAAACGCTTTTATAGAGACTCAGATTTATTTTTCATTACAGAGGAAACGAAGGAAAAGTTATAAAATAAAGAATTTAATTCATGTGTATTCCAAATTAGTCAGTTTTGACTTATGCCTCGGAGACTTGGACCCTAACAAGAAAAGAAGAGAGGATGTTGGCAACCTTCGAAAGGAAGATCCTGCGAACCATCTTTGGTGCTGTCTTTGAAAATAGCAACTGGAGAAAAAGATATAATTTTGAATTATATAAGATCTTTAACAGTGATGATGTTATCAAATCTGTAAAGCTGATTAGAATGAGATGGAAAGGACATGAAATGAGAATGAGCCCAGATCGAACAACTTTTTGGGGTTTTAATGCAATCCCTTCCAATAAAAACCAAAAGGAAGGCCTAAGAAACGGTGGAAAGACTGTGTGGATGAAGGTTTTGCCATCTTAAAGGTAAAGAACTGGAGATCAATTGCTGGGAGAAGGGCAGATTGGGAAAAGCATTTAAGGAAAGCCCAGGCCCACAAAGGGCTGTCGTGCCAATGCTGATGACGATGATATTCCAAATTAATTTAATCCTTAAATGTGCCAAAGTTTCAAAAAAGAAATAAAAAGGAGGAAGAAAAGAACATGAAGCAAACAAAGAAAAAATAAATCTACATTCTTAAAAGCTGTAGAGGTGCCATTACATATTGAAAATTACATAATATCTTCAGAATGTATTTTATTGGCAACATTAGGTATTAGACCTTAAAAAGCTATTACAGCTATTATTATTAGAAAGTTATTACAGTTTTCACCCATAAACAACTTAAATTAACTTTGCTGTCTATAAAATATTTCTCATTCAAAAATATCTACAGTGACTAGCATATAGCCCGTCATATGACGGGATTAGTAAAACTTAGAGACTCTGAGCTTTATTTTTCAATACATCGGAAACAAAGGAAAAGTAATAAAATAAGGAATTTAATTCATGTACAGTAGAACCTCGATTAACCGAGGTTTCTCTTAACCGATTCAATAAGAAGTTTTTTTCCTTTCCAAAATGAGCTAGGAAAAAATGATAATTTTCGTTCGTTGTCCGTGTTACAGGCACTTCTTCCCCACAACATGATTGCCCAGACATGGCAATCAGTGAATCCAGCTACAATTCGTAAATCTTTCAGTAAAATAACTGTTGAAAAGAGGAGACAGGGGAAATCCCAGCAGACTGAAAACACACCTACAGGGAACTTCTTGAGATCATCAATGGAATTGAAGTATGTGAGGAAGTTGTGGAAGAGGACATTTCCGAGTGGCTGGAAATTGAAAATCAACATCCGATTTTTGAAATTCTCAAAACTGACATTAATGAAACTGAAAATGAAGATGAGGACTTGAAGGATTATACGACAATAAGTCACAGTGAAGGTCTTCAAGCACTGACAACTGCCCTAAAATATTTGGAGCAAAGAAACGATGCTACATCGTTGGATCTCCTGTTGCTCAAAAATGCGATAGGTCTGCCCATGATAGAAATTCTGAACTTTTGCGACGAAAGGTAACAGACTTTTATAAGAGAATATAAATTTAACAAATTAATGTATATCTTTCGATATTTAACTAAGTATAGTTAAAAAAATTCCATTTTACTTTTTAAAATTGACTACTAGAGTTGATTTCCTTTTTAAATCTTTTTAGCTATGAAACGTAAGTTCATATATGTTTATTTTTATCATTTAAAGAATGTTCTATTGTTTTTTACTTTAAAAGTTAGTTAAATTCACAAGCACGGTAGGTTTTTATACAGGGTTTCTATTAACCGAGATTTCCGATATCCGAGGTACTAACGGTCCCAATTAACTCGGATAATCGAGGTTCTACTGTATATTCAAAATTAATTTAGACCTTAAATGCTGGACTTTTTTTTTAAAGAAATAAAGCACGTGAAGCAGACAAATGAACGAACAAATCTACATTCTTAAAAACACTAGAGGTGCCATCTAAATATTGAAAATTATATAATAATATCTCCGTATGTATTTTATTCGCGACATTAGGTATTAGACCTTTAATATTAACCTAACACAGTGGTCTCTGCTTAATGTGATCAGTTTGGGACACCATAATTTTGATAACAATAACCGGTTGATAACAATAAACGATATACAAAATTAGATAAATTATTCCCCCCCTTTAATTCACACGTACTACATTTCAAAATAAAATGAAAAATCTCACCTTATATTTATGTACTGTATATTATCCTTTAAGACATAAGAATTGTTTACATAATAAAAATAATTGATCAATTGTTGACTGTCTACAATTCTTTCTAAGAAGCTCATTGATAAATCGTCCGTAATAATAATGTTTTTTTAAAGTCATCGGAGCGGTGTTGTATTCCACGTTTCAACTCTTTCAATGCAATTCAGAAGCTGGGAAACATTTAACTGCACTGCAGCATTGCGCTGACTCATATTTGGTAACCTGTCATCACAATTTAAAATTTCAATATTTAGTTTTAATGTTAAATCATTTCGCTTTTTAGCTTCCATATCGACAAACTGCATGTAAGCGAGCAATGCATAAAATGTGAATACGCTCCTTCTCAGTTCCGAATAGAATTTGTTGCCTTCTGCATATCTGGCAATTACTCACCACCAGCAGGGTGGCGTATTTCTGCAAAAAATTCCAGGAACGTGTAATGCCTCACTCCTTAGTTTTTTATACGCGGAAGAGGGAAGAATTCTTGGAAATTAAAACAAGAACGAAGGGAAAGAAAAGAATAGGATCGTTCTGAATGCACTGTGAAAATGTGAAACTAATAAAAAGAAATTACCAAAACAATTTTCGGCCATTCTTCCAAAGATCCTCAATTCTTTTGTGCTGTCCATATAAGAAAAATCGAAAAAAATCTCCAAAAAATTATTAAAATTATTAAAAATGTACAAAATACCGCTTGTGATGTGGTTGTAAATCAAACATAAGACGACAATGCTTATGTTCTCTACCAATATGATGCATTACTTATCTAATTATTAAAACTGTCAGACGATATTTCTTTTAATTAGCTCTCTGAAGGCTAATATAATAGCAGTGGTGAATGCATGGTATGTGACTTGGGCCTATTAAAGTTCAAAACGTCTTAAAAATAAAAAATACACTTTATTTCTTCTCATACCTACTACGCACTTACAAACAGCAGCAATTAAAAAAAAGAGAGAGAGAGAGCAAGCACGTGCTTTCGTGCTTATATCCACATTTGCTTTTTACACATTTGCATAAATGCTGGAAACTTGTGATAAGTCAGATTGCGAACGGGCTTATTCAGCTCGCAGTGTTCGCAATCCGATTACACTCTTAATCATCGGTTTATGTACGTGCATTCGGATGGAAAGAATATAACCCTTAAATAAGGTGAGCATACTATTTTGCTGACATTTGCCCCCCTTTCTTTTCATCCTCATGCGCGTACACAAAAGTTACAAAAAAAATCAACCTTTCCTTTGGGAACACAAGTACTTTGCTACCAGCACTCTCTAATCAACATTTTATACCAAAGGAATGAAATACTTTGAATAACAGGAGTAAACATTTCATATCAACTTAACTAAAATAACAAATGTACAGCATGTTTTGCACTATAGAATAAACTCTCTGCTAATAGCTTACAAACTTTGTACAAACTTTGTACTTTGTAACTTACAAACTTTGTACTACTGATAAAAAAAATTTATAACAAAGGTGAAAACATTTACATCAATTTACAGTAGCATAAAAAAAACACACATCATTTTTTCAGGTTTACATGTAATGTACATTTAACAACTCAAAAAAAGACTTTACTTACAACATTACTTTTATACTGAAGTTATATTTAGAAAAACAAAAACATTTTAGTTCAACTTGAACCATCTCACATGACCTTATTTAAAAAAATAATACTTTTGAGTTTCAATTCTTAAAGAAAATGTCCATATTACATATTAGTGAATGTCTGATCTTTGAATTTTTGTAACTCAAGTTTAGTTAGGGGCTTCGTGAAAACATCAGCTAAATTAAATTTACTTTGTACATACTTTAAACTAAACATCTTTTTATATACAAGATCTCTTACGAAAAATAATTTCACGTCTATATGCTTTGTTCTGTGGTTTTCGATAGGAGATTTTACAAAGTCAATACTAGCTTGATTATCAACCATTAATACATTATCTGCTATATCTTGGGTGATCAGCTTTGATTCTTTACATTCACTTAGAATTTTACTAATCCAGACTAATTCCTTAGCTGTCTCGGTTAAAGCCACAAATTCTGCCTCCATTGTGGAGAGTGCAATCGCTTTTTGTTGTTTAAAACTCCTCCATTCGATAGGGACTTTACCTAAAAAAATTATCTGCCCTCCCATGGAAGTACGATCATCTTTATTGTTCGCGTAGTCAGCGTCTGAATAGGCTATCAATTTTAATTCTTTAGGAGTTGAAATATTTAATTTAAGGGATTGTGTATGCTTTACATAACCTAGCAATTTTAGCAATATTTGCCAATGAACCATGCCTGGTTCTTGCTGGAATTGTGAAAATATATTTGTAGCATAGGCTATGTCCGGCCTAGTTCTGCTTGCTAAAAATGCAAGACAACCTATAAGATTTCTATATGGAATTTTTTCCATCTCTGCCTTTTCAACTTGCGTTTTTGGGCATTGTTTCTTACTATACACAGTTCCTTTTGTTACGGGAAGTGATGTTATTGGGTAATGGAATTCTTCATATATTTTGCACATCCTTTCAATGTAATCATATTGATCTATAAAGATTCCTCCATCATTTTCTACAAAATTTACCCCTAACAATCGTATCGTTTTCCCTAGAACCTTCAAATCAAAATACCTTTTTAGTAATTTAACAGCTTTATTTGCATCTGCTTCGCTTCTCCCAAAAATCACAATGTCATCTACATACAGTAAAAGTACAACGTTTTTACCAAATTTGTACGCGCAATTACACCACGAAAACTTTTCAAAACCTAATTCTTTTAATTTACAATTAATTTCAAAGAACCACTCCCTTCCAGATTGATGTAGACCATATATTGCCTTATTCAGCTTACATACATATTTTTCATCTGTTTCGAAACCGGGAGGCTGTCTCATTAGGATGTGCTCTTTTAATGGAGCATACAAATATGCACGCTGGACATCGCATTGCAGATTACACCATTTGGTATGACCAACTAACAGTGTAAAGAAAAATCTAATGATACTAAAATTAATGACAGGACTGAATACCTCGTCATACCGGTTGTTAAATTAGTGTCCTAATAAACACTATATTCTTACTAAAAATTCCAACTAACACACATTTGCACTAATAAAATTGAATTTATTTACTAGCTAGCGGCCACACCACCGCTACTTACAAATTCCATTGCTCAAGTGCTTTTTTCTTTTTACATATGTGGCGTAGCGCCACCTATAGTTCACAATTCGTAACACTCCCGCCGTTGAAATTAACAATTTCAAACAATTAAACATGAATAATAGAAACATAAATGTACTATGACAGAAATTAATACTAAATAACAAGTTTAAACGTTAAAAAATTGCAGTTACTGCTTAATAACTGAAAATTATAGAATAAAGTTCGATATTTAAATATATACAATACAAATAGTTATTCCACAGGAAGAATACATACATCACGTACATTTCTTTTTAGAAATTTTTGGTTTGGCAAGCGTACAGTTACTACTCTTACCCTGTTATCTCTACCATGAAAAATCTGAGCTATTCTTCCCACTAGCCATTTTGTTGAAGGCAAATTTTCATCTTTAACTAATACAAGAGTACCTAATTGAACGTCGTCCTTTACAAATTTCCATTTGTGACGCTCTTGCAAATTATTAAGGTAGTCCCGTTTCCACAGTTTCCATATTTTCTGTGTATATTTGGTAATCTTTTGCCACTTAGTCAATCTATTTTCATTTATCTCAGATAAATCTGGTTCTACGAGGGATGTGAGAGGTCTTCCTACCAAAAAATGACCTGGGGTCAAAATTTCAAAATTATCAAAGTCTGCCGAAATAGGAGTGAGAGGTCTAGAATTTAACACTCCTTCTATCTCAGTCAAAATCGTTAAGAATTCCTCCAAACTCAAATGTTGATTACCTACAATTCTTTTAAAATGGAACTTGAACGATTTGACTCCAGCCTCCCATATTCCTCCAAAATTTGGTGACCTAGGTGGGATGAATTTCCACTCTACGCCCTCAGTGTTATAGAAATTAGCTAAATTTTCATCTGGGAGCACAACTAATTTTTGCAAACTTTTAATTGCTAGGTTAGCACCACTAAACGTTTTAGAATTATCGCTCATAATTCTAGCACATTTCCCCCGTCTAGCGAAAAATCGCCTTAGGCTAGCAATGAATGATTGACTCGTTAGATCGGTAACGAAGTCCAAATGTATGGCCTTAGTACTCATACATACGTAGACTGCAATGTAAGTTTTGTTAAGAGTCCCCTTTCTTTGATTTTTATATTTTACAGCAAAGGGACCGCAGAAATCAACACCGGTGATATTAAATGGATAGGTTGGTGTAACACGCTCTCTGGGTAACTCAGCCATTATTTGTTGAGCTGTAACAGGTTTATTCTTGAAACATGTTAGACATTCATGAACTATCTTTCTACAATTGTTTCTGCCATTGAGAGGACAGAACTTTTGCCGAACCTGATGTAAGAGGGCTTGCGATCCTACATGAAAATACTTTAAGTGATAATAGTTTAAAATGACTGCAGTTAAAGGATGTTTACCTGGTAAGACAATGGGATGTTTGCTGTTTGCGGGTAGGTCCGAATTGGACAATCGTCCGCCTACTCTCATAAGTCCTATTTCATCGAGAAATACATTGAGAGACGCTACTCTACTTTTGGGAGAAACACACAATGGGAGAAACACACTTACCCATTTTCAGCTGCTCTATTTCCTCCCTAAACTCACTTCGTTGTATACCTAATAGTATCCAATTTTCAGCTGCTCTTACCTCATTTAAGGAAAGCACACCACACTTCCTTGTACTAGATCTTTTGCAATTGTGGACAAATCTGAAAATAAAACTTACAATACGAATAAGTTTAGTATAATTAGAAGACAAATTAACAATATCATCCACAAGATGTGGTTCTCTATATGTAACTAAAGTCAACTTAGGATAGTCCCGCAGTTCATTGTTAAAGTCTTTTAGCTCTTCTGTACAATCTTCCAAATTCTCAGCTAAGTCCTGTTTGGGAAGTTCAAATCTTGTCAGAAAGTCACTGCATGACCACCATTTGGAACTGTTCACAAGATAGTCAGCTTTTACACCACGTGTTAGAAGATCTGCTGGGTTGTCTTTCGTAGGGCAATAGAACCATTCCCTCGGCTCTGTCAGACTTCTAATTTCATTTACTCGGTTGGCAACAAATGATTTCCATTTACTGCTGGATCCCTTGATCCAACACAACACAATTTTTGCATCTGTCCAATAAAATATTGTTGAAATTTTCTTTAGATCAAATACCTTTTTTATTTCATAACCTAAACGAGCTGCAAGTAAAGCTCCGAGTAGTTCAAGACGAGGTAACGTAACTCTTTTAACAGGTGCAACACGACACTTTGATGCAATAAAGTTCACAGAAGTTCTTCCTTGATTTACAAATCTAACATAGACAACTGCTCCATACGCTTTTTGACTGGCATCTGAAAAGCAATGTAGCTCTATCGAATCTGCATCTGGACTCAGAACAAATCTAGGAACTGTAATCTTACTTAGATCCAGACACTCAGAACACCACTTAACCCATTCTTCACTGATATCCTTTGGAAGTTCGTCATCCCAAGTTAATTTTCGAACCCAAAGTTCTTGGAGTAAGAATTTAAGTCTAACGGTGAATGGGGTTAATAACCCAAGAGGGTCGAATATTTTTCCTGCTGTTTTTAGGATGAAGCGTTTCGTATTCTCTCTGTTATTAAGCGACGATATCAAACTACATGCATCTATGCTCAAGCTATCTTGACAAGTATCCCAGGACATTCCCAGGACCTTTAGTCTCTCATTTGAGTTGTCGACTCTATAAGGATGAATCTCAAATCCATCTTCTTCCCATCTTTTCATCAATTCAAGATCATTAGTTACCCATTTACGCAAATTCATAGCTGCTTCATTCATAATTTGTTTGGCTTTACGCGAAATTCTTAAAGCCTCTTCAACTTCATCTTGACCTGTAATAAAATCGTCCACGTAAATACATGTATTCAAAGTTTCAAATACCTCTGGATTGTCTTCTCTATATTTTTCTAAATGTTTCTTTATTGTGGCAGCCAATAGAAATGGACTCGATTTTACTCCAAAATTTACACGCCGAAATCTGTATATCTGCCATTTTACATCAATTAATGAAGTATTTTCCACAAATAGGAACCGCACTGCGTCTCTATCTTTTTCTGCCAGTGAAATTTGCAGAAATGCTTTTTCTACATCTGCCAAAATAGCAATTTTGTTCAGTCTGAATTTAATCAGCAAATGGAACATGTTAGGATTTAAATTTGCCCCCGTCCATAGACAGTCATTCAACGATAACTGTCCCACTTCATGTGAGCTACCATCGAACACTATTCTGGTCTTAGTCGATGCACTAGCTTCTCTGAATACCGGTTGATGTGGCAAGTAGAAAATTGGTCTATGTTTTGTATCTTTATTTGTAACTTCTTCAATAATCCCTTGTTTCAGGTAGTCGTCGAATATTTCTCTATACGTTGAAAATAGTGATTTGTCGTAATTCATGCGTTTTAAAAGACCCCTTAGCCTTTTCTCCGCTACAGTGTAATTGTCTGCCAGTTCATTCCAGTCTTTCTTCCAAGGCAAACTGACTTCATAACGTCCATATTTGAAGCATACAGTTTCATTAAAAATTTCTAAACCCTTGTCTTCTTCATGACAATAAGGGTCATCCTTAATCCCAAGTGATTCTAACTCGAAGAATCTTTTTAATTCCGATTCTGAGCTTTCATTAACAAGCCCGCAATACGATGAATTGTCCTGAAGTGAATCATTCACACTACCACTAACTATGTATCCAAACACACTATTTTGAAAAACTAAACCTGTGTGAGGAATATAAATTTTTCCAGTTCGTAACATATCATAAAAAACTTCTACGCCAAGCAATAAATCCAACTTTTCTGATTTGTAGAATTCTGAATCCGCGAGTTTTACTTTCTCAGGGATCATAATATTCCGAATGTCGATACTCTTTGCAGGAGTCATGCCTGCTATTTTTGGAATTATTAAAAACTCTAGTTTTCTCTTATATGTTTGTTCTTTATTACAAATACGCGCAACTGTCTTTCTTTTAACTGTGGCTGAAACACCAGAAATCCCATTTACGGATATATTTGTTTTTGTTTCCTTTAGATTGAGAGAGTTCGCAAGTTCAGCTGTACAAAAACAAGAAATACTTCCGCTGTCACATAACGCTCTCGCAGCTACTAAATTTCCATTGCTGGCTTCTATAAACACACAAGCAGTAGACAAAACTACACTTCTGTTATTAACGACTCTTGCATCAGCCGTGTACGCCTCACTTTGTCTAGACTGAAAGGAAACCGCATTCGCGTTTAAAGTACTATTTATGTTCTGATTTTCTGATTCATTCGACGAGCTGTTCTTATTACTTCTATCTAAATCATCTGTCGAGAAAGTTTCGTTTTGAAAACACAAGAGCGAATTGTGCTTTTTTTTTCACACTCTACACATATAATCAGAAGGGCAATTTTTTACACTATGTGAATTTAAACAACAGAAACACAAATTCTGTTTTCTTACAAATTCTAATCTCTCTTTTACACTAAGCTTCTGAAATTTTATACACTTATATAACTTGTGATTCAAACCGCACAGCTTGCATAAATGTTGCGAATGTTTCTCGTTTGTATTAGAAACTACAGCGGTGATTTTGTGCGCACATTTTTTAGAATTAATTACACTCTTTGAAGCATTAAGTGTTCTCGCATGATCTTTAAGAAATTCTAGAAGATCCGTTAAGACTGGCAAATTTTCCTTTTCTAATTTCCGTTCCCACCAAATCTTGGTACTGGGATCTAACTTTTGTGCTAAAACATAAGCAAATATATTGGAAGAAAACCCATCAACACTTTGTTTTAAAGCTTCCAATGACCTCACACATTCATTCGTAATATCTATTAAATTTAGAATATGTGATGCCGATTCATTTTGCATAGGCTGCATGTTCATAAAACCGTTTCAGATAAGCATATACTTGTTCTCGCTGATTCGAGAACCTTTCTTCTAGTAAAGAAAAGGCCAACTTATAATTTGAATCAACTATAGAGACTGACTGTATGATGCGGTATGCATCCCCTCTCACGGCCGATTTTAAGTATTGCAATTTGACAGCATCTGTTAAATTTGGATTTTGATCCACACTAGCTTTAAATATATCTTTAAATGAAAGCCATTCATGTAAGTTTCCCGAAAATGTGGGTAACGTAATTTTAGGCAATTTAACATTATTTTCAGAGCTTATACTATTTATATTACACTTTTCAATTTTATCTGTCTTTGCGATTTTCTCTAATTTACGCTTAATTTCAAATTCTGTTTCTAAAAGTGTTTCATCAATTTCTTCTTTTTCATTTGTGTATTCATCTATATTTTCTACATCAGCTAACTCAAACACTGCATTAAAAATATCATTTAACTCAACCTCTATAACTTTAAATTTACTTGATAACACTTCTAAGTCAGATTTTTGTACATCTGTTTCTGCTATTTTCTGTCTTAACTTTGTTAGTTGAGTTTTCAAAGTTCGCTTTTTGGCCAAATGCCCTTTCAGAGACATTTTAAATTAAGTATCGTCTTAATTACTAAACAAATAAATCTTTCTAATAAGGGTACTTACCCTTTGACTTCTATGAATCCTAATAAGGGTATATCCAAACACTCTATTCTTCAATAGGTAACACAAACACAAAGGAGTTTGCGTTTTCGATTTCACTCTATTCTTGCCAATTGCTGGCTGCGTCTCGACGGACCATGTTAAATTAGTGTCCTAATAAACACTATATTCTTACTAAAAATTCCAACTAACACACATTTGCACTAATAAAATTGAATTTATTTACTAGCTAGCGGCCACACCACCGCTACTTACAAATTCCATTGCTCAAGTGCTTTTTTCTTTTTACATATGTGGCGTAGCGCCACCTATAGTTTCTCCCCTTTTTTGACGATTACCTTGTGCTACCAGTCTCGCCTTGTATCTTGCTATTTTCCCTTGCCCGGTCCTGTTTATGTTAAAAACCCATCTGGAACCTAGAATTTTAGCATTATCGGGTTTAGGTATTAAATCCCATACTTTTCTTTGCTTCATCATTTCTAGTTCCTTCTGCATTGCTTTTATCCATTCCTTTCTTTGTGGTGTTTTCACGGCATGTAGATAACAAGATGGAATTTTCCCCTCTAGTCATTCAGAATCATGATCTGTAAAGGGGTTGAAGTCTCGACATGAAATACTGGCTTCTGGTGTTTGGTCCCCACTTACGACGCACTAAATTTATTCTGTCGTGAAAAATCAAATAGTTCACTCTGAAACTTTATATTATTTTTCTTGCAATACTGTTTTATTTCCCCCAGCGACCTCAATCTGGTTTTCATGTTTTCCACTATATAGTAAATATCATTTGCACCCTTTTCGCGGGGTACCTTCCTTATCCACTTTACTACTCTTTCTTCCCCTTCAGGTTTCGGCGTTTCGTCGTAGTATCCGTCAGGTTCCAATACTACCCCCCTTTGGGTCTGAATCGAGTTCGGGTGATGTGTCTGGACAGTCTTGATATTCATCTTCAGAATCTGTTTCGGTGGTACTACTTCGAGTAATTTTGAAGGTTTGGAGGTCCGTCCAGGTCACTTTCCTTAAATATTTCAGGCTGAGGTTTTTCTTTTTCGGGAAATTTGTTTTCAAACCTAACATTTATTGTTTCTATTATTTTTCGCGTTTCTCGGTTCCAAATGCGATATCCTTTCATTCGTAGTGCGTAACCCACTAAAATTCCTGGTTTTGCTCTCGGGTCAAATTTCTTCCTTCAGTTTTTGGGGATACCTATGTAGGCTTGGATACCGAAAGGTTTCATATGATTTAGAGATGGTTGTTTCCCCCCATATCGTTCGAAAGGGGTCTTATTTTGCTTATGACATACTCGGTTCCAGCTATAGACAAAGTGTAGTAATGCTTCAGACCAAAATCCTGCGTTTAACCCACTATCACGTAACAACACTTTAACGCCATCCATAGAGGTATAATTAAATCTTTCCGCGATTCCATTCTGTTCTGGGGTATATACATTCGTTAGTTCATGTTTAATCCCGAGATTATCGCAATACTGCTTGAATTCATTATTTACGTATTCTAGACCATTATCCGAACGAACATTTTTTATTTTACTATCTAAGAATCTTTCTGTACGTTTTTGAAATTTAACAAAAGTCTCTAATACTTCTGATTTAGGTTTGAAAGGAAAACAGAATACTTTTCGTGAGAAATCATCAATTATAGTCATAAAATATCTATGCCCATGGATAGATGTAGTCGGCAACAGACCACACAAATCAGTGTGTACCAATTCAAGCGGTTCTCGGTTAAAAGTTCTGTTAATGGATTTAAAGCTAACACGCTTAAATTTGGTTTCCTTACAGGCCCTACAATCACGAACTGAGCCTTTAAGCTCGGGTAAACCGTGTACACATTTAATTTTACTTGTTCTTACTATTGCATCCACGTTTATGTGGACAAGTCTTGCGTGCCATTCGGCTAAACTTTCATTGGCAAACTTTATGCTTTTTACTCGTTTCCCCTTTTTAGTTTTGATACATGATTTAAGATTAGGTTTTACATTTAAATTACACATTTCATTCACATTATGTACATTATTACTTTGAGGATCATTATAGTCATCACATTTCTCAGGAAATAAATAATAAAATCCATTATGCAATTTGGCAGAACATAACAACTTCCCATTTTTCCTAAAAATGTCTATTTTTCCAGTACTACCTACAAATTTAGCACCCTTTTGGTCAATACAAGGTCCTGAGATTAAATTCCTACGTAACTTAGGTGTATACATTACATTTCTGAGTGATAATTCAACATGACCAAAAATTAATTTTACAGTACCTTTTCCTTTGATGGCTGTGGTCTGACCATCCACTGCTCCAGTCAAAACCTGGTTGTTAAGGGTGACGAAATCGTCTAGGAACATCTCCCTTGAATTGCAAAAATGAGAAGTTGCCGCTGTATCAAAAATCCAAGGTTGTTGTTTCATCTCAGTTGTCAATACCTCCATTAAAAAACTCTCCCCACTTCGTGACCTTGAAGCAGAATTACCTCGCTCTTTCTCTGGCCTTTCTGTCCTGGGTTGTCTCCCCTTTTCCTTCCTTCGCAACGGACAGTCTCTTTGGAAATGTCCTTTTCTCTTGCAATGGAAACACACGAGATTGCTCTTGTATCCTTGCTTTCCTGTGGTTGCTGCGTATGTAGTAGTTGGCCGGTCAGCTTGCCTTTTGTTGGAGTCTTCCCTCCTCTCAAATCAACTCATCCAATACGTTTCAAAATTTAAAGTTCTTTTCCTCCCAGCGGTAGATGTTTTGTACAACATTCTTCATTTCATCAGGTAGAAAACGCAAAATTTGAAAACATTTATCTTGTTCGTCTATGGGGTGTCCGCATTCTTGAAGTTGTTCTGCAATTCTTTCAAGTTTGCTTCCATAGATGGCTATTTTTTCATGTGGTTCTGGACGAAGATTATAAAATTCATTTTTGAGTGCCATTGTCCTTGCTCTCGAATCGGGCTGAAAGTAGTCTTTTAATTTCTTCCATGCTAGCACTGGGTCTTCTACATTTTCTATTATCGGGCGTAGACCGTTGCTAACGTTCATAAAAATCGTAGCGAACGCCTTATTTTTTCTTATTTTAAAGTCATTTACCAACTTTAAATCTTTTACGTCCGGTTCAACCTCCTTTTCCGTAACAATCTCCCACAAGTTCCGTTCAAGAAGTATCACTTTAATTTCTTTGCTCCACTGCGGGAAATTCGAATCTTCTAAAGGTCGTATCCTAAAGTTGGCCTCCCCGGCGTCATTCATGCTTAGAATCCGGTATACTTAAATTTTCTTCTCGGGAAAACTTCTAGTAAAAAGTTAGACTTTCAGTTAAATAAGCTTCGTCGACCTCTATACTCCAGCGTTCAGTCACATACTGCAATTCATTGAGCCTGGGCCCATAACCTTATTTGTCAGACGATATTTCTTTTAATTAGCTCTCTGAAGGCTAATATAATAGCAGTGGTGAATGCATGGTATGTGACTTGGGCCTATTAAAGTTCAAAACGTCTTAAAAATAAAAAATACACTTTATTTCTTCTCATACCTACTACGCACTTACAAACAGCAGCAATTAAAAAAAAGAGAGAGAGAGCAAGCACGTGCTTTCGTGCTTATATCCACATTTGCTTTTTACACATTTGCATAAATGCTGGAAACTTGTGATAAGTCAGATTGCGAACGGGCTTATTCAGCTCGCAGTGTTCGCAATCCGATTACACTCTTAATCAACGGTTTATGAACGTGCATTCGGATGGAAAGAATATAACCCTTAAATAAGGTGAGCATACTATTTTGCTGACAAAAACAAACTAGAAAATATTTTAATTGAAAAAAATTTTTATCTACCAATATTTATAAATGGAAAAAATTATAAATACTTAAAAATTTACTTTTATCACATAGACATTAGTCACTATTTACAATTTTAAAAATGCTTTTAATAAGAGCTGAATAGAAATACTAAGTGCTGTTCCCTCACCAATTTTGTTGTTATGGTCGACAACTTGTCCCCTGGGCATGTGGTGCCAACGTATCGCTCCACTTGTAACATTTTGCGCTTAGCTCTGTTCTTTGACCTCAGAACAACTAGCGTCTCGGAGACACTACAAAATACATGCACCAGACTCAAATTGCGCCAAATATTTGCCACATTTAGTTATTTATCATCCGGTGATCACAACATCATAAATGCACCGGTCTGAAACAGGCTGTTGCATTTGAAAGTAGCTGTGGTAAACACTAGCTTTTTTTTTCACAACTTCACAAGTGCACCAATCTTGAAAAAGGCCGGTACATTTATGATCATGCTATGATTTCGTTTTAAAACAACAACTTTGTAATGTTTTATTACTTTTTCTTGTTTTAAAATCGGTAATACCGATCACCACAATATAAATACATCGGACTGAAAAAAGCCATATGAAAATATCTAAACACTTAACACTTTTTAAATTTAGAAATTACACATAAATGAATCTGTGGCAAACATTTTTGCTTCAAAATTTAATTTCTGTAAATTTTTATTATTTTGTCTTAAAATCGGTAATTTCTAAAAGAATTATTTTTTACTGGAAATTTATTTTAAAATTATGATTTTAGAAAACTATGCAAATTATGTAAATTAGTCCAAGAAAAATATTTTAATGAAACTGTTTTATTATCAAGCAGCATTAGCATAAATATTTGAACATAGTATGTATTGCAACAATTCTTTTCATAGTCCACATACAGTGGAATAGTGGAGGGGGAGATGTCACAAGTCCTCCATAAAATTTCTTGTACACATATATTTATGTGCTATTAACTGTATTCTGAAATTGTATTCGCACTTAAATGTAAAAATCATTTCCAGATGCTCATCCTGTTAGAAACAATTCATTCTCACCACGGAGGATACACCTGTACAGCTAAGTCGCCCCGAACAATATCTACCACTATTTATAAATGGAAAAAAATATAAATAGTTAAAAATTTACTTCATAAAATGGTCATACGTTTCTCCCTCTCACTCTGCTCGAGGAAGGCTGTATTTACAGTCTGCTCTGTGCGGTTCTTCCTCGTGTCGACGTGGTGCTTCTCGGTGTGTTCTACGGTGTGCTTTTGCGTAGTACGTCTGTGCTGTGTTATCATGAGTGAGGTGATGGATGCGTAGGACGTTGGTTCCGTCAGCTCCAACTTATCTGGCTGCTCTTCGGTGAAAGGAGAACTGGCCAACTACATTTCCCTCTTCAACAACGAGTTTAATCATCAATGGGAATATTACCCGTCTAGCAGTAATACATTGTTTGGGGCACCTGGGCTTGAGCCGAATCCCCAATGGTGACGGTGAGATTACTCTTCAAGGTGTGCATCAGTAAATTAAAAAGCATTTTAGAATGAAGGGAATTTAAAAAGAACACTCTTTAAATTAAAATCAATGATGAAGGGCCCTAAATAGCAGTTAATAAACAATGAAAAATAACAGTACAGTTTTATGAACTGTAACAAAAATAGAAGGAAAAAGAAGGAAAATTTTTGGAGGATGCAAGCATCACAATTTTTTAAGATTTTAAAAATTTTTATTTACTTTTTTTAAATTTTATTTTTTTTTTTTTTTTTTTAAGAATGAATGAGAAAAGGAAGATTAATGATAGAGGGAAATGGAAAAATTAAGGAGGAAGTTTACGGATAGATGATGATGGAGTTTGAGGGGAAGCAAGAGTCATTGTGGCGCCATCTTGTATCGGCGCGAGGAAATAAGTTAAGTTAAGTAATTTGGAAGAAAGTTAAAGGAAAATGATTTACGGGAGCATTGCAGCACGAGGCCGCTTGCGATTTCTCGCTTCCCTAAAATCATAATCAGGAAGTTCAGCAATAATTTCGTTATTAATATTATTAATATTATTATAAAAGTTAGTGGAATGTTTAATACAAATTTCTTTAAACGTTAAAATATTTAAATCTCTTCTAATGACATCATTACGAAGGTAACGCGGAGCTCTTGCTATTCCTCGTAGAATTTGATTATGAGCACGATTAAGCAAATTTAAATTAGCTGGGAAAGCAAAAGACCAGACCGGTGCTGCATAAATGGCAGCAGGAAGTATTACTGTTTTATACAATAATACTTTATTATGTATAGATAAATGTGGACCAAATAATAGTGAACGAAGTTCGACTTTCCTGGCAATCATTACATTTCTAACATTGGTGATATGCTTATTCCAAGTGAGGCGCCTATCTATGGTGACACCCAAGTACTTTACCGAGTTTTTTCCATTCGATTACCTCACCGTATAATTGCAACCGTGGAGGAAGTTTAAAGGAGCGACTAAAATAAATAGCCTGACATTTGCCAAGATTTATTTTAATCTTCCAGCGAATGAACCATGTTTCCAGAGCAGATAAATGGTGTTGTAAGTATGCATCCACACTATTAATGTGGTGTGCAGAAGTATAAATTGCCGTATCATCAGCATAGAGAGCAATTGAAGTTAAATCGGATTTAGGAATGTCATTAATAAAAATGTTGAATAGAGTAGGTCCTAAGATGGAGCCTTGCTGGACTCCAGCAGTGATGGGTTTACAATTAGAAAAGGTGTTGTTGATACGGACTTTAAAAGTACGATTGCAAAGGTAGTGTACTAATAAGTGTATTAGTGCATCCGGCACACGGAGCTGAATTAACTTGTATATAAGTCCTTCGTGTGGGATGCGGTCCAAAGCCTTTGCAATGTCAAGAAATAGTGCAGCAGTTGGCTTCTTGTTCTGTAGCCCTTCGCATTATTACCCCCTAATTAAGGATTTCCTCAACTTCGTTCATGAGCTCTTAGATGATCGCGACGACCATAATGATCAGTGGAAATGACGATGTTATCAGGATAATCGAAAAATCCTAAAAGAAAAAGAAAAATTTCTAACGATAAAAATGATAGCAGTAAAATAAATCGGGCCAGCACCCCAAGCCCTACTAGTAATAGATTTGAAGTTTTAAATAATGATGAGGTTAATGTATCTAATAACGAAAATATAAATGAAAATATGCAAAATAAAAGTTTAAACAGCAATAAAAATGATAAGCCTAAGGAACCTTTAAAAACTAAATTCCCCTATCAGTTGTTCGTTGAAATCCCCCAAAATAGCAAAGTCTTACTTCAAAATCTTCATTCACTAACTAATCAAATTCAAACTAAACTAACTAAAAACAAAATCCAAATTACTACTAACTGTTTAGAATCCTTTAGAAAGGTCCAAAACTACCTAAAAGAAAATAAAATCCCGGCTAGGTCCCTAGATCTTAAATCTGAAAACCCCAAAAAATTTATAATTAGAGGCCTCCCCGTAGATACTGATTTAGAGGATATTAAAGGTGCCTTAAATGATATTAATATCGAACCCCTAAAAATAGCATACTTAACAAATAGAAAAACTAAAAAGCCAATGCCTCTCTTCTTAATTACCTTAACCCCAAACTCAGCTGTTGATAACTTAAATAAAATTAAAACTATAAACTACTTAAGCGTTACTTTCGAAAAATATAATAATGTAGGCGTCCCTCAGTGTTATAGATGTCAAGAATTCGGCCATTCCTCCCTAACGTGCAACCTCACCCTTAAATGTCTCAAATGCGGGCAAAGTCATCTAGCTAAAGAATGTAAAATAGATCCATCAAATTTTAAATGTGCCAACCACACTGCTAATTATAAAGGATGTAATGCCCACCCTTCAAACAAAAACAAAAATGAAAAACCTAAACGTCCCCAAACATTTACCCCTGCTCCTATTCCAGCCACTAATGCCTGGACCCTAAGAGCAAATAAAATAGTTGCTAGTGCCCCCTCCCCAAGAATTGCTGTCCCAACCTCAGAATTAATTAAATCCCCAACCAAAACAAAAAGTTTTAGTGAAGTAGTCAGTGGTAATAAAGATAAACCTCAAAATAATAAATCTCAAAATAAAGTAGCCTCTAGTAGTAAAAGTAATAGCAAACCTAATGAAAATAAAAACAAAAGCCCTAGTCAAGAAGGTATAGGTGAATTGTTCAAACTAATAGTAGATTTTATGAAGGATTATAACATTAAAGATATAATAAACTTAATTAAAAATGTTTCTCAAATAATGAAAGATCAAAGTGACCCAATACAAAAACTCCTAATGGCATTCGAAGTCATTGCTGATTATTTTAATAACCCCCATAATGGATAAATATCAATGTCTCTCCACCCTCAATGTTTTATTTTGGAATGAAAACGGCCTCGGTAATAAAATTACCGAACTTAGGAATTATTTAGAAGATTCTGATATAGGTATAGTATTAATTCAAGAAACTAAATTAAAACCGGATATTAGGTATAACATTGCTAATTATTTACTTTACCGTAAGGATCGTGCTATGGAAGGCTCACACGCTCAGGGTGGCCTTGCTATTTATATCAAAAGATCAATTAATCACTATGCTGTATCTGATCTTGTTTCGGACGTACTTGAATCCAACTCTGTAATGGTTTCGCCTGACAACAGTAACAAAATTCTAATAACTAATGCTTATTTTAAAATTGGTAGAGGTTTCCCTAATGATATTCTTAAAATTCGTAATTATTCTAACTCTTCTGTTATGGCTGGTGACTTTAATCGGTACCTTCGAGAGAGACTTTCGACGGTAACGCTTTAATGCCCATAACAAAACCTGGAACTGCTATAGTAATAACAATTTCGGCCGAGAGCTTCTAAATTTAGTCACCGATAATAGTGATGTTAACCTTCTTCACCCCCCCACCCCTACTCATTTTTCTACAGGACGACTCTCCACTATTGACCTTGTTCTCATCAAAAACGTACCCTTTAAATGTAATATTGAAACTCTGGATGTTTTTGACTCAGATCATTTGCCAGTTCTTCTGACAATCGATCTGCAGTTGATTACCCAAGTTTCTGAGCCCACCACTTATACTAATTGGCGTCAGTTCCAGGAAACTCTTGCCTCTGCTAAATTATTCTTTCCTAGTATTAGATTTACTAATTGTATAGAAAGTGCTGTAATTAACTTAACTGACACTATTAACGCAGCTAAGAAAAGTTCTTCCCATATTCTTAAAAAACCAAAATTTCATAAATTGCCTACCCATATTAAGAATTTAATTAATAATAGAAATGCAGCACGTAAACTTTATCAATATCATTGTACCCCTTCCTCCAGGCAAGAGTACTTTGTTCTCAAGCGACTGTGAGAGAAAAGATTCAAACATATAGCGAGAAACAATGGTCAGATTTCATAAATAACCTTACTACCGAGGACAATTCTTTATGGAAATTTTAGAAGCGTCTGAGGGGTAATGGTTATAACAGCATACCTCCCATCCACGGATTAAATGGTGCAGCATTCGATCCGGCTGGTAAAGCAGAAGCGATCGCGGAAGTATACGAAACTCAATTTGCGCCTAACGAGGATTTAGAAGACGAGGATCACGACCGCCAGGTTATTAGTACAGTAAATAATTTTCTTAGTAACCCTCCAAGTAATGAATTAACTCCGGCTACTATCGCAGAAGTTGCTTTAATTATTGCCGTTAAATAAACCGCCAGGTTATTAGTACAGTAAATAATTTTCTTAGTAACCCTCCGAGTAATGAATTAACTCCGGCTACTATCGCAGAAGTTGCTTTAATTATTAAAAATCTTAAAAATAATAAATCTCCTGGAATAGATGAAATCTCAAATAGATGTATTATAAATCTACCTCTTAATATATTAATTTATTTAACGGCAATAATTAACTATATGATGAAATTTAAATATTTTCCTAATGCTTGGAAAACTGCAATAGTGTGTCCTATACCCAAACCTAAATTTAATTTAACTTTTCCTGCTAGTTATCGTCCTATTAGTCTCTTGAGTTGCCTCAGTAAAGTTGCCGAGAGAGTGATATATAATACCTTTATTATTTACGCCTCCTGCAGGGAAATAATGTGCTAATTCCGGAGCAATTTGGTTTTCGTAACCAGCACAACACCTCTCATCAGTTGCTTCGTGTAGTAGAACTCGCTAGCGAGGGACTACAATCACGCAAGCCACCTGGTGCGCTTTTCTTAGACATCGCAAAGGCTTTCGACCGCATCTGGCATGCAGGCCTCATTTACAAACTAATCTAGCTGAAAATGCCTGATGCTTTAATACATTTCTTACACAATTACCTTTGAGATCATCACTTCACCGTCCGCATACAAAACACTCTCTCCACATTAAAATCAATAACGGCAGGTGTACAGCAATGTTCCATTTTAGGTTCCACCCTGTTTAATATTTATATTAATAATATTCCTAGAAATGATTATACTTATTGTGGGAAATCCCCCAGCGAACTAACTGTAACCGTTACAAACGAACGGTGTGTCGGTGTCAACCGCGAATGTGTAAACAGTCGAGATGAACTCTCGCTACCCTTTCTTTTTAAATGTACATAGTTTTCTGTAATTCTTTTTAAATGTATATAAATATTATTCTTTTTTCACCAATGTATTCGAGCCATTTAATGCCAAACACGGAATCAAGGTGTTTATGCAAGAACAATAACAGCCCGGCCCGGAACAAATAGACGAGAAGCAGCACCATCGGAATTTTGGAGGTAAGGCCTCTTTGCTTTACCTGTTAATTTAATTGTACTGTATTCTCGTTGTGGTCTTTTACGACAACTGGCATCCCTGCCGGGATTCGGGCTTATATTGAAAATTATTGATTTTTAAACACTTTTGAAATCGAAATCGAAACTTTGTAGTTAAAAATGGCTGATGATGAGATTGCTCGAATAAAAAAGAGAAGGGGAATAATAAGAACGTCGGTTACTAAGCAGATCAAAATTATAGAAGCCGAATTAAGCAAAGAAACAATTTTGGACACTTTAGAAGAATCTTTAGAACTTTTGATTGAACACGCTAAAGAACTAGAATCGCTAGATGGGGAATTGCAGAAAATTATAGATCCTAAAGAAATTGATGCGGACATAAATACATCAATCGAATATAAGGAAAAAATAATTACTTGTAAATTCAGAGCTCGAAAGAAAATACACGCATTATCAGAATCGAAAACGAAATCTGCCAAAATTACACCCGATACCAGTCTTAAGAATTCATCATTAGAGAATGAGTTTCAAGATAAAATGCAGATTAAATTACCCAAGCTCTCTATTCAGAAATTTTACGGCGAAATAAGCCAATGGCTTAGTTTTTGGAATTCATTCGAGTCTGCGATACACAATAATGCGTCTTTAGACAAGACAAGTAAATTTAATTATTTGAAGGCCTATTTGGGTGGAACTGCTCTTCATACTGTTGAAGGTTATGCTATAACGCCGGAAAATTATGACAACGCCATTTCTTGTCTAAAAGAAAGATTCGGGCGATCAGAAATTTTGATAAACCAACACATTTCAAATATTTTGGCTATCCCACCATTGAAAAATTCAAGTGATATTAAATCATTTCGAAAGCTTTATGACAGAATTGTAACCGAAACTAGAAGTTTAGAAACTTTAAAAGTTAAACCGAATGATTATTCAGCTGTTTTATGCCCATTGTTATTGAAAATGCTCCCTCATGATTTACTTTTGGAGTTTAACAAAGAAGTGCAAAATTCGAATTATGAAGTAAATAAATTAATAGAATTTTTATCAAAGCAATTGATTGCACGAGAAAGATCGTCCCTTTCGAAAACCGAAAATCAGAATACTTTCCCAGATCACAGACAGCATTTCCGCTATGAGGAACAAAATGAAAAAAGAAAAACAACTGCCGCCGATCTTTTCAGTTCTGAATTGATAGGCAATAAATTTTCGCCATGTGTGTTTTGCAGTAATTATCATGAGTCAGCGGACGATTGCTTACATGCTTTAAATTTAACTATAGATGAAAGAAAAAATATATTGGTTAAACGTGGCGCCTGCTTTCGTTGCACTGGAAAGCATTTGAGTAAACAATGCCAGAAACGCGTTCGTTGTAAACACTACAATAAAAGGCATTTATCGATTTTATGTTTTTATTCAAACAATAAACAGAAAGATGAAATTTCTAATGAAACCACTGATGAAAAAACCTGTGAAAATAGTGTGTTGACGAACAGTTCTTGTTCAAAGGAAGTTCTTTTACAGACTTTAATTGTATGCATTAATGGGAACAACTCGAGTAATTTTTTGAGGATAATTTTAGATTTAGGTTCACAAAAATCCTACGTCAGTAAGTATGTGGCTGAAAAAATGAAATTAAAGTGTATTGGAGAGGAAACAATTACTCATGGGTTATTCGGAGGAATAGAGAAAAGTGAAAGGCATAAGAAATACTCTATTAAGTTAAGCAACATAGATAAGAGTTTCACTTTTGAAATAGAAGTAATGGATCAAAAGAAAATATGTGCCCCTATTCCTAAATTGAAAAATCTTGAATGTATTGAAGAATTGAAAGAGTTGGGAATATTTTTAAGTGATATTGCCATTAATGAAAACTGTTGCTTATTTGAAAATAATCCAAACGAAATTCATGCTTTGCTAGGAGCAGATTGTGCCAGTAAACTATTAACTGGGGAAGTCAAGCATTTATCAAATGGGATGCTGGCTATGAGAACGAACTTAGGCTGGACAACTCTAGGAAATTCGGGGGAGGAAAAAACGAAGAATTCTAACATTTTATTATCACTTCATGCAACTAGCTTTGACGTATCTGATAATTGGTCTCTTGATACAATTGGCATTCGTGACCCCGAGACTAAGATGTTAAGGTCAGATCTTGAAAAGACAGCAAAAGATCATTTTCTTCAGACTGTTACTAGGGATGAAGAGGGGAGGTATTCAGTTAGCTTACCGAGTCTAGCAGAAAAGAGACCAGCTAGTTGCGTGAAATCTTTGGAACGAACGGGAAGGTTGACCGATTACGAGAAGGTTTTCAAAGACTGGTTAGCTGAAGATATCATCGAGGAAGTTCCTCTCTGTCATGATATTAAAAATGAACATTTTTTACCGCATCTTCCTGTGCTTAAGGACAATTCCATAACAACTAAGGTGAGACCAGTATTTGATAGTTTCGCCAGAGAAAAGAATTTCCCCTCTTTGAATGATTGTGTAAAAGAAGAGCCTAATCTCATTGAACTGATACCAACCCTGATGAATAGATTTCGCCTTGAGAAGTACGGTGTAACTGCTGGGAAGCTAAGAAATTCTTTCTACGTCGACAATTGCGTTCTTAGTGTTTATAGCCCGGAAGAATTGTCAAAATTGATATCGGAAGCACAGGCTCTGTTGAGCACAACCAAATTCCATCCCCGAGGGTGGGAGCTTACTCCTTTAGCTTTTAAAAAGGAAAGTGGAAAAGGCATACCTGTCATTTACTGGTCAGATTCAGCGAATGGTTTATATTGGATCAAGAGAACTAAGACTTGGGCTACATTTGTGTACAATCGAGTTCAACAAATACGAGGACTGAGTAATCCTGTTGATTGGAGACTTGTAGCGGGTCCCTTGAATCCTGCCGACCTCCCTTCACGAGGTTGCAACTCTCATGAACTGTTGAAAACCCGCTGGTGGGAGGGACCAAGACGGTTAAAGTTACCTTCAAATGAATGGCCTATCTCTAAAATTGATCCAGACCTGGAAATTGTTAACTCAGAGAAAATAAAAACCATCGTGTCAGCCATTAACACCCAAGCAGATACTATCCAATATGCATCTCGAATTTCATCGTATCGCAAAATTGTAAGAACAATGGGTTGGATACAAAGATTTTGTCACAACTGCAAGAATAAAGAAGACAGGAAAAAGGGAAAATTAGATTTAGAAGAAATAGATCGAGCCGAGAAAATAATTTTGAGAAAAGTCCAGGAACAATCATTTGAGGAAGTACGAAAGTTGCATTTGCAAACTTTTACAGACGACGATGGGTTGATTAAAGTAAAAAATAGAATTTTAATTGATGAGAAGAAACTGCATATAAGATTTGCGTATAAACAAAAATTACGCCAAGATTTAAGGCTTCGGTTCAGAAGTGAATATTTGGGACAGTTAAGGGAATTTTCAAAACCTAGAAAAGAGTGTTTCGTCAAAGAAGGAGAAATCATGCTGATCGGAGATTCCAATACCAAGAATATAGATTGGCCGCTGGCCAATGTTATTAAAACTTTCCCCGGAAAAGATGGAAGAGTACGAGTGGTAGAGTTAAAGACAAAGAATGGAACTTTATTACGGCCTGTCCAAAGACTTTATCCATTGGAGATTAGTGAAACTGAAAGTTCTCCAAAGCTCAACGTAACATCACCAATTGTAGACGACTACAATGAAGCTTGTCATAGGAATGATCCCTTAGAACCTGACAGTGAGCATAAAGAGAATCTTTCTCAAGAACCTGAAGTTTGCCGTTCTCGGTGTGGTCGCGTTCTGAAGGAACCCGACAAACTGAACTTGTGACATTCCATTTCTTCAGTTTGAGTTTTGGAAGGTATCTCAAAACTCAAAGGTGGGAGAATGTGGGAAATCCCCCGGCGAACTAACTGTAACCGTTACAAACGAACGGTGTGTCGGTGTCAACCGCGAATGTGTAAACAGGCGAGATGAACTCTTGCTAGCCTTTCTTTTTAAATGTACATAGTTTTCTGTAATTCTTTTTAAATGTATATAAATATTATTCTTTTTTCACCAATGTATTCGAGCCATTTAATGCCAAACACGGAATCAAGGTGTTTATGCAAGAACAATAACAGCCCGGCCCGGAACAAATAGACGAGAAGCAGCACCATCGGAATTTTGGAGGTAAGGCCTCTTTGCTTTACCTGTTAATTTAATTGTACTGTATTCTCGTTGTGGTCTTTTGCGACACTTCTCTAGCCTTGTATGCGGATAACACGGCTATAATTGCTTCAGCCCCACACGTAAACTCTGTTGCTAGCTACATTCAGTCACACCTGGACACTCTGGAAGAATGGTTTATTAAATGGAAAATTAAAGTTAATCCCTCTAAAGGTAATGCTATATATTTTACTCGTATTTACAAAACTCCCCCTAGATTATATCTACTCGACGAGGCGATTAACTGGGAAAACTCTGTAAAATATTTAGGTGTTATATTAGATAAAAAGCTAACCTGGCGTCCTCACAAAACGGAAGTCAAAAATAAAATGATAGGAAAATTAGATAATTTAAAAATGCTTCTTAATAGTAAATACTTAAATAATGAAAATAAAATTCTTTTATATAAAACAATAGTTCTTCCTACCGCTCTTTACGCAGCTCCGGTCTCGTCGTTTTCCGCGAAATCTAATTTGAATTTAATTGAAAGAGTACAAAATAAATTTATGAGGCGTGTTAGAGGCGCACATCGATATTTATCCAATGAAGTAATAAGACGTGATTTCAATATGTTAACGTTCAAACAATCTTGTGTTAAATCATCTCAAAATTTTTACAATAGCCTCAATAGCATTCCGAATGAAATAATAGCTGAACTTCCGGATTATGATCATAATAGCCCATCTAAGATACGCTGGCCTCGCGCCACTTTGATTTCCTGACAATAGATATCCTACCTTAATCTTTTCCTTTCAGTGCTTATTACTTCATCCCCCTTCCCTTTTATGTTGTAACGTAAATGTGAATATATATATATATATATATATATATATATATATATATATATATATATATATATATATGTATGTATGTATTTTTACTATGGAGCAGATATTGTACCTAAACGTGTTTGATGTTTTATTTAGATCGTAAGACTCCATCTAGTGTAAAACCTAACCGTGCCTATTAATTACCTATTTTCTTTTCAGGGTATTAATACTTATGTTTGAGTATTTTCAAGTACTTGACTACAACCACCAGCCCTTTCGATTTCTCTTACCCACCTTTTAATGACCGGCATCAAAATTACTCCTTTCTAAATTTATAATATTATTTTTTCTTAAGAGAGCTCACCTCGCTTACTTTTTACCTTCAGATCGGGGATAAGGCCTTCTGGCTAAGGAGCCCCATAACCGCCCGTAACTATGGGGGAGGCATAACATGGTCAATTCTCCCCCTACCTCGATAGTTTGAGAATTCTGAGCTACCGTCTGCTATCTCTTGTATGTGGCTTGGGAGGGATTTAGTCTCGTCCCAGTGTGACTTTCATCTGATAGTAGCTTTGTCCTTCTAATAGGTATGGCTTCGGCCAATGTTCCTGCTACTACGGAAAACTCTGCTTCGCCTGCTCTCTCGATTTTTGACCAACTTAGATCTGATTTGGAAAAGACCTAGGGACCGTATTGGAATTTCTTTGACATTATTCAAGACTTTATCAGCTTCGCCGAAGTGGTATTGAAGGATAAGGTTTCGGACGACCCATCAGTTGAAGACAGCACCCTGGTGAGATCTTTTTTGGATTCTATCCAGGGATTACTAGCATCCGGAAATTCCCCACTAGAGTAATTTATTAAAACTGCTCTGTTTCCCCTTTTCTTTGAAAAATGTGAGACTAAAATTAATGATCTCCTAGCCATCCATGGCTTTAAAATTATAAAAGATAATCATAGTAAATTAAGGATTTTAAGTGTAATCTTAAATCCGAAAAGAAAAAGACTTAATGATAACAATCTCCCTCTTAAGAATAAATACGAGGTCCTAGCCAGTAACTCCGTTGAAATGGAAGAAACCACCATGGTCCCCGAAGAAACTGTCACCCCTAATGTTACTGAGGAAGTTCAGCTTAAAAAGCCGTACAACTTATCTTTCGAAATTAATGATAACTGCCCCCAGTTGTTGGTCCATGTTCACAGCATATCTAAAAATATAACTACTAAGTTTGTGAGAAACCAAATAAAAGTTAGCACAGACTGTGCCGACTCATTTAGGTCCATCCAAGCCTTCCTAATTGAGAATAAGATCCCCGTAAGATCCCTAGATTTAAAAGAGGAAAAACCAGTCAAATTTGTTCTGAGAGGATTGCCTCTTTTCATTAAAATGGAGGATATTGCCCAAGAACTCACAAAATATGGATTAGAACCCCTTAAAATCGCCCACATGAAAAATTGGCGTACTAAAACTACAATCCCCCTGTGCCTTGTAACTCTAAGAAAAACTGCCGCAAATGAAAAATTGCACGAAATTAAAACTGTTTGCTACCTGTCAGTAAAATTTGAGTATTACCTCTACAAAAGCGTTGCGCAGTGTTATCGCTGCCAGGAGTTTGGGCACTCTTCTTTGAAGTATTTAGTGACTCCTCGGTGCCTGAAGTGCGGTGAAAACCACTGAGCTAAGGACTGTGCTGTCACCCCTGAGCGCTTTAGGTGCGCAAACTTTAGCTGTAATCACACTGCTAATTTTCGTGGATGCATTAAGCACCCAGCCTTTAAAAAAGCAGCTAAGAAACTACCTGCAAATAGTAATAAAACTAATTTTGTGTCAGCTCCTAGCCCTAAAATTGATTATTGAGAAGCTAGATCGGCTCCCCGCAATAATCCCCCAAGTACTACTAATGCTCCCAGCGCTGCGCCGAGTACGAGCGCCAGAAGCCCCGCCCCCAGAACTCAGGAGAAATTCAATTGGTCGCCGGGAGAAGCTCTCCTTAATCCAAAACCCCAGAGGAAAATTAACGCCGCCATTACTCCCTCAGACAACGGAACGAAGAAACAGCAGTCAAATTCCACGGACTCTGGCTCCATGATAGATTTTATTAAATTAATCCAAAGTTTCCTTAAAAATTACAAGATTGCCGTTATTGTGGCTCTCTTTAAAAACTTTAGAGACATTATGAAATCTGATATTGACCCTCTTCAGCGGCTTCTCTCTTTTTTCGAACTGGTGGCCGAATTCTGTGATCGGGTAAGCAGTCATGGCTAGGCCTCCTCTCACCCTAGATAGCCTAAAGATTCTTCACTGGAACGCACACGGCCTCGCGAGAAAACTTAACGAACTTCGCGACTTCTTAGAGTTTTCTGACATAGATATTATATTAGTTCAGGAGACTATATTCCCTAAGAACTCGCGAGCAAAATTTAATATCAGCAATTACTCACTCTACCGTAGGGATCGTATCGTCTCTGCTCGCGCGCGACCTGCGGGTGGCGTCGCGATTTTCATCCGCAGAGATATTAATCATTACGAAGTTACTGATCTTGTAACTGACGACATGGATTCTCTTTCTATTATGGTCATGCCTGATCGCAAATTTCTCATTACTTCGGCTTATTTTAAATGCAATTCTAATTTCCCCATTTCGGATGTTAATAGGATCATAAATTATCATTCTCACTATATTATTGCTGGTGATTTTAATGCACATAATACAGCCTGGAACTGTAGAGGTGTAAATAGAAGAGGGCGAGAGCTCTTAAATTTTATCACCAATACCCCTTATATAAATATTCACTACCCAAATTCTCCCACCCATTTTTCTCAAGGTGCCCCCTCTGTAATTGATTTTGCTCTCGCATATAATATCTCCGATAAAATTAATTCTACAACTCTTGACCTCTTTGATTCTGACCACTTGCCAGTTTTACTGACAGTGGATCTGAAGATAAGTTGTCTTGAATCTAAACCTAATATTTACACCGATTGGCGACAGTTCCAGGATACTCTTGCCGACTCTAAATTACTTTTTCCATATATTAATAATACTGATCAGTTAGAATCTGCTGTGTTGCAACTAACCACTCACCTCCTTCGATATAAACGGACAGTTATGGGGCACCTTAGCCAGACGGCTTTATCCCCGATTCTTAAGGTAAAGAGTAAGCAGGTTAAAAACTGTAAGGTACTATTAAATTTAAAACTTTTGAAAAGGAGTAATATAGAGATGCCGGTCATTAAAAGGTGGGTAAGTGGAAATACGTGAGAACTGTGACTTAAACTGTTTGTACCTACAAAGATACAAAATATCTGATTAACACCCTGAAAACAGAGTTGTGGTTAGTATACACGATGCGAAACAGTAGATGGAGTCTTTGTTTGAAAAATATAAGTACTACTAAAAAAAAATTATGCTTATATTTTTGGTTATTGTTTGATAAAGTTTCAATATCATGCATCTACGAGCATTTAAATATTTATTCGACTATCACTGCTTTATTCATTTCACGTTGATTATTCAAAGGACTTTGCAAAACTTGCCAATATCATAAGAACCGAGAGAAATGAAGACTTTACCCTACTTAGCCCTAATTGTTTGAAAAAGATAAGTACTTTTCAATTGTTTTTAAAAATTTTGGTCAGTGTTTGAGCAAATGTATCATGTATCATGTATCAATGTATCAATATCATGTATCAATGAGCATTTAGACATTTATTCTACTATCAATGGTTTATTGTTAATTATTACCTTTTTTATCTGTAAAATATGTGTAGTGTTTGAATAAGTTAAGCTTAGTGGGATCCTTTAACCTGCCATTGTCATTATTTAATATTTTTCATTTCAGGTTGATTATTCAAAGGACATTGCGAGACTTGCCAATACCATAAGAACCGAGAGAAATGAAGAATTTACCCTACTTAGCCCTAATTGTGTGAAAAAAATAAGTACTTTTCAATTTTTTTTTTTAAATTTTGGTCAGTGTTTGATCAAGTGTCAATATCATGTATCAACGAGCATTTAGACATTTATTTTACTATCAATGGTTTATTGCTAATAATTACCTTTTTTATCTGTAAAATATGTGTAGTGTTTGAATAAGTTCAGCTTAATGGGATCCTTTAACCTGCTATTGTTATCAACTAATATTTTTCATTTTTTCATTTCAGAGTGATTATTCACAGGACTGTACGAGATTATAAGGGAAAAAAATCTCCACTATGTACATTTTAGTATTATTAGTGTTTTGTTAATAAATCATGTGAAATGAACAAATATGTACATTGTAATATAATTGTAATAAAAAATATTGTATTGGTGTTTTGTTAATAAAATAATGTCATCAACTATCATTTTAATTCTTTCATTTTCTACACTACTTTGTACAGTAAGACCCCGCTTATCGCGGGCGATATGTTCCATCAAAGTAGAGCGTAAAACGAAACATCGCTAAACGAGGCTATCTTAACATGTAAATAATGGAGTTAGGGGAAAATGGATAGAAAATTGCTTAGGTATTAAATTTAATAATTTTTTAATAAAAATAAAACCAAACAATTATTTCTTACAAAAATAAAAACAATATAAACTAATATACTTATAAAAACAAATAAAATTCTAAGTCAGTCAGATCATTCAGTTTATTCTGTGTTTCCAATTTTCTGCCTTTTTTGCAAGAATGCATATAATGTAGTTTACGGTTTCCTTTTGCATTCTGTTAGCAGTTGTTGATTATGGGATAAAGCATCTATAACACCGCTTCTTGCTTTTGAACTCCTGTCAAAATTTGGATGATTTTCAACAAATTGATCCATAATTTCAGTTATAGTGGTCAAACTCCTTTTTACAAACGACATCGAATGTTCCTCTTGCTCTTCTACGAAATCACTACTATCAATATTTTTGTTTTCTTCTTGCTCAGTCAATTTCTTGAGCTCATCATTAGAAAGACTAGCTGCGGTTTCTTGAATTATTTCTTCGACGTCTTCCACATTTACCTCATCTTTTTTTCTTTTTCATTATCACCCATAATAAAAATTAAAGATCATAATATTTGTCACTGTATTAATCGTTATAGTATTATATAAATTCATATTTGCAATAATGTCAACAAATGTTTCAAATGATAAAAATGCGTCCGTACAGCACCGCACCAAACAAGAAACACACCTACACTGTTTGGGATATGTAGCTCTGCGAGGAATTTCGGAGAATCTCCGGGTTGAAATAAAAGAGCGCTAAACCGAAACAGCGCTAAATGAAACAGCGTTAAGCGAGGTCTTACTGTACTTGCATATAAAAAAGGCAAAGAAATAATTTCTGGAAATTTTTTTGTAAAAGCAGTAGGTTTTTACATAATTAATACAAAATATCTGTACAGATCAATTAAATGGGTACATTTTTTACAAGGGATAATTTCTAAATAATAAAGTATGGATATTAGTAATTATTAAATGGGAGATTTTCCACAAATCGTTTCTACATAAAACAGTATTGAATTTATAAAATATTAGAAAGAAATGAGAAAATTAGTAGCATTGCATGTACTGCCGTTATTTTGAGTTTATAAAACGATTTTAATAAAATTTATGCCCTCAACCCTACGTCGGTTTTTCCTGCTTAGTTAAAAAAAAAGGTCGCCAAAAGTGCGATACACATATTTATCTGGTACCCATGCTGTAGTTCCGAAGGTCTGACACCTGGAGCGCCACTTTCTATGGGAGTCCCATGTTACAGAAGTGTATCGCTATTGCCTGTGGGAGTGAACCGTCTGAGAGTAGTCTGTGACACTGTCCTTTCCTATCCCTATTATTTCCTTTTCATCTCCTATTTTCCTTTGATAGTTTTTTTTATTTAAATGTTTAATTCCTAAATTAAAAAAAATTATTAAAAATAAAACCAAAAACTTATAAAATTTTAAAAATGGATGCCAGCATCCCCAAAAACATATCCCTATCCTTTCTACCCCTTTTATCTTTACTATCATTCAATTTTTTCTCATCTTATGATTTTATTTGCTATCAATTAAATTTTCTTTTTTATGTAACTGTTAATGTAATTTATTTAATTAGTACTCTATAACATGTAAAGGAACCCGTCTACGATGCACACCCTCATAGAATGTCTCACCTAATCAAACTGGAGATACAGTCTTGTGCATAGTTGCTCCAATCAAATCGACTACTACAGTAAAAGAATATTGGGCAATATCAGAGGACCTTTGTCCATCCTATCAAAGATCCTTAATGTATTTTTGTGTTGTCTGTATTTAAAAATCGAAATTATCTAAAAAATATTATTAAAATTCTTAAACAAAATGTGAGAAAAAAATCTTAAAACTGGGCCATACATCATATATCGTACTATTCCTGCGTCTCAAAGACATCCCGTACTTTTCTGTATCGTTCTGACTCGGCTCTCCGCTATTACTGAGAGGGAGGAGCAAATTATGCAAATTTCTTCATCTTAATGTGCAAGTGTTAAGATTACTATTAAGAGTGTTTGTAGTTTGAAGGCGTGGAGCATACGACGGAGTGCCTGCCCTTTTGTGACTAGCATGCCTTATACTCAGGGTTCTGTGCCCCACGATGTCATATTGAAACTGATGCGATATCTACGTGCTTCCTGTCGCCATGTTTTTTCTTGGCAATCTTGGCAAAAAAAAAACCTATTTTGAAAGTCGCCAAAAAAATGGCGCTTTTTGAAAAATTACCACGAAATAAACATGGACGCCACCACATAGCTTTTAAGAAACCATGTGTACAAATAGCGATAGAAATGGCATTTTCTGAAAGATTAAGATATTAAACTCTTTATTTTTGAGGGGAGGAAACTGCCCTCAACCCCCCAATATTGTTAGAACAAATATAAAAAACATACACACATTTTGCGAAACATTAAAAAACCGAAATTATGAAACACTGAAAAATTATTTAAAAAACATATAAATATTTTTTTTTTAATTTTGAGGGGTGAAACCCCCCTCCCTCAACCCCACCATATTGTTACAACAGATATACACACATTTTACGAAACATTAAAAAAAGAAATTAATTACCAAATATATTAAATTTATAGCTCGGATAATTGAGGTTCTACTGTATATTCAAAATTAATTTAGACCTTAAATGCCAGACTTTTTTTAAAGAAATAAAGCTCGTGAAGCAGACAAATGAACGAACAAATCTACATTCTTAAAAACAGTAGAGGTGCCATCTACATATTGAAAATTATATAATAATATCTCCAGTATGTATTTTATTCGCGACATTAGGTATTAGACCTTCAATACTAACCTAACACAGATACAAAATTAGATAAATACCTCCCACCCTTTAATTCACACGTACTACATTTCAAAATAAAATGAAAAATCTCACCTTATATTTAAGTACTGTATATTATCCTTTAAGACATAAGAATTGTTTACATAATAAAAATAATTGATCAGTTGTTGACTGTCTACAATTCTCTCTAAGAAGCTCATTAATAAATCGTTCGTAATGATAATGTTTTTTAAAGTCATCGGAGTGGTGTCGTATTCCACGTTTCAACTTTTTCAATGCAACTCAGAAGCTGAGAAACGTTTAATTGCGCTGCAGCATTGCGCTGGCTCATATTTAATGACCTCTCATCACAATTTAAAATTTCAATATTTAGTTTTAATGTTAAATCATTTCGCTTTTTAGCTTCCATATCGACAAACTGCATGTAAGCGAGCAAGGCATAAAATGTGAATACGCTCCTTCTCAGTTCCGAATAGAATTTGTTGCCTTCTGCTTATCTGGCAACTACTCACCACCAGCAGGGTGGCGTATTTCTGCGAAAAATTCCAGGAACGTGTAATGCCTCACTCCTTAGTTTTTATACGCGGAAGAGGCAAGAATTCTTGGAAATTAAAACAAAAACGAAGGGAAAGAAAAGAATGGGATCGTTCTGAATGCACTGTAAATAGTCCTTTTCCAGTTAAAATGGTGTTCGAAAACTGATAACATTAACCGATGTAACGATCGCATAAAGCTATAATTTTAACATGGAAATGAATAGTGAAAATCGGAAACAAGTGATTTCGATATCAATAAACGATTGATAACTTTAACCGCGATCACATTAAGCGGAACCTACTGTAGTAATTTAGAAGACTAAATTATGTATTTTGCCAAAAGGCAACACAACGCATTAATGGTTAAAATATAGAAAGTTATTACAGTTTACACCCATAAATAACTTAAATTGACGTCGTTGTCTATAAAATATTTTTCATTCAAAAATATCTACAGTGACTAGCATATAGCCCGTCATATGGCGGAATCTGTAAAACTTTTAATTTTCCAGAATTGTAAAGTGCCCTATGAGGCAAATAAAAATATGGTTTGTTTTTTGGGTGAGAATTATCTGGTACACGCTATAATTTATCTTCATTATCGTCTAAAGTCTCCCGATACTGTGAATGCAGTTTAGAATCACGTTGAATTCACTTAGATAATTCAAAGTTTTCTTAGCTACGTTGAAATTATCGTTAAGTTCTTCCTATTGTTTTTGTCACAGTAATTAATGGAAGTAAAGCAATGAAAATATCAATTCACTGCATCCTGGAGGAACATAAGATTTGTTGTTAATACCTGTAATAAAATTTTCATTGCAACAAAAAATAATCGATGATTAAATTTAAAATTATCACATATGTCCCTAATCTATTATTTAACACACATATAAAAGAAAACTATTAGGTAAAATCTAAGCTCGGTGATAAAACGTATGAAAATAATGCAGACGATTTTTAAATAATTTAAAATGAGAAATGATTAAATGAGATAGGTAAAGGAATGACGCAATAATGCTAGAAAAAAAATGTTATTTTTACCTATTTATTATGTGATAAATTGATAAGTTGTGTCGAATGCTCTTTACCGGGGAAAATAGGGCTTGAAATATCGGCATTAAACGCTGGAAAAGAGTGGATTTCGAACAGTTTAGAGAGACAGTATTTTTTGCTGTGATATGAAGCATATTTATACAAGTTTATTTTAAAATCGGATGGATGGTTTAGGAGAAGATAAACTTTACTCGTTTTGAATTTTACTAACCCTAACTCCTCAAGAATCCGATATTGAAGCTGTATCAGTTCCAGGTCCAACCGCTTCATAAATTCGAGGACAGACAGACAGATAACTTATACTATTATTATATAGGGAATCAGAAAAGGAATGTTTATACGAAATTTAAATAACAATTATTCTGTTAGTATAATTATAAAATAATACAAGCATCGATTTTTATATGGTGTCTGTGAGTTGAATGCTTCTCAACCCCAGTAAGGGACTTGGTATGTAAGGAACATTAGCGATTTGTGACGGATTAAAAAAAAATAATCAGAACTTAACTCGCTAGGACGGGCCTCGGACATCTGAGGCCCGAGTGTTATAAAAGTATTCCACGTAAAGTCACTCAAAAGAAATAAACTTCCCAAATTTTCAGTAGATGTCTGATAGGTCTTTTATAGCCCAATTCCGTGTATTTCCGTAATTTTCTTTGAATATTTTCTCAGAAAAAAATACTTTATATATAATCGGACTCAGTGCACGCGCATACACTTTTGCATTTTTATATAGCGTTCGTGGTAGGATGACGAATGCTGTCAAAAATTCATCGTTATTTGATTAAATGATGAAATATGAAGATGTAATTTAAGCTTTTAACTTGTGTACGTCTTATGTTTGTGATTTTCGGAATGCTAATAAAAAAAGATCTGCAGTCCAAAATACTTTTAAACATTAATATTTCAAATAACCCGTAATATATTTTAAACTTTTAGTAAAGTCTATTTGGCAACACTAATTTTCTGTTCAATATCAGCAGAAATTTTTTTGGTATAAAAAAAATGTGAAACTAATAAAAAGGAATTACCAAAACAATTTTCGGCCATTCTTCCAAAGATCCTCAATGCTGTTGTGTTGTCAATATAAAAAGAAATCGAAAAAAAATCACAAAAAATTATTAAAATTATTAAAAATGTACAAAATACCGCTTGTGCTATGTTCAAATAACCCGTAACGTATTTTAAACTTTTATTAAAGTGTATTTGGCAACACAAATTTTCTGTTCAATATTAGCAGAAATTTTTTTGGTATAAAAAAATATGTGAAACTAATAAAAAGGAATTACCAAAACAATTTTCGGCCATTCTTCCAAAGATCCTCAATGCTGTTGTGTTGTCAATATAAAAAGAAATCGAAAAAAATCACAAAAAATTATTAAAATTATTAAAAATGTACAAAATACCGCTTGTGCTATGCTTCTTACCAGAGATATGGTAGTAAATCAAACATAAGACGACAATGCCTATGTTCTCTACCAATATGATACATTACTTATCTAATTATTAAAACAAACTAGAAAATATTTTAGTTGAAAACCATTTTTATCTACCACTATTTATAAATGGAAAAAATTATAAATACTTAAAAATTTTCTTCTTAACATAATAATTTATAATTGCCTAAGGAATACATAATTATTTTATAAAGCTCTTTTTAAGAGCTGATTTGTAATTCAGAACTTGTTCACTCATCATTTTGTTGTTAAGGGCGAGACCCATGTCGTATGTACTTGCTGTGCCGATGTGTCGCTCCGCTTGAAACATTTGGCGCTTAGCTATGTTCTTTGACCTCAGATCACAGCCGAATTACCGGACCATGATCACTGGAAAGTTAAAGACAGCAAGCTGGAGAGATCCACCCTGAATCCTTAAAATGTTAGGATTTCATCTCCCTTTTTAACTTTCCCCTTTACACTATCTGAACGCAAGGCCCCCTTCAAAAACCCTTCAATTTCTCTCTGTCTTGCAAAAATGACGTCGCTTTCTTAAATTAATCTAATGCTGCAAAAGGCATGGATAGTGTTCTAACGCTAGACTGTATCAAATTAATGCGAATTATTGCCCCTTTGGCGATAACTGTTCCAGATCTAAAGTAGTTGACACATGGCTGTGGGGAGGGATCTTAATCACGATCTACAGCGGTATCATACTATTTAGAAACCCTGAATGGGTGATTTTAACCAGTTACCAAAATTTTTTTCGTCTTATCCTATTCACCTAAAAATTTTGAGATTGGAAGAATATTACTTATTTCAGGAAAAGTAATAATTGTAAAAGGCCTCGTACCGTCATTCCTTCCTAAAATCATTTTATGTTCCAAATTCACTTAATTTCTCTAAGTCCTATTTCAAATCCGTAACCTAACAGTTTCATGCGCCCATAATAGACGGCGCCACAATGACGCTTGCTACTCTTCATATCAAGTTAACAACTTAACTAATGTCTATAGACTAACACGGAAGTCCGACTACTTCGACCTATATTTGTGCGTCCCCGGTGTCAGACCATCTGAGCTAATTGGCTCTTTGGCAGTGGTCTGGGACTTTGGCGATGGTCTGCTGCTATGTAGTCTGTGATCTTACATTGAAGGGCCTAATCCGTTGGCGATTCTAACAGTTACCAGAAATTTTCCCTGTTGTCGTTTCGGACTTGGAAAAATTTTGAGACTGAATTCTTTTTGTTCGCAAATGTTCTAAAGGATATTTTAAAATTCCTTTTTCTGATACATTTTACTACTGTATTTATATATGCTTTGCCAATAATTAACCTTTTTTATAGCATTTTTGTTTGAAAAAATTTTTATAAATATTAACTAAGCCATTTGGCCAATATTTAAATCCAGTCAACCGAATTTATCTGTTTGAATTATCTTATTACCATTTTATTGCGAATATTATTTACATGGTTTTCTAATAACTGATATTCTTTTTTTTACTTTCTAGTTTTTTTATTTGAAAAATCCAAAGAATTTCATTAATTTTGTTAGCAAATGTTCTGACAGATTTGCGCGCCCCCGGTGTAAGCCCATCTGAACTAATTGACGCTTTGGCAGTGGTCTGGATTGTGCATTTGTGCTTTGCGATTTATAAATTATTAAAGTCTACCAAAAGTAGCTGTTTGATTTATTTATATGATCACTTTATTGTGAATGTTATTTCCATGTTGACTATTAACTTTTTTTTTTTTTTTTTTTTTTTTTTTTTTTTTTTTTTTTTTAAATATTTCTAGCACTTTCGCTTAAAAAAGCTGAAAATGTGTTTCCTTTTCGTTCTAGATTGTTCTAACGGATATTTTAAAATTATTACTTATTGTGCTATATTTTGTTATTGTTTCTACATGTTTTGCTAATAGCTAATCTTTTTTTTTTAAGCATTTTTGTATTTTAATACTACATTTTGTTCATAGAGATTTTCTTATTCTTATCTCATTTGTATATATAGATATTAATTTATCTCTTTTCTTGCAGCTGTTATATGAAGTAGCCTTTTAGGATTATAATTTAGGAGGGAATTGATTTATAAAACTTTTTATGCATTTTGTGTTTGTTTTATTCTAATATTTATTTTTAGCTCAAAAGTAGTGTTATTAGGAATAATTTGGAATTATCAAGATGGTACTTTCAAAGAAGAAGTGCATGCTTTGGGATGTCGAAACATAGCCACTTTTCAATTTCTATTAAATCTTGAGAGGTAAGCAGTTAAAAATTCAAAGTGAGTACCAATAAATTGTTAGTGTATTAAACCATATTCATTAAAGATTCTTTTACCAGATAGTTTATTACATGCTTATAAGATTATTTCTTTGCAATATGTGACATAAAATATTTCTATTAAGCAAAAAAGAAAACTTTTAATATAAATGATTTATATTTAGCGTGCTAATTTTTATAAGTATTTTACATTTAAATCGGTGCCTGTATTTTCATATCATCCAACTTTTTATATTCGCTGTAATATATGAATTTTTATAAAGATATTTTTACTGTTAAAGAAATTGATTTTGTTCTTTATATACATTTTAAACAGACCCGTGAAAGAATACAGATGAATCGTGTTGGACTTGTCATACATCCACTGGATTATATAAGTGGATCAGCTGACCAGTAAAATAATTTGTTTTTATTTTATGTTTGCTTGCTGAATAGAAGTTTGACAGCATGTTGTCCTAGCTTATCTTTTCCTCCGCATGAAAATTTGCTTTTAGAATTAGTTTTTCAGTTTGCTATTTATGTTTGTTGTAACCAATGCTAAAAGTTAACAAGCAGTAACACATCATTTCTGAATATAAGAATTGATGAGTTACTTACTGTGCTTTCTAGCAACAATAAACTTGCATGCTTTGAGATATAAAAGTGTTCTTGCTTGTTGGTGGTCTTTGGTGAGGTGGTGGTTTTCTATTTTTTTTTTAAATTACTGTCTTATATTGTTAAAGAACTATAATTGGTATTGGCATTTTTATTTTGTTAGTTGTGTTTTTATTATAAAAATTTTGTACTTGGCTCTCTCTCTAGAAGTATGCAAATTATTGAAGGTTTTTGCTAGTTGAATGTGCAAATGTGATGCATCTTAAAAACAAACTCATAAATATATGAAATGTTGATTTATTATGTTATTTAAATTGCTGAGAGCATTTTATTGGCATTACATTTTAACTGTTATTTACTGTACATATTTTACAAATCAGGCAACTATGGTGTATATTTATTGATATCTGAATTTTGGCGATTATTTTTTATTCTACAATAGTTTATTACACCAAACATAAATGCATTTAAATCAGATTTATTTTAATAATTAATGTGATTGTAACTTTATGAGGTAGAAGTATATCATAGACCCAAACTCTTATGTTATAGATCATATTCTGTTAACAAATATTTTTATTTTTCCTTGGGAAGTGTTTTACAATATATTCTTCAAAGTAATTTTCCTTTTTTAAAGTGTAAAACTTAAAAGAGTCATAAAAATAGCATTATGTAGAATTGCTATCATTATCTTGTGTCACTTGCTATTTCTATAAGTTCGAAAATCATGTTTTTATTTCTGTTACTAATATACTATCACACAATTAGGATGTTGAAGTAACTGCAGCTCATCGGTAAAGCATCGATTTTGGAAGATGGACTTTATTCAAAGGAATATAACCTACGCTAACCAGAGGCTAAATCAAGAACTCTTGTCGTGACTCCAAAAACTCGAAAAATTATCCAGTTAAAAACAAAGTGCCGATTTATGAATTCATCCAATAATCAAAGTTTACAAACGTTAAGAATATTGTAAGTGCTTCTCAATATGAATTTATTTTATCCCAACTGAAAGTAGCTAAATTAAAGGATAAGAGAGGTTGTCGTTGGTCTGATAAAGAGAAATCGGTGGCTCTTAATATCTATTTGCAAAGTCCAGCAGCATATGAAGTTTTAAGAAAACTCTATGCATTTCCTAGTAAAGCTACCCTGAAATGCTCAACAAGAAAGATTGTAAAAAATGATGGTATGTGTCCAAAAGTACTTGCAGCCCTAACAGGGAAAAAAAAAAAGATTTGAAAGATAAGTTTTGCACTTTTGTTTTTGATGAAATGTCAATAAAAAGTTATCTGTCTTGCAATGCTGCTTTGTATTGTATTGATAGGTTTGAGTCGTATAAGAGAAAAGGTGGCAGTGAACCTCAGTTTGCTACACAAGCTTTAGTTTTTATGATTTATTTACATTTTGTCTTATAATAAACAAAATATCTTTCATCTAGACTACCAAAGCTAATACCTGGCAAAGGTGACAATATTACATGAGGAGAGAAATAGATATACATATATATATATATATATATATATATATATATATATATATATATATATATATATATATATATATATATATATATAAATATATATATATATATCATATATATATATATATATATATATGTATATATTTATATATATATATATATATATATATATATATGCATATTTATATGTATATCTAAGTATACATACTTATATATATGTATATATATGTATATATATATATTATATACATATATATACATATATATATATAAATACATGTATATATATATACATACATAAATATATATATATATATATATATATATATATATATATATATATATATATATATATATATATATATATATACATAAATGCAAGTGTACACACACACACACACATATATATAAGCAAATTTTACAAAAATATTTATATGTTGTGGTCTCGAAATGGTGCCAACTAACGTTTTAACTTTAAGTTTCGACAAGACCACTGTTAGTCACTTGTTAAAAGATAACATTCTTTTAAAATTATGTTTTAAGTCAAAATTTAGTTCTTAATTTTAGAAAAAAATCAGTCAATACATTTGAATAATGTGGATTTCAGGTAATTCAGTAGCATAAAATTTAACACAAAACATAAAACATTTTTCTCATCCTGTTTCCAATAAAAATTTCGTAAGTTTAATTACTTGAAAACTAATTCAAAACAATGAAACTACTTATGGTTCACAATGCAGAATATAAATAATAAGAAAATATTTTCGTTTTCCATTTTAAGTTCTCTCTCTCTCTCTCAGAGAAGAAAAAAAAAAATGGCAAGTAGTAATAATAAACATGATTTTTTTTTTTTTTACCTTCGGGGTTGATCTGTCAAGTAGGTCGAAGATTCAACAAAAGCACTTATATAAGTTTTTATCTTTTTGAAAAATTAGAAAAGCGATATTTGTATTTCTAACAAATAGATGGTTTGATGGGGTACATCTCTTTTTGGATAATGAAGTAATTCAAGTCAGATGTAGTAATCCATAGTTATTTTGCTAAAAATACCCTCTGATAAGGAAAGTCAACATTTCGAATTTGAATAAAGAATCGAATTATTGATTTAAGCAATACGTGGCATGACTTACGTTTCAATATATATATATATATATATATATATATATATATATATATATATATATATATATATACATACATATATATACATACATATATATATATATATACATACATACATACATATATATATATGTATATATATATATATATGTGTGTGTGTATATGTATATATACACACACATATGTATATATATATATATATATATATATATATATATATATATATATATATATATATATATATATATATATATATATATATATATATATATATATATATATATATATATACATATATATATAAATATACATACATACATAGATATATATATATGTGTGTGTGTGTATATGTATATATATATTCATACATATATATATATATGTGTATATATATATACATACATACATACATATATATATATATGTGTGTGTATATGTATATATATACATACATACATATATATATATATATATATATATATATATATATATATATATATATATATATATATATACACACACACACATATATACCGGGTGGCCATAATTAAACTCACAGTGCTCACAGTGTTCTGTAGCGCGATCTATTTTCGAGAATGACGCCACATTTTGTAGGAAGATTAAACAAGACCTGAGATGAAAGATTCCGCGAAAAAACAAATTAGTTCGAGAAGTCACCGCTAGCTGAATATTTGGAACTGTGTAATAGAAAATAGAGTGTTAACAAATGCAAATTAATACGGAAATTAATTTCTTAACTGTGCCAATGGATATAACGTGAAATTTGAATGAAGAACTTCTTCTTCTGCTCAGTTACGTAATATTGCAGATCACGAGACTTTATCGGTGTTTATGCAGATTTTACAATTTTTTAAAAGTGCTGCCATATTGCACTTAAACTAAATCAGAAAATGTGCATAATAATATGTAATTTTATTCCATATTAAATTCCATTTGTTAACACTATTTTCTATAACACAGCACCAAATATTTCCCTAGCGGTGACTTTTTGAACTAATTTGTTATTTCGCGAAATCTTTCGTCCCCCGTCTTGTTTAACCTTCCTAAAAAATGAGGAGTCATTCTCGCAAATAGATGGCGCTAGAGAGAACACTGTGAGCACTGTCAGTTTAATTATGGCCAAACGGTATATATATATATATATACATATATATATATATATATATATATATATATATATATATATATATATATATATATATATATATATATATATATATATATATATATATATATATATATATATATATATATATATATATATATATATATATATATATATATATATATATAATATATATATATATATATATATATATACATATATATATATATATATATATATATATATATATATATATATATATATATATATATATATACATATATACATATACAATATATCCTCATATATACCTATATATACATATATGTATATATTTGTATATATATGCATATATATATATATATACATACATACTTCTATATATATATATATATATATATATATATATATATATATATATACTTCTATATATATATATATATATA
>CM063509.1:87300484-87302984 GCA_032207245.1 Pardosa pseudoannulata | reverse complement strand
TTTCATAACAATGAATGATATACAAAATTAGATAAATTTAGCCCCCCCCCCCTTTAATTCACACGTTCTACATTTCAAAATAAATTGAAATATCCCCTTATATTTATGTACTGTATATTACCCTTTAAGACATAAGAATTGTTTATACATTAAAAATAATTGATCAATTGTTGACTGTCTACAATTATTTCTATGAAGCTCATTGATAATTCGTTCGTAATCATAATGGTTTTTAAAGTCATCTTAGCGGTTTTGCACTCCACGCTTCAACACTTTTAATGTAATTCAGAAGTTGAGAGATGTTTATCTGCGCTTCAGAATTGCACTGACTCATATTTGGTAACCTGTCGTAACGATTTAAAATTTCGATATATATTTGGTAACCTATAAGAAATGTTTACATAATAAAAATAATTGATTAATTGTTGACTGTCTACAATTATTTAAGAAGCTCATTGATAATTCGTTCGTAATCATAATGTTTTTTAAAGTCATCTTAGCGGTTTTGTACTCCACGCTTCAACACTTTTAATGTAATTCAGAAGCTGAGAAATGTTTAACTGCGCTGACTCATATTTGGTAACCTGTCGTAACGATTTAAAATTTCGATATTTGTTAAATCATACATCACGTGATTAGTTTTTAACATGATCTGCAATTATTTGGTTTTGCTATTCATCAATACTCTTGAAATAGTATTCCTTATCAAAAGATTATGAGACCCAGTTAATAATTATGAATATTATTAAGTTTACCCCCAGTGATTACAGGGGAACAGGCTGGGGCTGTCAATAGGCTGGACGTCGGTGCGGGCTTGCGGCCCACATTTTCCTGGACGTCTGTGCTGGCGTGCCGATCGTACGCATGCGGGTTCGGGAATTGATTCCTGGACCGATCTCTCTGGCTTGCTCACGGGATCTCGATGTCAAGTAAATCTTGAATCCAAACATCGAGTCCTTTTCCCACTTTCTTTCCACACCTTTACACCTCGGTTCAAAGCACCCTTTTTTCTCCGTCCCCATCATTTGTTGGTGAAAATTTCCCACACCTGCACCCCCCTTTGTTTGTGCAGGTGGGTTCATTAAAATGCCCCCTTTGGTGAAAGTTGACATTATTGCTTAGCCTCACTCGCATATCTCACGGTTACATATCTGCCTGGGCATGACCGTTACACTTGTACCCCTCCGTGAGCTATAACTCCTCCGCAGGGGGTCCCCACTAAAACTCGAAGTCAACAGCTCCACCTAAATTCTTCTTGGAAATTTAGTCCACAGCTGTGTATGCAACGTGCTGACCATCGTGGGAAAGTACATTGGTACACTAATAATTTTAATTAACTTTTAATTCATACTCTACAAAGTAATTGTTAATTATTGTTGAAAATATATGATGGTTAGAAATACACCCAGAATCTTGAAGAAGCTTAAATTTAAAAATGTGTCTTTTAAAACTTATATAATTATTTATTAGTTATACCTATTCTACTGTGGCAGCAATTATATGAAGTGCATGACTGTAGTTATTATAACTTTTTGATTTTTACTTTTCCTTATACATCACAATTTAAAGACGAATTTCCTTTGTTCGAATATCCTTTGTAGTCTTAAGTAAATTCATAACTACAACAAAATAAGTGTATTTTATAAGGAAGCGACATTTTCAAGGATGGTAAAAAAATCTATCCTCAAGCGACTAAAATGGTCTTTTACGTAGAAAAAATTCTCACCAAGATATTCTCTCCGGAATTAGTCTACCGAAAGTCCTCTAAGGCCTATAAAGAAATATTCTTAAAGATGAAGAGCTTCTTTCAAGAAGTCGAATTGATGAATGTCGTCATATAGAAAATCCCCATGCTTTTCTCGAGTATTTCTTTTCTTTCACCCTACTCACCATGTGAAACTATACCTAATCTATGTCATATTTGAATGCTTCAGTGCCAGAAAAAGGTACAATCAGTTATAAAAAAGCTGTATGGTAGATTATTATTATTATTATTATTATTATTATTATTATTATTTAATTCTAGACAGATTTCCAACGGAGCAAGATTTTAAATTAGTAAACTTTAAAAGATAAACTGATTTTATGTATGCATGTCAGAACATGGATTTTATGTATTTGAAATTAGAAACTAAGTAACCCACTTTTCTCTGTCTACAACATAGTTTTAAAACATGTTACACTTTTACAATTCAGCAAAGTTTTTAAGGTATGTGGCTAAGCTATATTTGTGAGGGTAGGATTCGATAAAAAAAAAAAAACATCTTTACAGTGCAAATAAAGTTTAATAACATAAAATATTAGCTTGCACACAAAACAATTAAAAGAAAAAATAAAAAAATATAAAGTTAAACAAACCAAATATACATAATTCAAAATAGTTAATACAATTAGAACCTGGGGAGGTCAAACGGTTGCAGCGCCTCCGAAGTCCGTAAGGCCAACTGTTTTGGGGAAGTCTTCTTTTTCGTGTGTGTTTTTATACAGGTGGCAGCACGGT
>CM063509.1:87292984-87295484 GCA_032207245.1 Pardosa pseudoannulata | reverse complement strand
AAAGAAATATTTTTAAACTATATTATTTTATAGTGTATTACATTGTTAAAAGTGATACGCTAAGTAATAAAAGTAATTTTATTTCGACCGTCTACCGTTATTGTTACGGAAGATCAAGGGGAGCTTTACCTCACTTAGATAAGAAAAATCATTTCACTCCCTTACTTTCTTCAGAATTTTAAGCTAAAAATTTATTATTATTTACAACTTATAACAAATTTAACTCACTTCACAATTATCATTTTACAAAAATACATTAAAATTCCAATTAATTTACATCCTATTAAATTCTAAAAAATTATACTTGTAATAACAACCTAAAATATGCTTTTTTTCAAATGAATCATGGTATGTATACTAATTAACATGTATAACCAAATTTTTTAGTTTTTAAAACCTTTTGACATTCTTCTCTTGTTCTTTAATAGGCTATTAAAAAAATTGAAATGTTTACAACTAAAAATTATACACATACAACCATTTAAAATGTCGACATCTTAATGGCAGTTGAGAATGGTTGTAACTTAAAATTAACGAACAATATTTTGGGGTCCTGGGACTTGAGTTATCGAAGTTCGACTGATATAAAAAAAATATAAATATATATATAAATATATATTTAAAGTTATATATATATATAATATATTTAATTTATAAAATAAATATGATGTATATATATATATATATATATATATATATATATATATATATATATATATATGTATATAAAAATATATAATATGTATAAATATAATATATATATATGTATATATATATATATTATATATAAATATATATATAATATATATATATGTATGTATATATAAATATATATACATATTTATGTTATATATATACATATATACGTATATATATATATACATATATACATATGTATGTATATTTATATATATATATATATATAATATATATAAATATATAATATATATATATATATAAATATATATGTATATATATACATATATATATACATATGTATATAATATATACATATAATATACATATATACTATTTATATATAAATATATATACATATGTATATATATACATATATAAATACCATATATTTATACATACATATATATATATATATATATATATATATATATATATATATATATATGTGTGTGTGTGTGTGTGTGTGTGTGCGTTTGTGTATATTTGTATTTATATTATGTAATATTTAATGATTGAAAAGAATATTTTAATGAAAAAGCTTACCATATTATGCTATGATATTTATAACAAAATCAATTCTGTATCGGAAATTGAAGACTTACTCACGTGAAGGTAAACAATTACAATAAAAAATTTCAGCGTGCCAAGCTGGATATTTTTTTTTCATGTACACATGATCGATTATCTTTCATTTAAATATCTCTCGAAGAACGCGTTCTTTCGAAAACTTTTCGTCTATTCATTATATCTCCGTGGAAAAATATGAGAAATTCTTAAAAAAGAGTTCCGAGGAACTTGCAGCAGTGTTCCATCGAAAACATGCAAATACATTCGAAAACTGCAAAATATGACAGGAATAATTGATGACTCTATTTAGCCTTACGTAACACAAGACGAGTTCCGAGGAACTTGCAGCAGTGTTCCATCGAAAACATGCAAATACATTCGAAAACTGCAAAATATGACAGGAATAATTGATGACTCTATTTAGCCTTACGTAACACAAGACTTTTTTTTACGAAACTTAAAAAAAACGGTATGGTAAAAAATATTACGGAGAAAGTAATACTGGTATTGACTACAACTTGAAGGAAAAATCTGAAATATTTTTCTACCATGTATTCATATCAATACGTACGCATGCACTTGAATGGGAAAGGAGAAAAAAAAATGTTAGCATAAATATATATACAATAAAATATTAATGGTACTTTCGATTATATTAGTTTTAAAATATACAGGGTATCTGCCAAAATAAAATTTTTCAAATCAATGACTTTTCATGATTTTCCCTGATTTAGCATGACTTTAAAAAGCTTTCGTTAAAGTATATATGAATAAAACTTCTGATGTACATACAAATAAAATATATGCTTTTAGAGAAATTACAGGAGTTTTATCATAAAAAAAAACTATAAATTTACTTTATAAGTGTTAATAAACTCCCATACATAAAAATAAATTGTTGTATCTACATATCTAAGTTTAACCATATAGCAATTTTTTAATCAAAATGTTTCCAATTTGAATTCAGGGTACTTTGGTATTATCCAGGTGACCATGAATAATAGCCAAATATAACCCTATAATGTTTATATACAATATCCCTAAAGATAAACTTATATTTTGTGCAAAAAATCTTAACTAATTTTTATTAAAAAATAATTATTATTATATTAATAAAATTTTAATCTACAATTTAAGAAAAAACCAGAATAATATACATTTACCCACCCATTAAGCTTTCTTGATTTGAGTTTCCTTGGTGAACAAATTTTACTTGGTCAATAGGATAATACAT
>CM063509.1:87235484-87277984 GCA_032207245.1 Pardosa pseudoannulata | reverse complement strand
CGAGTAAAAGAAATAAAACAAAAAAATGTTCCAAACTTTACAGAGATAAATCGTGCACTAATTATAAAGGAAACAAAATACAAGAGAAACCAAACAAAAAATCATGCACAACTTTTGCACCTTTAACCTGCTAGCACCTTAGCAATAACATGTTAAAGTTATTCTAAAATAGATTTTTTTAAATAATTAAGAGAGAAAAACTCAACAATTATATCAATAAAATCATAACACCATTAATAATTCGCGAGTTTTCCATTGCACCCTAAATCGACACAACCACGCAAGAGAAACTTAGAAACAAGAAAATTCACTCATCTACCTTTCCTAGATGACATAATGCTTGGGCCTGGTTTCGCTGGTTAGGTTTTCCGACAGCTTCCCTCATTTGGACCTTTCCTTTCGAGTTGAACGCTCTGGTAGCACGCTGCTGTTCGCTTTCTCTACGTCATTCAGTCCTCTTGACTTGAAGACATTGACTTGTCGGCACAGGCACCACACTCCTGAACAACATTGTAAAAAAGGAAGGCGTCTCGCACTTTCTGATGACCGAAAGCCTCGTTTCGGTACCTGCTCGCCTATTGTTACTGGATCAGGTATCTTGGGTTCGCTGATATGCTTAACTGGTAGACAATTAATTACTGCAGCGACAAAATCTTTGACTATATATTTATTATTATAAATTCTGTTAAAACATATTTACACTCAACATCTTACTCATGAACATGGCTGAAATAAGCCCGAGGAAAAAAACAAATTGTGCCGAGCGGAAAGCACCTCTCTCGGTCTCAGCTCTTTCCAGAAGAATTGTCCGTTCTGTCGTTGACCGGGCATCTCTGACTTCTCTTCGCGACTGGATTCCCCCCCCCTGAACAACATTGTAAAAAAAAATGTCCTTCTCCGCAGCTGGCGCGGGCGGGGGTGGCATCCTTCGCCCCCTCCTATTGAACTTTCACCTCCCTGGAACAGGGCTTGTCCACCCTCTCTCGGGGTGTCCGTCTTCGGCTGCCGAAAAAAAAACACATTCCCATGTAACACCAACTCGAGTCTTGAGTCTAGTATTAGAGAGAGTGGAATAGTCGAAAAGACTAAAAACGGAAATTTCGATTCCAGATATTTTATGCCTTATAGAGCCGTTATCCGAACAGTTAAAATTACTACGTGCGTAAGAATAGTCTTTGATGCTTTATCCAAAGGATAAAATTCAAAATCCCTCAATGAAATGTTATTGCCTGGCCCTAATATACAACCTAAATTATTATAAGGTAATCTTAATATTTCGAAAACATGAAATTGCATTTTCGGCTGATATTGAAAAGGCCTTCTTAATGATTAGCATTGACGAAGAAGATTGTAAATTCTTAAAATTTCTTTGTTTTCGAAATAATGATCCTGATTCATTTAAAATTATGCACATGAATCGTTTACCATTCGGGGTTAATTATTCTCCATTCATATTAGCTGCTAAGATAAAATTTCACATAAAGAAATATTTAGAAAGTAACCCTGATTGCTAATAGATGCTGAACTCACCGTTATACGTTGACGATTTACATCATGGAGCGAGTTCGGATAACGAAGCCTTTAATTTGTCCTCAGAATCTAGAGAAATTCTAAAGGAAGCAGGTATGAATCTTAGAAAATTCAAAAACAATTCTCCTGTTTTAGAAATATTGTGGATGAAGAATGGAATAATTACTGAAGAAAATTCAGAAAACCCATCCAATGTTTTGGTAATCCTTTGGAACACTAATCTGAGACCAGCTTCAGAAATGATAAATTCCTCTGTCACGAAAAGTCATGTTTTGCAAACTATTGCGAAGATTTACGTCTCTGTTACATTTCGCCCTTCGAAATGAGAGTTAAATGCATGTTGCAAGAAATTTGGTAACAAGCTATTAACTGGGACGAGCAGTTACCAAAAAATTTATAGGAAAGATTTCTGAAATTGTTCGAAGAGAATAACAATCTAAGAAACTTAACCATTTTACCTTTGTTGTATGTCAAATTATTCAGTTCACAAATATATATATATATATATATATATATATATATATATGTATGTATGTATGTATATATATACATATATATATATGTATGTATGTATATATATGTATGTATGTATGAATATATACTTATATCTATGTATATATATATATTTATATATATATATATATATATGTATGTATGTATGTATGTATGTATGTATGCGTGTATGTGTGTGTAGATATATCAATGCTTTTTAAGAAGAAAAATAATAATTAAAATTACGTTTCAGATTGTAAATTTTACAAGTTTATGTGTTAATTACATACTATATATATTTTGCTTTTAAAAGAATAAATTTCCAAATGCACTTATCAAAATCACATAAACTAGTTAAGATTACTTACAGTCTTTTAGAGGAGTATCGAATTTTTAGAAAAAAATTATTTACTAATAAGTTTTTTAAAATTTATTTTAGATTATCTAAAATTTTAGTCTTTTCAAAAGTTAAAAAAAATCCTTTACATATGCTGTTTAAACGAAAGAGGGGTTTTTTCCAACCGTGGTTTGCAGTGAACTTGCTGCAAGTTTGATACGACAAGTTTGCGGCAAACTTGCACAAGTATACTGTAATTGGCATGACAGTTTTGTTGCAAAGTTCGAGGTCAAGTTTGCTACAAGTTGGAGGTATGGTGACTTCGAAGTTTGAGTCGACTTGCTGCAATCTTGTTTCAAACTTCCAGACTTGTCATGCTGAATATGCTGTTAGTTTGCAGGCTTGCAAAGCAAGGGTGCTGCAAGTTTGATGCAAACTAAATTTGCTATCTGGGAGGCTTTTAGAGGAGTATCGAATTATACTACTTCCATTTTTAACTAAATTTTTTGTATGAATATATTTACAAATTAAATTTTTAGGCTGTCTGTTTAAAGACATTTCAATTTAGTGAATTTGTCGTCAATTAAAGCATTTCTACACAGGTGTTTCTTTTCTAAGGTTTAAAAGGGTAATTTTAAAAATTCGAGTGTAGAATTAAGTTGTTCCACCATAACTGAATAAATTAAATTCTTACATCTGAATACAAAATTCAAGAGGTAAGATTTAATTATTTATACTCGTGAAGTATTTTCTAAATTAGTTTACAACTTTCTCTTACTAAAATAAACTGTGATAAAAATTAGACACAAACTATACCATTCCTTAATGTACTTAACTACTAAACCTAGAAAGGAACTTTTGATAATTAAATTATTAGATGTATTGGAATAAATGGAACCAGATCAACTTGTCATAAAACTGTTCTATATATAATTTAGTAACTATTATTATATAGTTAGATCTTTTTTTATCGCTTTTATTTCAATATGTCACAACATATTGAAATAAATTTCGATTAACTATATAATATTATACCTCTGAGAAATTGAATCTGACTTGTTTATGAGTTTAAATATTCTTTGAACTTAAAAACAATCGATTCTTTTCAAAAATTTTGTAATGCACTGAATATGATTTGATGTTACAAATTAATTAACAAAACGCTAATCTCGTCCAATATTTAACACAGTTCAGCGAAACTTAATGAAAATTCAAAGCCTTTCTGCTACATTTAATTCAATTAAATATTTTGCAAAAGCATCTGTAAATATTAACGTCACATCACATATTATTCCATAAAGACATTCCTGGAAAAGAGCTTTCATTTGTGTTTTATTCCGGAATTAAAAGATCAATCTTTGCCTGTTATCGAATTCTGAATGGTGAGGGAAAATTTTGATTGCTAAATCAGTGCTTCTGTGAACCGAATTGAGCAATCATTTCAGTTTAAATTATTATTGATTTATTTTCACTTTCAACATTTATAAAGTTTGGCATATCCATCACATTATTCGCTAAATGTGTTATTGTTTAACCTAAGATATGAGATATGTCGAAATACTGTGTAGTCTGATATTTTTTGATTTGACATTTTTAATGACAACCTAGTGAAATAGAAAGACTTCTTTAAGGCTGTCTTGTAAGTTCTTTTGACAATGTGTTCATATGTATCTTCAATGTATCAATAGTGATTATTCAATAATATACTTTTAAATTATGTTATACTTAAAATGGGAATGGACATGCTGTTTGGCAACATTTGGAAGCTTATATAAAAATGTAATCCTTAAATATCAGAAGCATCGAGGTGGATAGAACGTCATCTGGGGAACCTCCCCTCCCCACGGGAGTCGGTGCTTTCTATTTGGCTGTCTTGTCAGTGGGGTCGACTAACAGTTAAGGCCCCTTTATACTATGGACCACTGTAAGCCATTATTACTGTATGGAAGAGGTATGTCTTATCGAGGTCGATGATGGCAGATGATAAAATGGCCTTGGCGAAGCATGGCTTCGGAAGCGAATTTACTCCAAAGATGAAAGGCAGCCAGCATGCGTTACCAAATTGAGCAGTAGACCCTAAGGATGTATCCAAGCGCTCTGCTCATTTAGTGGCTCAGTGATGGATGACCCGTGAATCATTCTTCAAGGATGCCTTCAGGAACTTCAGGAACAAGTATGCCTTCAGTACTGGAGTGGTGAACAACTGGCCAAAGTGTGGAGGCCACATTAGTAGACAGAAAGCAATAGGAGGATACCCAGATAGCATGCATACTTTCAGCACGTTTGATTTTTTCTGAATAATATCTTGTAATAACAAATTTGACTTTCAAAACATGCAGTAAAACTTCTGCAAGTTAGACGGAGCATAAAGCGACCACTCCTTTGCAACGCAATTTTGCTGCAAAACTGTGGCAATCTTGTTATGACGAACTTGGAGCAAGCGAAAATTCCCATCATTGCATGAGAGTTAAGATTACGAGCGCATGCGCAAACGTTTCCCGGCCAAAAACAAGAATGACAACATGGCAGACACGCCATTACGCAATCTGCTATGGATCTTTTAAAAGCCATTTATTATTTGAAGTGTGGTTATTTTTAAAGTAGCATTTCTCTATAATTTGCAACTATCTAAAATTTCTAATAAATTAAATAGATGTGTTAATTCTATTAATTCACTAAGCGATGTTTTCGTTTTCGTGCACGTGTATTGGGCCATGTTAAACCTACGTTGAAAATTTTAACTTTTAAGTGAATTTTTCTCAACTTTTCTCAATCGTAGTTTGCAATGAACTTGTTGCAAGTTTGATATGACAAGTTTGCAGCAAACTTGCACGACAAGTGTATTGTAACTTGCATTACAAGTTTGCTCAGACTTGGAGGTATGGTGAGTTCGAAGTTTTCGTAGACTTACTGCAATCTTGTTTCAAACTTGCAGACTTGTCATGGTGAGCTTGCTGCAAATTTGCAGGTTTGCGAAGCAAGACTGCTGCAAGTTTGTTTCAAATTAAATTTGTTATCTAGGTAGGAGTGCTAGGACCCACGAACTTCTTAAACTAGTAACACTAAACTTTTTTTTTAATTTACTACGTAATTTAAAAAAAAAAAAAAAAGTTTTATTTTGTATTATGAACAAATTTAAAAAGTGTAACTCATCGTGCCTAATAATCATTTTTTTTCCTTTTCATGATGATAATAATTCTGTTGTACCGTTTCAGATCACAAGATGTACCACTAGAAAGTAACTCAACGTTACTCAAGCTAATAGTTAAATTATTAGTTACCATATAAACTAGTAATTACTGAAAAAAATATATATTAATTTATGTTTATATTCATTTTTATTAGTTATCACCTAACTAGTAATTTCTGAAAAATATTGTGCATGTTAATATGTATTTATATTCATTTTTATTAAATTTCTATTTTATTTTATTAATTTTGTTATTTATTTTTTATATGTTTTTTTTTATTTTTTTAAGTTATAATTTTAATTTATCAGTCACAAATTGTTAATGTTCCTTTCAATTTACTGTCAATAATCCCCCAAGAAATGTAGATTATATTCATTTAGCCAAGTGGAAATCTTAATTTCCAAATGTAGTGAATACAGTTATAAGTTTATAAAGAAAATTAATGTAAAAAGGTTATTTGTTTTTTTTTATCTAAGTTCTTTTATTTTTCAAAATCCTACAACTGCTGATATTAATTATTCTTAATTATATATTTAAATATTGAAACAGGTACTTCCTTTCATTTAGAAACCTTTAATGCCGAAACCGAGGGCTGAACGCGAAGGGGTTAGTAAAGTAATAAAATGTATTTTAGTTCATAGCAGTGGAGTTTTCCCTCTTATCTTGTAATAATTGGTCATAATTGTAATAATTCCATAAATTTGTTAGTATTTTCTATCTACTTTGTTCCAATTTCAGCCTTTATATATATTTTTTTATCAGGATATCTGTACCATTTAATTTATCCTGAGAAAGCATTAATAGTACCTTACCAGTTTTATTCTGAAAATTATGTTTTCCAAAAATTTTTAAATTCTTTCGATCTTGTTCAATATTATTCTAATTTTTCGGCTTTTTTCGTACGGATGTCACTGGCCACAAAAATCTTTTATGTTTTTCTATCCCTAAACTCTCTACTCTCTAGTTTTGTGTTATGAACTCACGAATCCACCCTTCTATCTCTTTGCTCTTTTATGTGTTTATTTTTCGCTCGTTGTCATTTTTGTGCTTACTGTCGTTTGTACAGAAGCCTCTGGATTGAAGGGCTCGGCCCATATGGTCCAGTTGCATCACCACCTTTGATGCCTTTGATATTCTAAAACAATGAACTCATTCGTATTATCTCTTTTCACTATGCTGTTTGGAACACTATTTAGTCACTACACCATGTGAAGGCTTGGCATGTTCGGTAGAGCACCCGCCATTTTCTATTCCCGCGAAGGCATAAATTCTAGATATTTTTTAATTTGTAATATATGCATCTTTTGAGTTAAGCTATTATTTTTCGATGCTGTTAAGTCTCTTTCTAATTTTTAATTTTTAATTTTCTTATTTTTAATCTTTTATTTTCTTATTTTATTTAATTTTAAAAAGTTTTTATTATACATCATATATTTGTTTTTTTATTACTGTTGTGATGTTCTTGCCCAATAAATATTTTGTGTTTTTCTATCCCTAAATTTTCTACTCTTTAGTCATTGTGTTATGAACTCACGAATCCAAAATCCTATCCCACTCTTTTATATTTCAGTTGTTTTAATGCTCTGCTCGTTGTCAATTTCACGACTAACTGTAAGAAATCTCTGGATTAGAGGGCTCGACCCAGGAAATTCAGTTGTCCTATAACCTTGTAGACCTTGTAATGAACTCATTAATAAGCTCTCGAACTACAATCACACTAATATCGGTAATAGAAAAAGGCCTAAGGCATTTTCTGCTGAAAAACTAGTGTCTTTTAAAAGACATAAAAAATCTTAAAAACTATACGAAAGAAAATTAAAATCTCTAAAATGTGAGAAAAAAATATCATAAAACTAGTTTTAAATTGGACATCTTTATTCTTCCTTCACAGTCATTTTTGCAGTTGTGCTAGAACAATTTTCATTGGTCATCTCATTGGTTGAACTAATTCTAATCCCATGTTTTATCAAAATTATTCTCTTCGGAATGAGATTACTTTTTGAACTTGATGTCGCTGACGACAAAAATATCGATTATTTCTATCCCTAAACTCTCTCCTCTCTCGTTATTTTGTGTTAACTCCCGAACCCACTTTTATATATACTTTCAATTATTTTTAGTTTATTTCTCTCGTTCGTTGTTATTTATACGCACCGAAAATAATCTCAGGATTCACAGGCTAACCCCATATAATCCTGTTAACTAGCATCTTGCAGGTCCTGAAGGATTCTGAATTTATTATGTTTGTTGTTTGTTTAAGTAAAAAAAAAAATACATAAGCTTTTTTTAATTCCTTTTTTTACACCTGTATATGACATTCGCATTCGTATATAAAAGTATACTTATCGTTATATATATTTATATATATATTTATGTATATTTATCGTTATATATATTCATATATATTTATATGTATTTATCGTTACATATATTTATATGTTTTTATCGTTATATATATCCATATCGTTATATATATCCACCGTTATATCGTTATATATATCGTTATATATATACTCATTTAATTAAACAATAACAGTTTTCTACTACACCAGTCACCTTCACCAGTCACTACACTAGTCCAGTCACCTTCATGTGACCACCTGTCAAAATCTTGAATAATCACCTTTCGCAGAGCAGACCACTGCGAGACGAGAAGGAAGAAGAGTGTCAATTATGTTCCTGGGCGTGTTCAGTGGAATCTTAAGCAATGCCAATTCTAATGTCTTGGCCATAATGAGGCGGGTGATGATCTATGGTGCGAAAAACCCGATCGTGGTGGTGCCACATATTATCGATTAGGTTCAAGTCTGGGGAATTTCCTGGTGAAGGGAATGCGTTAAAAATTTTCTGATGTTCCCCTAACCACGCACGTACATTACAATCTTTATGACACGTCTTATTGTCCTGCTGGTAGACGTGATCATCCTCAGAAAAAACAATTCGCATGTAGGATGAATGTAGTTTGCAAGGATAGATATTTACTTGTGTTGATCCATCATGACTTCCACAGTGTTGAGTGAACCCCGAGAATACCACTAAAACATTCCCCAGATCTCTCAGGCTTGGAACCTCCTCCGGCAACAGTTGCAGGGAGTATGCTTTCTAGACGCTACACGCCGTATCTGCCTGATTGTTCATAAAACGTGATTCATCTGAAAAAGCCACCTGTCTCCACATAGTGGAAGTTCAGTAGCGGTACTGGCAAGCAAATCCCAGCCTTCGTTGCCGATAAGCAAAAGTCAGTATAGGTGCGTATCACTCTTTTCCCCCATTCCTCTGCAGATATTCAACAAAGCTGGGGGAGGCGGGGCCCGAGAAGAGAGGCTTCGATTTTTACAAATTTTCCTTAAGTTTATCTCCTGATTATACTTTTACTAAATAAAATAGAGCTTCAAAAAAGGTTTCTATGAAAAACTTGAAGATTAAAAAAATAAATAAATAAATAACTGTGTGTTTCAAATTTTCTAATTCTTTATTTCCGAGTATTTATAAAGAGACAAATAAAGAAGTAGAGCTCTTTTCTTCAGTTCAAAAATTTAATTGTCTTTTAAAAAAGGATTTTGATTGAAAAATTAAAATTTGAAAAATAATTAAGAAATAAGGTATCTCTAGCAAAAAACAAACAAATAAATAAATAAATAATTGTGAATTTGCCATCTTGGGATAATTTCTCCATTGATTTAACATTAGCTTCCTAAAATCGGAGGCTCACTCCAGCGCCGTCTTAATACATAGGGATTGTATTGACGAGCAAGTACAATGCAATTGTCATCCAGAAAATTTTTTTTATTATGATTCCCGATTGAGATGACTACGGAATGATGGTTATTATGTTAATTATATTTTAATAATGCTTTAAATTGATAATCTGTTTTTCTTTTTAAGGTTTAGTTTTGTTAATGTTGTGTTTCAAATATGCCCCGTGACCGCCGCCATTTTTTTTTTTTTTTTTTTTTTTTTTTTGTGATCTTTCAGAAAACACGCACCGCCACCATGTTTTTCTACTTGGAAATTTTTCAAATCACGCGTTTTTCTGTTGGTCGCCAAAAAAAAAACATGACAGACGGGACCGGCGTCTATAATGCATCTGTACACATGCATTATAGACGCCGTGTTTTTTTTCTCGCCAAACTTGGCGATTTTATGGGGCCATGACTGGGTTGCTGTATATACCCTTACTTTGGTTGGGGGATATGGAAGCTCCGATATGTTACTGCATCCTATTGATGCACGTGATTTTTGACATCATTACCCGGCACTATATGAAAATTTGCTGTTCTTAACCCTCCGAGTGGAACACATCTAGGAAAAAATTCTCCAAAATACGCTAATGTCAGTGGCCAAAGAGTTCTATGATTTTTACCTTCCCCCTTTGTTGACTAGAATGGAATATGGAAAATCCACCCTCGTTATTGTTCCTTTACTCCTGGTTATATATAGATATATAAATATATATTATAGATTGTTAATTTTTAATTCACATAAAGCTCGTCAAGTCTGGAGTATTATCCCATAAGAAATAATGGATTCTAAAAGTACAAATAGAAATATTCTTTTGGAGACTTATTTATATTTTGTTTACGAAAGTCATCCAAGATATTTAAGGGGTGCAATTAGAGATACATCTGTTACCGCAAACGAAATACTTCGAAATAGAGATTTACAAAACCATGAAAAGCTATCAGCGTCTTTGTGCCTCAGGGAGTAAGGGGTGCATCCCTCAATAAATGTCAGTGAAAGAGGGGTGCAGTTCCTAAACAATAGACCTCACCCTCCTACCTCAAAACTCCAGGGGAGAAAGCACTGGCAAAATTGTACATTACATGAATTTTCGGAGCGTTTTTGGAGGTCGAAAATTGTACGTTTTGAAGCCATCATCGGTTTGGCGGAATTGTACGTGCAAACCGCTTAGAGGGTTAATCTTCTTAGCTGTTCTTTTTGTTCCAGATGCGGAGTGGTAAAGTGTCACCTAGGTTAGGTAAGTAATTTAGGTATGGCGGGTGTTTCCAGATATTTGCAACTTAGCTGCTCTTTTGGTTTACATTCGCCTAGATCAGGTTCAATTTTTTTTATTTGTTCTTATCATTTTTTGGGAATTAGTATTTTAGTTATGGTGGGTGTAGTTATTTGTTTCTTACTATTTTTATTCTAAATCAAACAAGATGTTTTGGTTTGGAACATTTTGTTTTTCTTCTTATCATGTTCTGGGATTTAGTTAATTTAGTTCTGACGAGTGAAGTTATTTCGGTTTTGAAAGTATTAAAAAGTGTTATTGTTTATTATTGTTTATTTGTTACTGTTTATTTTGCATTTCTTTTATTACAAGGGGTGGTTGACTGGGGGGGAACCCCCCCTCACATTTTAGAATTTTCATAATATTAGTGCTTATTAAAATGCTATATATTGTTTTTATTCTGTTGACACATATCATAAATATTACTAATCTGTTATTTATTTTTTAAATAACGTAAAAATGATTATTATGCTAATTTTATTTTAATAATGCTTTAAATTGATAATCTGTTTTTCCTTTTAAAGCTTAGCTTTGTTAATGTTGTGTTTCAAATATGCCCCGTGATCGCCGCCATGTTTTTTTTTTTTTTTTTTTTTTTTTTTTGTGATCTTTCAGAAAACACGCACCGCCACCATGTTTTTCTAATTGGCGATTTTTCAAATCACGAGTTTTCCTGTTGGTCGCCAAAAAAAAAAAAAAAAAACATAGCTGACGGGACCGGCGTCTATAATGCATCTGTTCCACGGTTCTTAACCTTATTGTAAAACCGGGCTGAAAAGACTTTCGCTTCTCACTTCCCTTTGGCCTTGCTTCAGCCCCACACGTAAACTCTGTTGCTAGCTACATTCAGTCACACCTGGACACTCTGGAAGAATGGTTTATTAAATGGAAAATTAAAGTCAACCCCTCTAAATGTAATGCTATATTTTTTACTCGTACTTACAAAACTCCCCCTAGATTATATCTACTCGACGAGGCAATTAACTGGGAAAACTCAGTAAAATATTTAGGTGTCATATTAGATAAAAAAAAAACTAACCTGGCGTCCTCACATTACGGAAGTCAAAAATAAAATGATAGGAAAATTAGAAAATTTAAAAATGCTTCTTAATAGTAAATACTTAAATAATAAAAATAAAATTTTTTATATAAAACAATAGTTCTTCCTACCGCTCTTTACGCAGCTCCGGTCTGGTCGTTTGCCGCGAAGTCTAATATGAATTTAATTGAAAAAGTACAAAACAAATTTATGAGGCGTGTTAGAGGCGCACATCTATATTTATCCAATGAAGTAATAAGACGCGATTTCAATATGTTAACGTTCAAACAATCTTGTGTTAAAGCATCCCAAAATTTTTACAATAGCCTCAATAGTATTCCAAATGAAATAATAGCTGAACTTCCGGATTACGATCACAATAGCCCTTCTAAGTTACGCCGGCCTCGCGCCGCTCTGATTTCCTGACAATAGATATCCTACCTTAATCTTTTCCTTTCTGTGCTTATTACTTCATCCCCTCCCTTTTATGTTGTAACGTAAATGTGTTGTGATGTGATGTGGAAAAAAAATAAAAATAAAAAAAAATATATATATATAAAATAATAAAAATAAAAATATTTATGTGCATTTTTTATTATGGAGCAGAAATTGTACCTAACCGTGTTTGATGTTTTTATTTAGATCGTAAGACTCCATCTAGTGTAAAACCTAAAACTGCCTATTAATTATTTATTTTCTTTTCAGGGTATTAATACTTTCTGTTGAGTATTTGCAGGTATAGGACCACAACCACCAGCCCTTACGATTTCTCTTACCCACCTTTTAATGACCGGCATCTAAATTACTCCTTTCTAAATTTAAAATTGCATTTTTTCTTAACAGAGCTCACCTCGCTTACTTTCTACCTTAAGATCGGGGATAAGGCCTTCTGGCTAAGGAGCCCCATAACCGCCCGTAACTATCGGGGAGGCGCGTTCCCTTTCGCCCCTCCTCCCCTCTTGACTGTCATAATCCAGGGAAAATTGAAAATACTGTAACTGCTAAAACTGTTAGTTAACCCAACAAGCGCTAAGACTTTCCCGTACCGAAAAGTTTCACTGTATCTTCAGTTTTGATTTAATATTTTATGTTCTTCATTCTAGTAGAAATGTTGTTAACAATGCTAAGTAATAAAAAAATCGAAGCCTTTATAACTTTCGGCTTTTTAATTATTTTTTTAAGTTTCAGGTATTAATATTTGATCGGAGTGTTTAATAAGTGTCGTAATTGAAAATTTGTATTTACATATAATAAAGCTGCTTTTAAAATACTATCAAAGTATGATTTAAATATTATTTATCTTTAATTTTCATCATATTTATATCTTTTATTTTCATCATAACCATAATTTTCATATCGTGATTTTCAAATTTTAATTTCTTGCATTTTATATATTTTAATAACTGTGTTCAAAACAAAACATTGATGTTTCAATTTTAGGTATTGATATATAGTAGTAATATGATAAATTTTGATGGAATAACTATTATTTTACAGTTTTTTCAGCACAATATTAACTTTTTATCAATAAGGTTTTTTATCAATGATCTTAGTGCAGTAATATTTACATCATAATTTTCATCAGTTACATCAATTTTATGCATTACATCATAATTGTAATGCATAAAATATATCTGTAAGAGAATGCAACTTATAGAAACCCAGAAAATTCATTTTTGAACAATAAAATATAAAATCCATACTCTTGTACGGGTGATAAAGAGAAAAATTTAATGAAGGCATTGATTTCAAGAATATTTAAAAGGTTATATCCTTATAATACTATTATAGATGGTTTTTTATAAAAAAAAATTGTAAATGGTTACAAAAATTTGTTTATTAGTTCTTGGCTTTCACTTGCTGTCTATCCATCTAAACCTGTTAATAGTAAAGTGCTGAAGAGTATTATATTAAAAGAACATTTGTTAATTCCATTTAATCTTTATTGGCCGGTGTGCCAAACGCGACTTTTTGAGAGAATTGTACTTTTGCGATCTCCCCGGACCATTAAAAGTTTCTGCTGATTATTTGATTATTATGATCTTGAGATTCACAAAATGGTACTTAATTTAAAAAAAAAAAAAAAAAAAAAAAAAAAAAACAAAAAAACTTTACATGATCTAATAAATAGAATATTTGATTCCTTCCCCATATTTTACATATTGATACCATGTTTTTGTATGTTACTATGCTTATGAAAAATTAAATAAATTTAATTTTAATCAGTCTTTTGATTCAATTTTTAGGGTTTTTTTTTTATAAATGCCTCACTTAGATATGATAAAGTTTCAGCTACATACACTGTTGAAAAATTGTGTACTTAATATAATGTCTTGTTTTTTATATTGTTAAATATCAATTTGCATGCATGAATTGAGCAACAAAGAGTCAGGTGGTTCTGATGACACCCCTGCTAATTTGAGCAGATAATACAGCATGGTATAATGCTGGGGGACTCATAGCCTTTGCATGTAAATTTGCTACTTATATGTAAAATATGCTATCTCATTAGGATTCTCAAAAAGTGTTGCATATATGGTTGAAAACTGTTATTAATGAAGGTGTTGAAAATTACAGATATTATTTACTCTGTTATAGCTCTACCCTCTAAAAGGAAAGAAGATAAGAAACAGAAACAATCTGACAGTTTATTTAAATATTTTTAGTGTTCTCTTATTGATTTTTTATAGCATTGAACTGTATATATATTGTAAAAAATCCTATGTTACCAAAAAATTTTCATGTATATTTTTTATATTTTAATAAAAAGAACTTGCACAAGTAAACTTTTTCTTTCGTGACAAACTATAATTCTATAGGAAATTTATATCAGTGAATTTATTATTGCTCAATTTAAATTGATACTATTAATTAATTACTTTACTTTTTACTGTTACTTATCTACTGTAAATATTACTTGTTCACTTAACTCGTGATTTGATAACTATGGAAATTTTAAATATTTATAAAAATGTATAGTCACAAATTAAGGACTTATCACTTTAATCAATAAACTGTTATACAAACATAACAACAATATAAAATTCAAGAAAAAAAGTAATGCTTAGCACTTTCAGGTCAACCAATATCATGCAAAGAGATTTACAACAGACAACCTATCATCATTGGTCATTATATTAGCACAGAGCATATTTAATGTTGCTATGTATTTAATCAGATAGCATAAATCAGTTTAAAACATTAGTTACAATAAAAACTCTTTTACATTTTCAGGTTTTGGTTCCTACTAACAGTACAGGGTTCATACAATTGAAGTATTAATTACTTTACACTGATTTAATAGGCGAGACAAACTGAAGTGATTAAAAAAATGATGCATCGATATTTTCAGCCTCAGCAATAACAGAGGCACTTATACAACGAAGGAGTTTTTCTAGGCTGCATTAACTGTGATTGCAGGGTTGAATGGGGTACCTTGTCCGAAAGCGTTATCAGCTGTTATTAGCCTATTAAATTCATGATCAGTATCCAATCTTTAAGATGATAAACAATAAAATAAAAAATGCAGGTATCAAAATATGGTGAATAAATTTATTGCTACGTCCTCATCAAGTTGTAAAAAGTAATGTAAAACTGAGAAAAATAATTTAACAGATTACAAAAAGCATTTGTTTTACATTAATGAAAATACTGTATCCGACACTATTAGATAAAAGTGAATATTATTAAAGTTAAAAATTAGATTAATTTAAACTGAGGAGACGAAGTAATCAAAAATGAAACGAATAGTTTCTCATCTACGTAACTTGAAGACTACAATAAAGAGACAATAACGGTTAATAAACAATCCCATTCAATTTCCCATCAATCTTGGAAAAGATTGGTTAGGTAGTGATACCTGGAGTATTCGGTATATGTTAAAACCTGGTTACGTAGGATATAATACGGATATAAGAAGATGAGCTTACATTAAAATTAAACTAAATAATCAAGAATTAAATAAATTAAGGCACTGTCCTCAATAATAATAACAATATAAGTATAATAAAGTGAAAAGGGGGAGAAAGTATAGAGAGTGTTTACATAGGAGCCACATAGGACTAATTGGCAGCAGTAGCAACACCTCCTAGGGAGAGAAGGCCTGAGCACACTCACTGTGACGTCACGAGATTAGGCTGACTATCAAAGCCATTCAGTTGAAGCTGTAGTTTTAACGGCAACAAAAAAATTTGATTTATTATTTACTGACGATTATTTATAGCAAAATTTCAGTTGTTTTGATTAACATTAACCGTTCTCAGACACTGAATGTATTGCTTTTTGTTTACTCACTCTATCAATTACTCCTAAAATAACACACATTTGTAAAATATATACACTCTAAAATTTGAATTCTCTAATAAAAAAGAATTAACTCAAGAACAAATTATAATCTTTCCAGATTTTCACAATAACACCTATCATCCCCATAATCAAGATATTAACATACTTAATTTAAAATATGGATAGTGCATTAAATGTCAAATGGAGAGTTATAAATTATTTTTTAAAAAACAACACTTATTTAAATATGTTTATAGTTTTAAAATAAAAATAAAACATCCTAGAATTTTATTATTTATGCTTCTTCTACTACTTAGAAATACATTCATAAAATTTAAAGAAATTTTTACATTTAATCCAGGAAATATATTTAAAACTATTTCATCTAACTTCAAGTAGAAAAATTTCCCCCAAGTTTTGAAGATCAAAACCCCAAGTAAACACTGTACTAAATAAGGTAAAAAAAAATACATTTAAATGAAATTTTATTTCTCGAAAACAAAACAAAATCAGAATTTTTATTTTACATTTGATGTTAAAATTAAACACGAGAATGAAAATTTCATTATTGATTAACAGAGTAATAATTCTATTAGTAGAATATTAGACTTTAACTTTATTTCTTTACACTTGATAACTTGATACATACACAATGAAAATACACATAACATACTTAAGAAAATTTGTTCCAGATATATTAAAATCATTTACAATATACAACCTATGAGTATTAACCTAAGTAATTAATACATCAAATATATATTTTAAGTCAGTAAAAACACAGGGAAAGTTATACTGAACTCTTTTGTTGAACTTTGTATTGTTAAAAAACACTGATAGAGATAAATTTTTATCAATACAAACGGAAGAAGTTATTTATGGATTTGGTAACTATATGTGCAAAGAATATATTAATCTTCATATCCAAAGATATCCAACAATTATACAGTTTGTATTGGGATACACAAATTGAAAGTTCTGAGACAGAATTGAAAATATATTTGGATTTTTCCACAAATTCTAAGCTCTCTTCAATGGCTTTTGATAATACTTTTTCCTCTTTCCTAACAAGAGACGGTACAGTATTTTAGTATGTTACAAACAAAACGGTTTTTTATGTTATAAAATAATTATCTAAACAGAAATTCACTATACTTATTAAAGTATTAAAAGGGTTATATCCAAATGTCAACTTCATTAATATATAATATATAATTACTTTATTCTTTTAGTTGCTTTACAAATGAAAATACAAAAATTTCAACCGTCTATACAGATAGGAATATTTGTCAAATATCAAACATTAATCAATTTATTATCAAAATATCTAATTTTAAATGACGTTTTAATGATATAAAAGTTAATACTACATTATATTTTGAACTGTTTCTTTTAACTCAATTTAGAAAAAAATACAATATTTAACATGTTTTTTAGCATAATTTTAATTAAGTAGTTAATTCTAAAGGAATTGTAGTATTGCATTGTAAAATTTGCTAGTATTATTTATTTATGACAAACTGCGTTTTAATAGTTGAATAATTTTTAATATATATGTTTAAAAAACAAAGAATATTCTTATTTATTCATCAAATTTCTTCATATAAGTTAGTCAAAACAAAAGTACTGTCTATAATCTAGAGTAATTGTAAAAAAAAAATCTACTTTTTAAGTAGGGGTTTAATCTTATATCTTATGCTTAAAAATTGTAAATAACTATAGACTTTACTTACATGACAATTCTTTTTCACAGTCAGGCTTTTCTAGAAATCGAAATAATCCACTTTTGTCCCAAAATTTCTTTTCTTCGAAACGAGAAAACTGATTTTTTGTTACGTTCGGAATCATAATTACTTTTACAAATAAGAACAATACATTTATACGGCATTATTAAAAAAAAATTAACCGAAATATACAGAAATTGAATTCGCACACTCAGAGCAAGCACAAATGAATTCTCATATCCCCCGTTCTGGAAACGAATTCCGCGAACATTGCCAATACGCACATTCCTGACATATATGTTGATTTTGCATTTGGCGACGGAAATAATTGGAAAAGTGATAACTTGGAAGTTTCTGGTCAGAGTTACAGAATGTTGTCAGTCTAATGCCACTACGTCATCACATTTTCTGGTAAACTGTGCTCAGGCCTTCTCTCTAGGAGGTGTTGGATAGGGCCGATTCTTATTCTAATATAAAATATATGTACTGTCGGACACCACCGTACATATGTTTTATAATAGTATAAGAACCATTACTTTTAATTTGGAGAGTTCTATTGCTAAGAAAAATCTTCACTGCTTGCAGATTGTTTTCAAATTTAAAGTTGAGAAAGGGATTCCTAATGTTAAAGGTACGCTGTACACTTGTACATCAAATAAATATAATTTGTCACACATATAAATAGTGGTAGATACAATTGTATTCCATAATAAATATTTTAGGTTCGTTGCAATGAGGAATTTGCACATGTGGGGGATTCGAACAACTTAGTGTTTTTCTGATAATTTCAAACTCGTAAATTCCAAAAATGTTCTTAAAAATATAAAAAACTGGGTCCATCATTAAAAAAATTAATTTTAAAGTTAAGCGAAAATCATGTGACATGAAAACGCTCCGTGATTGGTTGTGATGTCATCGTTCATGCAGACCAATATTTTTGTATTGCTTTTAAGCGCGCACTATTTTCCGATTTTGTTTTTGCAAGTTCCTGAGATTTTCTAGCTATCAAAATTTATTTTTATTTAAACCTGAAGGTTTATTTTATCGATCTAGATAGCTTAGTTATCTCAATTTGTCATAAATGTCTCTTCTACCTGGATTTACCAAAGGACAGTCAGACAACCTCCCGAAAATTAACAGCATGTCAAGGTTTTCGTTCTTGGGGAAAAAAAAACCCCGGATTTTATGGGAGCAGAAATACGGGGAACTAAAACCCAACGGTATGTAAAATCAGTTATATATTTATCCAATTTTACTTAACATGTATTAATATTTTATTCATGCTAATCACAGCTTCTATTTGTAGATATAGACAAGTCAAATAAATATACATATATCATATACACACATTTGTAGTAGCATCGCTTTTTATAAATAGAGATAGATGCAATATATTAAAATAAAAATTAGAGAAGGTATTTATTGTGAGACCGGGACCTTTAGCCTTCGTGCCAAAGATCCTTAATAATGTGTACTGTTAAAATAAAAAACGAAATAAATCTACCAAAAAAATTATTAAAAATATATAAAAATGTAAGAAAAAAGTTTTAGAATGTTTAAAATTTGCCATACACCACTTTTCGTACGTTAAATTATTTTTATTATTCCATGTGTATTGCTCTCACATCCTCCGTACTATTATGGTTTTCTGCTCTCCTGTTGAGGGTGGAGCCTAATATTTAAATCAACGCATCGTTTTCTTACTCTAACAAATACTTTATTTTGCCTTATACAACCGTGGACGTGTTGCATGGTCGTTAAGTACGCCTTCTGCATAGTATCATCAAGGTCAAGGTAATTGGGTTAACGGGTGCTAGCGAAGTGTTCTATTCCCGAACGATACAAAAATTTAGAATTTAATTTAAATTGTTAAACAATTGTTTTTTTATGTTAATTTATTCTTTTAGTAACCAACGCGTTAGTCCTAATTTTCGGATAATTAGACTGTAACCTTGACAGTTTAATTATGGTTTTAAAACATTTATAAAATTTTTTGCTTTTTCAAAATAAATTTTACAATTCTTTCGATTTTGACATTTTAAACAATAAAAAATTTTTGTTTATTTTGTACGGATGTCATGGCCGCACAAAAAATATTTTATGTTTTTTCTATCCCTAAACATTTCTCTCGAGTGCTATTATGAACTCACGAATCCACCCTTCTATTTCTTTGCTCTTTTATGTGTTTATATTTTCGCTCGTTGTCATTTTTTGTGCTTACATGCCTCTGGATAGAAGCCTCTGGATTGAAAGCCTTCGTGTTGCAAAAAGTAGATCGTAGCGCTCCAAAAACCAAGAAAAGAAATTTAAAATCATTAAAAGGCTTTACTTAATTATTTATGCTTTTTTAAATAGCAATACAATTTAAAATATTAAATTTTTAAAGTAATATTCATTATATATAATTTTAAAAATCGTTAAATAATAACATATAAGTACTTTTATAATTTTTTTCAAATTGGTCACCAATTTAAATCAAAAATATCACTGTGAATTGATTCACATTAAAGAAGAAGTATGCATCTTTGAAGAAAATATTTATTAATATCTTAAAAATACATAAACTTATCCCCTCCCCCCGAGTATTTATTAGATAAGTATATGCTTTAGATATTTATAATATGTTTTACGATATTTATATGCGATTATCAAACATTTATTGTAGTTGAACTCTGTAATAATAACTCGAAAATGAGCAATTTTAAAAGTTAAATAGCACTGTTAAATCAACAGTTTCTTTTAAAGGTATACAAAAACAATGTATATTTTTATATACTTTACTTTTTTTCTAAACTAGTAATATTTAAACAAAAGCAAGCATTTATTTACCTAAAAATGATCTTCCCAAACCCATAGAGATATTTTTTATATGATAATTTGGGGTTTAATTTCTCATCCCTTTTCATCGCAGTTGTCCAGATTTACGTGTATGTGGATCTTTGGAAACGCTGAAAAAATATCTTCTCATTGGCAATTACTTGCTGTATTTTGACAGAGTGGCACAATAAAATATATATACTATGATTTTAATGCCAACCCATAAGTAAAAAGCCAGACATAGTAACTAAAAGAAACAAATACTTTCACAGAAACAAGACTCGCCTTTTAACATGTAAACAGCATAGGCGGTCGGTGTCTACATGAACGATGACGTCATAAACTCGGCGGAGAAAAAGTATCGTTTTTGAGAGACATTAAAGAGTCCGCTATAAAACCCATCAGAAATCACTCATTTGGCCCCCAAATGAAAGAAAAATAGCTACTGTCCTGCTTACTTTTTTGTCTTCTATCGTTTAAAATCAAAATTAGAAAACGTGAAAATTCCTCATTGGAAATGAATAATGGTTTTGATAATAAGATAAGCATTGCTGACTTATGTTTGTTTTACAACCGTCCCTCTGAAAAAGACATAGAACAAAAGCTTTTTAACTCATAATGAATTCGCATATTAAATGTTTTAAAATACTCATTTCTAATAGATTTTGAATGTTAATTCATTCAATAATACATAATATATATATATATATATATATATATATATATATATATATATATATATATAATATATAATATCACATATCTCACCACATTCATATCAAAACCAGTTATCCTGAAACATCGTAATCCTAGTATTGTCAAATGCAGTATCATAGCAAAAGTGGTGCGAAGGTGCCACCAGTTCAGAAGCGGCAATTTGAAGCAGCCGGTGAAGTCGCGGTCTTAGAATAAGTATTAAAAGCATACACACGCACGAATTATATATATATATATATATATATATATATATATATATATTATATATGTCACGGTCTTTACTAAACGACACTAGAGTCCTGAGTACATTGTCTTCCTTTATTTAAGTCTCAGATCACACTACTCAATTATCATCTGCAATGGCAGAGCATATTGGCGCCCAACTTCTAACAAATTCAGGCGTAACTGCTCCGAATAACCACAGCTCTGCCCATGGAATGTGCATACTGCTCTCTGCTCAGATCACTGCGCGTGAGCCGTATTTATGTGGCTAACTCTTCAAGCCACTTCACTCTCATTAAAAGAATCCCTAATTAAAATCTCTGTGGGAAATCCCCCGGCGAACTAACTGTAACCGTTACAAACGAACTCAGTGTCGGTGTTAACCGCGAATGTGTAAATAGTCGAGATGAACTCTCGCTAGCCTTTCTTTTTAAATGTACATAATTTTCTGTAATTCCTTTTAAATGTATATAAATTTAATTCTTTTTCACCAATGTATTCGAGCCATTTAATGCCAAACACGGAATCAAAGTGTTTATGCTAGAAAAAAACAGCCCGGCCCGGAACAAATGGACGAGAAGCAGCACCATCGGAATTTTGGAGGTAAGGCCTCTTTGCTTTACCTGTTAATTTAATTGTGCTGTATTCTCTTGTGGTCTTTTACTACAACTGGCATCCCTGCCGGGATTCGGGCTAATATTGAAAATTATTGATTTTTAAACACTTTTGAAATCGAAATCGAAACTTTGTAGTTAAAAATGGCTGATGATGAGATTGCTCGAATAAAAAAGAGAAGGGGAATAATAAGAACGTCGGTTACTAAGCAGATCAAAATTATAGAAGCCGAATTAAGTAAAGAAACAATTTTGGACACTTTAGAAGAATCTTTAGAACTTTTGATTGAACACGCTAAAGAACTAGAATCGCTTGATGGGGAATTGCAGAAAATTATAGATCCTAAAGAAATTGACGCGGACATAAATACATCAATCGAATATAAGGAAAAAATAATTACTTGTAAATTTAGAGCTCGAAAGAAAATACACGCATTATCAGAATCGAAAACGAAATCTGCCAAAATTACACCCGATACCAGTCTTAAGAATTCATCATTAGAGAATGAGTTTCAAGATAAAATGCAGATTAAATTACCCAAGCTCTCTATTCAGAAATTTTACGGCGAAATAAGCCAATGGCTTAGTTTTTGGAATTCATTCGAGTCTGCGATACACAATAATGCGTCTTTAGACAAGACAAGTAAATTTAATTATTTGAAGGCCTATTTGGGTGGAACTGCTCTTCATACTGTTGAAGGTTATGCTATAACGCCGGAAAATTATGACAACGCCATTTCTTGTCTAAAAGAAAGATTCGGGCGATCAGAAATTTTGATAAACCAACACATTTCAAATATTTTGGCTATCCCACCATTGAAAAATTCAAGTGATATTAAATCATTTCGAAAGCTTTATGACAGAATTGTAACCGAAACTAGAAGTTTAGAAACTTTAAAAGTCAAACCAAATGATTATTCGGCTGTTTTATGCCCAATGTTATTGAAAATGCTCCCTCATGATTTACTTTTGGAGTTTAACAAAGAAGTGCAAAATTCGAATTATGAAGTAAATAAATTAATAGCATTTTTATCAAAGCAATTGATTGCACGAGAAAGGTCATCCCTTTCGAAAACCGAAAATCAGAATACTTTCCCAGATCGCAGACAGCATTTCCGCTATGAGGAACAAAATGAAAAAAGTAAAACAACTGCCGCCGATCTTTTCAGTTCTGAATTGAGAGGCAATAACTTTTCGCCATGTGTGTTTTGCAGTAATTATCATGAGTCAGCGGACGATTGCTTACATGCTTTAAATTTAACTATTGATGAAAGAAAAAATATCCTGGTTAAACGTGGCGCCTGCTTTCGTTGCACTGGAAAGCATTTGAGTAAACAATGCCAGAAACGCGTTCGTTGCAAACACTGCAATAAAAGGCATTTATCGATTTTATGTTTTTATTCAAACAATAAAAAGAAAGATGAAATTTCTAATGTAAGCACTGATGTAAAAACCTGTGAAAATAGTGTGTTGACGAACAGTTCTTGTTCAAAGGAAGTTCTTTTACAGACTTTAATTGTATGCATTAATGGGAACAACTCGAGTAATTTTTTGAGGATAATTTTAGATTTAGGTTCACAAAAATCCTACGTCAGTAAGTATGTGGCTGAAAAAATGAAATTAAAGTGTATTGGAGAGGAAACAATTACTCATGGGTTATTCGGAGGAATAGAGAAAAGTGAAAGGCATAAGAAATACTCTATTAAGTTAAGCAACATAGATAAGAGTTTCACTTTTGAAATAGAAGTAATGGATCAAAAGAAAATATGTGCCCCTATTCCTAAATTGAAAAATCTTGAATGTATTGAAGAATTGAAAGAGTTAGGAATATTTTTAAGTGATATTGCCATTAATGAAAACTGTTGCTTATTTGAAAATAATCCAAACGAAATTCATGCTTTGCTAGGAGCAGATTGTGCCAGTAAACTATTAACTGGGGAAGTCAAGCATTTATCAAATGGGATGCTGGCTATGAGAACGAACTTAGGCTGGACAACTCTAGGAAATTCGGGGGAGGAAAAAACGAAGAATTCTAACATTTTGTTATCGCTTCATACAACTAGCTTTGACATATCTGATTATTGGTCTCTTGATACAATTGGCATTCGTGACCCAGGGACTAAGATGTTAAGGTCAGATCTTGAAAGGGCAACAAAAGATCATTTTCTTCAGACTGTTACTAGTGCTACGCCGCTGCTCGGCGTTACTGAGCCGATCCCTTTTACTTTAAATATTATTTTTACTCATTTAATTCTTAATAATATATTTTATTTTAATTGACCTTAAATCCATAAGGTTACCCAGGTTCAACCCTATCGGCTCAGGTTAATTAATTTCATTAAGACATCAAAAGGAATTTAGATAAAAAAAAAAGAATTTATTAATTATTTACATATGTACAGTAAATTGTATTATAACTTGTCACTGCTTTTTAAAAAATAGTAAAAATAGAACTTACCCCACTGCAGAGAAAAGGACATCTTTTTTTCAGCCAAAAATAGTATCACTCCAATCAAACTTAAAGAAGAAAATTTTACTATATATATTCTATCTCATCTAATCTAAAAATCTCATCTCCTATCTAAAATCACTAACTAACTCGATGCAAAAAAAAAATATCGCAGAATATTTTCTGCGAGAATTAAAAAGCTATCTCCATCCTTAAAGAATCTAATCTAATAATCTCTCATCATCCTATATATATATATATCGTTCTCTCCTCTTTTCCCCGTATATATCCTCTAATCCTTAGCCCCTCCTTTTTCCGTCCCATTTTGGGAAAGTAGCCACTCTTGAAAATTCAGGTGGTCAGTTCTCAAATTCTGATTTTTCATTGGATTAGTACCCCACGCTCGTATTTATTTATTTATTTGCATTTTTATATTTATATTTTTTTCTAAACTCCCTTCTTGAAACATGCATTTCTTGAAAAACGTGCCCTTTTTATCTTTTCCCCCCTTTTCTCTCCTTCTCGATATCTTTGTATACTGACCCTTTTTTTGCATTGAAGGGGTATAGAAGGAGTTATTCGCAGACGCGGCTTCTTTTATGATTTTCCGAAAATACCTTCTCATTCTTAAATCTATAAGTGCGGTATCTTTGTACCTATTACACCTGGCTTAAATTCCGTTCTGTTCAAATCATGTTTTTCAAGAGCTCGCGGTTTTGCGCAAGTTTTACGAGCCGGTCTTCTTTTGAAGTGTTGACCACAATTTTATTTTATTCGGACCTCAGACTGTCCTTTCTTTAATTTCATAATACCTAGCTACTAACTTCTATTTCTAAGAATGTGCGAGGCATGAGCGTTTCTTATAATACTTTTTCTTTTTCTCTACCAGGTGTGGGGGATTTACACATATGCCGCATTTTCCTTCTTTTTGAATAAAGCCTTAAATTTCTAAACGGGGTTTGTGAATAACATTGTAGAAAGTCATTGTAAAATTTAGCTTTATACCTTACAGGTGTGGCGTGACTACACGATAAGGCGCGTACCACATATTTGCGGAGAAAACCCTAAAATATGAAAGGGGTTTTCCAGCACTAGGGATGAAGAGGGGAGGTATTCAGTTAGTCTACCTTGGATTGAAGATCACCCCCCGCTGTTCAGTTGCAGGAGTCTAGCGGAAAAGAGACCAGCTAGTTGCGTGAAATCTTTAGAACGAACGGGAAGGTTGACCGATTACGAGAAGGTTTTCAAAGACTGGTTAGCTGAAGATATCATCGAGGAAGTTCCTCTCTGTCATGATATTAAAAATGAACATTTTTTACCGCATCTTCCTGTGCTTAAGGACAATTCCATAACAACTAAGGTGAGACCAGTATTTGATGGTTCCGCCAGAGAAAACAATTTCCCCTCTTTGAATGATTGTGTAAAAGAAGAGCCTAATCTCATTGAACTGATACCAACCCTGATGAATAGATTTCGCCTTGAGAAGTACGGTGTAACTGCTGGGAAGCTAAGAAATTCTTTCTACGTCGACAATTGCGTTCTTAGTGTTTATAGCCCGGAAGAATTGTCAAAATTGATATCGGAAGCACAGGCTCTGTTGAGCACAGCCAAATTCCATCCCCGAGGGTGGGAGCTTACTCCTTTAGCTTTTAAAAAGGAAAGTGGAGAAGGCATACCTGTCATTTACTGGTCAGATTCAGCGAATGGTTTATATTGGATCAAGAGAACTGAGAATTGGGCTACATTTGTGAACAATCACGTTCAGGAAATACGAGGACTGAGTAATCATGTTGACTGGAGACATGTAGTTGGTCCCTTGAATCCCGCCGATCTTCCTTCACGAGGATGCAACCATCAAGAACTTTTAAAAACCCTCTGGTGGGAGGGACCAAGACGGTTGAAGTTGTCGATCTCTATGTACCGACAAGGGAACCAACTTCACTTCGAAGTTAACCCAAGCATTTTTAAAGGTAATCGGGGTTTCGCCGCGATTTTCGACACCTGGTCATCCCGAAAGTATGGGTACCGTTGAAAGGTGGAATAGGACTCTCAAGGGTATGTTGAACAAAAATATACAACAGCACGGTAGATAATGGGACTTACACCTGCCATATTTATTATTTGCTTATCGTGAAATTCCACACAATACTACCGGTATGTCCCCATTTCAACTAGTTTACGGAAGGTTGCCTCCCGGACCATTAGCTTTATTAAAAAAATTCGTGGACAGGCGAAGAAACCATTTCAATTAGCGCATCTAAACCAATAGAGACTTATTTACAAGATTTAATTATTAAACTTAAGGACGCTCATAAACTAGCAACAGAAAATTCCAAAGTTTCCCAAGACACTTATGTGTCTCATTACAATCTTCGTTCAAAAGAAAAATCATTCAAAGTTGGTGATAAGGTGCTCGTATTGATACCATCATAATCACATAAACTTCATAATACTTGGAAAGGACCCGCCACAGTAATTCAAATGACTAGACCTCATTCAGCCAAAGTTGAGATGGAAGATGGAAGCATTCGCGAGCTACACATCAACAAACTGCGACCTTACGTTGCTAGAGTGAATTATGTTGGTCTTGTATTCGAACAAGACGAAGACTTTGGAGATCTTCATTATGCTCCTGCTGATAAACTCAACTTATCAGTTAAAGACATTGACAGGCTGCTAGATAAGGGACAAAAAGATTTGACGGTTGAGCAAAGAGGAGATTTGTCGAAAGTTTTAAAAAGATTCATAGATGTTTTTAATACCAAACCTGGACATGCGAAAGTAGACGGTCATGCTATTAAAGTCACAGCAGACTGTTTTCCCAAGAAACTTAGACCTTATCGCGTTCCTATCCGATTGCAAGATAAAGTTGATCGACAAGTGAAAGAACTCTTAGAATGGGACCTTATTGAAACAAGTGTCAGTGAATGGGCCCACCCAGTCGTGTGTGTGGCGAAAAAAAAAAAATGGTAGCGTCAGGCTATGTGTGAACTACAGACTTTTAAACAGTTTCACTATTCCTGATGCATATCCCATGAAAATAGCTAAAGAACTTTTGTTTGAGATAGGAAAAGCCAATTTCATAACAGTAATTGACCTTACAAAAGGGTATTGGCAGATCCCTATGAAATGTGAAGATAAGGCTTTCACCGCATTCGTTACCCATTCCGGACATTACCAATGGAAGGTAATGCCTTTTGGTTTGAAAAATGCCGGAAGTACGTTCCAGAAGTCGATGGACAAAGTATTGGCACGACATAAAAAATACTGCCGTTCGTACATTGATGACGTTGCTATATTTTCAGATTCTTGGACTGATCATCTTTTTCACCTCAACCAAGTTTTGCTTACATTAAGAGAAGCTGGCTTAGTGGCAAACCTTGAGAAATGTGATTTCGGCAGACGTCACGTGAAATTCCTAGGGCACATAATAAGTTCTGGAAAACATACTCCAGATCCCGAGAAAGTAGAGGCTATTCATAGTTTGGCCAGACCATCCACGAAAAGGGAAGTCCGAAGTCTATTAGGTCTAGCCTCGTACTGTAGAGACTACATACCTAATTTTTCCGAAGAAGTTTTGCCTCTAACAAATTTAACAAAGAAAAGCATCCCCAAAAACATTCCGTAGGATAATGAATCAGAGAAATCCTTTCAACAGCTTAAGCGTGAGCTTGCAAAAATGCCTTCCTTACATACACCGGACTTAGATAAACCATTTCAGTTATATACTGATGCCTCAGCTACAGCTATAGGAGCTTGTTTGGCACAGACTTCAGATAATGGCAAAGAAATGCCTATTGCCTTTTTCAGTAAAAAATTGACTCCTTGTCAAGCAAGATGGTCCACGATAGAAAGGGAAGCATTTTGTGTCTTAGAAGCATTAAAGAAATATGACACGTGGATTTTTGGTGCCCAAGTACAAATTGTGTCGGACCATAACCCGCTGAGTTATCTTACAAGCAGTGTACCTCATGGTGCAAAACTTTCAAGATGGGCTTTGGCTTTGCAGAGATACAATATGACTTATCGTAAAGTTTCCTGCCATGGAAATGCCGATGCTTTATCTAGAATAGCAATTAGAAAGTAAATGTTTATTTTATGTATAATTTTTTTTATACTCAGTATATATTTTGCGTGTGTAGATTTATATTATTGATATCACAACTTAAATATTATTCATTTGTAAAGTTTATAGTTTAATTATGTGCTAATTGGGGAGCTACATATATATGAGCTCCTCTGCCTGTGTGAGTTGGGTTTGTTTTTTCCTTTTGCTTTGTTTGTTTTATCTCTTTGACAGGTTTGCTGAGCAGCATTGTCGCTAAGGCGACGAATGTGCTTTCTTTGGAGAGACGTGTAAACATCAAAGCCGGAAATGAGGCAACGAGTATCAAATGAAATGTGTTTTCCACGCCTTTACCACTAGTCCATGTCAAATATATAATATAACAGAACTCTGTTAAGTTTTATGAATCCGTTGGCAACGGGAATGACTATGTGCGGAACTCTAAAAAATTTCTGTTTGGTGGGTTGGCAACAGGGAAGTAGGGAGGAGCGGATGGATTTATTTTTGGCGGTGTGAAATGTACCTAAAAAGGTTGCTGTGTATAAAAAATGTCTGTGTGCTGTGAATTGTACCTAAAATGTTGCTGTGTATAATAAATGTGTGTGTACTGTGAAAAATGAGTTGCTTGACTTCAAAACCACTCGGATCACATGGATCGAATCTTTATTATGATATAATAATTAACAAAAATTCAAAATTAGCAAAAATCACCCTATCATGGGGCTATAAAATGATTAAAGTCTTTTTACACAATTACCTAAAACACAAAAATCTTTCATGAAAATCATACTCATTATACAATTGTAAAAAGAACATGAACTTGGAAATATATGGTTGAATATGAATAACATGTTAGGAATAATAATATATTGGTTATAGAAAAACAACACCTTGGGTAAAGCAGTCTTTAGAGTTCCAAAATAACATTAACATTATGAGTATAATGAGAGATAAAAAAAAACATAATATTGAAATATCAGTAATGTATGGTGAAAGCAAAACAGATAAATTTGAGAATAGTTTCTCTTATAGCACAATCCAACAGTATTATGTAATGTCCTTGAGTTCTTATCCCAATCAGTAGTAGGGTATTATGTAATACAGTAAAAAGTAAATAAAATCTAAAAAGAACCTAGGTTTGATAAAAATGTACACTGTATTGGGATCTCTTGTCAGCAAACATCATAATCTAAATTAGTTACAAAATCTCACTTCATTTGTTATTCTTCGTTGGTTCATCAAAATACAAACTATATCATATGTCGACAACTTCAATCTATTCCAAAAATAATATTATAACAAACTTTCATCATAGTACTTATCTCAAAACTCACTCAGTAACTTATAATTTCAAAAGTAAAAAATGTGTCCTAATGAAAATCACTCATTATGTGGCAAAAGTAAGATAAAGAGAATATAGTGGTTACAATAGTGTATACATTTTGTTTAAAGCAGGTGTGTGATTCTTGTTTGTGTCTGTTTGTGTAGGTTTTTTGTCTTCCCCAGCAGAAGATGTGCTGTTGGTGGGTGACATTCCCTGTCAACACACACCAGTCGCAAATTGAATCATGACAAGGACAAAATCCTGTCATGTGTGATGAGTGGCACTTAGGGTACACACTCCTAGGTGTTATGTAGGGCTGTATAAAGGGTAAAAACCTGGACGTTTTCTGGCTGGGAACCTTCATCCAGGCCAAGTCGGTTTCAAAGTCATCAATCTTAATGTCATTAGGTTTATTTTCCTAATGGAAAAAGTAGTAGGGTTTTATGGGGATGTTTTTCTTCCTGGGCATATTAAATTTAGAACAGAAAACTCCCTGGGCAATTAAAATTAATTATCAAAAATATAATAATAGCAAAAAATCAACTTAATTATAATATCAGCACAATTAAAAACCTTCCTTAATTAAAATAAAACAAAATTCAAAACATCATGACATCATCAGTTCTTAGATCAAAATCAGCAATAAAGTTGACTCCATAGATGAACAAAATTAGTAACACATCTTCCTGGTGCATCAAAAACATCTTCAGTTAAAAAAAAAGAATTTATGTAATATTAATATAATTAAATCAAAAAACACAATTTCAAAAATTTCTTCAACAACATTTTATAAATCCCCAGTATATCCCCCCCCTCACAATGAGAAAAAAAAATTCAGTTATTACATCACATTGTTTCAATTGAAATTTGTTTGCTGGGTTAAAATGTCTCAGCCTTGTAGAATGAACTACATCACTTTGTTTACCTGTATATTGATTTGGCTTTGTAATTTCAAAATTCACATTTGATAATTTTTTAACAATAGTATATGGGCCTGAATATGGTGGATCTAATTTTTTTGAATTTGGATATTTAAATTCTTCAAAAATTACTAAATCTCCAATTATAAAGTTTGTGTCAACATAGTGTCTATCATACCTAGCTTTACTAAGTCAAAAGAAGTTACATTGTCAACGTCAGTTGAAAATAGGGATCCATTCAGTCATGAATTAATTAGGTTGATGCCCAAATTTAAACTAAATCAAGATGACCTAATCTTGTACCTATCTTTATTCGAGCGGCAAGCAAAAAGAACAAAAGTTGAGGACAAAGATTGGGTGTCTGTTTTACTGACTTTATTACCGTCTGAAATAGTGCAAATGATTGCAAGGGAGTCTGAGGAAAGCTTCGAAGATTATAATTACATTAAAGCAGTGTTGTTGAAACGTTTCAAGATGAATGCAGAAAGTTTCCGAAAAAAGTTTGTTCTCCATCAAAGCAGCCCGGATAAATCGTGGAGAGACTTTACGTTTGAATTAACTAATTATTTTCAGGAATGGATAGACGGATTGGACGTCTCTGACTTCGATTCTTTAAAAAATTTAATGATCACGGATCAACTTAAAAGAAGAGTACCACCTGAAATACGCGAGCATTTCCTTGATGATTGGGTAAAGCTGATTTCACCAACCAAGTTGGCTGAAAAGCTTGATGAATACGAAAGTGTTCGAAATACACATAAAAAAGTTCCGAAAGAAAAACCACTTGACAAGAACCGTCCTCGTACACCACCTATGGAGAGACCGTTTAGAAATAGATTTTCCCAGAATTCAAGTAGTTACCAGAAGCAACAATACCCCAAACTCCAAGGTATGAAGGTCTTAGCCGACCATTTAAGCCAACTTGTTATTCCTGTGGAGCAGAAGGACATTATTCCAACACATGCAAGAAAAATAATAATAAGAAGCATTATGGTCCACCCACTCAAAGTAATTTGGTGCAAACATCCGTGACCGAAAATGAAACTAACTCTCCAGTGATGACAGCTAGAATTACAGCACCAGTGTCAAAACAAGCAAAGGACTGTTGCAATGTAGATAAACTTCAAATAGTAAAGGTTAAATGTGGCAATCATACTCTTTCGGGGATTATAGATTCAGGTGCTCAGATCTCAGTAGTACGTGAAGGACTTGTTAGAGATATACATTCCGATGGAGAAGGAGTCATTGAGATCTTATCAGCCATTGGGGAAAGTGAAATAACACCTTTAGGAAATTTCTCGATGAAATTAGATGATGAGTTACATGGTAATGTTGCTATATCATGTGCGGTATCGAAAAAACTCGTCAATGATTTATTACTTTGCATGAAAGCTTACGATGCACTAAAAAACAATGTACAGGTTCATAAAATGGAAATGGCCGAGTTTATTTCGGAAAAAAGTTCTGATAGACCAGATGAATGTGAGGTGCAGTTTTTAAGAAAATCAGTGAGTGACATATCAAAAATAAATATTGTAACCGAAAAGGAGAACTTAGTGGGTAAGCAAAATCGAGATGAACTCATAAAGAGGCAAAGGGAAGATGAGGATTTGAAAAATGTTTGGATCTGGGCCCAAAACGGTGAAAAGTCTTATAAAATTCAAAATGAAATATTAATGCATTCCGAAACAATGTTCGGTGAAAAGGTCGACCAGGTTGTACTTCCACTGAGTAAAAGACAAGAAGTGTTGAAAATGACTCATGAGATACCACTGGCTGGTCACTTGGGCGAGCGTAAAACAAAACAACGTATCAAGTACTCATTTTATTGGCTAAGCATAGCACATGACGTCAAGGTGTTTTGTGACAGCTGTGAGACGTGTCAGTTACGAAGACCGATTACCTATCGCGACCGAATCCCAATTCAGCCAATAGTAAGGCCAGAAGATCCATTTGAAGTTTGGAGTATTGATTGCATAGGTCCCCTAGAACCACCGTCAAGTAGAGGACACAAATACATCATTTGCGCAATTGATTTGTGTTCAAGATGGGCGGAGGCCATCCCAGCCAAGGAAATTAGTGCAAAAACAACATGTAATGCCCTAATGAAAATATTTGTACAAACAGAGTTTCCAAGACTGATATGTACCGACAAGGGAACCAACTTCACTTCGAAGTTAACCCAAGCATTTTTAAAGGTAATCGGGGTTTCGCCGCGATTTTCGACACCTGGTCATCCCGAAAGTATGGGTGCCGTTGAAAGGTGGAATAGGACTCTCAAGGATATGTTGAACAAAAATATACAACAGCACGGTAGATAATGGGACTTACACCTGCCATATTTATTATTTGCTTATCGTGAAATTCCACACAATACTACCGGTATGTCCCCATTTCAACTAGTTTACGGAAGGTTGCCTCCCGGACCATTAGCTTTATTAAAAAATTCGTGGACAGGCGAAGAAACCATTCCAATTAGCGCATCTAAACCAATAGAGACTTATTTACAAGATTTAATTATTAAACTTAAGGACGCTCATAAACTAGCAACAGAAAATTCCAAAGTTTCCCAAGACACTTATGTGTCTCATTACAATCTTCGTTCAAAAGAAAAATCATTCAAAGTTGGTGATAAGGTGCTCGTATTGATACCATCATCATCACATAAACTTCTTAATACTTGGAAAGGACCCGCCACAGTAATTCAAATGACTAGGCTTCATTTTAGCCAAAGTTGAGATGGAAGATGGAAGCATTCGCGAGCTACACATCAACAAACTGCGACCTTACGTTGCTAGAGTGAATTATGTTGGTCTTGTATTCGAACAAGACGAAGACTTTGGAGATCTTCATTATGCTCCTGCTGATAAACTCAACTTATCAGTTAAAGACATTGACAGGCTGCTAGATAAGGGACAAAAAGATTTAACGGTTGAGCAAAGAGGAGATTTGTCGAAAGTTTTAAAAAGATTCATAGATGTTTTTAATACCAAACCTGGACATGTGAAAGTAGACGATCGTGCTATTAAAGTCACAGCAGACTGTTTTCCCAAGAAACTTAGACCTTATCGCGTTCCTATCCGATTGCAAGATAAAGTTGATCGACAAGTGAAAGAACTCTTAGAATGGGACCTTATTGAATCAAGTGTCAGTGAATGGGCCCACCCAGTCGTGTGTATGGCGAAAAAAAAACGGTAGCGTCAGGCTATGTGTGGACTACAGACTTTTAAACAGTTTCACTATTCCTGATGCATATCCCATGAAAATAGCTAAAGAACTTTTGTTTGAGATAGGAAAAGCCAATTTCATAACAGTAATTGACCTTACAAAAGGGTATTGGCAGATCCCTATTAAATGTGAAGATAAGGCTTTCACCGCATTCGTTACCCATTCCGGACATTACCAATGGAAGGTAATGCCTTTTGGTTTGAAAAATGCCGGAAGCACGTTCCAGAAGTCGATGGACAAAGTATTGGCACGACATAAAAAATACTGCCGTTCGTACATTGATGACGTTGCTATATTTTCAGATTCTTGGACTGATCATCTTTTTCACCTCAACCAAGTTTTGCTTACATTAAGAGAAGCTGGCTTAGTGGCAAACCTTGAGAAATGGGATTTCGGCAGACGTCACGTGAAATTCCTAGGGCACATAATAAGTTCTGGAAAACATACTCCAGATCCCGAGAAAGTAGAGGCTATTCATAGTTTGGCCAGACCATCCACGAAAAGGAAAATCCGAAGTCTATTAGGTCTAGTCTCGTACTATAGAGACTACATACCTAATTTTTTCCGAAGAAGTTTTGCCTCTAACAAATTTAACAAAGAAAAGCATCCCCAAAAACATTCCGTAGGATAATGAATCAGAGAAATCCTTTCAACAGCTTAAGCGTGAGCTTGCAAAAATGCCTTCCTTACATACACCGGACTTAGATAAACCATTTCAGTTATATACTGATGCCTCAGCTACAGCTATAGGAGCTTGTTTGGCACAGACTTCAGATAATGGCAAAGAAATGCCTATTGCCTTTTTCAGTAAAAAATTGACTCCTTGTCAAGCAAGATGGTCCACGATAGAAAGGGAAGCATTTTGTGTCTTAGAAGCATTAAAGAAATATGACACGTGGATTTTTGGTGCCCAAGTACAAATTGTGTCGGACCATAACCCGCTGAGTTATCTTACAAGCAGTGTGCCTCATGGTGCAAAACTTTCAAGATGGGCTTTGGCTTTGCAGAGATACAATATGACTTTAACATATCGTAAAGGTTCCTGCCATGGAAATGCCGATGCTTTATCTAGAATAGCAATTAGAAAGTAAATGTTTATTTTATGTATAATTTTTTTTTATGCTCAGTAAATATTTTGCGTGTGTAGATTTATATTATTGATATCGCAACTTAAATATTATTCATTTGTAAAGTTTATAGTTTAATTATGTGCTAATTGGGGAGCTACATATATATGAGCTCCTCTGCCTGTGTGAGTTGTGTTTGTTTTTTCCTTTTGCTTTGTTTGTTTTATCTCTTTGACAGGTTTGCTGAGCAGCATTGTCGCTAAGGCGACGAATGTGCTTTCTTTGGAGAGACGTGTAAACATCAAAGCCGGAAATGAGGCAACGAGTATCAAATGAAATGTGTTTTCCACGCCTTTACCACTAGTCCATGTCAAATATATAATATAACAGAACTATGTTAAGTTTTATGAATCCGTTGGCAACGGGAATGGCTATGGTCGGAACTCTAAAAAAAATTTCAGTTTGGTGGGTTGGCAACAGGGAAGTAGGAAGGAGCGGATGGATTTATTTTTGGTGGTGTGAAATGTACCTAAAATGTTGCTGTGTATAATAAATGTGTGTGTACTGTGAAAAATGAGTTGCTTGACTTCAAAACCACTCGGATCACATGGATCGAATCTTTATTATGATATAATAATTCACAAAAATTCAAAATTAGCAAAAATCACCCTATCATGGGGCTATAAAATGATTAAAGTCTTTTTACACAATTACCTAAAACACAAAAATCTTTCATGAAAATCATACTCATTATACAATTGTAAAAAGAACATGAACTTGGAAATATATGGTTGAATATGAATAACATGTTAGGAATAACAATATATTGGTTATAGAAAAACAACACCTTGGGTAAAGCAGTCGTTAGAGTTCCAAAATAACATTAACAGTATGAGTATAATGAGAGATAAAAAACAACAACATAATATCGAAATATCACAATCCAACAGTATTATGTAATGTCCTTGAGTTCTTATCACAATCAGTAGTAGGGTATTATGTAATACAGTAAAGAGTAAATAAAATCTAAAAAGGAACCTAGGTTTGATAAAAATGTACACTGTATTGGGATCTCTTGTCAGCAAACATCATAATCTAAATTTGTTACAAAATCTCACTTCATTTCTTATTCTTCGTTGGTTCATCAAAATACAAAATATATCATATGTCGACAACTTCAATCTATTCCAAAAATAATATTATAACAAACTTTCATCATAGTACTTATCTCAAAACTCACTCAGTAACTTATAATCTCAAAAGTAAATAAGGTGTCATAATGAAAATCACTCATTATGTGGCAAAAGTAAGATAAAGAGAATATAGTGGTTACAATAGTGTATACATTTTGTTTAAAGCAGGTGTGTGATTCTTGTTTGTGTCTGTTTGTGTAGGTTTTTTGTCTTCCCCAGCAGAAGATGTGTTGTTGGTGGGTGACATTCCCTGTTAACGCACACCAGTCGCAAATTGAATCATGACAAGGACAAAATCCTGTCATGTGTGATGAGTGGCATTTAGGGTATACACTCCTAGGTGTTATGTAGGGCTGTATAAAGGGTAAAAACCTGGACGTTTTCTGGCTGGGAACATTCATCCAGGCCAAGTCGGTTTCAAAGTCATCAATCTTAATGTCATTAGGTTTATTTTCCTAATGGAAAAAGTAGTAGGGTTTTATGGGGATGTTTTTCTTCCTGGGCATATTAAATTTAGAACAGAAAACTCCCTGGGCAATTAAAATTAATTATCAAAAATATAATAATAGCAAAAAATCAACTTAATTATAATATCAGCACAATTAAAAACCTTCCTTAATTAAAATAAAACAAAATTCAAAACATCATGACATCATCAGTTCTTAGATCAAAATCAGCAATAAAGTTGACTCCATAGATGAACAAAATTAGTAACACATCTTCCTGGTGCATCAAAAACATCTTCAGTTAAAAAAAAAGAATTTATGTAATATTAATATAATTAAATCAAAAAACACAATTTCAAAAATTTCTTCAACAACATTTTATAAATCCCCAGTATATCCCCCCCCTCACAATGAGAAAAAAAAATTCAGTTATTACATCACATTGTTTCAATTGAAATTTGTTTGCTGGGTTAAAATGTCTCAGCCTTGTAGAATGAACTACATCACTTTGTTTACCTGTATATTGATTTGGCTTTGTAATTTCAAAATTCACATTTGATAATTTTTTAACAATAGTATATGGGCCTGAATATGGTGGATCTAATTTTTTTGAATTTGGATATTTAAATTCTTCAAAAATTACTAAATCTCCAATTATAAAGTTTGTGTCAACATAGTGTCTATCATACCTAGCTTTATTAATTTTATGGTGTTGAATTGTCCTTTGAAGACAACCGTGAAGACACTTGTCCGTGAAGACACTTTTTTTCTAAATGTTATAATGGTTTCTATAAAAAAGTTGAAGATTTAAAAATGGAAGATTTTAATTTAAAAAAAAAATTTATTATGATTCCCGATTAAACCTCCCGCGGATGACTACAGTTCTTCAATCTAATGTAAAACCTTGCTGAAAGACTTTCGTTTCTCACTCCCGCCCCTCCTCCCTTCTGGACTGCCATAATCCAGGGAAAATAGAAAATACTGTAACTACTAAAACTGTTAGTTAACGCAAGAAGCTCTAAGCCTTTCCCGTACCAAAAGGTTTCACTGTATGGACCGAAAATAGGACGGAATTGTATCTACCACTATTTATAAATAAGACAATTTATATAAAAAATTCATATATGTCTGAAAATAGTTACGTAGAATTGGAGGATCGATCTGTTGTATTATATAAACTTATCATCATTCCAGATGGTAGTTAAATCCGCAAAGTAGTAATGCCGTCATATTAAGGTCTCTAGGAGAAATTGTCGCGTAGTATTATATTGCTACTTTTATTTGCTATCAGATGTTAAAATTCTAATTTATAAAATGATGAATCACATGCTTAAATAGAATGCTGAAATATTGATTCTGAGTGTAAACTTGGATGGAATCCGTTGGCGATTCTAAACGGTTACCAGAAAATTTTTCTGTTGTCGTTTTGGACTTGGAAAAATTTCGAGTGAAAGGGATTGTGCTTTGCGATTCCTAATTATTACAGTCAACCAAATGTAGTGATTTGATTTATTTATATGATCACTTTATCGTGAATGTTATTTCCATGTGGGTTACTAACTAATCTTTTTTTTTTATTTCTATCACTTTTGCTTAAAAAGCTGAAAATTTGTTGCCTTTTTGTTCTCGATTGTTCTAACGGATATTTTAAAATTACTACTTATTGTGCTACTTTTTTATATTTTGTTATTGCTTCTACATGTTTTGCTAATAACTAATCTTTTTTATAGCATTTTTGTATTTTAATACTACATTTTGTTCATAGAGATTTTCTTATTCTTAGATCATTTGTATATATAGTTATTAATTTATCTCTTTTCTTGCAGCTGTTTTATGATGTTGCCTTTTAGGATTATAATTTAGGAAGGAATTGATTTATAAAACTTTTTATGCTTTTTTGTTTGTTTTATTCTAATATTTATTTTTAGTAGTGTTATTGGGAATGATTTGGAATTACCAAGATGGTACTGTCAAAGAAGAAGTGCATGCTTTGTGATGTAGAAACAAAGCCACTTTTTAGATTTCCATTAGATCCTGCGAGGTAAGCAGTTAAAAATTCAAAGTGAGTACAAATAAATTGTTAGTGTATTAAACCATATTCATTAAAGATTCTATTACCAGTTAGTTTATTACATATTTATAAGATTATTTCTTTGCAATATGTGACATAAAAAATATTTCTATTAAACAAAATAGAAAACTATTCTAATTATATTTGTTTCTTTTTCTTAGTAATCTTCTGACAATTAGCAAACGTAAACAAGTCTTTAATGATGGAGCCAGTTATTATTTAAATGTAAGTATTTATTTCAAACAGTTATTTTTCATAAGTTATAGTTTACAAAGATTAAACTGACAGGACTTTTTATAATTAATGTCAAAATTTAACATTTTTCTGTAATATTATAGACTTCTTGTATCTTTCAGTTTCTTCATAAATTATATTTAATGCATCTGTTTTCAATGGGGTGTATATTTTCTGGCATGCATTCAAGTTTTTGTTTATGTGCTTGGTGTTTCATTCAGATTATGATTTTAAATATATTTATTGTTTCAGTTTCTTAGTATATCTTTTGACAATTAGCAAACATGAACAGGTATTTAATGATGGAACCAGTTATTATTTAAATGTGAGTATTTATTTCAAACAATTATTTTTCATAAGTTATAGTTTACAAAATTTTAATATCAGGACTTTCTTAACTTGATGTCAAAATTTAACAATATTCTGTAGTACAGTCATAAATTATATTTAATGTTTCTGTTTTCTATAGGGTGTAGACTTTCTGACAAGCATAAAACGTTTTATAAATTTACAAAGATTGGATCAGTTATTTCTTAAATGTAAGGTGATCTTAATATTTTTTAACACATTCTACATTTTACTCTGTCCTTCTACTTCATATAGTTTTAGTATTAGTTATGTAACAGCATTTTTTTTAACAGATTCTTCAATTTGTAATGTGCAGCACTTTTGGGAATTTTCCTTATGTGGGTTGTTACAAAAAGTAAGAAAAATTGAAAAAATATTGTAAAGTGATAAAAATTTTAATTTTTAATTATTATAGTAAATATTTTCATGGATTATATAAAATATTTCAGTATAAGTTATGTTGCATTATATTTTTTTTTAGCCTAGAACAGATTTGGTATATTTTAAAGTGCAGAAAATATTGAAAAATTGTATGTACACAGTTAAAGGTGTTCAAGGCTGAGTCTAATAAAATGAAAAATTATTTTGCATGTAAGTATTTAATATATGTTTATTGCCATTATGACCATAGACTTATAACTATCATTATCTCTTAGAATATAATATCCCAAAAGTAAATACTTTTTATATCAGTATGAGCTGTTTAACTTGAAAACGAAGTTTTGTATAATTAATAAAATATTGATATTGTACAATGTAGTGTCAATAAAAATTTTATTCTAATACCTAGATATGAAAAGATTAGATATAAATATGTACGATTGGAAACCATCATGCATAAAGTAATGAAATGAAATAAACATGAATGTAAGTATTCATTTTTTCTTGTTGAATGATCTAGTAAACATATTTTTAGTTCATTGTCAATAAATAATCCAATATTTTTTTAATATAAGTATATAATATATTAAAATATAGTAATTCTAAATAATTTTATTTGAAAAGATAATTGAATAAAATAAAACATAAGTGCATGAAATATTTAAGCAACTGATAATACTTACAGTATTATTCTGCATATTTTATTAACAGGGGTAAAATGCTTAAAATATATTTCTTTTGAATCCTGGAGATCCTGTGTGCTGTGAGAGGAGGAGAAATCGTGAATCATCTATAAAACACTGAGGTATATATATATATATATATATATATATATATATATATATATATATATACACTTGATATATATTATATATATATATATATATATATATATATATATATATATATATATATATATATATATACACACACATCTGTGTATGCTGCTTAACTTAATTTATAACTCAATTTTAATATAAGGCTAGTCTTTTTCTTTTTCCTTTTTTTTTTCTTCTCCAGGTTGATAATCACATTTAAGTCCTAATTAATTTTGCAGTCAAGATTGAAGAGTTTCATAAAATTGAATGGTGTAAGAATTTGAAAATTATCCCAAAATGATTGAAGTGTACCATAGTCTGTGTATATACATATCCGTATACTGATACCAGGATTCTTTAACCTGACATTGTTATCAACTAATATTTTTTATTTTTTTCATTTCAGAGTGGTTCACAGGACTGTGGGAGACTTGCCAGCACCATAAGAAAAAATAAAGCATTTACTCTATTTGGCTCTAATTGTTTGAAAAAAATAAGTACTATTCTCTATTTAAAAAAAAAAATGGTCAGTGATACAAAGTTTCAATATCCTGTATCAATGAGAATTTAAATATTTATCCTACTATCCATGCTTTATTGTTAGTAATTACCTTTTATTAAAAAAAGTAAAATATGTGTAGTGTTTGAATAAATTAAACTTAGTGGAATTTTTTAACATTTCAGAGGGATTATTCAAAGGACTGTGTGAATTTACCTTAATTGGCCCTATTTGTTTTAAAAAGATAAGTACTACTCTCCTTTTTTTTTTAAAAAAATTCTGTTTTTATTTTTGGTATATTTTTTTATTCAGTGGTTTAAAAAAAAAAAATTCTGTTTTTATTTTTGGTCAGTGTTTGATAAAGTTTCAATATGATGCATGAACGAACATTTAAATATTTATTCTACTATCATTACTTTATTGTCAATAAGTACCTTTTTTTTATATAAAATATGTCTAGTGTTTGAATAAGTTAAGCTTAGTGGGATTTTTTAACCTGCCATTGTAATCATCTAATGCTTTTCATTTTTTTTATTTCAGAGTGGTTAATCACGAGACTGTGTGAGTTTACCCTACTTGGCCCTAATTGACTGAAAAAGATAAGTACTATTCTCTCTTTTCTATTAAAAAAAATTTTGGTGAGTGTTTGATACAAAGTTTTAATAGATTTGATATTAAGTTTCAATATTCTGTATCAACGCACATTTAAATATTTATTCTACTATCCATGGCTATTGTTAATAATTACCTTTTTCTTTATCAAATATATGTAGTTTTTGAATATGTTAAACTTAGTGGGATCCTTTAACCTGCCATTGTTATCAACTATTATTTTTCATTTCAGGTTGATTATACACAGGACTTTGCAAGACTTGCCAATACCATAAGAACCGAGAGAAATGAAGAGTTTATGCTACTTGGCTCTAATTGTTTGAAAAAAATAAGTACTTTTAATTTTAATTTTTTTTTTTTAACATTTTGGTCAGTGTTTCATAGTTTCAATATCATGCATCAACGAGCATTTAAATATTTATTCTACTATCAATGGCTTATTGTTAATAATTAATTTTTTTTATCTGTAAAATATGTGTAGTGTTTGAATAAATTAAACTTAGTGGGATCCTTTAACCTTCCATTGTTACCAACTAATATTTTTCATTTTTATTCACAGGACTATGCGAGACTATAAGGGAAAGAAATTCTTCACTATGTACATTTTAATTTTAGTATTATTGTTTTGTTAATAAATCAGCTGAAATGAACAAATATGTATATTGTAATATAATTGAAATAAAAAAATATTGTATTAGTGTTTTGTTAATAAAATGTCATTAACTATCATTTCAATTCTTTCATTTTCTACACTACTTTGTAGTACTTGCAAATTAAAAAAGCAAAGAAATAATACTTGCAAAATTAAAAAAGCAAAGAAATAATTTCTGACTTTTTTTTCTGTAAAAGCAGACAGATCAATT
>CM063509.1:87184625-87235384 GCA_032207245.1 Pardosa pseudoannulata | reverse complement strand
TTTTGGTACGGGAAAGGCTTAGAGCTTCTTGCGTTAACTAACAGTTTTAGTAGTTACAGTATTTTCTATTTTCCCTGGATTATGGCAGTCAAGAGGGGAGGAGGGCCGAGAGTGAGAAACGAAAGTCTTTCAGCTAGGTTTTTCATTAGATTGTAGAACTATAGTCATCCGCGGGAGGTTAGGGTGTTAGCGAGGATCTTAATCGGGAATCATAATAAAAATTTTTTTTAATTAAAATCTTCCATTTTTAAATCTAGGTATGATAGACACTATGTTGACACAAACTTTAAAATTGGAGATTTAGTAATTTTTGAAGAATTTAAATATCCAAATTCAAAAAAATTAGATCCACCCTATTCAGGCCCATATACTATTTGTTGCGAATGGCAGAGCCTCACCCACCAATCAGGTGTCCCGCTTATCCCGCGCGAGTTGACGTCATATACTCGATGATTCCTTGTTTTTCAGTAGACCTTGTAACCTTTGTCTATGTAGTTCGTAATGTTTTAGTGTGGTTCATTAAATGTTCGTTATGTGTCACATACTATGTTTTATTCAGTATAATTAGTTAATCTGTCGAAATACGACATCGGGTAGATGTCAGCCCTGCTTCAACATTTTTGAGTTGTTCCGTTCCAGTGCGTAACGCTACATAATTTCTGGCGCCCAACGTGGGGCCTTTTCGACAGCTAGTTGATTAGTTTGAGCCTGAAATGGATGTGACACAGCTAAAAACACAACGAAAATCGTTTCGTACATCGTTTACGGCCTGTGCGAATAAAATTGAGACTGAACTTTGCCAAGAGAGCCCGGATGTCAATCGACTTTTGGTTTTGAAATCGCAAATTAGCGATAAATTTACGCGCTTAGAAGTATGCCAAGCAAATATTACGGACCTTATTCTGAAAGAAGAAGACGTCGAAGAACACGAGAAAGATTTCCTGTCTGCCGAGGAATATAGAGATAAGTTTTTCGAACTATGTTCGCGAATTGATCAGCTATCTTTGAAAGAACCGAAAGCAATAGAATGTTCTGAAAAGAGAAAGTTCAAACTACCTAAGATAGAACTGAAGAAGTTTAACGGCGATGTAAAAGATTATTTGTCATTCTGGAGTCAGTTTAGTAAAATCCACGATGATGCAAGTATCCCTAATGAGGATAAATTTCAGTACCTCCTGCAAGCCGTAGTTCCGAAATCGAAAGCAGCTCGTGTGGTGGAGAGTTTCCCTGCGACGGCGGATAATTATTCCAAGGCGATATCCCAGCTTAAGGAGAGATTCGGACGTGAGGATCTATTAGTGCAAGTTTATGTTAGAGACCTGCTCACCATGGTTATGAGAAATGCGGTCACCGGACGTTCCAAGACAGATCTTCCGACATTATACGACGAGTTGGAAGCGAAGATACGGGCCCTTGAGAGTCTTGGGCGAACGCAAGAAAAGTACGGTGATTTTCTAAGTCCTTTAGTGGAATCCTGTTTGCCAGAAGAAATATTGCTAGCATGGGAAAGAAGCAGAAACATGAAACCAGCGTCTGATGCTAAGAATCGTTCACTAGAGAATTTAATGAATTTTCTGAAGCAAGAAGTAAAAGGAGAAGAAATGGTTGAAATAGCGCGAACGGGTTTCGCATCTCCTTCTAACTTAAAGAAGAAAGATGCAGTGCACAAATTGGATAATTACCCAACGGCAGCGTCATTGGTAAGCACTAACACGAGAACCAACACAGGTAAGCGAATTTTACTTTGTGTTTTTTGTAATGGAAAACATCCTGCCAAGGACTGTTTAGAAGCGAGGAAAATGTCCTTAGATGAAAAGAAAAAATGTTTGCTGAAACATAGAGCTTGTTTTTCATGTTTCTCTGTCACGCACTTTTCAAAATTCTGTAAAGTGAAAAATTCGTGTTTATATTGTGCTAAGCCGCACCATTATTTATTATGTGACCATCCTAAAGAAAGCAGTAAATCTGATGTCATAGAAGTTAATTCATTATCTAATAGTTGTGTTAAGCATGTTTACCTAATGACTTTAATTGTAAAAATACATGCGAATGACAGAGTTGAAACATGTCGAACGCTCGTTGATAGCGGATCTCAGTATTCTTATGCCTCAAAGCATGTAATCGAGAAATTAGGCATTAAATCAACTAACAAAGTAAAAATGCAGCATATGCTATTTGGCGGAAGAGAAACGCCGAGTCAGATACATGATGTTTATCAATTGGTTATTAGTTCGTTAGATGACTCTTTCAGTTTAAGCGTTGAAGCTCTTTCCGAAGAGAGAATTTGTGGCCGTGTGCCAAAAATCAACTCTCCGGATGTTATGAAAGAGTTAAATGAAAAAGGGATTATTCTATCAGACTGTGAGGCGCCTAATAACGAGATAGATCTGCTCTTGGGAGTTGATGTAATAGGGTCTTTGTTTATGGACAAACCTATCAAACTGAATTCAGGCTTGTTTTTGTTAAACACGCGGTTAGGATTTATTCTAATGGGGAAACAGGAAATGCTTAGTAAATGTAATACAACATCTGATACTGTTTTGAATATTATTTCTTTATATGTTTCGAATTCGTCTATCAATGAGTTGTGGGATCTCGAGAGCATCGGGATCCTTGACCCAGTTCAGAGGTTGAACAAAAGTAATGAGCATTTAAAGGTGGTAGAGGAATTTGAAAAGAGTATGAAGATTCTGCCGGATGGCAGATACGAACTTTGTTTACCTTTTAAATCAGATACAATCGAGTTGCCTTCCAATAAAGAACTGGCATGGAAACGGCATACAAAAATGTGCGAACGCGTACAACGGAATGGGCTTTTAGATGATTATAAAGCCGTATTTAGAGAATGGGAAGAATTAAAAATAATAGAAAAAATCGAGAGTGAAAACGAAACTTCTCATTTTTTGCCACACCGACCGGTTGTGAAAACCGATAGTAGCACCACAAAAATACGGCCAGTTTTCGACGCTTCGGCTCGGGAAACTGGAAAGAGTTCATTAAATGATTTGTTACACAAAGGTCCAAATTTAATCGAGCAAATACCGGATATAATTGATAGGTTTAGAAGTTATCCTATAGGAATTTCTGGGGATATTGAAAAGGCTTTTCTGCAATTGGGGATAGCCCCTGAGCACAGAGATTTTTTGAGGTTCTTTTACCCCACAGAAAATGAGCACATTGTGTATCGACATTCTCGAGTGGTATTTGGTGTGTCATCGAGCCCTTTTATGTTAGCTGCGGCACTTTCACACTTGCTGGAACATGTGCCAGCTGAAGATTCGGAAATAGCCGATAAGTTGAAACTTTCGTTTTATGTTGATAACTGCGTCGCGGGAGTGAATGATGTTAGACAGCAAGAAGAATTTATTTTGAAGGCTAGCGCAATTTTGTCTCGGAGTTGTTTTAATTTACGAAATTGGGAGAGTAATGTTGAATGTCAGTACCTATCTAAGAGCACGGGAACGACGAAAGTTTTAGGAATGTTATGGGATCTTGACAGGGATGTTTTAAAATGCAATATTTGTGTGGAAGATCTAAAATCGGATTGTAATGTAACAAAAAGGTTTATTTTAGCCACTGTACAGAAAATTTTTGACCCACTCGGCATTTTATGTTCTGCAACTCTGCTTCCTAAAATACTGTTGCAGAATACCTGGAAATTGAAATTATCATGGGATTCACCTTTGCCAGATAATGTTGTAAAACCCTTTCTAAAGTGGTGGAGTGAAGTGGATAGGCTGGCAGATATTGAAATTCCGCGTTATTTTGAAATTAACGATACCACTCAGATGCACGTGTTTGTTGATGCTTGTAAAGAGGCATACGCAACTTGCGTGTTTCTAAGATCAGATACTTCCCAAGGTGTAAAGGTCATGCTTGTCAGAGCAAAATCAAGAGTGGCCCCTTTAAAGCAGATGACTATCCCCAGATTAGAGCTTATGGCATGCTGTATAGGTGCAAGGTTAGCACATTCGGTTCAGCAAGCACTTAACATTACAGAAATGGAAACTATTTTTTGGAGTGATTCCATGTTTGCTTTATATTGGTTGATGAATAAAGGGGGGTGGTCAGTTTTTGTATCGAATAGAATTAAAGAAATAAAGACACTTTTTCCTGATTGCGAGTGGCGACATGTGCCAGGGAAAATTAATCCAGCTGATTTAATCTCCCGAGGGTGTTCACCTAGCCATTTAGTTGAGTCAAACTGGTAGATGGGCCCTTCGTGGTTAGTAGAATCTCCAGACACCTGGCACGTCACTGAATTAAATAATTGCGAGACTTCCGAAATCTCTTCAGAAAGGAAAAGGGTTAGATTATGTAATCTAAATTTGGCAGAGGAAAAGGTACCATGGTACGCTGAGAAATTTTCTAAATTTCATTCAGTTTTAAGATTAGTTGCTTGGGTCCTACGATTTGTTAACAATGCAAGAAGTAGTATTAATCAAAGAAATAGGGGAGAATTAAGCCTAGAGGAGGTAGAGAATGCTGAGATCCGACTAATCCGATCCGTACAAGCTCATAGCTTTCCAGATGAAAAGTCAATACCTAACCTGTGTGTATTTAAAGATGGCAATGATATCTTGCGTGTAAAGACTCGAATTACGGAGCGTATAGATGCTCCCCATTTTCTATCGCCAATCCTACTACCTAACAATTGTATCTTCACGCAAAGACTTATAGAGCATTTTCACACTGAGAATTATCATGCTGGTACACAGTTACTTCTCAGCATAATTCGTGAAAAATACTGGATACTAGGTGGCAGGAAAACTGTCAGGAAAATATGGAATGCTTGTGTTAAGTGCCGGCGATTTAAAAGTAAATCTCCAATGACTGATCCGGTTTCCCTACCTGCTGATCGAGTAGAAGATGCAGCTGTGTTTGAAGTTGTAGGGATAGATTTGGCTGGTCCTTTGTACTTAAAACATGGTAGTAAAGTATGGATTGTCCTCTATACCTGTGCCCTATTCCGCGCTGTCCATCTTGAATTGGTCTCTTCACTCTCTTCTGATGCTTTTTTGTTGTCTTTTCGCCGTTTTGTAGCTAGAAGAGGAAGACCTCGAGTAATATATTCAGACAACGGTACAAATTTTAGAGGAGCATATAACGAGTTAGCTGCTATCGATTGGAACGAAGTTTCCCGCTATGCAGAAATACAACGTATAACGTGGAAATTTATACCCCCCACAGCTGCATGGTGGGGTGGTTTCTGGGAGAGGCTGGTGAGAACAATGAAGGAGCTTCTTCGGAGATCTTTAGGTAAAGCAATATTCACATATGAAGAGCTAATGACAATCTTGTGCGAGTGTGAAAAGGTTGTTAACTCCCGTCCATTGACATATCTTTCCGAAGACATGCAAGATCTCACGCCAATTACTCCCGCGATGTTTCTGATTGACAGATTGACTGTCGACGTTAAAGATTTAGATCTGCGGGATGCTAATCACTACCGCAAGCGATTACGATTTCGATCCAAAGTAATCGCAGAATTGAGAAAGTGATTTAGGAACGAATATTTGGGTTTGCTGATTCAGCGACAAAAACAAAATCCTCGGTCGTCTAACATTCGTCCTGGTGATATCGTCATGATTGGGGACGATGTGAAAAAACGCCTCCAGTGGCCTTTAGCCCGGGTGTTAGAGGTAATTCCGGGTAAGGATGGACTAGTAAGAACTCTTAAATTAAAAACTCAGTCTTCGACAATAGTGCGTCCAATTCAACGTGTGTTTCCGCTTGAAGTCAGTGGAAATGACTTGGAGAGTTTACCACTGAAGAATATTCAACGGACCGAATCTGTGAAATCTCCGAGTCCAGACTCTTCCGATGTCACACAACCTCAAGTTACCAGGTGTGGTCGTGCCATAAAGAAACCTAAGAAACTGAACTTAGTGACTTTAACTGATGTTTTTGAGTAGCTATCCAGCTCCTCAAAAAGGGGGGAGGATGTTGCGAATGGCAGCGCCTCACCCACCAATCATGTGTCGCGCTTATCCCGCGCGAGTTGACGTCATATACTCGATGATTCCTTGTTTTTCAGTAGACCTTGTAACCTTTGTCTATGTAGTTCGTAATGTTTTAGTGTGGTTCATTAAATGTTCGTTATGTGTCACATACTATGTTTTATTCAGTATAATTAGTTAATCTGTCGAAATACGACATCGGGTAGATGTCAGCCCTGCTTCAACATTTTTGAGTTGTTCCGTTCCAGTGCGTAACGCTACACTAGGCGTACTACCGAGTAAGCCACGCCTACATATAATGAAGAGACTAATAGAACTAAATAGAAGTGTGAAATGATCCTTTAAGTTGAAAATATTGCTACGCTTTCACCAGAGTAAAGAGAGCCAAGTCAAAGCGAAAACGGAGTACTGCATCTCTTTGCAGAGCTCGGAGTAAGTACAAAAAAATTATGTATGGTCATTTTAATTTTTGGGGTCATTTTAATCCATTGGGTATAAACTTTGTGATCTATGATACCCTAGGTCCTAATCAAAAGAAGCTTTTTACTAATTATTGAAATAAATCTGATCTAAAAATATTTGAGTTTTCTACAAAAAATATTGTAGAATAAAAATTCATAAAACATTTGGTTATTTATATTGAAATTACAATAAGGCGTTTGCCCGAAACGTCACAGGTCACGTGGTCACAAGGTCACGTGGTACGCCAGAACCGTCTGCTATACTCCCTAGATCGTCGTCGGGCAAAAAGCATATTTCGTTCTCATTCGTTTGCATGGCCATAAGAGCATTTTTATACTAAAATAAATTATTGGAAACATATAGGTTTTATTGTATTAATCTATAATACTAATATTTATCAATTTTTAATTATGGTAAATAGAAAAATAATTTGTTTTTTAGCTTGACTTTTAAGCCGTCTAATTGGCGAAAACATTAATATTGTTCACAAAAAAATATTTGTTTTTGTTGTTAGTCTCTTATATAGTTAATTATTCATTAGAAAATTTTCAATGAACAGCATTGAATTATTTCTTTCATTGGATTTGATCTATTTTTACTTTTATTTGGTAAAGTCTGAATAGTGATTTGAATGTTATCTAAAAAAAGTCGAAAACTTTTGTTACCAACAAGTTCAGTTAATGTAATTTGTTTTAAGAAGCATAAACCTCATTTTAATATTTGTATATATTTCTCTATTAATGTATAAAGTAATAAATATTCTTTGTAACTAATTGAACAGATTTTTAATTTTGTAGTGAAAAATGTTTTAAATTTTTATATCTTTACCAAATAAATGATACTTTAGAAATGTTGCAATTTATTCCAAACTGACCATTAATTTTTCAATTAGAAAATAAGTTTATAAAACTGGAAGGTTAATGAATGAGCAGTAAACATGACATACTAGAATTGCTCGATATGTATCTCTGCATGAAATTTAATTTTATATATTTTGAAAACCATTATAATGTTTGAGTTTAGTTTTCCCAAATACATGATGTTCATTGATATAAAATTTTACTTTAGGTTTTATTTAGCACCACAGTAAAGTAATTCAGTTTAATTTAATGACGATTATACAACTTTCCCAAATCACTTTATTGTTCTATGGTGTTAATAAAAATATTCATATGAAACAATAAACATTAATAGCTGTAAATTATTAGATATTAAAAAAATTTTAGTAAACTTTACTTTCTATCCACAAATAGTGAAGGGAGAATTAAATACATTTCCTAGTTATTGAATGCATTATATGTATAGATCTTTGTTTATTAGGTATTTCAAATATCATTTACTGTAATTTTTATTTATTTTGAATGAGATCACATCCCATTCATCTGTTTATTGACATTTTACTCTACTGGTATCATTGTATTAGTTGAAGGTGGTAAACAGCTGTTATGCAATCAACTGCACAAATGGTTATCACAAGGGAAATGACAGAGGATTTTTTAAATTTCCTTGAGATTTACCCAAGAGTGAAAAATGGACTAAAGCAATAAAGAGAAAAAAATGGATTCCCACTAAATCATCAGTTATTTGTGGTGATCAATTTCAAACAGGCTAGGATGATTTTCTTGTAATTTGTAGCAGCATAACTATTATAAGTTTGTAAAAGAATTTATGCTATGTCCCCCCCCCCCAAAAAAAAAAGTCATTTTACATCTACTGGTGAAAATAACTTTTGCTTTATTAAATTAGTTAGAAATGAAAAAAGTTTTATACAAATTTAAATGAAATATTAACTTTTTTCATGATTACCTGTGTAGTTTCTTTTTTGTTTAGTTAAAAAATATTATTTCATAAGCTTCAATGAGACTAAATACTCTGAAAAAATATATAAACAAATTGCAATAGTTTTAATTTTTTTACCTATTAACCCTGCATTTACTAAGCTAGACTTAATCAATGAACTTTGTTGCATTGACTCTGTTTTAAAACCAATTTATATACATATATTTAGAATCAAAATTTTACTTTTAAAATCCAACAGTTTTCAAAATTTTAGACTGAATATTGCATCTATACTAATATCATTTTTATAAATGTATGCAATCATATTGTATAATTATTGATAGCAATTTAAGTAACGCCAAGTAGTAACAGAAGTCTTCCCAATTATGTCCCAAATATTTTTTCATTTAATGCATTTCAAAAGCGAAATGCATGTTTATATGAAATAGAAAAAAAAAACAATGTCCTCAAAACCAGTACCAAAAAATTATTTGAGAAAAAAAAAAAAGACACAAACTTGATGGAGTATCAGGTACCTTTATTCACATTTAATGAAATTTTTTTATCCCAAATCTTAACAGCTAAATTTTTTTTATTAACTCTTCAATATAAATACAAATAAAAAAAATAAATTTTTGTCTTCTTAAAGTATCAGCACAGGTTTTCGGAGACCCTCCTTAGATATTCCCACAGGTTTCAAATGATTTTTGTCAAGAGTGTCCTTCAGAGTTATCTTCAGAAGAACCAAATCAGGAGCTTCTGTTAGACCTTTCTTTTTTAGCTGGACAGGTTTCTTCAGAACCTGATGTGGAGTTTCATGAAGATTCTCATACACAAATTTTTCATTTAGAAAAAACTGAAAAAAAAAATAAAACAACTTGAGGAACAAAATTGTTTAAAAAAGAAAAGAAAAAAAAAGGTGTATTAGCAGAAATGTACATTTTGAAAGAAGAAAACAGGTGAGATTAACTAGTACATGAATTAAACTATGAGATATAAAAGTTTTCTGCAGTATATATGTAACATTGAACATTTATGAACATTGTAATTACTCAATGTATATTGTACAATTTTAACATTTTATAGTACAATAAAAATGCTACCTAGCCAATCATAAAGTATAACCACAAAGAAAATGTCAGTATAGCTTAACTTAAGAAAACAAATTTACATGTTACTTAAGATGATCCTATAAAATTAGAATTTCACTGAGTAAATTATACTTACCATACCGGCATGGATGTTTGTAAACATTCTGAATCCATTTTAAGCATTAGGTACTGTTCTCATTAGTCCTTGTCTAGCAAATTGGTAGACTGTGGCATTCCAAACCAACCTATATAATAAACATTTATAGGGACTTATTTCCTGAATCTCTAGAAAAGTCTTCTTTGAAATTTTAAATTTAAATTGTAATGAAATGGTGAAAACATTCTATATTACTAAGAATAACATGCATTAATATTAAATGTCATGAACATAAAATACATTAACATAAGAGAACATAAGATACATAAAAATAAGTAAATTAACACACATGCTTAAGATACCTTAATAAACGGTACTAAGTTTCAGAAATACATCAAATCTATGAGAATATGGGCATTGAATTTCAACTATACCCCTCCCAGAACAATTACAAGAAACAATTGCATCTCATGTGGCACAGAGATAGGAAATATGTGGATTTACTAAGAATCATGTTTGTAAAATTATTAAATTATTGTGCATTAGAATAAATTTTTCTCTGCATAACCTTAAGGACTCTTATTCGTTTTCAATGCCTCACTCAATTGCTGAGTTTGAAATTTTTTTCTTACTGACAGCTCAACTTTGAAAAGTAAAGCTGCAATATGACTACAGGTTTCAATGATTCATATGAAAAATTAAAAAATTTATAACAAAAAGTAAAAAAATTATAACAAAATATTTTTAGAATATTATCAAATAGCAGTTTAAAAAGTTTTTATAATTTCAATTAAAACACAGTCTAAAAAATGTTATACCCTGTCATGCATGAGCAGTTATAAAACTTTGTAAATGTAAACTGTAATAATTTTATCAATCCATTTTAATGCTTCTCTTAAAACATGGATTTTATTTTGAAAAATCCTTTCCCACTCATTATATATTATACACAGACCATTTAAAAGTACCATCACCTTTTTTTCCTGTTGGGATTCATGTAAAATAATAATAGTAAAAAAAAAAATAGCAAAAATTTTCTCAACTGTTAATATTTGATTTGAAACTTGCAAAACTAATATAGAAATACATTAGTCTAGCATCTAACACTACTAGGTTTTCAAATAATAGAATAACTGCATGATAAACAAATATGTTTACATAAGAACTTTATTTTACTTTGAGAACAATACATTTAATTCTTAAAAGTAAAATTTGTGCACTGATTAAGTACACAATAAACTATTTTTAAAATGGTTAAAAATTAAATATCTAATATACGGGTACATTATTAATGGATATTAAGTGGGTTGAAAGAAATAGTCTATGAAAAAGAAAAAATATCTTGATTTTTCATTTCTACTCTACACTTAATCATGTGCTTTTTAGGAAAAAAGGGGGAGTGAAACACTTACCAGATTCAACATACTCGTACGCTGTTAAGTATTTGTAATTTTTTAAACTTCTTGAACTAAATTCATCATTTGATAAATCCATTAAATAGTTTAAAACATCTGGATATGTGATGTTTGGCGAAAGTCTAACATCAGAAATTCAGTCATCATTTGCAATTAAATATAGATCCATGATATAATAAAATTCACCAGGTTTGACTTGGATTATAAGTTTTTGAAATATACATAAAGTTTAGATTCAAAATCTAAACTTACGGCCTACTTTGATAACTTTTTAGCTTCTAAACTCTAAGCACGAACATTTACAGGCATGCTAAAGTAACTAATGTTTTGCCCGAGCGTACGAAACAAGAACTGACTTGAGCATGAGTTGAGTTGTGACCTGCTTCGGGAAAATCCCTTATATACTTCCAATCTCAAAATTTTCAATCTAACAAGACAAGATGAAAAAAATCCTAGTCGGAATTAAATCATATGATCATAGTTTAGTAATATGATGCAGCTGAAAATCCTACCGGACGGCCAGGCTACAATTACTTCCTATCCGAATCAGTAGGCACGTAATCATAAACAGACAACCATAGACTAAAATGCCTGAAAGACCTACAACTTCGGCCTAGATTTGCGCGCTCCCGGTGTCAGACCATCTGAACTAACTGGCGCTTTGGCAGTGGTCTGGGACCTTGGCGATGGTCTGCTGCTATGTTGTCTGTGATCTTAACATTGAAGGCCCTAATCCGTTGGCAATTCTAAACTGTTACCAGAATCTTTCCCTGTTGTCGTTTCGGACTTGGAAAATTTTGAGACTGAAAGCGATTGTCATTTGTTGAAATTTGTATATTAATAAAATCAACCGAAAGTAAGGGTTTGAATTACTTATATTGCCACTTTATTGCGAATATTATTTACATGGTTTACAAAAAACTGGTAATCCTTTTTTATTTTCTAGTTTTTTTTTTATTGAAAAATCCAAAGAATTTCTTTATTTTTGTTAGCAAATGTTCTAACGGATATTTTAAAACTTCTTAAAATGATACATTTTGTTGTTATTTTTTGTATTTATGTGTTTTGCTAATAACTGATTTTTTTCGTAACATTTTTGTTTGAAAATATTAGCAGAAATTTTATTAATTTCTATTTAGCGGAATTTTTAGCGGAATTTATTTCTATTTCTGTCAAACGTACATTTCAATTTGAGTTATATTTTGTTATTCTTACCGCTATATTATTTAAATTTAAATGATTTGTTTTCTTTTAGCTGTTTTATGAAGTAGTTTATTAGGGTTGTAATACAGGGGAAAGGGGTTTATAAACTTTTTTATGCTCTTTCTGTTTGTTTCTTTTAATATTTTCAGCTGTTGGAGCTGTATTATTTGGTTAAATTATATAGGACTACATATATATTGTATAGGACTCTCTAAGAAGAAATTTATGATCTTTAAATCTTCAGAGGTAAGCAGTTTAAAATTCACATTTAATAAATTATCATACCAAGCTAAAACTTAAAAGATTCTATGGCATGTTTATAAAAAAAAAAATTTATACAAGTATAAATTTTTTCTGTTAGATTAATTTTGCCCTTTATATACATTCAAAACATACCTTTCACAGAAAACGGATAAATCATATTTGCTACAGTTCACCTAGATCATATAAATAAATCACCTGACCAGTAAAATAATTTATTTATGGTTCAAATACTTATTTATGTAATTTATTTTATGGTTGTTAGCTTTAGAGACATTGAGTTAGTTTATTTTTTACTCTGTGCAAGTTAACGTTCAGAATCAGTATTTCATCATCCATGTATGTGACTAATGTTAAAGTTAACCAGTAGTAATACATTGTTTCTAGAAATTGATGCATTATTTTGTACTCTCTGACACCAATTTTGGATAATTACAAATAATATACACTAATTCTAAAATTGGGGTTTCATCGTGAGAACTTGCTCATCAATGAAAATAATTTTTATTCTACAATATTTTTTAATGGCAAGCTAAAATATTTTTAGACCAGTTTTATTTCAGTAATTAGTAAAAGTCTTTATGAGTAAGACCTCATGTATCATAGACCATAGAGATCATAAACACACCCAGTGGCTTAATATACTACTCATTATTGTTTTCATTTTACCCCTAAGAAATTTTGCAGTATGTTCTTTGAGGTAAATGTTTCTATAATTTTTCAAAGTGTTACCAATAATGGAGTTCTCATTCTTGGCATTTTAGTTTCATTACTGTATACCAATATAATTAACTTTGTACATGAATGTATGTATATATTCATTTATGTATATACATACACATATATTGTAACATTATTTTTTGTAAACACTGAATGACTAAAAATAATTGCCTTAATATTTCAGTTGTTTATCTTGTATGTGTAGTAACATACTCAAGTATAAGTTGTGACTCTTTAAAAACGTTTGGTGTAATTAAATTCTTTTCTTGTACAATGCAATATCATCAAAAATCTCATTATAATACCTAGGTGTCAAAAGAATAGATTCAAAGGGAAATTGGAAGCAGTAGATACTAAATGCTGGAAAGAGTACATAGTTAGGCAGCTAAGGCCTGGAAAGGGCTGTTGTGCTCGTAAATAAAAAAATGAAATAAAAAATCATGAATGTAAATATAAAGTTTCTGCTCTATAACTTCCTATATAGTTTTTATTCAACATCAGTAGTTAATTAAGTTTTTATGATTAATAGTATGTAATAACTGAATTAAAGTATTGTATTAATTAAATTATTTTATTTGTGGGAATATAATTTAATGGAATAACAAATGCAAGAAAAGAAAATTTATGAAACCAATTATTCAGCAGGAAAACAATCATCTATAATTTCAAACTGAATTTGTAGTCATACTTGAATGAAATTTCTTAAACTTGAATGGGAATCAATAAAGTGTATGTCTAGATTAATTAGCAATATAAAGAGAAAAATCTGTGGACTTTTCTTTCTCAATGTACTTTAATTTTTCAAGTTATTCATGAAATTAGTTTAAATTTGGCTTGTATGTTGAGGAGCATAAATTAAATATGCTTCAATATTTACGAGGCAAATTTAAACAAATTCAATATTAAAAACTTACAGCATAATTTAAAAGATATTTTTGAAGTAAAATGAAATTACATACAGCATCACTGATCTTTTGTATAGTATATTTACGTATGCAATCAAACCTATGAATGTAGGATGTATATATGTATGTATTTTGCATGTGTGTATGAGTATGTAATGAAATCACTTTTTTTGTGAAATTGGTTGTTCACTGTACTTTAGATTAAGACTTTTGAACCCTCCATGCAAATAAATTCTGTCTCTATCACTGATATCGGTAAAATAAAAAACCATTTTAAAGAATTTATTTGTCAACTAAGAATAGCCTACCTCAGTTTTATTCTAGTTCATGGATGTGTCTTAGCCTTTTAAACTAATTAGCATTTAAAGTTCCTTTTACTCTCTATGATTTAATAGAAGAACTGAGGATTAATGATTCATTCGTCAAGGAATCATTAATCCTCTTATGTCTATTGAAAAACTAGATAGCAATTATATTTATACATGTAATAAAAGCTCTGTTAGTAATACTTCAATCTAAAAAAATTATTAAACTTGAATTTATATGCATAAAAAGGGGGTAAATAATAAAGCATAAAGTTTTTGTGCAATTTATCTAATCAAGAATTGGAGATGAAATAATTTTAATGAAATTTTTGTGTTAATACTGCAATTTTATATTAATTAAAATTTATATCTCTATTTTCTTTGTTTTAGATTCCGTGGAAAGAATGAAGAGAACTTATGAAATTTTGTGGATATAATAATCAATTTTGTACTTTTTAAAATATTATTATTGCAATAAAAATGTATTCAAATTTTGTTTTCTTAATAAAAAAAGAACACATTTTTTTAATTTGAATTTTTATATTATCTGATAGCAAATAAAAATAGCAAAGTAATGCTATATAATAATTTTGATGTAAAAGCAGAAGCTTTTAAACAGTTAATACACAGAATATTCTCAGAAATATTTCAATTTATAGAAAAGTGCAATGTTTAAAGATCAATTAAAAGGTAATTTTCATAATTGATATTCAATATCTTTACAAATAGTGTCAATATTAGATAAACATAATTAATCAAAGAAATTAGAATACTAAAGAATACACATTTGTGAATTAATTATAAACTGATAAATTTGTATTAAATTATTTGTATTATATTTATATTCTATATATGCTAACTGTATAGAATATAATGGAGATTTACCACAGAGCTACATAAAAGCATTCTAGAAAAGCAATTATGATTGGTTTTGTTTTTAATAGCTTATTTTACAAAATAAAAAAAAAAGTCAAAAAGGTATAAAAGCACCCCTACGTCAAAATATTTTTTTCAAATAATTAAGAAAAATTCGCCGTAAGAGCGATAAACATACTTATCAGGTAACCGTGCTCTAGTTCCGATGGTCTGCAACAGGAAGCGCCACTTTCTATGCAAGTCCCATGTTACAGAAGCGTATCGCTTTCTCTAGCATATCGCTTATGTCTTTGTGCATTTGTCTTCTAGTGCCAAATAACACGGTATACTATTCCTAATTTATCCATGCTTTTTACAGCAACGGATTGATATAACTTAACTTTTGAGCCTTTTTACTCTTTTCATAATATATTAATTTTTTAAATATTTATAATATTTTTCCATTTATAAATAGTGATAGATATACATGGCTTTCACAATAAATATATTTTAGTTAGTTTTAGTAATTAAATAAGTAATGTATCATATTGGTAAAGAACATAAGGATTGTCGTCTTATGTTTGATTTACATTCATATCTTTTGTAAAAAGCATGGCACAAACGTTATTTTGTTTTTAAAATTAAAAAAATTCTTAGAATAAACCAATTTTAAAATACATATTTCTCATACATTTAGCGTGTTATCTCCACAGAGTATTAAACACACACACACACACGCAAGTTTATTATATATATATATATATATATATATATATATATATATATATATATATATATATATATATATATATATATATATATATATATATATATATATACATTATTTAAAATTCACAAAAAGTGACAATTTAAGTGAAATAAGTGTTTATATTACACCACTGAGACGATTTTAAAACTTTTTTTTTAATAATTTCGCATAACAAAGAAATTAAAAGAATTCTTCACTCTAAAGTTAACTGAACTGATAATACTGGTTTTAGAAAGCATTATGTCCAATTTAAGGCACAATAATGTATTAATATCAGATATAACAACGTATTTGCTGTTCAATATTATTTCTAAGACGGAACAAATTAAAATTTTAGATAGATTTTTTCGGAAGTGTAGCCCGAAACTTATACAACTCCTTTTGGAAATGAAATGCCATTCTTTTAGAATATTCCTCCTCGATTATAATATTATAATGAGACAGTTTAATAACTGTCTTTCAAAGAATCTGGGCGATCTACAACAATGACCATAGCAAAAATTGCTAGTATCTATCAAATGTTACACTACAACAACTACTTCCGAAAACATCTGTTAGGTGTTAATAAAATAATAAACATCTAATTTAGAAGTTTTAAATATCTGTTATACCGTCTTTGGAGTACCTCACTTTGTATAAATATTTCTTTCAAACTGAAATTAATGTGTTACATTGTTGTTTCTCTAAGGTCTTTGACGATTTACATATTTTGAAATTTTCAAATTTCTCTTCAAGGATTTAAGTCAATGGTGCAACTGGATTATCCGGGCCGAGCCCTCTAATCCAGAGATTTCTTACAGTAAACAGAGAAATTGACAAAGAGCAGAGAAAAAAAAAACTAAAAGACGATAGAGGGCGATTGGATGGCAGATCGTGAGTTCATAACACAATTAGATAGTAGAAATCTTATGAATAGTAAACCCAAAGAGTAGAAAGCTTATGAATAGTAAATACAAAAATATATTTTGGCCAGGGACATCCATACAGTAACACAGAAATAAAAATGAAACATGTAAAAATTAGATATGCAATATAAATTTTAAATTTAAATAAAAACGAAGAAATAATAAGTTAAGTATCATAAAATTACGTAAAAACAACATCAAAAAATAAAAAGTTAGCTGAAAAATGTGCAAATTAAAATTGCATAACATTTAGAATAAAAGATATCGGCTCGGGAAATAGAACCATGGACGAAATGCTTACGAGAGAGTACAGGGTAGGCGGTCTACCGTACAAGCCGCGCCTACTTATGGGAAAGAAACTAAATAGTAAACTTAAAAGCAGTGTATATCGCTCCACCCTCACCAGAGTAAGGAGAGCTGTCAAAGCCAAAGAGGAGTACGAGATATCTTTGCAGAACTCGGAGCAGGTAACAACAAAACGGTATTTGGCCATTTTAAACAATGTTAAAGTTTTTTTCTTACATATTTATAAGTTTATATAATTTTTTTGGAATATTATTCATTTTTTTTACTGAAGGCAGTTAAAAAAAATTAGAGATCTTTGGAAAGATTAACCAAAGGTCATCTTCTATTACTAGCATCAGTGGGGGTCATAAATGTCAAGTTTATTAATTAAATCATTATTTTGATGTTAATGGTATTCATTGGATAATCTATGAATAAGATTTGGAATAGGAAGAATTTTCAATTCTTTATGAATGGAACTATTTCCAAAGTACCAAGGAGCACTAATAATTTCCTGGGAAAAATTTTGACTAACATTTAGAATTTTAATGTTAGAATCTGCTGCGTAGGACCACCCTGGGGCTGCATAGGTAAGAACGGGAAGCAAAAAGGAAGTGTAAACCAGAAGCTTAATTTTAGTGTTTAGTTTGCTATGGTGAGAAATTAGGGGTATAAAGCTCTCTTAGCATTGCGATAATTATTTTTTACCAAAATAAAATATTGCTTCCAAGTTAAATTGTCTAGAGTAACACCTAAATACCTGACGGTATCCGAGCAGGTAATATGAGTGTTATTGATGTGTATGTTGTAATTAACGTAAGACATTCTCTTCTTGGCTGTAAACATAGCGGCTTCGCATTTAGAAGTGTTAATCCTATCCATCATCAAGCCACTCAGTAATTTTGACTAGATGTTTATTGATGGCAGTCCCAATTTAATATTTTTCTTTGAAGAGAAAATCACAGTATCACCTCCGTAAATTGCAAGTTCGGTCAAAGGATGCTCAGGAATGTTGTTGATATCAATATTAAATACTGTAGTGCCCGAGAAGGGAACCCTGTGCTGCAATTATAGGAAGTTTTGAAAAAAGAGACTGATAAATTTTAAACTGAAATGTTCGACCGGTTAAATAAGAAAAGAGAAGTTTAACGAGATAAATATTAAAGATATAACGAATTAATTTGTGGATGAGGACATGAATCCAGATTTTGTTGAAAGCACGACCAACATCGAGAAATATGGCCGCAGTAGATATTTTATTTAAAGTTTATTTTTGGTTATAATTTCATACCCTTTTCCCCGCGCCAGTAGATGGCACCACAATGGCTCTTGCTAATCCACCTTCAGGACCTAGAGGATGGTAGGTCAACTGATTTCCGTGGGAAGAGCCCTCTAATCTAGAGATTTCTAACAGTAAGCAGAAAATGACAACGAGCAGAAAATAAAGCAAGTAAAAGAGGAAAGAAGGGTAGAGGGGTCGATTCGTGAGTTATGACACAAAACTAAAGAGTAGAAAGTTTAGTGATAGAAACAAAAGACATATTTTTGCGGGCAGAGACATCCGTACAATACTCGTGAATTGAACATGGTTAGCATTGAAAAATCAGATATTGTAGTAAAAATAAAAAGTTATGTTTAAAAATATGAAAATAAGCTTAAAAATAATAAAATTAAAGAAAATACAGTTATTTATAATTATAATGAGAATTTCGAAAACCATGACATCACGTAAGACAGAACCATGAACCTAAATCTTGCCAGTCATAAAGGGGCAAGCATCCTACCGAATGCAAAACGATTCACAGTATGGAAACACATGACAGTTTTGTTAAGAGGTACACTTTATGTTGAAGGAATTTACATAATTTGTTCCTCCCTCTCAGAGAGAGGAAAGCCAAGTCAGAACGATACAGAAAACTCTGGAAGTGTATGATAAATGATGCATGGCCAGTTTTAAGAGTTTCAGGACCTTCAAGATGGTAGGTCAATTAGAGGACCTGGTTAGAGTAGGTCAATTAGAGTGTCAGATTAGAGGGCCTGGGCAGGGCCCTCTAATCCAGAGATTTCTAACAGTAAGCATAAAATAACAACGAGCAGAAAAATAAAACAACTGAAAGGGGATAGAAGGGGAAAGGTGAATTCGTGAGTTCAAGACACAAAAGTAAAGAGTAGAAAGTTTAGGGATAGACACGAAACACATATTTTTGGGGCCAGTGACATCCCTACAGAATTCGTAAACAAAAGTTATCATTTAAAAATCAGAAGTTAACGTTAAAAATAAAAATTATATTTAAAAATGTTTAAATAAGCTTAAGAAAAATAAAAGTAAAGGAAATTGTAAATATTTAAAAAACTGTATGAGAATTTTGAAAACGTGACTTTGCGGGAGACAGAACCATGAACCTCAGGTTCAAGGGTCATGGTGGGGCAGGGACCCTACTGGATGCCCCATCATGAGAATGGAGCGGAGAGCTTTTTAAAGAGTTTTTCTTACATTCTGTAGATTTTTAATAGTTTTTTGGAGAAGTTTTCATTTTCTTCTAAAGATAATACAAAAACATTAAGGATCTTTGCCAAGAATTGCCAAAGGCCTTCTTCTATTGCTAGCATCAGTGGGGTCGTAATTGACAAGATTAATGATTAAATCATTGCTTAAGTTTTTATGAAATTAAACAGAAAGATTGTAGATAACCATCCATATAATGTATGTTGCGTAATTGACGTTAGTTATCTATAGTGCCAAGAGATGGCGCCAGGTGTTCCAAGAAAAAGAGGAACAGACTATGATCTAAGGAATATTGTTTTTTGATTTTTACTTAGTTCTTAGCTATGTAAGTTGTTGTGAGTTCTGTTTTTTGTGTGGTATATGTGTGTGCTTTTATCTAACGGGGAAAAGTGCTAAGTCCCCTGTAAGTATGTCGTGCTGTGTGTTTAACAAAATATAAAAGTCCTAGTTTGCTTTATATATTTAAGTTTAGGTGTAGATTAAATGTCCCATGGCTGTCACTTTACAGTGGATCTCCTATTCCAGCATTACTACCCAGGTAAGCACGCCTACATTGTTTATTTTTCTGGTACTCATCTGTTTGATATGAGCGAAATGAGAAGCTTATAGTATATGTTTTGTGTTATGGTAGATTTTTTAGAACTGAACCTGCATGTAATGTCGGGTAGACATTCCTAGGTTATTTCCTTAATGTTGGAACTCAGTTTTTTTCTATTGGAGATATTTATGGTTAAAGAGCTTTGTTCTAACAATGTATCTTAGTAGTAGTTGTATGAATTTAAATTTTTCTTAGTTTAATCTTCTAAACATTTTCGCATCGTTTATTTATTATAATGTATCTGTTAACTGTATATCACTGTAAATATTCGCCTATTATTCTTAAATATTCGTTTTTCATAACTGTATTTTAAAATTGTAGTACAGTGTAATATTTAACCCCAATTATATTTATTCTTTATTCTACTTTTGAAAAAAAATGTATCTTATTTTCTAAAATTTACTAAGGAAAGGGGTTATAAATAGTGTTCTTGTATATATATATATATATATATATATATATATATATATATATATATATATATATATATATATATATATATATATATATCATGTCTTTTTTTTAAAAAACTCTTTCATAAATTTGTTTACCTATTCTCTCGCTCCTTATACACACACATTTTAAGTTTCAATATATAATATTTTTCACTCTGCTTAAAATTTTTATACTTTTCATTCTTGGAGATATAATTTTCTGCCCATTTTCCCATTTCATACCATTAGGAAAATAATTAGTTTCATAGTCTTCCTACACTTTTCATATTTTCTACGTACATACACCGATCTCGCTTTCCTAGTAGTAAACCTAAAATACTGCTTGTCTGTTCTTATAATTATAGTCTTTTTTTTTTTGGTACGGATCATAGGTATATCTATGTCTGCTTGCCTATAAGCATATACCCTCTTCAACTCCAAGACGAGTATTAGCTATAACAAGAATAAATTTATTGTGACCCAGTTAATTAGTAATTAGATGAAAAACAATTTTGATTTACTGTTAAAGCTAAATCGATTAGCTAAATAATATTTTTTTTTCTGTATGAGATAAAAATTTAAAGTGAATTTTAAGTGAAAATTATATCCGAAGGTTACATGAAATCGTAGCCCCTGTTATTTTTACTTGCCCTGGCTATTGGGCAAGGAGAAATCTAAATGCTCTTAATTAATAAGGTGATGCAATCTGGTCGTTCCATAAAAGAGAAGCAGCACAAGTCTAACGTACCATTTAAAATGTTATTTCAGAACTATGGATATCACGCTACTCAGTCAGATGCAGAAGACAGAAAGATCATGAAAACATTTTGCATTTACAGAATTGGCCTCACAACGAGAAGCGAGAATTAATTCCTTCCCAGATGAATTAGCTCCGTCAGCGTACTTAGTACTGGGCTATGTGAGTGAGACAGCTGATAAATGTGGCGAATGGATAGAAAATTATTATCATTTCCAGAAAAAGCGAGAGACTGTTAAAATAATTTTAAGCCACGTACACTCCCTTAGATAAGATAATTTGTGCCTCGGAAAATATATTAAAAGGAATAAGGATGTTAAAGAAGATCATTTTTAAGAGATATTTTAAGTACGATCGGAAAATATATTAAAACAATAAGGATGTTAAAGAAGATCATTTTTAAGAGATATTTTTAAGTACAATAATTTTGATGTATATACACACACACACACACACACATACATATATATATATATATATATATATATATATATATATATATATATATATATATATATATATACATATATATATATATATACATATATATATACATATATATATACATATATATACATATATATACATATATATATATATATATATATATATATATATATATATATATATATATATATATATATACATATATATATATATATATATATATATATATATATATATATATATATATATATATATATATATATATATATATATATATATATATATATATATATATATATATATATATATATGTGTGTGTGTGTGTGTGTGTGTGTATGTACGTATATATGTGTATATATTCATGTATCGTATGTATGTATATAAAGACATATTTATGTAAAAACATATGTACAACCTAAGACCAAAATAACTATGCACCAATGAGGATTTATCCGAATGGGACGAAAATCAGAATAGATACAATATACATGTACTGAAAAAACTTCAGGATAAGAAAAACTTAATAAAGCGTTTGAACACCTCTGGCCCACATGCAAGAAGTTATTCGGCTTGGCATTGATTGTGGCGGATGTCCTCCCGGCAGTTATTCTCTCAAAATCTTGCCCAAGTGGCGCATTAGACCGTCAAAATCCAAGGCTGGTTGGAGGTCCCTGACATAATGCTTCAAACGTGCTCAAGAGGTGAGAGAACCGGCAATTTTGCTGGACAAAATAGCGTTCAACAAGCACGAATGCATGGAATAGAAACGGGTGCAGTTTGGAGCAGGGTATTATCTTGCCGAAATGTAAGCACATGATGGCATGACATGAAAGGCAATACACCGGTGCTTAGAACTGCGTCGACTTACCGCTGTGCTGTAACGGCGCCACGGATGACAACCAAAGTAGGTCTTAATATGGATTGCACCCCAAACCAACAGTCTCAGTTGTCGGCCTCTATGCCGGAAGACAATCAATTTGCTATCCTACCGTGGTGTCTCCAGACACGTCTTCGATGATCATAGGGGCTCACTTCAAAACGGGAATCATCACTGTAGACTATTTTCTTCCAGTGAGTGATATTCCAATTCAAATGATTTCGACACCACTGCAAATAGGCTTATCATTGTAGAAAGATCAATGGTATTTGGTGAATAGGATACTTTCAACTCTTCCATGGAGGGATCTTTTAATAAATGATTTTCTTTTTCGTATATTAATCTGTAAATTCTCCAAATATCAATCCAAGTCATTGGAGAATAAACATCTTTGTTATTGTTATAGATATAATATAGCCATATCAATTCTTATAATACAATAAATTGCATTTTCGGATAGGCCATCTAGGCTACTGAGATATAGAAAGAGATACATAATCTTTAGATGTTTTTAATTTTCACAACATTCTTGCTCACCACTGTCTCGAACACCAGAGTTATATACCTTATAACTCTCCAGTATATCCCAAAATTTGTTGGTGTCCTTGTTTTTCTACTAATTTTTTTTAATAATAATGTTTGAGAAATTTAAATTTTTACTTCTAAACACGCCGTTTGTCATGTGTTAAATATGCAATATTATAACTGTCAGTCCTTACACTGGAAAAAGTATGAATGTTACCTAAAATTTATATTGTAGTCATCTTTCAAAGTTCGGTTATCTAGATTTTTTGTTAGTGGAATCAGTTTCCCTCCAAATAAGTCCGGATAATCAGCGTTCTATAGTAATTTCATTTGGCTATAAAAAATTGTCGAGAAATGTTATTTCAATATCATGAATTTTGTATATGAATCTGCTATCTTTGACTAGAAATATGAATTCAGAAATGTGCAATGGGAGTTAAGAACTGTCTTAATGTCATAAGATTTTACATAATCCTTGCACATATTCTTTTTTCGCTCAACCCTCTTTGTTCTTCCTTAGCGGACCAATTATTGTCCTGTTTGGGTTGTCATATTCATTGTAAGTGTAACTGTTTATGTTAACTGTAATATTTATGTTAACTGTAATTGGAAAGAGATTTTTGAGTATGTATTGTTCTATGGATAAAAAATTGAATGGAATACGAAAGCGGCTTGTGGTTTTTCGTGTTTTAAGAAACAGAATTGTTTTAAAGATAGGGTTTATTTCTGAGAGCCATTAGAGTTTTGATACTCTGTTAGCTTAAATGCGTTAGATTTCGTTTAAAGGATAACTGTCCCATTTGAGTTTGGAAATCAAAAGTATGATTTATTCTCAGTGGCTTAGTTAACTGCTCAAAACAACGCACTTTTAATATAAAACACTTTTTATTATATTTCCGAATGCGAGCTCATTAAAACACAAAAAATGTTACAGAGAAGAATTTATGGCGTAAATAATATTAATTTCTCAAAAATACAAAAGCAACTCAAGAACCATTTTCTTCTCGCATATGAAAGAACAACCATGTTTTTTTCTAAAAAAATACCGTTCATGCAGTACCATGTTTTTTGCCATTCGAAACTTACGAAGGAAAAAAATAAAGATAATATGCTGGTAGAACATCAATTTTAACAGACGATGTCACAACTATTACCCCATGCTCCTATACCCTATAGCTCTTTTTTCCATTTTACCATCTATTGCTATCCTTGTCGCTCTATTCAAAATGTAGATTTTTTTTTTAATTTCAAGAATTAACTTCTTAATACACCGTTTGTAATATACGAAATTGTTCTGTGTAACATAAGTTACTTGCAACAAAGGATCATTTTAATATCATAAATTTTCCATGAGAGTTTATTTGATTTGCTAGAAACATAAAATGGCGAGAAAAATCCTTTCTTTCTTTTAACAACCATCAGAAATCCTGAGGTAGGCCACATTGTTAATATCAGTTATATGTATGAATTTTTCAGTCATATCACGTGATAGCATGGGCGAAAATGTATAGATAACACTTATTTCTCGGTATCAAGAAACACACTACAAAATGTATTCCCACTGTGACTGACCGGATGTATCAAAATAAAATAAAACAATTTTCTTTCCTTGATATAAATATAAATAAGAAATAAAAGACATACTTATTTTCCCGTGACTTCTGTCTTTTAAAGGCTTTAAAGGTGATGTGGCAACTGGACTATATGGTCCGAGCCCTTCAATCCAGAGGCTTCTATCAGTAAGCACAAAAATGACAACGAGCGAAAAATAAACGCATAAAAGAACAAAGAGATAGAAGGGTGATTTCGTGAGTTCATAACACAAAACTAGAGAATCATCGCACGGAACATCGCAAGGGAGCTCGTTGTCTGACCTGCCTAGGCCACGGCCTGTAGGTCAGAAGTTCTGTCAGCATGTATGGTAATAAGATATCAGATAATTAATCACGAAATTGAGGAACTTGGTCGTACTTGGTTTGTACTAGAGAATCGCAATAGATTTCGTCTTAAAAGTTTCGAATTAGCACGGAAATTTTGGTGAACACGGTAAAATATGAAATTAACACTAAATATAATTTAACTGAATGTTGCTGTACGTTAATTACCAACTTTAAAATTCTTGTCATATCACGATATCCGGATGGAGAGCAGAGGATTTAATATTGAAAGTGTTTTTTTGGCAGTTAGAATAAATGCTGTCAGAAATTTGATCAATCGACCTCAAACCGTGTGGTTTTTTATAATAAAAAGACACAAAAACGAACAAACTTCTTAATTTACAAAGATCTATAAATTAGATATTTATTTTAATGTAATTTAGACTCCCTGTAAATTAGACTTTAAAAGTAAAAAATTTAACCGATGATTAAATTTTAAATTACGGCAGATGTACATAATCTATTATGCAAATGAAATATAAAAGAAAATTAACCACATATCTAAATTCAAAGATAAAATGGATGAAAATTGTGCAGATGATATTTAAAAAATTTGAAGTAAGAATGGATTAAATGAGATGGTTAAGGAATGACATCATAATAGAAAATGTTATTTCAACTTATTTATTATGTGAGAAATTGATACTTTTAATCGTCTGCTGTTAACCGGGGAAAATAATGCTTGAAATAATGATATAAACGATCTAAAAAGGGGGAAAGAATGAATTTCGAACGTTAAAAATTTATAAAAACCTTCCTAGGGATATACCTAATGAATTCCAAAATTTCACGGCGATTGGATGAATGGTTTTTGAGTCTATCGAGTAGAGACAGACAGACACAAATTCATTTTATTAAATATAGATTTATGTATGCATGCAAACTTATGAATGTAAGATGTATATATGTGTGTATTTTGCATGTATGTGTATGTAATGAAATAACTTTTTTATGAAATTGGTTGTTTACTGTACTTTAGATTAAGTTTTTTGAACCGTCCATGCAAATAAATTCTGGCTGTATCACTGGTATTGATAAAATAAGAAACCATTTTAAAGAATTTTTCTGTCACCTAAGAACAGCCTACCTCAGTTTTACTCCAGTTTATGGATGTGCCTAAGACTTTTAAACTAATTTGCATTTAAATTTCTTTTTACTCTCTATGATTTCATAGAAGCATAAGGATTAATGATTCATTCATCAAGGAATCATTAATCCTCTTGTGTCTGATGAAAAAGTAGATAGCAATTATATTTATGTATGTATTAAAAGCTCTGTTAGTAATATTACATCTCAAAAAAAATTATCAAACTTGAATTTATATGCAAAACAGAGGTTAAATAATAATAAAGATTTTTTGTGCAATTTATCTAATCAAGAATTGGAGATGAAATAATTTTAATGAAATTTTTGTGTTAACACTGCAATTTTATATTGATTAAAATTTATGTCTGTATTTTCTTTGTTTTAGATTCAGTGGAAGGAATGAAGAGAACTTATGAAATTTTGTGGATATAATAATTAATTTTTACTTTTTTAAATATTATTATTGTAATTAAAAAAATGTATTCAATTTTTGTTTTCTTAATCAAAAAAGCACAAATAATTTTTTTACTTGAATCTTTATATTATCTGATAGCAAATAAAAATAGCAAAATAATACTATATATTCATTTTAATGTATAGCAGCAAGCTTTTACACAATTAATACACAGAATATTATCAGAAATATTTTAATTTATAGAAAAGTGCAATATTTAAAGATCAATTAAAAAGATAAATTTTATAATTGATAGTCAGTCTCTGCAAAAATAGTGTCAATATTAAATAAACGTAATTAATGAAAGAAATTACAAGACTAAAAAATAAATATTTGTGAGTTATAAACTGACAAATTTGTATTAAATATATTCTCTATAAACTAACTATATAGAATATATTAGAGATTTAAGACAGAGCTACATTTAAGCATTCTACAAAAGCAATTATGATTGGTTTTGTTTTTAACAGCTTAATTTATAAAATAAAAAAAGTTTGAATAAAAACTATATATGCACTCTTACGCCCATTTTTTTTTTTAACTAATTAAAATAAAGTCGCCAAAAGAGCGATGAACAATAATTACCTAGAAACCATGCATTAGTTCCGATAGTCTCACTCCAGTGCTCCACTTTTTTAGCGAGTTCCATGTTATAGAAACAAAATCTACTGCCTATGGGCGTGGGTCGTCTGATAGTATCTACAGTGTGCCTAAGAATAGCCCGTGAGTTCGTCTAGTAACAGTTGAAACGTTTAAAATCCGTCATGCTTTTAAATAATTACCACCATCTGAAAGAAAAGTGGTATAATTAAACGAGATTTTCTGAAAAATATAGTTACATTAAGATTAAATTTACATATCAATTATATATAATTTGTCTTATTTGTTATAGTGGTACATACAATTGTATTTCAAAATAAATATTTTAGGTGCCTTTAAATTGGAAATGAATAACAGATGAATATACATATACACTCATGTCCACAAATTAAGGATAATTCAGAATCACACAGAAATTGAGCTCTAAAATAAAAATTTCACCTGTAGAATTATCACACACATCTTGAAGAAGAATATGCAGATTACAGGAAACCACCAGATGGCGCGGATAGTACATCACAATAACGAGAGTGTATCAAAGGGGTATATAAGTAATGGTAGCAAAGAAGTAAAATTGTTCACAAGCGCTTTAAAAGCCTTTCAGTGCAATAACCGCATAGTTATGGCACAAAGGAAGCATTTGGATGATTTTTTTTTACGTGGTAGAATTATCGCACGACTGGAATGTAGACGTACCCAACTGGAAGTATCCGAGGAACTTGGAATCGCCCAGAGTGTCATCTCCAGGCTTTGGCAACGATTCAAACATGATAGTAATGTGAGTAGATGTTACAGCACAGGTCACCCCCGAGTTACTACGCCGAATGATGACCGGTATTTGGCAGTTACTGCCAAAAGAAACAGACGGAGCACAGCATCAGACCTGTCTCGTCAGCTCTCTTCAGCTACCGGTACGACAGTTTCAAGGCAGACCGTGTACAGACGCTTAGGGAACATTGGTCTATATGCTCGTAGGCCTGTCAGATGTGTTCCCCTTACCGCAACTCACTGTCGCCTGCGATTATGCTGGGCTAGTGAGCATGCATTGTGGACACCGCAACAGTGGTCTTGTGTGATGTTTTTCGACGAGTCCAGGTTCAGTTTACATTCTGATTCTCGCCGGACTTTCATATGGAGAGCGCCAGGTACCCGTTACCACCAAGAGAACACCATTGAAAGACACCGTTACGGTGGTGCAGGATGGCTCGTTTGGGGAGGAATTATTCTTGGTTCCAGAACTGACCTGCATGTTCAGAGTGTAACGATGACAGGCCACATCTATCGGGATGTCATTCTGGAACAACATGTACGCTTGTTTCGGGGCGCCATGGGTCCTGAATTTCTGTATATGGATGACAACGCCCGACCTCACCGTGCAAACATTGTAGACGAATGCCTTCAATCGGAGGATATCACCCGTATGGATTGGCCAGCATACTCACCGGACTTGAATCCAATAGAGCATGTGTGGGACATGCTTGGCCGACGAATTGCAGCCCGTCAACCCCCTCCCAACTGTCTATCGGAACTTCGGAGGGCATTGCTTGATGAGTGGTGTAACTTTCCCCAAGATCAGATTGATAATCTGATACTCAGCATGCGTAGGCGTTGTAACGCTTGCATTGCATCGTCCGGGAGACATACTCCGTATTAACCATCATACTAACCATGTTATACTGTTTTCTGTAAATAGGTTCTTTTTTGAAATTTGCTCCAGGGAGTAAAAATCGCAATTTTTATTAATTATGTCAAACATATAGCATCTTTTTTGCTCTTTACCTTTTGTTTAATAAATAGACTTTACAAATAAGTCAAATTTGTTTTGCTTTTGTCTCTTTCATTGCCTGAACTTCATTATCCTTAATTTATGGACATGAGTGTATATACCTGTAACATGGTAACTTTAATCCGCCGGTCACATTAGAAATTTAGACCTTATTATTTTTAATTGGCCGGGCATACTGGGGAATGAGTGAGCGTAATTATATTGCAGTCGTAGATGATTCCTTCATAAATGAATAATTAATCCTCGATGCTTCTATTAAATTATAGAGAGTAAAAGGAACTTTAATTGCTAATTAGTTTAAAAGTCTAAGACACATCCATGAACTAGAGTAAAACTGAGGTAGGCTGTTCTTATCTGACAGATAAATTCTTTAAAATGGTTTCTTATTTTACCTATACCAGTGATATAGAAAGAATTTATTTGCCTGGAGGCTTCAAAAAGATTAATCTAAAGTACAGTGAACAATCAATTTCATAAAAAAGTAATTTCATTCCATACTCATACGAACATGCAAAATACATACATATATACATCTTACATTCATCGGTTTGAATGCATACATAAATATATTATAAAACAGATCAGTAATGCTGTATGTAATTTCATTTTACTTAAAAAATATCTTTTAAATTATGATGTAGGTTTTTAATATTTAATTTGTTTAAATTTGCCTCGTAAATTATGAAGCATATTTAATTTATGCTCCTCAACATACAAGCCAAATTTAAACTAATTTCATGAATAACTTGAAAAATTAAAAGTACATTGAGAAAGTCCACAGATTTTTCTCTTTATATTGCTAATTAATCTAAACATATACAACATATCAAGTTATGTATTAAAACATAAATATACATATACACTTCATTGATTCCCATTCAAGTTTAAGAAATTTTATTCAAGTGTGACTGCAAATTTAGTTTGGAATTATAGATGAGTGTTGTCCTGCTGAATAATTCGTTTCATAAATTTTCTTTTCTTGCATTTGTTATTATTCCATTAAATTTCGGTTGTTATTCCATTAAATTTATACTCCCACAAATAAAATGATTTAAATAATACAATACTTTAACTCAGTTATTATATACTATTAATCATAAAAACTTAATTAACTACTGATGTTGAATTAAAAATAATATTAACTAAGTTATTATAGAGCAGAAACTTTATATTTACATTCATGATTTTCCATTTCATTGTTCTTTACGAGCACAACAGCCCTTTGCAGGCCTTAGCTGCCTCAACTATGTACTCTTTCCAGCGTTCAGTATCTACAGCTTCCAATTTCACTTCAAATCTATTCTTTTGATATCTTGGTATTATAATGAGATTTTTGGAGATATTTGGAGGATATTTGGATATTTTTGGAGGTACATAAAAAGAATTTAACTACACAAAACTCTTTTTTTTAAGTTTCACAGTATGCACTTGAGTATGCTACTACACATACCAGATAAACTACTGAAATATTAAGGCAATTATTTTTAGTCATTCAATGTTTAAAAAAAAATGTTACGATTTATATATATATATACATATATATATATACACATATATATATACATATATATATATACATATATATATACATATATATACATGCATATATATACATATATATACATATATACATATACATATACCAGGTCGCCATGATTAAAATGACAGTGCTCACAGTGTTCTGCAGCATGATATATTTGCGAAAATGACGCCACATTTTGTAGGAAGATTAAACAAGACGGGAGACAAAGGATTCCGCAAAAAAAACAAATTAGTTCCTAAGTTACCGCTAGGGGTATATTTGGCGCTGTGTTATAGAAAATAGAGTGTTAACAAATGCAAATTAATACGGAATAAAATTACCTTTTATTATGCACATTTTCTGATTTAGTTAAAGTGCAATATGGTAACACTTTTAAAAAAGCGTAAAATCTACATAAATACCGAAAAGTCTCGTGATCTTCCGTATCACGTACGCTGTGCAGAAAAAGAAGTTCTTTATTCAAATTTCAGGTTACATCCATTGGCACAGTACCAGCTGCTTGGGTTTTAAAAGGCAATGTGTTACGTTTCGAATCAATCGGGTTAAAAGTTTAAATGCAATGTCTTCTTCTTCAGTCGAGCTTGCGTTACTGGTCAAATTCTTTTACCTCAACCAGTGCAACGCTTGAGCCGCTCTTCGTGCTTTTAGAATGCATAAAAAAATGCGTAACGGTAACGGTCCTATGTCAGTTAATGCGCTAAAAGCAATGGTTGCGACGTTTGAGAAAACAGGTTCTCTGAAGGTTCAGTCAGGCAGAGGACGAAAACCTGTACCACAGGATAGAATCGAAGCAGTTGCAACGCGATTGTGGAGTAGCTCGGAATATGGATATGCCTTACACTACGATATGGAAAATCTTACGAAAGATTATCAACTTCTATCCGTACAAGATCAGCCGTGTACAGGAGTTACTGTACCCGGACCATGATGGGCGATTGACATTTGCTCTCACTTTTCTTCCCAAAATGGAGGTGGATGATGCTTGGCAGTGGAAAATCTTATGGAGAGACGAGGCCCACTTTTACCTCAATGGAACTATGAATACCCAGATTTGCCGAATTTGGGATGACAAATCACCACATGCAGTCACAGCAATTCCCTTACATTCACCAAAAGCAACTGCTTGGTGTGGGTTCCCAGCGGAATTTATCGTAGGTCCATTCTTCTATAAGAACATTACCCCGTCAGGACCGGAAACCTGTTCTGTTACCGGAGAGAAATATCGCCACATGTTAAACAGCTTTGTCATTCTGACACTTCAGCAAAGACAATGCCTGGGGGACATCATTTTCATGCAAGATGGAGCCCCCACACGTTGCTGTAAGTGTGCGACAGCTGCTACGACAGAAATTCACTACAGAAACAGTCATTAGCAGCTACTTTCCAACTGCATGGCCACCTCGGTCGTTTGGCTATGGGGTTATCTTAAGTCCAAGGTCTATCAAGAAGTGGTCCAAGACATGGCTACGTTAAGGATAACAAATCACGGACTGTACGGGAGATTCCTGCAGACATGTTACTTTCTGCTGTTGTTCATACTGTGCACAGAACGCAATATGTGGTTCACAACATCGGCAGCCACATTGAACCTCATTTGAATGCAAAATAAAAGGTAATTTCCGTATTGATTTCCATTTGTTAACACTCTATTTTATATTAAACAGCGCAAACATTCCCCTAGCGATGACTTTTGGAACTAAATTGTTTTTTCGCGAAATCCTTCGTCCCCCGTCTTGTTTAATCTTCCCACAAAATGTGGCGTCATTCTCGCAAATAAATTGTGCTACAGTACACTGTGATCAATGTCAGTTTAATTATGGCCACCCGGTATATATGTGTGTGTATAAATATATACATACATTCATGTAAGAAGTTAATTATATTGGTATACAGTAATAAAACTAAAATGTTAAGAATGATAGACACATTTACCTCAAAGAACATAATGCAAAATTTCCTACGGGTAAAATGAAAATAATAATGAGTAGTATATTAAACCATTGGGTGTGTTTATAATATCTATGGTCTACGATACACTATGTCCTACTCATAAAGACTTTTGCTAATTAGTGAAATAAAACTCGTCTAAAAATATTTTAGCTTGCCATTAAAAAATATTGTAGAATAAAAATTAAATTCCATTGGTGGGGAAGTTCTCACGATAAACACCAATTTCAGAATTGATGTATTATTATTTGCTATTTTTCAAAATTGGTGTCAGAAAATACAAAATAATGCTTTAATTTATAGAACAATTGTACTACTGCTGGCTAACTTTAGCATTAGTCAAATACATAAATAGGATGATGAAATACTGATTCTGAATGTCAACTTGCACAGGGTAAAAAATAAGCTAACTGTTACCGATATTACAACGAACAACTAAATACCGGTACTTGAGCAGAGCACGGTTCTGGTAGTGATTATAAAAATGATAAATTATTTAAAAAACGAAAAGAAATAGATTTATTTTAAATCTTAAAATAAAAGCATCATACGATGCCCGCCTACGTGCCGGGAAAAATGCACAAGAACAAAAAATAATCCAACAATCCTCTTATATATCCAGCACCAGACATCGCATACAATTTAACATATTCATGCAACTTCCTCTCCCAATCAGCCAATCACAAAATTACACAGTTCTTAGCTGCCGAGTGAGAGTTGAAGTCACAATCAAACATACAGCGCGAGTCAGCTTTACAAATGGCGATTAAGAAGCCTCGGTTAACTTAAACAAAACAAATTGCTGGGATTCACTGGAAGTTGAGAAGGTGCCGATTCGGCTGCAACTTCTAACACTAACAGTCAATGTTTCAGAAGCTAAGGACCATAAAATAAAATAAGTATTTTAGCAATGAATAAATTATTTTATTGGTCAGCTGATTTATCTATGTGATCCAGGCGAATTGTAACAAATATGATTCATTCATTTTATGTGAAGGGTCAGTTTTGAATGTATATAAAGAGCAAAATTAATCTAACAGAAAAAAAAATTATATGTTAAAAATTTATATTTGAAAATAGCTGGGCTGATATAGATGAAAAACACTTGATTTAAATACTTTTAGATAATGGATTTGCCAATAGCACTTTGTACATAACTCATTCACAATAAAAAAAATCTACTTTATTATAAATATTTTAATGCGACATATTACAAAGAAAAAATTTTAAGTATAAATATTTTTTATAAAAATGCCATAGAATCTTTAAAATTTTAGCTTGATATAATAATTTATTAAATGTGAATTTTAAACTGCTTAGCTCTCAAGGTTGAAAGGTCAGGCATTTCTTCTTAGAGAGTAATATACCGGTAATTTAATCCGTATAACACAGCACCAACAGCTGAAAATATTAAAAGAAACAAATAGAAAGAGCATTAAAAAAGTTTATAAACCCCTTTCCCCATGAATTACAACTTTAATAAACTACTTCATAAAACAGTTTAAAGCAAACAAATCATTTAATTTTAAATAAAATTGCGATAAGAGTCATAGGCGTAACTTGGCAGTTTCAGCTAGGGGGGGGGCAAAAGTTTTCAATAATGAATAGCCGATAATCCTAATATGGTAATATTTAACCCTTTTTTTAGCTATTATTTTTGTTATTGTTTATTTAGTTATAATAGCAAAATCTTAACAAACGTGAAAAATCGTTGCAAATCACAAATTATGATGGTTCTTTTAATTTATTCTGCCAAAAAATGTTCTGTTTCTTTAAGCTTGCAGACATATATGTCGCCATCGAACGGAGGTAAGATTAAATACCCAGTAAATCAACTAAGTAAAAATAAAATTCAACGGGGTAAAATTAAATTAAGCTGGTTTTATCCAATTTAATCCCAAATTTATTTTTTCCAAAGATATAGACGTAATTTATTTTCTTGAATGCATAATGCTACATATTTATGTCAAATAATTTGTCTTCATTTCTCTCTCTTCAACCAAACACACTTTATGATTATAATGTAAGAACTGTTTTACTTTTCGAATGCGTTTCAGTAGTTCACAAATGTAACATAATATTTAAATTTCAGTATATTTTGAAGTTCTTACATATTATAAAACTAATAGTTAGGAGTATTTGAAATTACAACATGGATATTTTGGTGCACATTTGGGGTTTGGTTTCGAAGCGCAAAGGTCTACTGTTTTGCTAACCAGGACTGGTGAGATCGGTACTTACTGCTTAAGCCGATACCTAACGGCCATCAGCGGGATTCTAACCCGAGAACTCCAATATAGAAGATCAGCACTCTACCGGGCCATAAATCGCCTTTTGAAGTGAACAAACTTCGTTGGTATTATTGAAGCCAGTAGGGTGCTTCATATATATGGTTTCTTCAAGTGGTTCGTAAAGGTAAGCACTTGCGATATCTAATTGGATATGGGACCAACCATACAAACCCACTAGAACACTGAAACAGTATCGGATTACAGCGAAATTACATACCAGGGAAAATGTGTCATCGTATGAGATACCTTTCCTTTGCAAATGACCCTGAGCAACAAGTCTTGCTTTGAACAGGGGAACGTTTCCAGTTTCAGATGTTTTAATCGTGTGTACCCAACGACATCCGAGGGCTTTCGCATTTTCCGGTAGTTTCACTAGCTTCCAAACTTTACGTTTTTTCATAATGCCTAGCTCGGTCTGCATGGCCTTTTTCCCATTCCTCAGAATTATCACAATTACGCGCCTGCTTTAAACAATTTGGTGTATAAAAATGGGGGGCTTTATGTCATTCTGAATGACAACTGCTAACTGTTTGGTCACAAATAACACCCTGAAAAGTATTTTTAGATGAAAAATCGAAAAGGTTTTTATTAAAGTGTATATTTTCTAAAAGGCAATAAGCCTTAATTTCTTTGAGAGTTCGCAAACGATTTTTGACCCTTCTGGATAGTAATACACATTTATCCTTGACCCATCAGATCTTGATTTGCATTTTCGGGTCCAATTTATTTTATTACAAGATAGCTCGGGGTGGATTCACCATCCGACTCACTTTCGGGTTTTGCTTCGCTATCTGACTCGCTTTCGGGGGTTTTCGGACTTCGTTCTATTTCAAGAGGGATAATTTTAAAGTCTTTTTCACTAATTTTTGGTTCTACACGGCTATGTAGTAGAAACACTTCATCCTCGGGAAATAACATTTTTAAATCTATTTCGTCACTTGGTTGTAGGGGTTCGTTTTTGCCATTCTCTTCAATCCGAACATTTATAGATTCAATAATTTTATGTTCGTTTGGAATCCAAATTCGGTAGCCCAGAGTTTGAAGGGCATAACCTACGAGTACTACTTGTATAGCTCGCATGTCAAATTTCGTACGAATTTGCTTGGGAACACCACAGTAAACTTTAACTCCAAATGGCCGTAAATAATGTACTGATGGTTTCTCCGCTATACAATTCGCAAGGCGTTTTATTTCCCTTCTGAACTACACGGTTCCACGTATGAGTAAAATGTCTTAATGCTTCTACCCAAAATCCCTGACTAAGACCGCTGTCTCTTAACAAAACATTTATGCCATTTACGGCAGTATAGTTAAAGCGTTCTACCACAGAGTTATGTTCTGGGGTGTAAGGGTTGGTTTTTTGGTGTTCGATACCTAGTTTTTCACAGAACTCTTTAAATTCACGATTCACAAATTCTGTACCATTGTCGGTACGAATGGACTTAACTTTCCTTTCTGTAAACCTCTCAGCGTTCTTCAAAAATATTGAAAAAATTCTAAAGGTGTCAGACTTTGTTTTTAAAGGATAGACCCAAACTTTACGCGAATAATCATCTACAATTGCTAGAAAGTATTTATGGCCTTCTATAGATTGTTTTGGAAACGGTCCACAAAGATCAAGATATAGTAGATCTAAAGGTTTGGTGGATTGGGTTTCATTACGGGATTTGAAGCTCACGCGTCGACTTTTTGCTTCTCTACAAGCACTGCACGGTGATAATTCACCTTTTAATTTCGGGATACCTTTAACGGCTTCATATCTAGCAGTGTTTTTAATGTACTCTACATTTATGTGAGCAAATTTACGATGCCACATGTCTAAGTTATCATTGGAAAATTTAACTTTTCTCGTTTTTGCATTTTCCCTACTTTCTAATTTACGTTTAACAATTATCGATTTACGTGTACTACATTCAAAGTTAGGTTCATTTTTTAAATCATCCGGATCGTTAGCTGACATAGAAATAGTTTCAGAATCATTATGTATAGGGTATGATCTTACTAGATATAAACCATCTCGCTCATAAGCAGTAAAGATAGTTTCATCATTTTTTGTAACTTTAATTTTCTTATTCTTACCAATAAATGTAAACCCTTTCTTATCAAGGCAATAGCCAGATATTAAATTTTTAGAGACAGAAGGAACATATAGCACATTTCTTAATGTCATTACAGTATTATCTAATAAAATTTCTATATCACCTGAACCTTTTATTGAAGTGTCCGTGTTCTTTATATTACTGCGTAACCTTCTTCTTTCAATTGGAACAAAACTCGTAAAAAGTTCTTTTATGCCACACACATGATCCGTACTGGCTGTGTCAAACACCCATTCATGGGTAGTACCTCGGTCGGCTTTACAAGCAACTGATAAACACGACGATTTTCGGGCTCTCTGTTGCGATTCCTTAGAAGACGCACGCTTTGGTGACCGGTTTCGCATCTGGGGAGGATTACTTCTTTTACGTTGCAGCTTTGGGCATCGGTTTCTCAGGTGATTTGGACTTCTACACTCGTAACAGCGTCGAATGTTCTGCATAAACGACAATTCCTTTTCCCTTTCTTGGTCTCTATCAGAAGGCGCTGTCCAGGCTTCATAACCTCTATCTTCTTTTCTCTGCATCTGTCTTGCTTGTTCTGCAAGGACATCATTCAGGACTTTTGAAAAGATTAATTCCCCCTTCTCTCTCCTGTATACTGCTTGTACTAATCCCTCATAAGTATCTGGTAAGTATCTTAGCAATTGAAAAACTTGGTCTAGTTGAGATACTGGCTCGTTCGCATTTTTCAATTTTTCGGCAAGGAGGGATAATTTGGCTGCATATTGTGCAATATCTTCACCCTCAAGTTTCGCTGACCAGAACAAGTGCTTTAGATGCATTACACCAGCCAAAGTGTCGGGTTCAAAATAAGATTTCAATTTTTCCCATGCATCGCGGCCATCCGTAGCTTGATCCAAAATATTTCGGTACCGCATTGGCAAGCTTAAGTAAATACAAGCTAATGCCTTTTGGCCATCTTCTAATTTCTGAGAAAGTTCAACATCTTCAGGTCAAACCGTCACCTTGGGCTTCGAGTACCACTTTCGATACTCGAACTCGATTTCTATTCAATAAGTACTATCTTCATCGATGTCGTCCAGCTAGAAAAATTGTCTTCCGACAACACCGGGACTTTGGAGTATAAATCAACTGGAGCCGCCATGTTGAACCTTACTATGAAAAACAAATCAGATTTCAAGTTGACCACTGCCTCTTCAAGCACTCACAGTTTAGAAGTGACTGGGTCCATAACCATGTTACCTGTGTTACTGGTAGTGATTATAAAAATGATAAACTAATTAAAAAAAAACGAAAAGAAATAGATTTATTTTAAATCTTAAAATAAAAACATTATACGATGTCCGCCTACGTGCCGGGAAAAATGCACAAGTACAAAAAATAATCCAACAATCCTCTTATATATCCAGCAGCAGACATCGCATACAATTTAACATATTCATGCAACTTCCTCTCCCACTCAGCCAATCACAAAATTACACAGTTCGTAGCTGCCGAGTGAGAGTTGAAGTCACAATCAAACATACAGCGAGAGTCAGCTTTACAAATGGCGATTAAGAAGCCTCGGTTAACTTAAACAAAACAAATTGCCGGGATTCACTGGAAGTTGAGAAGGTGCCGATTCGGCTGCAACTTCTAACACATGACGGCAATCCCAATGGAAATATCTTTAAAAAAATTGATATTCATCTCTAACAAGGTAACTGACCATCAAAAAAATAAATATAGATAAACTGAATATATTTTCTTAACATTTCTCTTGTATACAAAGTTTATAATATACAGTCAATGTTTCAGAAGCTAAGGACCATAAAATAAAATAAGTATTTTAGCCATGAATAAATTATTTTATTGGTCAGCTGATTTATCTCTGTGATCCAGGCGAATTGCAGCAAATATGATTCATTCATATTATGTGAAGGGTCAGTTTTGAATGTATATAAAGAGCAAAATTAATCTAACAGAAAAAAAAATTATATGTTAAAAATTTATATTTGAAAATAGCTGGGCTGATATAGATGAAAAACTCTTGATTTAAATACTTGCAGATAATGGATTTGCCAATAGCACTTTGAACATAACTCATTCACAATAAAAAAAAATCTACTTTATTATAAATATTTTAATGCGACATATTACAAAGAAATAATTTTAAGTATAAATATTTTTTTATAAAAAGCCATAGAATCTTTAAAGTTTTAGCTTGATATAATAATTTATTAAATGTGAATTTTAAACTGCTTACCTCTCAAGATTTAAAGGTCAGGCATTTCTTCTTAGAGAGTACTGTACCGGTAATTTAATCCTAATAACACAGCACCAACAGCTGAAAATATTAAAAGAAACAAATAAAAAGAGCATTAAAAAAGTTTATAAACTCCTTTCCCCATGAATTACAACTTTAATAAACTACTTCATAAAACAGCTAAAAGCAAACAAATCATTTAATTTTAAATAAAATTGCGGTAAGAGTCATAGGCGTGACATGGCAGTTTCAACTAGGGGGGGGGGCAAAAGTTTTCAATAATGAATATCTGATAATACGGTAATATTTAACCTTTTTTTTTAACTATTATTTTTGTTATTGTTTATTTAGTTATAATAGCAAAATCTTAACAAACGTGAAAAATCGTTGCAAATCACAAATTATGATTATTCTTTTCATTCATTCTGCCGAAAAATGTTCTTGTTACTGATCGGACCAAATTCTGTTGACCATAGTTGTCAGAATCCACTGACTAGGGTTCCTTTTAATGTCCCTCTAATTAAAATATGTAAAAATTTATTTACCTTGCATGTTGAATCACGGTGGTGTCTGGGCCAAGAAGACAAAAAATCACTACTTCTATACGACACACACACCAAACATTTTATTCTTGCAATTCTCTGTAAAGGCTCTAAAAAACATCACATAAAATACACTTCAAACACTACATCTCCTTAGAATTCCATCGTTCTAATTTTTCCTGTGCCCTCTAGTAGGAAAAATCTCTTTTGGTTGCAGACATAACATACTCCCACCTTTAATTTATGGTAAAAATTAAATAGACAATTTATACTATTAAGCAAAAATAATAAAACAAATTAGGCATAAAATGAAAATAAATACTAATAGAAATTTTAAAGCACTTAGTAATTAGAGTTCTAAAATTAAATTTTTGTAATGTTCTCAGAGTTCACCATTTGAATAACAGGATCATCGGTAGTAGATATTTCTAAGTGGTAAAGTTTTCCAAGGGGGCATATGAAAGTTCCGGAAGATGTTCTAATTTCTGCTACTTTTGCACAACCATCTCTACTCGGGAGAATTTTAAGGACCCTGCTTATGGGCCAATTAAGTCTCTTTTGGTTGTAGAGTTCAACAAGTACCACATCACCTGTCTGGATTTCTTGAACATTTTTCTTAGCCTTCTGCACAAGATTTGCTAAATACTCTTTTCGAAATCTTTTTCTCAGTTGCTCTTTTATGTCTTGGCACCTTCGATATTTTTTTCGGAGTTTCTGAGAGGTGATTTTCTCTAAATCAGGTATACCAATTTCTTCGATGTCTTGAATGAAGGATGATGGAGTCAATGGAATAAATTTATTGGATTCTTCAGCTAGGTATGTAAGAGGTCTGTTGTTCATTGTGGCTTCAACTTCGCATAATACCGTTGAAAGTTCTTCAAAATTGAGTGATGATCTACCAAGTGTTCTTAGTAAGAGATTTTTTACAGTGCGAATGAGCCGTTCTCACCATCCACCCCATCACGCTGCGGTAGGAGGAATGAACTTCCACTTAATGGGAGCAATGTCTTCCATCAGGACCATCAGGACCTTCAGGATGGAGTGTGGGTTCAGCGTCTTCTGGGTAAAAATCCCCACGGGCGCTGGCATTTTCTTTGCAGTGGCTTGTCAGTAGAGGTCGGCTAATGGTTAGTAAGCAGAAGGGAGAGAGAAAGTAAAGGATAGAGTCAAATGTTCACGAACTTCATGTGACTAGGATCCGGGAGATAATACTCTCGTACACTAGTAAGGTTTCAGAAGATGAACGAAAGGATAGGGAGTTTTTTTACCGTTATGAAGAGTAAGACTTCATAACGTATTAATTTAAAAAAAAATTAAAGATTTTTTTTTACCGTGAAAGCACGTATAATTTTCCGTAATTTTATATAATTTTTTTTTATTTTAAAAGGACAAACAAATTAAAGAGAGAGTGCGGCTCTAGGCCGCTTACGATTTCTAGCATCGGCATGGTCATAATCGAAGTATTCCAAGAGGAGATCATTTTTGATATTGTTGTAAAAATTTTCAGATAATTGTCTGTAGAATTTTGGAAGAGTGGGCTTATTAAGTTCTTTATGTATGTCGATATTGCGGACACACCAGTGTGCTTTCGCTATCATCTTAATGGTTACGTTCTGTTGAGAGGTGAGTAATTTAATGCTGGAAACTGCTGCATATGACCAGGCCGGGGCTGCGTATGAGATTAAAGGGCGAAGGAAACTTTTATACAGGAGCAACTTATTTTCTAAGCTTAAAGAGCTGTTTCGAGCAATTAGGGGGTATAAAAGTCTTTTAGCGGATCGAAACTTATGACGAATATCGGTGATGTGATTTTTCCAGGTAAGGTTTTTGTCTAGGGTAAGACTGAGGTACTTGACTCTGTTAGACCAGGGGATGTTAGTATTGTAGATTTTAATATTGTTATTATTGTAAGAAGAGTGTCTTTTACTAGTGAACATGACACCGAAATCTCGGGTGGATAAACATACTTTCTATTTCTACATTTTGAGATGAATCTCTTCACCCAACAAATAATATTTACAAATCTACTAAATTTCGATATTCTTTCTTACCTCATAAAGTGATCTACCTCTGCACAGTTATATAGTAACACTGCAGTTTTCTTTCGTTCCGACATAACTAAATCGTCATTAGCAACATTTTCTGACTGAGGCCATTCACGAATGCCTTTCGACCACATCTGGAAACAAAACAGCTGATCCGAGACTTGGGGAACCGCAAGATTACGTCACCCTGGTTCTGGAAGTTTCTCGAAGGACCGAGAAAAAGGGAGCGAGTGCCGCTATAAAAGGAAGGACAGGACTAGAACGGAGGCTTTTTGTTCTTCTCGAGGCTTCTACCTGATAGAGCCTGGTCGCTCAAGGACCGCTCGTATCTCCGTGTCTGGAGTTTGTTTTTTTTTAGAGACCGCCAGCGTCTCTGTTGCTAGGAAGTCGACCTTCGACTTGGGAATTCCTTCCCCGTTATCTGCTAATTTTTAGTTAACTTCTTGCATAGAAGTAGGCAGCCGAGAGTGACTTTGCTCTCGAATTTGGATCGTCTTGCATCGTGAGATTTTCTTCAAGAATCCCAGCGTGATACGCACTCAGAACTTCCGAACCTTGCTGTGAAAGCCAACTGTGCTAATCGACAGACGGAGTGATCGTGTCAGCATTAGTCCCGGCACTAATTAGTTCCCAACTCTTACGATTGGAAGCCCTAGCCATACTGTTCCGGTATCCCACGCATCCTTGTTTGTGAATATCATCTCTGTACGAGATCCCCGAATGTTAACATCCTACTGAATTTGTACATAGCTCTACATAATTTATTCTATTGAATAAAATATTTAGTCCAGAATACCTAGCTTTCTAGCCTGTTTCATTGACGGCCTCGCCTATTTTATTCCCAGCACGTTACATACATCCGCTAAACAGATATTAATAAAAGTCTTAGGAATATTTACAAACAAAAATGTTACGAAAAAAGATCAGTTATTTGCAAATCAAGTAAATTCAAAATAAGAACAGAATATATCCTGTTAAGAAATTTTAAAATATCCATTAGAACATTCGCAAACAAAAGTAATGAAATTCTTTGGATTTTTCAAATAAAAAAAAAAAAAAAAGAATACCAGTTATTAGAAAACTATGTAAATAATATTCGCAATAAAGTGGTAATAAGATAATTCATTCCGTTAAATTAGGTTGACTGGTTTTAAATATTGGCCAAATATTTCAGTTAATATTTAAAGGAATTATTTTCAAAAAGAATGCTATAAAAAAGGTTTATTATTAGCAAAGCATATGCAAATACACTAATAAAATGTAGCAAAAAAAAAGTAATTTTAAAATATCCGTTAGAACATTCACAAACAAAAAGAAATGAAATTCTTCTGCTTTGTGAAACACAAATGCTGGAAAATAAAAACAGGTCAGTTCATAGTTAACATGTAAATAATATTCACAATAAAGTGTTAATATAAGTAATTCAACTCATTACTTTCGGTTGATTTTATTAATAGAGAAATCTCAATAAAGCACAATCGCTTTCAGTCTCAAAATTTTCCAAGTCCAAACCGACAACAGGGAAAAACTGTGTAGGAAATTCATAGCCCACTAGTACTACACTAGATGGCGCTACTGAGAATAGTTTGTAACCCCGCTTGGACAGGGAGAGATCGAATGTAACCTTCGAAGCGAAAGGATGGGCGATAAGCTCTCCCCCTGTACCAAGGCATGTAAATATAGCGTGTAAATAAAAGCAACTAAGCGAACCCGTTGGCTGATCATTGTGTAATTAAGGTGTAAACAACCACGAGACCCAGAAGAAAATACCACTGAACCACCGGATAGAAATAATATGCACATTTGTTGGTGCATCCTGCCGTGAAGTGTTGTTACACCTTTTATTTTTTGGATACACTATATTTGATTGAATCTTCCACGGGTAAGTGATTTGATTTTTTTTTTCTGAAAATTGAAGAATTAAAAAATTAAGATGAGTACAGAAGATTCGCTAAAACGTAACAAAACGAAAAGAAAAACAATTAGAAGCTTAATTACTAAATTAATTAAGAAAATTGATGATGAGCTAGAAAAAGAAACCTCAGATCCAGAAATAGTCCAAGATTCTCTAGCTGTCCTTTTAGAACATAGAACTATATTATCCAACATTGATGAAGTGATTGAAAAACAAACCGAAATTAAAGACTTAGAAGGAGAAATAGAAAGTTCAACCGAATACAGTCAGTCAATTGTGCTCTGCAGATCTAGAGCAAATAGATATCTCAGTAAAGTAAATAAAAATTCGGAATCAAATCAGTCAAACTTGGAAGTAAATAGATCAAATGCGAAAACGATAGAGGACACAAAATTAAAATCGAATACTAAATTACCCCGCATATCCTTAGATAAATTTTCGGGAGACATATGTAAATTTCAAGAATTTTGGCCTCAGTATGAAGTCGCTATTCACGAAAATGATACGCTTCAAAATATAGAAAAATTTAATTATTTAAAAACTTTACTTAGTGATTCTGCAGCTACCGCCATAAGCGGTCTTCCTTTAACGGCAGAAAATTATGATAAGGCTGTAAATATTCTAAAAGATAGATATGGAAAAAAAGATGTTTTGATAGCTGCACATACTAATCGTCTATTAAATCTAGAACCCGTACATAAACATAATGATGTGAATGCGTTAAGAAACCTATACGATGAGATATCAGTCCAAATAAGAAGTCTCGAGTCTCTTGGTGTTAAACCCGATTCATACAATTGTTTATTGCTACCTATTTTATACAAATGCATTCCAAATGATCTTGTTTTGCAATTCCATAGGATACAAAGTGATAAGGAGGAAAGTAATGTTACAGATCTATTGACCTATCTCAAAAGGGAAATAGAAGCGCGGGAAAAATCCATATATGTAACAAACTCTGATTTCGAAAACACAAGGTCTATTGAAAATAAATATAAACAAAATTTCCCTACAAAATATTCGAATCATATGAAAAATAAAACCCCATCGGCATTTAATTTGAACACTGTAACAGAAAATCATTGCCCATTTTGTAAGGAAAAACATAAACCCGAAAATTGTAACTTAAATTTAGAACAGAGGAAAGATTCTCTTCGGAAGCAAGCAAAATGCTTTAAATGCTATAAGAAATTTCACCGTGCAAAACAGTGCCGTACCCATACTCAATGCTCGAATTGCAAGTCAAAGGGTCACCAGATATCCTTATGCGACAAGCCTGACCCGAAAAGACATTTAGAACCCCAAACTTGACCCCCAGGTGGTTGTCTCCTCTCTGGTTCAAGCCGAATGATGGCCGAATGGTAGAGCGCTGCTCTTCGGAACCGGAGTTCGCGGGTTCGAATCCCGCTGCTGGCATGGATGTTGTAGCCGTTCGGAATCGGCTTTAAACTGTAGGTCCCGGTCTCATTAGCCCTCGTGTGCAAAACAGTAGACCGTAGCGCTCCAAACCAAACCAAACCTCTCTGGTTCAACAACCGCATAATAAAAAGAAGGACGAAAGCGGCGACTCTTATGTTTATTTTCAAACGATACGTTGTAAGCTTATCGGAAGGGACGAAATAGTAGATGTCCGTTTGTTACTGGACTCCGGGGCTCAGCGAAGCTTCATAGACAAAAATATTTCACGCAGCCTGGGATTAGAGGTGAAAGGTCAGGAGGCGCTAAGAATCCACACTTTTGCAGGCAGTAAAATGCCGCCTGTGAGTTCACAGAATAGGGTTCGTGTGTCACTAAAAGATACGAATTCCGACTACGTGTTTAGCCTTGAAGCCTTAGAATCAGAAAGTATTTGTCCCGATATTATAGGAATGCCTAGTTTTGAAGTGCGTGATCAAATTAAAAAATTGGGTATAAATCTGTCGGATGTTAATGATAAATTAAATGAAGAAGGAAATAAAATAAACATATTAGTCGGTGGAGATTATTATTGGTCAATTGTGACAGGGAAAATTAAACGTCTTTCACCAACTCTTGTTTTAAATGAAACAAAATTTGGATGGGCACTGCATGGAAGATTTTCTAATGAAATTAATTCAGGTAACATAGTGGGAGCAATGTATGTTTCTAGTTGGGATGAAAACAAATGTAATGATAAATCATCCATTGAACTTAAGAGGTTTTGGGAACTTGAGTCATTAGGAATTAGGGATGAACCTATAGATATAAAAACATGCGACAAACAAACCTTAGAAAATTTTGAAAGAAATGTTAAATTTAAGAATGGGAGATACGAAGTCAAGTTGCCCATGAGATCTGATTCAATTGATCTTTCAAATAATTATGATGTCGCAAAAAGGAGACTTGAATATTTAGCTAAACGGTTTCGAAATAGTCCTAGATTATTTAAGGATTATAAAGCAGTCATTGAAGAATATTTGTCATCAGGAATAGTAGAAATAATTGAACCCCAGGATGTGAACCCTTCTAATGGCAATTTAACTTATTATTTACCCCATCACCCAGTAATTCGAAGAGATAAACAAACTACCAAATTGCGCATTGTGTTTGATGCTTCAGCACATTCTCCATCTCAGTTATCTCTTAATGATATGCTTCTTCCAGGTCCGAACTTAAATTCAGATTTATTTGATTTAATTTTACAATTCAGGAGCAATAATATAGCAGTAGTCGCTGATATAGAAAAGGCGTTTTTGCAAATAAGCCTTGCAGAAAGTGACAGCGATTTGACTCGATTTTTGTGGATTAAACATCTTCCACAAAATGCGGATTCTCCGCTAGAAATTGTAATAATGAAAATGACGCGTGTATTATTTGGCGTAACTTCTAGTCCGTTTCTATTAGGAGCCGTAATTAAACACCATATAAAGCAATTTGAAAATGAATATCCTGAAACTTGCTCTGTAATTAATGATTCGATGTATGTAGACGATTTGTTGATAGGTGCGTCTACGATAGAAGAGACTTTAAAATTATCAAAGGAGTCCTTAGATATTTTTCTGAAAGCCAACATGCCTCTGCGCAAATGGCATAGTAATTCTCCGATTTTAATGAAACATTTACGAGCTTTAAATTTTGATGTATGTCGTGATACATCACCTAGTGCATCCCCATTTAAAATTCTGGGATTAATATGGGATACTGAAAAGGATATTTTCAGATTAGATAGTCACAATCTTTCGGAATTTGTTAATTGTCAGGAAAAAACCAAAAGAACTGTAATTCGAGCAGCTGGGAGAATTTTTGATCCAATTGGATTCTTATCACCGTTTACAGTTATTATAAAAATTATTTTCCAGTCACTGTGAGAACAGGGGATAGATTGGGATGAAAATTTACCAGAAAATCTAAGAACAAAATGGGAAAATTGGTGTGCACAGCTTCCACACCTGAATAAAATAGAAATTCCCAGATATTATTTCCGAGAATTGCAGGGCACCTTTGACAACGTAGAAATTCACTGCTTTTGTGATGCAAGCGAGAAGGCTTTTGGTGCTGTTATCTTCCTTAGATTTGCTAAAGACAACAATGTGAAGACAAGTTTCGTTACATCTAAAAGTAGACTAGCTCCAATAAAACGCTTGACTTTACCGAGACTAGAACTCATGGGTGCTTTGATCGGTACTAGACTTATTAACCGAGTTATGTCCGTTCTTAAGTTTAATATTAACCAGCAATATATATGGACAGATTCAAACATTGTCCTTCACTGGATTAAGAGCTCCTCTAAATTATGGAAACCCTTCGTGAGTAATAGGGTTGTGGAAATACAATCTCTGACCAATCCGAAGGACTGGAAACATTGTCCTGGTCGGGACAATCCTGCCGATCGACTTACACGAGGACTTACTCTGAAAGAACTCGAAAACGACACATTATGGTGGTCTGGCCCTACATGGCTTGTTAAGAAAACTGATTTTTGGCCCAAAGAATCCAAGGAGGTAGAAGAAGAATTGAAATTGGAAGAGGCTAAGAAGGTGATTGTTCAAAATGTTTGTGCCTCAGGGTCTGAAGAGCAACTCATACAGATTGGCAAATTCAGCACATTATTGAAAGCAATTAGAATAGTAGCGTGGATTAAAAGGTTTACCTTTAATTCAAGAAATTCGGTTAAACGTAATGGCACCTTATCAGCCGAAGAAATCGAGGAAGCTGAATTATTTCTAATAAGAGAAGTGCAAAAGAAATTTTATAGAGAGGAGATCGATTCTTTAAAATGTAGTAATAACGTTAAGAAAAGTTCAAAGATTTGTACCTTATATCCATATTTAGATGATACCAATATACTGAGAATATGCAGTAGGCTCAATCAAAGTGATTTTAGCCCAAATGTAATAAATCCGATTCTTTTACCAAGAAATGCAAGATTCACAGAATTATTGGTTATGCAAGAACATCAGAAAACGATGCATAGCGGAGTTACCTTAACCCTTACAAGAGTTAGAAAACGATTTTGGATTCCGCAAGGACGTCAGTTCGTCAAGAAAATCATTGGAAAATGCCTACTTTGTAAAAGGTATAATGCAAAACCATCCAATCAATTAACGGGTCAACTTCCAAGGGACAGAATAACAGAGTCACCACCATTCAGCATAATTGGTTTAGATTTTGCAGGACCTATTATCACTAAAATAGATAGGACCAACACTTCAAAATCTTACATAGTGTTATTTACTTGTGCTACGACCAGAGCCATCCACTTAGAACTGTCCACTAGCATGACCACAAATGCATTTCTCCTAGCTTTTCGTAGATTTCTGTCAAGACGTGGCACTTGTAAGGTAATTTACTCTGATAATGCTAAAACTTTCAAGGCTGTGGACAAGGATCTTCAAAATTTTCTCAACATCATTAAAGAGCACAAACTACAAGATTTCATCGCCAGCCAAGGTGTGAAGTGGAAGTTCATCGTGGAACGCGCCCCATGGTGGGGAGGTTTCTACGAGAGAATGGTAAAATCTGTTAAGGACCCATTACGAAAGATTTTAGGACGAGCTCTTCTGTCATTCGAAGAGTTAACAACAATTTTAACTGAAATTGAAGCCGTTCTTAATATGCGACCTCTGTCTTATACGACAAGTGAGTTTGGAGAACCTGAACCCCTTACACCTGCTCATTTCCTTCATTTTGGCCGTCAAGAGTTTAGTTATCCACTTCATTTTGCTGAACTGGAAAATAAAATTTCAACCAAAGAGAACTTAGTGCGAAGGAAGGTTTACCAAACCAGATTGCTTAAACAATTGTGGACTAAGTGGAAGGAACAATATTTATTCCATTTGAACTCTGCTCATCATTATAAAACTGCAGAAAAACATCGAAATCTTCAAGTAGGAGACATTGTACTGGTAAACGGGACTTCCAAATCTAAACTGCTATGGGACTTGGGAATAATTGTGGACATTATTCGTGGCAGAGATGGTCTCATTAGAGCATGCGTGGTAAAAACTCCAAAGGGACATTTTAGAAAACCAGTGCAGCTGTTGTATCCTTTTGAACTCGATTCTGTTTGAATGATTATGTTATTTTAAGTGTTTATTATCGAAATTTATGTATGTTTTTTTGGATTGTTTAATTATTTCTTTGCATAAATTCAAGTATTACTGGGTAAAATTGATTTTTGTGTTTTATAAATTGTCACTTTCATATTTTATTTTATTCTAGATAATTTTCAATTATTGTTTTTTATATTAGTTTAAGTATAGTAAAATACTTGATATCAAATGTTTCTTATTGTGAATTAACATAAAACATTTTAATTTTGATTGCAATTTAAGTATAAGTGTAATAGTTTGGAATTTAATTTTTCCATATTAATGTGTGGATTTGATTTAATTTTTTTTTATATATTATGCTTAGTATAATTTTAATTATAACATTTAAATTTGAATTTATTAGAATATTGTTGTAATTTGATTCTATATTGTTTGCAATGTATCATGATAGATTGTAATAATTATGTACTCTTAAAAGAGTCCAGGTGGGGAGTGTGTAGGAAATTCATAGCCCACTAGTACTATACTAGATGGCGCTACTGAGAATAGTTTGTAACCCCGCTTGGACAGAGAGAGATCGGATGTAACCTTCGAAGCGAGAGGATGGGCGATAAGCTCTCCCCCTGTACCAAAGCATGTAAATATAGCGTGTAAATAAAAGCAACTAAGCGAACCCGTTGGCTCATCAATGTGTAATTAAGGTGTAAACAACCACGAGACCTAGAAGAAAATACCACTGAACCACCGGATAGAAATAATATGCACAAACTGCTAGTAACCATTTAGAATCTTTTTTCCCTCTCTCTCTCTCTCTCTCTCTCTCTCTATATATATATATATATATATATATATATACATATATATATATATATATATATATATATATATATATATATATGTGTATATATTGTGTATATATGTGTGTGTGTGTGTGTGTGTGTCAGGATTTAAAATGTAGATTAATTTTAAGAGATTTTAATTAGGGATTCTTTTACTGAGATTGATCGGCGTGAGGAGTTAGCCACATAAATACGGCGCAGTGATCTGAGCAGTATGCACATTCTATGGACAGAGCTGTGGTTACCCGGAGCAGCTAAGCATGCCTTTTGTTAGAAGTTGGGCGAATGTGCTCCGCCATTGAAGATGATTAATGAGTAGTGTGATCTGAGACTTAAATAAAGGAAGACAATGTACTCAGGACTCTAGTGTTGTTTAACCGTGACACACACACACACACACACACATATATAATATTACTGCTTGCGTATGCTTTTAATACTTATTCTAAACCGCATTTACTGTTTCAAATTGCCGCTTAACTGGCGGCAACTCGACCACTTGCTATGATACTGCATTTGACAATACTAGGATTACGATGTTTCAGATAACCGGTTTTGATATTTATACAAGAAATATTTTTAAAAAAGAGTGTGAATAGATATATTATGTATTATTGAATGATTTAACATTCGAAATCTATTAGAAACGTATTTTAAAACATTAATATAAAAATCATTATGAGAAGCTTTTGTTCTATGTCTTTTTCAGAGGTACGGATGTAAAACAAACATAAGTCGGCAATGTTATTTTATTAAAAATTATTCATTTTAATTACAACGAACCTAAAATATTTATTATGGAA
>CM063509.1:87173276-87184525 GCA_032207245.1 Pardosa pseudoannulata | reverse complement strand
AGCTTCCAATTTCACTTCAAATCTATTCTTTTGATATCTAGGTATTATAATGAGATTTTTGGAGATATTGCATTGTACATGAAAAGAATTTAACAACACAAAACTTTTTTTTTAAGTTTCACAGTATACACTTGAGCATGCTACTACACATACCAGATAAACTACTGAAATATTAAGGCAATTATTTTTAGTCATTCAATGTCTAAAAAAATAATGTTACAATTTATATATGTACACACACACACACATATATATATATATATATATATATATATATATACATATATATATATATATATATATATATATATATATACACAAATACATATACATATATACATATACATATACATATACCAGGTCGCCATGATTAAAATGACAGTGTTCTGCAGTGTGATATATTTGCGAAAATGACGCCACATTTTGTAGGAAGATTAAACAAGACGATAGACAAAGATTCCGCTGAAAAATAAATTAGTTCCTAAGTCACCGCTAGGGGAATATTTGGCGCTGTGCTATAGAAAATAGAGTGTTAACAAATGCAAATTAATACGGAATAAAATTACCTTTTATTATGCACATTTTCTGATTTAGTTCAAGTGCAATGTGGTAACACTTTTAAAAAAGCGTAAAATCTACATAAATACCGAAAAGTCTCGTGATCTTCCGTATCACGTACGCTGAGCAGAAAAAGAAGTTCTTTATTCAAATTTCAGGTTACATCCATTGGCACAGTGTCAGCTGCTTGGGTTTTAAAAGGCAATGTGTTACCTTTCGAATCAATCGGGTTAAAAGTTTAAATGCAATGTCTTCTTCTTCAGTCGAGCTTGCGTTACTGGTCAAATTCTTTTACCTCAACCAGTGCAACGCTTGAGCCGCTCTTCGTGCTTTTAGAATGCATAAAAAAATGCGTAACGGTAACGGTCCTATGTCAGTTAATGCGCTAAAAGCAATGGTTGCGACGTTTGAGAAAACAGGTTCTCTGAAGGTTCAGTCAGGCAGAGGACGAAAACCTGTACCACAGGATAGAATCGAAGCAGTTGCAACGCGATTGTGGAGTAGCTCGGAATATGGATATGCCTTACACTACGATATGGAAAATCTTACGAAAGATTATCAACTTCTATCCGTACAAGATCAGCCGTGTACAGGAGTTACTGTACCCGGACCATGATGGGCGATTGACATTTGCTCTCACTTTTCTTCCCAAAATGGAGGTGGATGATGCTTGGCAGTGGAAAATCTTATGGAGAGACGAGGCCCACTTTTACCTCAATGGAACTATGAATACCCAGATTTGCCGAATTTGGGATGACAAATCACCACATGCAGTCACAGCAATTCCCTTACATTCACCAAAAGCAACTGCTTGGTGTGGGTTCCCAGCGGAATTTATCGTAGGTCCATTCTTCTATGAGAACATTACCCCGTCAGGACCGGAAACCTGTTCTGTTACCGGAGAGAAATATCGCCACATGTTAAACAGCTTTGTCATTCTGGCACTTCAGCAAAGACAATGCCTGGGGGACATCATTTTCATGCAAGATGGAGCCCCCACACGTTGCTGTAAGAGTGCAACAGCTGCTACGACAGAAATTCACTACAGAAACAGTCATTAGCAGTTACTTTCCAACTGCATGGCCACATCGGTCGCCTGATCTTATCCCATGCGACGTCTGGCTATGGGGTTATCTTAAGTCCAAGGTCTATCAAGAAGTGGTCCAAGACATGGCTACGTTAAGGATAACAAATCACGGATTGTACGGGAGATTCCTGCAGACATATTACTTTCTGCTGTTGTTCATACTGTGCACAGTACGCAATATGTGGTTCACAACATCGGCAGCCACATTGAACCTCATTTGAATGCAAAATAAAAGGTAATTTCCGTATTGATTTCCATTTGTTAACACTCTATTTTATATTAAACAGCGCAAATATTCCCCTAGCGATGACTTTTGGAACTAAATTGTTTTTTCGCGAAATCCTTCGTCCCCCGTCTTGTTTAATCTTCCCGCAAAATGTGGCGTCATTCTCGCAAATAAATTGTGCTACAGTACACTGTGATCAGTGTCAGTTTAATTATGGCCACCCGGTATATATATATGTGTGTGTATAAATATATACATACATTCATGTAAGAAGTTAATCATATTGGTACAGTAATAAAACTAAAATGCCAAGAAAGATATCTCCATTATTGGTAACACTTTGAAAAATGATAGAAACATTTACCTCAAAGAACATACTGCAAAATTTCCTAAGGAGAAAATGAAAATATTAATGAGTAATATATTAAACCATTGGGTGTGTTTATAATCTTTATGGTCTATGATACACTAAGTCCTACTCATAAAGACTTTTGCTAATTACTGAAATAAAACTCATCTAAAAATATTTTAGCTTGCCATTAAAAAATATTGTAGAATAAAAATTAATTTCCATTGGTGGGCAAGTTCTCACGATAAACACCAATTTCAGAATTGATGTATTTTGCTATTTTTCAAAATTGGTGTCAGAAAATACAAAATAATGCTTTAATTTATAGAACAATTGTACTACTGCTGGCTAACTTTAGCATTAGTCAAATACATAAATAGGATGATGAAATACTGATTCTGAATGTCAACTTGCACAGGGTAAAAAATAAGCTAACTGTTACCGGTATTGCAACGAACAACTCAATACCGGTACTTGAGCAGAGCAAGGTTCTGGTAGTGATTATAAAAATAATAAACTATTTAAAAAGCGAAAAGAAATAGATTTATTTTAAATCTTAAAATAAAAACATCATACGATGTCCGCCTACGTGCCGGGAAAAATGCACAAGTACAAAAAATAATCCAACAATCCTCTTATATATCCAGCAGCAGACATCCCTTACAATTTAACATATTTATGCAACTTCCTCTCCCACTCAGCCAATCACAAAATTACACAGTTCGTAGCTGCCGAGTGAGAGTTGAAGTCACAATCAAACATACAGCGAGAGTCAGCTTTACAAATGGCGATTAAGAAGCCTCGGTTAACTTAAACAAAACAAATTGCTGGGATTCACCGGAAGTTGAGAAGATGCCGATTCGGCTGCAACTTCTAACAATGTCCCCCCATGACGGCAATCCCATGGAAATATCTTTAAAAAATTGATATTCATCTCTAACAAGGTAACTGACCATCAAAAAATAAATATAGATAAACTGAATATATTTTCTTAACATTTCTCTTGTATACAAAGTTTATAATATACATAAAAATTCACCAAACAATTCTGAGCTTTTAAATTACATACTCATTACGTTGTATAAACATTACATTACTAAGCCTTTAAATTACACTTTCGTTATAAACATTACAAAATATACATGTGCATAACATTTTATATATATAGAAAAACATGTTACTCAGCAAAGATATACAATATGTAAAACATCAGTTCATTTTCAGACATTATTGGAACTATACACTTTCAAAAACTTGTTCCTTAAATTTCTTTAGGTTATTTTTCACTTGCGGTTTAGTAAAAATATCTTTTAAATTTAGCTTTGATTGTATATTTTGAATCTTAAAGAATTTTTTATAAATGAAATCCCGGATGAAAAACAATCGTACATCAATATGTTTTGTCCGACGGTTTTGTATGATTCTTCACAAACTCAATACTGGCTTCATTGTCTGCTAACAGAAGTGGGGAGGTCTTTACGTTTTTAAAAATTCGTAGCTTTTGACATTCCAACACAATTCTTTGAAACCGAATGAGTTCTTTTGAATTTTCGGTTAATGCTACGAACTCACTTTCCATATTGCTAAGGCAAACGGACTTTTGTTGGAAGCTACGCCAAACTATAGGTACTTTATCAGTAAAAACTATCAATCCTCCCATTGACACTCTGTCATCTCTGTTGTTAGCGAAATCAGCATCAGAAAAAGAATTTATATTCAAATTATCTACTCTAGACAAATTTAATTTAAAATTCATAGTATATTTTAAATAACCTAAAATTTTTAACAATCCTTCCCAATGGGCTATACCTGGGTTTCTTTGAAGCTGGGAAAAAATATTTAGAGCAAAACAAATGTTAGGTCGGGTTCTATTTACGATAAACGCCAAGCTGCCTATCAAGTTCCTATACGGGATTTTCGACATTTGTCTAATTTCCATTTCATGTTTAGGACTCTGCTCTTTTGAGTAAATTTTCCCAACAGGTATGGAAGTGACGATATTAGGTATTTAAACTCATCATATTGAGAACAGATTTTTGTAATATAATCACTTTGGTAGATAAATAAATTCCCATTTTCGTTCTCAAAGTTTACGCCTAACAATTTTAGTGGTTTTACCGAGTACTTTACAATCAAATTTCTGGGTAATTAAATCTACGGCTTTCTGTGTATGTTTTGTTCTGTGAATTTTTACCAAACACTACTATATCATCAACGTAGATTAACAACAGTATTTTTCTACCAAGAACGTAGCAACACTTTACCCACTCGAGTTTAACAAAACCTAGCTGAATAAGTGTATCATGAATTTCGAAAAACCACTCGCGGCTGCTTTGATGCAGATCATAAATCGCCTTTTGAAGTAAACAAACTTCGTTGGTATTATTGAAGCCAGGAGGTTGCTTCATATATATGGTTTCTTCAAGTGGTGCGTAAAGGTAAGCACTTGCGATATCTAATTGGATATGGGACCAACCATACAAACCCACTAGAACACTAAAAAAATATCGGATTATAGCGAAATTACATACCGGGGAAAATGTCTCATCGTAGGAGATACCTTTTCTTTGCAAATGACCCTGAGCAACAAGTCTTGCTTTGAACAGAGGAACGTTTCCCATTTCAGATGTTTTTATAGTGTATACCTAACGACATCCCAGGGCTTTCGCATTTTCCAGTAGTTTCACCAGCTTCCAAACTTTCCTTTTTTTCCCATAACGTCTAGTTCGGTCTGCATGGCTTTTTCCCATTCCTCAGAATTATCACAATTACACGCCTGCTTTAAACAATTTGGCGTATAAAAATGGGGGGCTTTGATGTCATTATGAATGACAACTGCTAACTGTTTGGTCACAAATAACACCCTGAAAAGTATTTTTAGATGAAAAATCGAAAATGTTTTCATTAAAAATGTATATTTTCTAAAAGGCAATAAGCCTTAATTTCTTTGAGAGTTCGCAAACGCTTTTTTGACCCTTCCGGATAGTAATACACATCTATCCTTGACCCATCAGATCTTGGTTTGCATTTTCGGGTCCAATTTATTTTAGAAGCTCCGGGGTGGATTCACCATTCCGACTCACTCTCAGGTTTTGCTTCGCTATCCGACTCGCTTTCGGGGGTTTTCAGACTCCGTTCTTTTTCAAGAGGAATAATTTTAAAGTCTTTTCACTAGTTTTTGGTTCTACACTGATATGTAGGAGAAATACTTCATCCGAGGGAAATTGCATTTCCAAATCTATTTCGGCACTTGATTGTATGGATTCGTTTTTGCCTGTGTTGTCAATTCGAATATTTATCGATTCAATAATTTTATGTTCGCTGGAATCCAAATTCGATAGCCAAGAGTTTGAAGGGCATAACCTACGAGTACTCCATGTATAGCTCGCATGTCAAATTTCGTACGAATTTGCTTGGGAACACCACAGTATACTTTAACTCCAAATGATCGTAAATAATGTACTGATGGTTTCCTCCCGCTGTACAATTTACAAGGCGTTTTATTTCCCTTCTGAACTACACGGTTCCACGTATGAGTAAAATGTCTTAATTCTTCTACCCAAAATCCCTAACTAAGACCGCTGTCTCTTAAAACATTTATGCCATTTACGGCAGTATAGTTAAAGCGTTCTACCACAGAGTTATGTTGTGGGGTGTAAGGGTTGGTATTTTGGTGTTCGATCCCTAGTTTTTCACAAAACTCTTTAAATTCACGAGTCACAAATTCTGTACCAATGTCGGTACGAATGGCCTTAACGTTTTTTCCTGTAAACCTCTCAGTGTTCTTCAAAACTATTGAAAAAATTCTAAAGGTGTCAGACTTTGTTTTTAAAGGATAGACACAAACTTTACGCGAATAATCATCCACAATTGCTAAAAAGTATTTATGGCCTTCTATAGATTGTTTTGGAAACGGTCCACAAAGATCAAAATATAGTAGATCTAAAGGTTTGGTGGACTGGGTTTCATTATGGGATTTGAAGCTCACGCGTCGACATTTTGCTTCTCTTCAAGCACTGCACGGCGATAATTCACATTTTAGTTGTGGATACCTTTAACGGCTTCATATCTAGCAGAGTTTTTAATGTACTCTACATTTATGTGAGTAAATTTACGATATCACATGTCTAAGTTATCATTGGAAAATTTAACTTTTTTCGTTTTTGCATTTACATTTTTTTTTTATTTCCTAATTTACGTTTAAATATTATCGATTTACGTGCACTACATTCAAAGTTAGGTTCATTTTTTAAATCATCCGGATCGTTAGCTGACATAGAAATAGTTTCAGAATCATTATGTATAGAGTAAGATCTTACTAGATATAAACTATCTCTCTCATAAGCAATGAAGATAGTTTCATCATTTTTTGTAACATTAATTTTCCTATTCTTACCAATAAATGTAAACCCTTTCTTATCAAGGCAATAGCCAGATATTAAGTTTTTAGAGACAGAAGGAACATATAGCACATTTCTTAATGTCATTACAGTATTATCTAATAAAATTTCTATATCACCTGAACCTTTTATAGAAGTGTCCGTGTTCTTTATACAACTGCGTAACCTTCTTCCTTCAATTGGAATAAAACTCTTAAATTTCTTTTACGCCACACACATGATCCGTACTGGCTATGTCAAACACCCAGTCATGGGTAGTATCTCGGTCGGCTTTACAGGCAACAGATAAACACGACGATTTTCGGGCTCTCTGCTGCGATTCCTTAAAAGACGCACGCTTTGGTGACAGGTTTCGCATCTGGGGAGGATTACTTCTTTTACATTGCAACTTTGGACATCGGTTTCTCAGGTGATTTGGACTTCTACACTCGTAACAGCGTCGAATGTTTTGCATAAACGACAATTCCTTTTCCCTTTGCTGGTCTCTATCAGAAGGCGCTGTCCAGGCTTTATAACATCTATCTTCTTTTCTCTGTATCTGCCATTTTTGTTCTGCAAGGACATCATTCAGGAATTTTGAAAAGATTAATTCCCCCTTCTCTCTCCCGTATACTGCTTGCACTAATCCTTCATAAGTATCTGGTAAGTATCTTAGCAATTGAAAAACTTGGTCTAGTTGAGATACTGGCTCGTTCGCAATTTTTCAATTTTTCCGCAAGGAGGGATAATTTGGCTGTATATTGTGCAATATCTTCACCCTCAAGTCTCGCTGACCAGAACAAGTGCTTTAGATGCAATACACCAGCCAAAGTGTCGGGCTCAAAATAAGATTTCAATTTTTCCCAAGCATCGCGGCCATCCGTAGCTTGATCCAAAATATTTCGGTACCGCATTGGCAAGCTTAAGTAAATATAAGCTAATGCCTTTTGGCCATCTTCCTCTAATTTCTGAGAAAATTCAACATCTTCAGGTCAAACCGTCACCTTGGCTTCGAGTACCACTTTCGATACTCGAACTCGATTTCTATTCAATAAGTACTATCTTCATCGATGTCGTCCAGCTAGAAAAATGGTCTTCCGACAACACCGGGACTTTGGAGTATAAATCAACTGGAGCCGCCATGTTGAACCTTACTATGAAAAACAAATCAGATTTCAAGTTGACCACTGCCTCTTCAAGCACTCACAGTTTAGAAGTGACTGGGTCCATAACCATGTTACCGGTGTTACTGGTAGTGATTATAAAAATGATAAACTAATTAAAAAAACGAAAAGAAATAGATTTATTTTAAATCTTAAAATAAAAACATCATATGATGTCCGCCTACGTGCCGGGAAAAATGCACAAGTACAAAAAATAATCCAACAATCCTCTTATATATCCAGCAGCAGACATCGCAAACAATTTAACATATTCATGCAACTTCCTCTCCCACTCAGCCAATCACAAAATTACACAGTTCGTAGCTGCCGAGTGAGAGTTGAAGTCACAATCAAACATACAGCGAGAGTCAGCTTTACAAATGGCGATTAAGAAGCCTCGGTTAACTTAAACAAAACAAATTGCTGGGATTCACTGGAAGTTGAGAAGGTGCCGATTCGGCTGCAACTTCTAACAATGTCCCCCCCATGACGGCAATCCCATGGAAATATCTTTAAAAAATTGATATTCATCTCTAACAAGGTAACTGACCATCAAAAAAATAAATATAGATAAACTGAATATATTTTCTTAACATTTCTCTTGTATACAAAGTTTATAATATACAGTCAATGTTTCAGAAGCTAAGGACCATAAAATAAAATAAGTATTTTAGCCATGAATAAATTATTTTATTGGTCAGCTGATTTATCTCTGTGATCCAGGCGAATTGTAGCAAATATGATTCATTCATTTTATGTGAAGGGTCAGTTTTGAATGTATATAAAGAGCAAAATTAATCTAACAGAAAAAAAAATTATATGTTAAAAATTTATATTTGAAAATAGTTGGGCTGATATAGATGAAAAACTCTTGATTTAAATACTTGCAGATAATGGATTTGCCAATAGCACTTTGAACATAACTCATTCACAATAAAAAAAATCTAATTTATGATAAATATTTTAATGCAACATATTACAAAGAAATAATTTTAAGTATAAATATTTTTTTATAAAAAGCCATAGAATCTTTAAAGTTTTAGCTTGATATAATAATTTATTAAATGTGAATTTTAAACTGCTTACCTCTCAAGATTTAAAGGTCAGGCATTTCTTCTTAGAGAGTACTGTACCGGTAATTTAATCCTAATAACACAGCACCAACAGCTGAAAATATTAAAAGAAACAAATAAAAAGAGCATTAAAAAAGTTTATAAACTCCTTTCCCCATGAATTACAACTTTAATAAACTACTTCATAAAACAGCTAAAAGCAAACAAATCATTTAATTTTAAATAAAATTGCGGTAAGAGTCATAGGCGTGACATGGCAGTTTCAACTAGGGGGGGGGGCAAAAGTTTTCAATAATGAATATCTGATAATACGGTAATATTTAACCTTTTTTTTTAACTATTATTTTTGTTATTGTTTATTTAGTTATAATAGCAAAATCTTAACAAACGTGAAAAATCGTTGCAAATCACAAATTATGATTATTCTTTTCATTCATTCTGCCGAAAAATGTTCTTGTTACTGATCGGACCAAATTCTGTTGACCATAGTTGTCAGAATCCACTGACTAGGGTTCCTTTTAATGTCCCTCTAATTAAAATATGTAAAAATTTATTTACCTTGCATGTTGAATCACGGTGGTGTCTGGGCCAAGAAGACAAAAAAATCACTACTTCTATACGACACACACACCAAACATTTTATTCTTGCAATTCTCTGTAAAGGCTCTAAAAAACATCACATAAAATACACTTCAAACACTACATCTCCTTAGAATTCCATCGTTCTAATTTTTCCTGTGCCCTCTAGTAGGAAAAATCTCTTTTGGTTGCAGACATAACATACTCCCACCTTTAATTTATGGTAAAAATTAAATAGACAATTTATACTATTAAGCAAAAATAATAAAACAAATTAGGCATAAAATGAAAATACTAATCGAAATTTTAAAGCACTTAGTAATTAGAGTTCTAAAATTAAATTTTTGTAATGTTCTCAGAGTTCACCATTTGAATAACAGGATCATCGGTAGTAGATATTTCTAAGTGGTAAAGTTTTCCAAGGGGGCATATGAAAGTTCCGGAAGATGTTCTAATTTCTGCTACTTTTGCACAACCATCTCTACTCGGGAGAATTTTAAGGACCCTGCTTATGGGCCAATTAAGTCTCTTTTGGTTGTAGAGTTCAACAAGTACCACATCACCTGTCTGGATTTCTTGAACATTTTTCTTAGCCTTCTGCACAAGATTTGCTAAATACTCTTTTCGAAATCTTTTTCTCAGTTGCTCTTTTATGTCTTGGCACCTTCGATATTTTTTTCGGAGTTTCTGAGAGGTGATTTTCTCTAAATCAGGTATACCAATTTCTTCGATGTCTTGAATGAAGGATGATGGAGTCAATGGAATAAATTTATTGGATTCTTCAGCTAGGTATGTAAGAGGTCTATTGTTCATTGTGGCTTCAACTTCGCATAATACCGTTGAAAGTTCTTCAAAATTGAGTGATGATCTACCAAGTGTTCTTAGTAAGAGATTTTTTACAGTGCGAATGAGCCGTTCCCACCATCCACCCCATCACGCTGCGGTAGGAGGAATGAACTTCCACTTAATGGGAGCAATGTCTTCCATCAGGACCATCAGGATGGAGTGTGGGTTCAGCGTCTTCTGGGTAAAAATCCCCACGGGCGCTGGCATTTTCTTTGCAGTGGCTTGTCAGTAGAGGTCGGCTAATGGTTAGTAAGCAGAAGGGAGAGAGAGAAAGTAAAGGATAGAGTCAAATGTTCACGAACTTCATGTGACTAGGATCCGGGAGATAATACTCTCGTACACTAGTAAGGTTTCAGAAGATGAACGAAAGGATAGGGAGTTTTTTTACCGTTATGAAGAGTAAGACTTCATAACGTATTAATTTAAAAAAAAATTAAAGATTTTTTTTTACCGTGAAAGCACGTATAATTTTCCGTAATTTTATATAATTTTTTTTTATTTTAAAAGGACAAACAAATTAAAGAGAGAGTGCGGCTCTAGGCCGCTTACGATTTCTAGCATCGGCATGGTCATAATCGAAGTATTCCAAGAGGAGATCATTTTTGATATTGTTGTAAAAATTTTCAGATAATTGTCTGTAGAATTTTGGAAGAGTGGGCTTATTAAGTTCTTTATGTATGTCGATATTGCGGACACACCAGTGTGCTTTCGCTATCATCTTAATGGTTACGTTCTGTTGAGAGGTGAGTAATTTAATGCTGGAAACTGCTGCATATGACCAGGCCGGGGCTGCGTATGAGATTAAAGGGCGAAGGAAACTTTTATACAGGAGCAACTTATTTTCTAAGCTTAAAGAGCTGTTTCGAGCAATTAGGGGGTATAAAAGTCTTTTAGCGGATCGAAACTTATGACGAATATCGGTGATGTGATTTTTCCAGGTAAGGTTTTTGTCTAGGGTAAGACTGAGGTACTTGACTCTGTTAGACCAG
>CM063509.1:87135176-87168176 GCA_032207245.1 Pardosa pseudoannulata | reverse complement strand
TCCATTTTTAATGCTTTTAAGAGTCTACAGGCCCGCCGTCGAATAGCTTCGAAGATGTTTTAAATAACCTTCACCACTGCATACGCTTGCTGCCCATAACCGACATGATGGAAAATTAATCGTTTCATATAGTTTTTCCAACACTTCAAAAAAATGCAGAGTCGTCAGAGGTTTGATGAAGTTTTAGGATTTCAATAAAATTTACACTTCGAATGTTTTAAGTTAAAATTTTATTTATGAAAAATTAAACATGTATCGACTTAATACAAAAATTAAACAAGCTAGTCACCTGCAGCGTTAGCTAGAAATGCTTCCCCAGCTAACAACGCTGCCTAGGCTTAAATACACACATGTGGCAGGAGATTTACATGAAGGTTTCAGTCACGGTTAAAGTTGACTGAAACTTAAACGCATCGGATGAATAATGAGGTGATATTGTAAGGAAGAAATCTATTTTTTTTTTTTTTTTTTTTTTTTTTTTTTTAATTTTCGTTAAACTTCCTCCGATATAAACGGACAGTTACGGGGCTCCTTAGCCAGATGGTTTTATCCCCGATTCAGTAGAATTCTTCCCGAGCAGTAAGCAGGGTAAAAACTAAGGTACTATTAAGTTTAAAAATTTAGAAAAGGAGTAATTTAGAGGTGCGGGTCATTAAAAGGTGGGTAAGGAGAAATCAGTGAGAGCTGTGACTTAAGTTGTAACTACTTGTAAAGATACAACAATATCTGATTAACACCCTGAAAAGAAAATTGTGGTTAGTATACACGGTGCGAAACACTAGATGGAGTCTTACGGTCAAATATTAAACATCAAACACATTTAGCTACACTATCCTGCTCCATAATAATAAAAATGCACATTTTTTTATTTCTTTATTTTTTTAATACAACACATCACTTTACGGCACAACATAAAACGAGAGGGACAGGGGATGAAGTAATAAGAGCTAATAGGGTAATTAAGGTAGAGAATCTATTGTTAATAAAGCATTACGGCACGCGGCCGCTTAGAGTTACTCGGTTTATTATAATCATAATCTGGGAGTTCTGCAATTATTTCATTAGGCAGACTAGTTATTTTATTATAAAAATTATTAGATGATTTTACACAATATTTGAAAGTTAAAATATTAAAGTCGCGTCTTATTACTTCGTTGGACAAGTATCGATGTGCGCCTCTAATACGCCTCAAGAATTTATTCTGTATTGTAATTTCAATAGATTTCGCGGCAAACGACCAGACCGGGGCTGCGTAAAGAGCGGTTGGTAGAACTATTGTTTTATATAAGAGAATTTTGTTTTTAAAATTTAAGTGTTTACTATTAAAAAACAATTTTATGTTTTCTAATTTTCCTATCAATATAAAAGGGAGAAGGAATATAATCGATGCGCGAAAAAGTATCGGCCACCTCATTGTCAGCACCACTGATATGCTGAATGTCCGTTGCAAACTGAGCAATGAATGATAATTGGTTAAGTTGTGCGGTTGGAAGCTTTTCCCGACGTTGAAGAAACGTATAGGTGATTGGCTTATGATCCGTGTAAATTGTGCAGTGCTGTGCTTCCAAAATGTGACGGAAATGTTGTACTGCACTCTAAATGGCAGATAGTTCTCTGTAATAAGCTGGCCACTTCGAATGAATAGGTGAAAGCTTTTTGGAGAAAAACGCAAGCGGCTTGCAATGACCGTCAACATATTGCATCAGAGCTGCTCCTATGCAATGAGTCGAAGTATTAGTGAATAGTCCAAGAGGAGCATCAGGAGCTGGGTGTGATAAGAGTGCGACTTGTGACAACGCTTCCTTGCATTTTGCAAAAGTTGTCTCGAGTTCAGGAGTCCGAGACAAAAGTTGAGAACCTCGAAGTCCTGCAAGTATTTCATGAAGCGATGATTGGTATTCCGCAGGAAACGGCGGTAAAAATTCACCATACCCAGGAAATGCCGAAGATCACGTGCAGTTTTGGGGAGTGGAAAGTTTTGAAGATCCAATATGCGATCTGGAAGTGGACGTGTTCCATCAGCAGATATTTCGTAGCCAAGGAATGTCACTTTTCTTGCGCCGAAGATACTTTTAGAGATGTTCATTAAAAGGCCTTGATATGAGAACCGTTGAAAGAGGATTCGAAGGTGTTGCTTGTGTTCTTCCTCATTTGCCGAGAAAACGAGTATGTCATCGATGTAAGCGAAGCAAAAGTCTAGACCCTGCAAAGCGCTGTCGATGAATCGTTGGAAGGTTTGTCCTGCATTCCGAAAACCAAAGTTCATGAATGGAAATTCAAACAGTACAAACGGTGTTATTGCTGTGTTTGGTATGTCTTCTTGATGTACAGGTATTTGAGTAAAAGCCTTCACTAGATCGATGGTCGAGAAAATGCTGCAACTCCTTAATCGGTTCGAATAGTCTTGAATGTGTCGAACCGGGTATCGATCTGGAATTGTTTGGGCATTAAGAGTCCTATAGTCTCCACATGATTGCCAGCCTCTAGATTTTTTAAACACCAGATGGAGTGGAGATGCCCATGGTCCCTCGCCACTTCTAGCTGTACCCTCCGTTACCTTTGCTTCAAATTCAGCCCTGGCAATCTTCATTCGTTCAGGGGACAGACGTCGGGGTCGGCAAAAGACAGGATGCCCGGGAGTCGTTCGTATATGATGAACTGTGGAGTGGCAAGTGCTTCGAATGGTTCCCGCGGGACGTACAAGTAACGGAAATTCATTTAAGATGTCATTGTAGGGAGTAGGTTTGCCTGAAAGAACTTTGACGCCCAAGGAAGGCTGTTTTGCAGACTGTGTTTTTGTAGACCAGTTTGTACCTGTGTCCAAAAGAAGCTTATTCCTGCAATCTGGCAAGAGTAAAAAATAGGCTAAGAAGTCAGATCCGATGATTGGCAAAGGGACATCAGCGATGACGAAACGCCAAGAGAACATTCTACGGAGACCAAGGTCTAGGGATAACATTAGAGATCCGTAAGTCTTGATTAATGAGTTGTTGGCCGCATTAAGCTGGATTTTTTTTATCTGGACGTCTTGGAGGCAGGAAAGAATGTGGATATACACAGATATCCGAACCAGTATCAACAAGGAATTGTCTTTTGGATATCTGGTCGGTTACCAAGATGCGACTGTTTCCACCATGGCAACTAGTAGTCGCCGTTACTGGCTGACGGGCAAGTTTTTCGGTAAGTCACAGGGTTTGGGTGCATCACCTGGCTTGTTCTTTGAATCGCCGATGATAATAGCACAACCTCGTGTCCGGAACAGGATGAGAGTTCCTTATAGGCCTGCGACGTGATGAGCTCCTGGAAGTTCTAGTTCCTGAAGACGTTTGCAGCAGTGCTACTTGTTTTGCAAGATCTTCGATCTTAGCAGCGAGAGACTCCAATGTCATCGGAACTGTCGTATCAACCGAGTGCTGGATAGAATTCACCGAAGATGAGGACAGAAGAGGAACCTCCATGATTCTGTCGGCGATCTCCGCCAATTGTTCCGGTTCCAGGTTTGACTGTCCATGAAGAATAGCTTGGACATGCGTAGGTTGGCGCTGGAGCCACAAGGAACGGAGGAGTGTTGATTTCATTTCGATGTTCCCAGGTAATGACCGCAAGTGTCTCAGGAACTGGGAAGGTTTTCGATCCTCAAGCTCTTCATGTCCCAAAAGTTGACGAATTCTCTGTTAGTCGAAAAGAGTCAGCCGATGAATAATTTGGGCTTTCAGAGTGTCGTACTTGCCAGATGTTGGAGGAGAGTTGATAATTCCTCAACTTCAAATGCATATTTATTGTTCAAATTCGCCACAATGTGATGGAACTTAGTAGTGTCTGAAGTGATGCCAGCTAAAGCAAATTGTGATTCAGCTTGGGCAAACCCAACACCTCCTAAAGAGAGAAGGCCTGAGCACAGTTTACCAGAAAATGTGATGACGTAGTGACATTAAGCTGACAACATTCTGTTACTCTGACCAGAAACTTCCAAGTTATCACTTTTCCAACTATTTCCGCCGCCAAATGCAAAATCAACATATATGTAAGGAATGTGCGTATTGGCAACGTTGGCGGAATTCGTTTCCTGAGCGGGGGATATGAGAGTTCCTTTGTGCTTGCTCTGAGTATGCGAAATCAATTCCTGTATATTTCGGTTAATTTTCCCTTACGTATATGAAGAAATTTGACGAATAAATAAGAATATTCTTTGTTTTTTCACATATATATTAAAAATTATTCAATTATTAAAAATGTAGTTTGTCATAAATAAATAATACTATCAAATTTTACAATGCAATATTACAATTTTTTTAGAATTAACTACTTAATTAAAATTATGCTAAAAAACATGTTAAATATCGTATTTTTTCTAAATTGAGTAAAAAGAAACAAGTCAAAATATAATGTAGTATTAACTTTTATATCATTAAAACGTCATTTAGAATTAGATATTTTGATAATAAATTGATTAATGTTTGATATTTGAAAAATATTCCTATCTGTATAGACGGTTGAAATTTTTGTATTTTCATTTGTAAAGCAACTAAAAGAATATAGTAATTATATATATAGTAATTATATCATTGAAGTTGACATTTGGATGCAACCCTTTTAATACTTTAAAAATTACAGTGAATTTCTGTTTAGATAATTATTTTATAACATATTAAAAAACTGTTTTATTTGTAACATACTAAAGTACTTCTTACCAAAAGACAACCGAGTTTCGGAAACCGCAGTTCCGGTATGGATACATATGAAAAAACGTAAAAACACAAATAACTCGAAAACGGTGTTTGTAGGCCAAAAATAACGAAAACATTCCTGACTTACGACTACATGTGGTATGACATACCCTTTCCCTACACCTCATTTAAAAGCTAATCGAGGATCGTTTGAAAATTCCCCTTCTTACCAAAAGACTACCCCGTTTCGGATACCTCAGATCCGGAATGGGAACATATGAATAAACATAAAAACAGAAATATCTCGAAAACGGTGCGTCCTAGGCCAAAAATAACGAAAAAATCCCTGATTTACAACTGCATGTGGTATGAGATGCAATTTTCCTACATAGCATTGATAACCTAATAGGGTTTCGTTTGAAAATCCCCCTTCTTACCAAAAGACAACAACGTTTCGGAAACCACAGTTCCTCAACGGATACATATGAAAAAAACATAAAAACGCAAATATCTCAAAAACGGTGTGTCCTAGGACAAAAATAACGAAAAAATTCCTGACTTACCACTACATGTGTTTTGAGATGCCCTTTCCCTACACCACATTGAAAAGCTAGAAACTGGCCGTTTGAAAATTCCCCTTCTTATCAAAATACCACCCTATTTCAGAAACCACAGTTCCGGAATGGATACATATGAATAAACATAAAAACGCAAATCTTTCAAAAATGGTGCGTCCTAGGCCAAAAATAAAGAAATAATTCCTGACTTACGACTAAATGTGGTATGAGATGCCCTTTCCCTACACCCCATTAAAAAGCTAATAAGGGGTCGTTTGAAAATACCCTTTCTTAGTAAAAGACAACCCCGTTTCGGAAACCACAGTTCCTCAATGGATACATACGAAAAAACATAAAAACGCAAATATCTCGAAAACGGTGCGACCTACGCAAAAAAAAAAAAAAAAAAAACGAAATAATTCCTGACTTACGACTACATGTGGTGTGAGATGCCCTTTCTCTACTCCCCATTGAGAAGCTAATAGGGGTTCGTTTGAAAATCCCAATTCTTACGAAAAGACAAACCCGTTTCGGAAACCGCAGTTCCGGAATAAATGCATATGAAAAAACATAAAATCGTAAATATCTCGAAAAAGATGCATCTTAGGCCAAAAATAACAAAAAAATTACTGATTTACGACTAGATGTGGTATGAGATGCCTTTTCCGTACACCCCATTGAAAAGCTAATAAGGGGTCACTTGAAAATTCCACTTCTTACCAAAAGACAACCGAGTTTTGGAAACCGCAATTCCTATAGAGATACATATGAATAAACATAAAAACGCAAATATCTCGAAAACGGTGTGTCCTAGGCCAAAAATAACGATATAATTCCTAACTTACGATTACATTTCCAAGTCTCCAAGTAGTATGTTGTTACGGGGCTCCTTAACTGATAGTTGTATCCCCAATGGTGAGCAATGAACAAGTCGTTACAGTGTGCTTCATTAAGATGAATGGATATATTTAGATGAGCTTACATGAAGTTAAACACAAATTTAAAATAAAAATTAAGGCCCTGTCCTCAATAATAAAACAAAATAAAATAATAAAGTAAATAGGGGAAGAAAGGAAAGAGAGTATTTTTGCAGATGCCAAGCATCCATTTATAAAATTTTTATAATTTTTTTGGTTATTTTTATATTTTATAAATTTTTTTGTTTTTTGTTTTTTAAAGTTTTTTAGCAAACAGCTTGCGATAGAGTGAGAAAAGAAGGGGAAATGGAAATATGATAGATGCAAAGGAGAAGTTTAACTGACATTAAAGTCGAGGAGTAGTAAGAGTCATTGTGGCGCCATCTATTGGCGTGGGGAGAAGTTGAGTTAATATTTATAAATTTGGAAAAGATGAAAATGATTTACGGGATCATCGCCGCTCTTGGGCGTTTGCGATTTCTCGCTTCCCTAAAATCATAATCAGGTAATTCAGCAATGATTTCGTTATTTAAGTTATTAATGGAGTCATAAAAATTAATGGAGTGCTTAATGCAGCTCTCTTTAAAAGTAAGAATATTTAAGTCACGTCTAATCACATCATTACGTAAGTACCGCGGGGCTCTTACAATTCCTCTAAGAATATTATTCTGAGCACGCTCAAGAATATCTAAATTGGAATGGAACGCAAAAGACCATATAGGCGCCGCGTAAAGTGCAGCTGGTAGTATTACCGTTTTATACAGCAATACTTTGTTTTTAATAGAAAGGTGAGGGCCGAAAAGCAGTGAACGAAGTTCGACTTTCCTACCAATAATCCTATTTTTAATATTAGTAATGTGGGGTTTCCACGTAAGTCTTTTATCGATGGTGACACCTAAGTATTTAACCGAGTTCTCCCATTCAATTACTTCGTCGTATAAGTACAGCCTTGGAGGAGTTTTAAATGTACGACTAAAATAAATGGCCTGGCATTTGCGAGGATTTATTTTAATTTTCCAATTCGTGAACCACTTTTCCAGAGCAGAAATATGGTGTTGTATGTATGAAGAAACACTATTAATATGATGAGCCGCAGTATAGATGGCCGTATCATCGGCGTACAGAGCTATTGATGTTAGATCAGATTTTGGAATATCGTTAATGAAAATATTAAAGAGTGTAGGTCCCAGGATCGAGCCCTGTTGGACACCAGCAGTGATTGATTTCCTATTAGAATAAGTGTTGTTGATACGGACTTGGAAGGTTCTATTGCAAAGGTAGTGTTGAATTAAATGAATAAGTGCATCCGGCACACGGAGCTGAATAAGTTTGTATATAAGTCCATCGTGTGTGATGCGATCGAATGCCTTTGCAATATCCAAAAAGAGTGCTCCAGTTGGCTTCTTGTTTTGTAGCCCTTGACTAGCAAGTTCCACTACTCGAAGCAACTGGTGTGTTGTAGAGTGGCTTTTTCTGAAGCCAAATTGCTCTGGAATGATGCTATTATTTAGTTCTAGGTGTGTCTGTAAACGGCTGAGAATTATACGCTCAGTAACCTTACTGAGAGAACTCAATAGGCTTATCGGGCGATAATTAACTGGAAGGCTGAGGTTAGAAGCTGGTTTTGGAATAGGGCACACAACCGCGGTTTTCCAATCTTTAGGAAAATACCGAAGTTGTAAGATTTTATTAATTAAAGCCGTGAGAAAAATTAAGATGTTAGGTGGGAAATTTTTAATGGCCCTATTAGTAATGGCGTCTAGCCCAGGAGACTTAGAATTCTTAAGATGTTTGATAACATTTCTAACCTCTTCAATATTAGTTTTTGGAATAGTATAAGTTGGAGGGGAAGAAAGAAATTCCCTAACAGTGTTATTAACATGGGAGTCGTGCTCTTCGTTCACTAAGTCCACGTTGGGAGCAAATTGATTTTTGTATGAGTCTGCTATACATTCCGCTTTTCCGAAGGGATCGAAATGCGTCATTGTGGCGCCATCTATGGGAGGGAAATGATAACATGTTCGCCCGCGAAGTCTCTTCTGGAATTTCCATAGTGAGTTATCTTCGACGGACAAACTCGAAATAAAATCTTCCCATTGCTTATCACGGTGTTCCCGGATCTTAATCTTAACAGTCGCACTGAGAGCAAAGTACTCTTGCCTAGAAATAGGGGTGCGAAGGAATTGATAAATTTTTCGAGCTGTGTTACGTTTTTTAATTAGCTCTCTGATATCGTGCGGGAGCTTATGAACTTTAGGAGTTCTTATTTCCTTCGAAGAATTTTGAATACTAGAGTTAACTTGGGTGGTGAGATTTAACACAGCTTCGTCAATCTGATCATTATTTCTAATGATCGGAAAGAGTAATTTTGAAGAGGCAAGAGTATCATGGAACTGACGCCAATCGGTGTAAATGTTAGGCTTCGACTCCATGTTTTGGATCTTCAGATCCACCGTCAGTATAACTGGCAAGTGGTCTGAGTCAAACAAATCAAGGGTCTCAGAATCAATTTTATGGGGAATGTTTTGAGCGAGAGCAAAATCAATAATAGAGGGGTGACCATTAGAAAAATGAGTGGGAGAATTTGGAAAATTTATATTAAGGAAAGGGGTATTGGTGATAAAGTTAAGTAGCTCTCTACTGGATTTATTTATACCTCTACAGTTCCAGGCTGTATTATGCGCGTTAAAATCACCTGCGATAATACAGTTAGTGTGATAATTTAGAATCCTATTAAGATCCGAAATGGGGAGAGAATTTTTACATTTAAAATAAGCCGAGGAGATAAGTAATTTGGAATTGCGGTCAGGCATAACCATAATAGAAATCGACTCGAGATCATCCGTGATAAGATCGTTAACCAGGTAGTGATTAATGTCCCTGCGGATGTAAATCGCGACTCCACCCGAGGATCGAGCGCGTGCAGGGACCGTGCGGTCCTTTCGGTAAAGGGAATAATTGCAGACGTTAAATTTAGTACGCGCGTTCTTAGGGAAAATAGTCTCCTGTACAAGGACGATGTCGATGTCAGAAGACTCTAAGAAGTCACGAACTACGTGACTCTAAGAAGTCACGTAGAAGTCACGATTACATTTGGTGTGAGATGCCCTTTAACTACATCCCATTGAAAAGATAATAGGAGGTCGTTTGAAAATCCCCGTTGTTACCAAAATTCCACCCTTTTTGGAAACCGCAGTTAAGAAATGGATACATATGAATAAACATAAAAACGCAAATATCTCGAAAACGGTGCGTCTTAGGCCAAAAACAACAAACTAATTTCTGATTTACGACTACATGTGGTATGAGATGCCCTTTCCCTACACCCCATTGACACGATAATAGGAGAACGTTTGAAAATCCGCCTTCTTACCAAAAGACAACGCCGTTTCGAAAACCACTGTTCCGGAATGGATACATATGAATAAATATAAAAACGCAAATATCTCGAAAACTGTGCGCCCTAGGCCAAATATAACAAAATAATTTCTGACTACGACTACATGTGGTATGAGATGCCCTTTCCCTACAAACCATTGAAAAGATAATAGGAGGTCGGTTGAAAATCCGCCTTCTTACCAAAAGACAACCCCGTTTCGGAAACAGCAGTTCTGGAATGGATACATATGAAAAAACATAAAAACGCAAATATCTCGAAAAAGATGCATCTTAGGCCAAAAATTAAAAAATAATTTCTGACTTACGACTACATGTGGTATGAAATGCCCTTTCCATACACCCCATTGAAAAGCTAATAGGGGGTCGTATGAAAATACCCTTCCTTATAAAAAGACAACTGAGTTTCGAAAACCGCAGTTCCGGAATACATACATATGAATAAACATAAAAACGCAAATATCTCGAAAACGGTATGTCCTAGGCCAAAAATATTGAAATAATTCCTCACTTACGACTATATATGGTGTGCGATGCCCTTTCCCTGCACTCCATTGAAAAGCTAATAGGGGGTCATCTGAAAATCCCCTTTCTTTCCAAAAGACAACCCCGTTTCGGAAAAAACAGTTCCTCAATGGAAAAATATGAAAAAACATAAAAACACAAATATCTCGAAAATGGTGTGTCCTAGGCCAAAAATAACGAAATAATACCTGACTTACGATTACATGTGGTGTGAGATGCCCTTTAACAACATCCCATTGACAAGATAATAGGAGGTCGGTTGAAAATCCGCCTTCTTACCAAAAGACAACCTCGTTTCGGACACCGCAGTTCCGGAATGGATACATTTGAAAAAACATAAAAATGCAAATATCTCGAAAACGGTGCGACTTACGCCAAAAATAGCCGAACGCTGGCTGATTGGTTAGGGCGCTGATCGTCGGTACTAGAGTTCGTGAGTTCAAATCCCACTATGGCATAGATGTTTGTAGCCGTTCGGAATCGGCTTTAAGCAGTAGGTCCCGGTCTCATTAGCCCTCGTGTGCAAAACAGTAGACCGTAGCGCTCCAAACTAAACCAAACCAAACCAAACTACGCCAAAAATAAATAAATAATTCCTGACTTATGACAACATGTGGTATGAGATGCCCTTTCCCTACATCCCATTGAAAAGATAATAGGGGTCGTTTGAAAATCCCCCATGATACCAAAAGGCAATCCCGTTTCGGAAAACGCAGTTACGGAATGGATACATATGAATAAACAGAAAACACAAATATCTCGAGAACGGTATGTCCTAGGCCAAAAATAATGAAATAATTCCTAACTTACGACTACATGTGGTGTAAGATGCCCTTTCCCTATACCCCATTGAAAAGCTAATAGGGGGACGTCTGAAAATCCCCCTAATTACTTAAAGAAAACCCCGCTTCGGTAACCGCTGTTCTGGAATGGATACATATGAAGAAAAATAAAAACAAAAATATCTCGAAAACGGTGCTTCCTAGGCCAAAAATAATGAAATAATTCCTGACTTATGACTACATGTGGTATGAGATGCCCTTTCCCTACACTCCATTGAAAAGATAATAGGAGGTCGTTTGAATATCCGCCTTCTTAAAAAGAGACAACCGAGTTTCGGAAACCGCAGTTTCGGTATGGATACATATGAAAAAACGTAAAAACACAAATAACTCGAAAACGGTGTGTTGTAGGAAAAAAAATAACGAAAACATTCCTGACTTACGACTACATGTGGTATGAGATACCCTTTCCCTACACCCCATTTAAAAGCTAATAGAGGGTCGTTTGAAAATCCCCTTTCTTTCTAAAAGATGACCCCGTTTGGGAAACCACAGTTCCTCAACGGATACATAGGAATAAACATAAAAACGCAAATCTTTCAAAAATGGTGCGTCCTAGGGCAACAATAACAAAAAAATTCCTGATTTACAACTACATGTGGTATGAGATGGAATTTTCCTACATCCCATTGATAACCTAATAGTGTTTCGTTTGAAAATCCCCCTTCTTACCAAAATACAACCCCGTTTCGGAAAAAGCGGTTCTGGAATGGATACATATGAATAAACATAAAAACAAATATATCTCGAAAACGGTGCTTCCTAGGCCAAAAATAACGAAAAAATTCCTGACTTACGACTACATGTGGTGTGAGATGCCCTTTCCTTACACCCCATTGAAAAGCAATTAGGGGGTCGTCTGAAAATCCACTTTCTTATTAAAAGACAACCCCGTTTCTGAAACCGCAGTTCCGGAATGGATACATGTGAATAAACATAAAAACGCAAATATCTCGATAACGGTGCGTCCTAGGGCAAAAATAACGAAATAATACTTGACATAAGACTACATGTGGTATGAGATGACCTTTCCCTACACCCTACTGAAAAGCTAATAGGGGGTCTTCGGAAAATCCCCCTTCTTACCAAAATACCACCCCGTATCGGAAACCGCAGTTCCGGAATGGACACATATGAATAAACATTAGGGGCCCGTATATATATATATATATATTAGAATTGTGTATATGTCCATCCACAGTCTCTTAGGGGGCCGTATATATATTAAAATTGGTATATATCCATCTACAGTCACTTAGGGGGCCGTATATATATATTAAAATTGGTATATGTCCATCTACAGTTCCTTAGGGGCCGTATATATATTAAAATTGGTATATGTCCATCTACTGTGCCTTAATGTGCCGTATATATATTAAAATTGATATATGTCTATCTACAGTCCCTTAGGGAGCGGTATATATATTAAAATTGGTATATATCCATCTACAGTCACTTAGGGAGCCGTATATATATTAAATTTGGTATAGCTCCATCTACAGTTAGTTAGGGGACCGTATATATATTAAAATTGGTATAATTCCATCTACAGTCCATTAGGGGGCTTTAAATATAATGAAATTGTGTATATATCCATCTACAGTAACTTAGGGGGCGGTATAAATATTAAAATTGGTATATATCAATCTACAGTCACTTAGGGGGTAGTATTTATAATTAATTTGGTATATCTCCATCTACAGTCCCTTAGGGGGCTGTATATATATTAAAATTGGTATATGTCCATCTACAGTCCCTTAGGGGGCCGTATATATATTAAAATTGGTATATGTCCATCTACAGTCCCTTAGGGGGCCGTATATATATTAAAATTTGTATATGTCCATCTACAGTCCCTTAGGGGGCCGTATATATATTAAAATTAAGTATATGTCCATCTATAGTCCCTTAGGGAAACGTATATACACTCATGTCCATAAATTAAGGATAATTCAGAATCACACTGAAATTGAGCTCTAAAATAAAAATTTCAACTGTAGAATTATCACACACATCTTGAAGAAGAATATGCAAATTGCAGGAAACCACCAGATGGCGCGGATAGTACGTCGCAATGACGAGAGTGTATGAAAGGGGTATATAAGGAATGGTAGCAAAGAAGTAAAATTGTTCACAAGCGCTTTAAAAGCCTTTCAGTGCAATAACCGCATAGTTATGGCACAAAGGAAGCATTTGGATGATTTTTTACGTGGTAGAATTATCGGACGACTGGAATGTGAACGTACCCAGCTGGAAGTATCCGAGGAACTTGGAATCGCCCAGAGTGTCATCTCCAGGCTTTGGCAACGATTCAAACATAATGGCAATGTGAGTAGATGTTACAACACAGGTCGCCCCCGAGTTACTACGCCGAATGATGACCGGTATTTGGCAGTTACTGCCAAAAGAAACAGACGGACTACAGCACCAGACCTGTCTCGTCAGCTCTCTTCAGCTACCGGTACGACAGTTTCAAGGCACACCGTGTACAGACGGTGCAGATATATATTAAAATTGGTATATATCCATCTACAGTCCCTTAGGTGGCCGTATATATATTAAAATTGGTATATGTCCATCTATAGTACTGTAGGGGGCCGTTTTTGAATTAAATTGGTAGAGTTCCATCTACAGTCCCTTAGGGGGCTGAATATATATTAAAATTGGTATATGTCCACCTACAGTCCCTTAGGGTCCCGTATATATATTAAAATTGGTATATTTCCATCTACAGTTGATTAGTGGCCGTATATATATTAAAAGTCTTATATCTCAATTTAGAGCCTCTTAGGGGTCCGTATATATATTAGAATTGGTATATGTAAATCTACAGTCTCCTAGGGGGCCGTATATATATTAAAATTTGTATATATCCATCTACAGTCCCATACGAGGCCGTATATATTTTAAAATTGGTATATATCCATCTACAGTGCCTTAGGGGGCCGTATATATAATAAAATTGGTTCATGTCCAATTTTAAAGTAATACTAACACCTCCTAGAAGAGTTATTCCCTAATACAATGCTCCGGTAGTGACACCTTTTGATGAAAATTGAAAGCGCTACCGATCAGCTACTTTTACTTTCACTTTTAAAAAACCAGGGATTCCCCGTTGTTTGTAAACATGTAAGCAGAGTATAACAGATTTTAGTGGTGTGAATAAAGAGGTAATAACGAAAAGCTTTTTTGTCTTATTATTAATAGTGTAGTGATCAAGCTGTAGTGCATTTTGTAAAATTGTAATCACCCTAATAATGCCAAAACGTGAATACAAGGAAGTATTTTTAGAATTAGGTTTTACTTGCATTTATGATGGAGGAGTGAACAAGTCGCAATGCGTGTTGCGCAATCAAATGTTAAGTAATGAATCGATGAAACCGAACAAACTTAAAAGACATTTTGATGCAAAACATAAAAATTTTTCCTTTGAGGGAAAAGATCATACTTTTTTCGAAAGAAAAGAAGCCCATTTAAAAAGACAGCGTTTGGATGCACCAAGTAGTAATGGTTTTATAAATTCTGCCAAACAAGCTACACTTGCTTCTTTTTATGTGGCTTGGCATATTGCAAGACAAAAGAAACCCCATAATATTGCTGAAAAACTTATAAAACCTGCTGCCATTGACATGGCACGTATCATGTGCGGAGATGAAAATTCAAAGAATTTACAAAAGATACCATTATCAAATGATACAATTCGTTTACGAATTAATGATATGTCACTTGATATTAAGAATCAACTTATTTCTGCTATAAAAATTGCTGATTTATTTAGTATTCAACTGGATGAAACGACAGATGTAAGTAAAGATGCTCAACTTATGGTTTACGTGCGGTATCCAGGTTTAACAGATATACAGGAGGACATTTTATTTTGCAAACCAATGTCAACAAAAACTAGAGGTAAAGATATTTTTCTTATGGTCGATTCGTTTTTTAAAGAAGAAGGATTAAATTGGAATCAGTGTTTCAGTATTTGCACCGACGGTGCAGCTGCCATGACAGCATCTCAAAAGGGATTTTCGACAAGAGCAAAGCAAATGAATCCACAAATTATATCGATTCATTGTTTGTTACATAGACAAAATCTTGCTTCAAAAAATTATCACCCGAATTATGTATCGTTTTGGATGAAATTGTTGCGGTAGTCAATTATTATATCTGGTTAAAATTAAAAACCGAAAAGCCAATAATTGTTAAAGAAGCCCTAAAAGTATTATTGCCCTTTTCAACAACATATATGTGTGAGGCTGGTTTTTCGGCTCTGTGTGTAATCAAAAACAATTACCGGAACAAGTTAAATCCTGAAATAGATATAAGGTGCTTCTTGACAAGCATTCAACCGAGGTTTGAAGATCTTTCAAAATGTATTCAAGCACAAGGTTCTCATTAAAACTGTATGACTTGCATTTAAAATTTAAAAGACTTAACATATGTATTGATATTTTTTTTAGGAATAAGTTAAAATGTCAATTATTTTCAAAAAGTTATAAATATATTTTAATTTGGTCAATAAAAATTATTAAAAACACTTGATTATTAATTAAATTTTCCTTGGATCGAAAAGTATTTTTGTTTATCTTTATTATTAAAAAAAATAAATAAAAAATTTGTAAGTTAAAAAAAATCATCATCGTAGGATTGAAGATTTTTTAAAAATACGCTCTAAAATAAAGCAATGAAAAAATTTTGACTTTTTTTGGGTCGCGATATGAACTTATTTCTCAAATTTGAGTCGCGAAGAACCACTGCTCTATTGTTCCTGGTTTCCACGTTTGGTCAATTCCTCGTTTAATCCACACATTGTCTCCAATTTCAAAGTCTCTGTGTCTAGAAAATCTATCATGATAAAATTTTGATTTTAAGCTTTCCACGTCGTTTATATGGTCAGGTTTCAACCGATCAAATAGAGTTGAAAGTTCTCTGTTGAGAAATAGCTTCCCCGGTGTGCACCCCTTGCTCGATGTATGGTTGTTCGATAAGTAAATAAAAAAACTTGTAGCTGATGCTCTTGATTTGAAAACTGATTAGATGTTTTCTTGCGGGTTTTAAATGTGCGTATGACACGTTCTGCTAGTCCGTTACTTCTGGAATGATAAGGAGTAGATTGAATATGTTTTACACCATTCATCTCACAAAAGTCTCGAAATTCGGTGGAAGTAAATTGTGGACCATTGTCAGACACAATTATCCGACATATTCCATAAGAACTAAATAATTTTCTGAAACACTTTATGATATCTAATGATGTAACATTTTTAAGTTTAAAGACTTCCAGCCAACTTGAATGAGAATCGATGATGAAGAGCCAATTTTCACCATGAAGTTGAGCTAAATCAATGTGAACTCTATCCCAAGGTTTACCAGTGTTGTTCCATAACAATAAAGGAGGCTCAGCAATTTTTGGATGATGTTCATTGCAATCATTACAACATCTGACTGTTTGTTCGATGTCTCTATCAATGGCAGGCCAGCAAACTGACATTCTGGCAACAGATTTCATTGCAACTATGCCAGTATGTGATTCGTGGAGTTTATCAATCACTAAATATCTTAATTTCTCCGGAATCACTAAACGATTGTTCAGTAGCAAAATTCTTTGCTCATAAGTAAGCTCATTTCTTTTCTCGAAAAAAGGAATAAGTGCTTCTTCAATATTTTGTTTTGAGGGCCAGCCTTTCTCAATGTATAAAATTACTTTTGATAAGACAGAATCCTTTTCCGTAAATCTACGTAATGTGCGACGTGTTAACGTAAGTTCATGTATTGTGTGATTGGCAGTGCTGTAAACAACTGAAGAATCTTCAAATTTACTTACTTTCTTATCTGGTAACGGCAAACGTGACAAGGCATCTGGAACCACCATTTGTTGGCCAGGACGATGCTCTATTTCGTAATCGAAAGCACCCAGAGTTATAGCCCATCTTGTTAACCTTGAGGCTGCTAGACTTGGATCTTCTTTGTGTTGATTTAATATCCGTTCTAATGGTTTATGATCACTCTGAATAATGAAATGGTGTCCAATGAGGTATTTGTAGAACTTTTGTAACCCAAACATACTTGCTAGGGCCTCACGATCTATGTTTGAATAATTGCGTTCAGCAGGCGTTAAAGTTCTAGAAGCAGCAGCAATAAGCTTCAGTTCCCCCTCTATGCGATGTTGTATAACTGCACCAAGTCCACGAATTGATGAATCACAAGCTAAAATTATTGGTTGTTTTGGATCAAAATGTACCAGTATGGCTGGAGATGAAATACTTTCCCTAAATTTTTCGAATGTATTTTGATGACGTTCAGTCCATTCCCAAGAAGAATTTTTTGTTAATAGTTCGTGTAAGGGTGTGCACAGTATTTGTAAATTCTTCACAAAGCGGCTATAATAATTCACAGATCCTAAAAATGATCGGAGTTCTGAAACATTATTTGGAGATGGTTGTTCTCTCAAAGCGCGTATTCGTTCAATGTCTGGCGAAATGCCTGTTTTGTTAATCACATGTCCAAAAAATTTAATTTCTTCTTTGAATAACTGTATTTTTGACATTTGTGTTTTTAAACCGACCTTACGAAAAATTTCAAATACCTGTCGAAGTCGTTGAGCATGTTCTTGTATATTTCGACCTCCGACTGCAATGTCATCTTGAAACCATGTAACACCTTCGATTCCAATAAGAAACTGGTCCATCAATTTTTGAAATATTATGGGTGCTGCTGATATGCCAAAAGGCATTCGACAAAAGCGATAACATCCTCTATGTGTAGCAATTACTAAATATTTCCGAGATTCTTCAATAACTTTAACTTGCAAAAATGCATCCTTTAAATCAATTACACTAAAAATTGTGCAACCATTTAATTCAGAAACAATGTCTTCGAATGTTGGATACGGTTATTGTTCTGTTATCATATGTTTGTTTATCGTGGATTTAAAATCGTCACATAATCTAATTTGACCATTTTTCTTTGTCACGTAAACAACTGTGACGCCCATTGTACGGTTTGCTGTAAGATTTTAAAAGTTTCGGTTTCCCAATTATTCTATAAAACTTTCAGGTATTATAGATTTCCTTGATCCAATATCGCATTGAAAATCAATTTCTTTCTTGTTAATTACAGCTCTAACCTTATATTTATTATCATTGCTTATGTGAAAAATATGATGAACGAATTCTGCTTTGCCAGATCGTACACATACTTTTTCAAAATGTCCTTTAGTATGACAACTGCGGCAAGTGGCTAATTCAGCTCTACATTTCTCCCCTTTCGAATGTTTACTTTTCCCACATCGAATGCAGACAGTTCGTTTATCTATATGGAATTTATTACGTTTAATCTCGCTATGAACTTTTGGTTTGGTTTTGAAAGCGGTGGGTTTGGCGCCGGCGTTGAAATTGTTTTTCTTTACATTCTGAGTTGGCATATTTATTTTATTCACACTTGTAACGGGGGTTTTATGTTTGGAATGTATAACATATTCAATAGTTTCTCGATTGATATATGCAGATTCATAATTTAAAGCCGACTTCTCGATCTGATTAAAAGTTGCTGTTTCATCAGAGTGCTCACGAAACAAATGTTCTTGTATTCGGGAATCATTGATACCCAGTATTAATTGATCTCTTAAACGTTCATCTAAAGAATTCTTAAATTTACAGTTTACAGCAAGAGTTCGTAAAGCAGCAATAAATTCAGCTATTGATTCACCGTTACGGCGAAAACGTTTAGAAAATTTTGTTCTTTCGGCATGGATGCTTGTTGCCGGTTTAAAATGCTGTTCCGAAAAATCTTTTGATTTCAGAATAAGTTTTTTTCGTCAGGAGAAATAGGATCAAAATTATCATTCACTAATTTAAATAAACAAGGTCCCATACAACGTAAAATTAAATCTCGTTTATCTGCATCTTCAGTGATACGAAAAACTCTTATTTCAAGTTCAAAACGTCTAAAATAATATCGTATATCATCCTTACCTGGGCAAAATTCGTTGAAGGTAAACTTTGATAAATCAATCGCTCTAGTTTCTGTTGACATGAAGCCGAACGATGGCCGAATGGTAGAGCGCTGCTCTTCGGAACCGGAGTTCGCGGGTTGGAGTCCCGCTACTGGCATGGATGTTTGTAGCCGTTCGGAATCGGCTTTAAACTATAGGTCCCGGTCTCATTAGCCCTCGTGTGCAAAACAGTAGACCGTAGCGCTCCAAACCAAACCAAACCAAACCAATCTGTTGACATGATGCTTTACTTTTGTTCTTTTTTTATCCTCGTCGCCAAAATGTAGTGTTATAGGGGCCTTAATATAAGATGCAGATGTTCACGAAAACATATTTATTCACAAATTACAAATCACGTTATATGTACATTTTAAGCTTAAAGTTATTGTTCTGATGTTCTTAACCCAAAAACAAAATTCTCTCTATCTATCTGGTGTTGCCAGATTCCAATTAATAGAGTTCTTTTATTCTGGCTGTTGCCAGATACATTACATATACTTTTGTAAATGGTACAAAAAATGTAATGGTACTATTCTTTTGTAATGGTACTATTAAAAACACAAAAAGAAACTACAGTTTAGATAGCTAAATATCGTTTTCTTCAATAAATTAATAATGAGGGCATATATGGTAGAACACAAAAATATCAAGAGAACTTACCTTGCAAATTTGAAATCCTTCAACGATGGCGCGTTAACCCTAAAGATGGCGGTTGATACACAACTTTCTCTTTTGGTGGAGCTTCTGCACATGCTCGTAGATATAGGCGGTTACTTTTATATTTCTTAGCCAATGGTATGCCGATATTTGTGCAAGAGGAGTAAACAGAAAATCTCCAACGTTGGCCCAACGGTTGGCCAACGTTTCAAAATTACCGATGGCCAACCAAACATTTTGCCAACTAAATACCATCATTTCATTTCCCCTTTTCAACGTTTACCCAACCAAAGACCAACGGCCAACTTGTAGCCAACGAAAATCCAACGTTTCCGTGCTAGCTGGGCTGTTCCTTAATTGACAGAATTCTCCACCCGAAGTTCATTCGAACAGATATCGGTGCAAAAGGTGAGCAGAGAATTACAAACGAAGTGATTACGTAGTTGGATGGAAGAGAGAAAATCTTTCATTTCTACCCTAAATGATAGAACTATGCTGCCATTCGTTTGGGAAAACGAAACTGGATATAAGAGGACTGTATATAACGGTTATGGGGATAGATCAATCACTCTACACCTTTCTTAACTCTGGTGGATGACGTTGGTTTTGGAAAGAACCCCACAAAGCCGCGAACCAACTTTAAATTGTTTGGACTCGGGAAAAGTCTGGTGAGAGTATCATGGTGCAAGGGGTATTATGCTGGAAGTGGTTCCCTGGTACTCATTGAGACATAGCCATGCCTTACTTGGAATGCCATCCTGAAATCTTCATTATTACTTCGCACGTAACGGATACTTAATGGTCGAGTATTCATTTATACATTTTTCCAAAATTCATTCGAGATTGGTTCACTTGACATCATTCAGAATTCCAACATCTTTCCTAACGGATCTTTCGAGACTCTAAACTGAGTTGTTGTTGACTAATTTTTTTATTCGCTATGCTCTTCTAAATACAAATGTATCTGAGTTGACCAAAATGTTTGCAGATCTGGCACTATAGTACTTTACTAATTTTAATTCACATGAAGTCATATTAGTGTGTGTGTAAATTTAGTAATTGCTTTGAGAACTTTCTACGCCTTCCTATAACGACAGCTTAGTGTGAACGTTCTTTTAATAAAGATGAAACTGATAAACTCATATATAAGCTCCTTATTACGACAGGAAAGGAAATATAGTATAGATATATACTGTACATTTAAAAAGATATCGCAAACAGCTTGAACTGAGATGAAATGATCAGTTTATTCTTGAAGGCTAAATCTGGAAAAGTACAGTTATTAATGCCTTATCTTTTCATAAAATACATAAAAATAAAGTTAGTCGTTTTTATTTTGTGAGCTGAGAGATTATTCTGAATATATACTACACAGATAAAACATATATTATTTGCAATATTTGGTGGTAGGGGTGCAAACTAGTTTTCTGCCACTGTCGCCAAAGAATCTAGTTTCGGCGCTGTCAACAGCACTGGTTAGCAATAGCGGTTAGCGATTACTACAAATGAATCAATGACTTAGGGCCGGATCCTGACTGCAACACTTGCGTCCACAACTTCCGAAACTTGCGTGTGGATACTCAATTTTGATCCTGACTGGAACGCTTGTAGCGTCCACACACAACCGGTCCACAACTAGGAGTTGTGAAGGGCGGGATTTTTAATATCGATAATCGTTTGCGTTAAACCAATCAGAGTACAGGTAGATGAAAATAAACAGATCCACGTGAATGAAAAATATTAGCTTTGAAGCCTTGCATTGCTGAAACAGCTACTTATTTGAACAGCAATATCCATTAAAAAAAAGAGAGATTGAAATGATTATTACATTGAAAAAACTTTGCACATATTATCTGGTGAGTTGAATAAAAACTGCCCATCTGCAGAAAAAGAGTGGGACAATCTTGCAAATTATGTAAATGCTTGCTGCATAGGATTGAAAAGGAATAAAATACAAGTGAACTGACTTGAAATAAAGTAAAAAAAGGCATTGGCTAGGTATGGGGTTAAGTAATAGAGTAACCAGCCATATCCACTATCACTTGCAATTTAGAATTTTGAATACTTTGCATTTAGAATTTGAATTCTTGATTATTTAAATACTTTAAATAAATATTTAAATCTCCACATTACTTATTATTGCAATTATTTATACTAAATCTTTTTTTCCCAGTTAAATGGAAAGAATAATCTGAGTAAATAAATTAAATTTATATCAAATACAATGCGACAAATATTGACATTTTACTTAATTTTAATTTTAAATACTTTAAGACAAAATATTGATAGTATAGTAAATACAAGTTTAGTGTGAAAAGTCATACAAAGTTTACAATTTTTATTTATAGACAAATTTCATATGTACTTCACAAGACTACAAGACTGTTACTGTTACAAGACTGTTACAAGACTAATTGATATATTTCAGAAATTTATAATTGTATATTTTGGGAGTTTACTTATTAAATTATTGAGGATTCTTATTTTGATCATTTCTTATTTTGGAGATTTGCTGCACTGTTCTTTCAAATAAATATATCATGTACATTTCCTAGTAATTTTGTATTTGTTGCTAAAGTCAGAATCAACAATTTATGATAAAATGTGTATTTAAAGTTTATAATATTATTTACTTAACAAAGCTAACCATAAAACCTACATAATGTAAATTTATTAATTGTTTCAAAAACCAGTTATTAAGTATAAATAATTTTAAAAATAGGTTAAAAATCACAGTAAAGATATGAAGTATATTATCTATTGCACATTCAGTCTGGTGAATCCTTTTCATTTCATATAAGATTTTGGAGAATTATCTGATGATAGTGCAGAAACTATAGAAAAGTATGCAATCAATAGCAAAAATTACATCTGGAAACCTCAAAGCTTCATTTACTTTTGATTTTATGCAAAAATGTGATCATGTTGTAAGAACCTAACATATTCTTGATACCATACAAACATGTAATACAGAAATTGGTAATTTTTTTTAACCTAAAGAAGTTAAAGAATATATATATATATATTTATGTACATAAACTTTACCCCCTCCCTCCCCACCAAAAAAAATTATAAATAAAACAAGTGGCAAAGGGATTCAAACTTTAATTATTATATGATGATTTAAAAAGAGTAAAATGTGCTTCGAAGATTCATGTAAAACAAATATCTATTAGACTTTCAATAGAAAACTAAATATTAGTTTGTGTGTAAACAAATATACACATGTATATGTATATATATATATATATATATATATATATATATATATATATATATATATATATATATATATATATATATATATATATATATATATATGTACACATACACATATATGTATAAACATCTGATTTAGGCATTTGGCACTTACAGTGTTGTTTTTTATGATACATCTGATGGCTGACCACTGGCTCATTTGTGAAAATGCATTTATTATTACTTATTTACTACTGATGATTGGTAATTACCAGTAGTAAAAATTCCTGCATTCAGTAAAATTTGTTAATGCTGCAATTAAACATTTCTGTGTTATAACTAAAATTTTTTCAAATAATATTTTTTTTCTTTTGTGTGTGAAGAAATATAATTTTGTATACATATATTTATACAAACAAAGAATTATAAATATATATACACACATACACATAATTTAATCTAATGTTGTAGGACCCCTAAAAAGTATGGAGCTCATTGGCAATTGCTTTATTTACCTAATGGGTTATCCAGCACTGATGATTATGTTATCAATTATTTAAAAGAAATTGCTTACAAGTTTCTTTTTTAAAGAGTTGTTTAGAATTTAAGTTATGAATGAAAACCCCTATTCCACAACAAGATTCTTTTAGAATCTGAAAATAAGTTTGTACTCTAATTTAGATTTAGAGTTAATAATTATAAATGATATTTACTGTATAACTATCCTATTTATTCCCAGCGATATTATAAATAGGGTGTTTTCTGTGAGAGAAAAGGGGAAATCTAAAGAAACTAATATTGTAATTATGGGAAATTCTCTCATAAAAATGTTATATATAATGCTATAGAAATGTTATTAAAGGAAATATGTTAATATATCTAAGCTGAGCATGGAACTGTCTAACATTGATTTTATAATTAATAGCTCAATCAAAATTCATATTTTAATATGTAGTCAATTAAACTGTTTTAGCAATTTTAGGAAGAAAAAACTACTAATGCAATATTTTAAAATTTGCTTTGTTTTTAAGTTTTTTATTATCTTTGTTTTAAATTTTACCCAAACTTATTGTAATGAAATAGATTTTGTAAATTAAATTTTTTTCTTTGCAAATATCATCTGATTAGTCTAATTGTAAAATAAGCTAAGTAAATAAAATTTAATAAGAAAAGAGAGGGCCAGTTATGTGTATACATTAAAGAATAACTCATCTAAACTGTGTATTTTTAAGAAATAAAAAGCAGCTTAGTTCCTGATGGATATCATATTGAACATAGAATATTGCCATATTCTTTCACAAATTTTTTCACCCCCCCCCTCCAACAGAAAATATGTAGTTACATATTTTTTTCAGTAACTTGTATGAATTTTTATTGTAAGTTAAATGGAACAAAAATTGTAATATGATAGATGAAAATTTGCTGCTCAAAGTAGACCAAAACTAAATATTGGTATACTAGACAGATTTATTATTACTTATTTACTACTGATTATTGGTAATTAGCAGTTCAAAGCTATTAATATATGATATTGTAAAAATAAAGTAAAATGTTATTATGCTTCAAATAAAACAAATGCTTATTAAACTTTCATTAGAAAACTAAAATTAATTCAACTGCATATATATATAAGCACACACTTATATGTGTATAAATATCTGATTTAAGCATGTGTGACACTTAGTATGCTGTTTCATATGATACATATGATGACTGACCATTGACCTGTTTATAAAAATACATCATTTTCTACAGCTGATTGGTAACTACCAGTAGTGAAAGAAATCAGAGTTTTTAATGTATTGTATGTAAAAATATACAGAAATGTGCTTTGAAGATTCAAGCAAAGCCACTATCTATTACGCTTTCATTAGGAAATTAAATTCACATGCACACAAACAGTATATATATATATATATATATATATATATATATATGTGTGTGTGTGTGTGTGTGTGTGTGTGTGTGTGTGTGTGTGTGTAAATATGTGTGTGTGCGTATCTATATTAATGCACACATATATCATATATATAAATATATGACTTAGACATTTGACATTTACTCTACTGTTTCATATGATACATCTGACAACTGCACAATGGCATTTATAAAAATGCATCATTTATTACTTTTGATTTGTAACTACCAGTAGATAAAGAACTCAAATCTTTTAATATATGATAATGTAAAAACAAACAGAAATGTGCTTTGAAGACTCAATTAAAGCTAACATATATTCAACTTCCATTAGCAAATTAAATTCATACGCACACACTACATATGTAAATATATATATATATATATATATATATATATATATATATATATATATATATATATATATATACATATATGTATGTAATATAGGAAAAACAGATCGAGGAATATTTTAATGGAAGGAAAACAGATCGAAGAATAACACCCCCGAAGATAAAAAGTAATAGAGAAGACCCCCTAAATGTGAGAAGTAAGCAGCTTCAACAACCAGACCATAGCTAACAAACAGATGTGTAACACCTGTAGCCCATAAACAGCAAATCTTAATCCTCCTTTGACGTTACAGAAATCGTAAGTTAAAGAAGTTAATCCCAGTCTGACACTAGACTGTCAAATAATTTAAGTTCCCCCAACATGTGGTGAAAACATCTCAAAACAGACCCCACGTTGTCTGTCCGCCACACTGGGAGCGGAGCGGAAAAGCAACGGCCAATAGAAATATCCTATAGCGCCCGGCACACGCCCTCAGGGAATCTAAATGGTCACAAGCAGAGCCCCCCAAAACCCCCCCAAGGAAACCCCCTTGGATAGGAGTTTTTAGTTTTAAGAGTAAGTCATTCAATTCGCTCTTCTAGCTTAGTAGCGGACGCTCACCTTTTTATGCTAGCATCTTAGAGTACATACCGTACTTCCTTTACATATCTCATGTCTGAAGAAGAATAAAGGATGATTTGAAAGACAACAAATAGCCCCACTGCTTATTTAATGATACCCAGGCATGACATGTATATGTGTGTGCACGCAACACATAATACATAATGTGTAAATAAATGTTAAGGATCTGTTATTTGGAATGTATTGTGTTGTTTCTAAGACACATTTGTTGTCTGACCACTGGCACATTTATGAAAAGGTGTCATTTACTGCTAATTTAGTAGTACAACTTATGATTGGTTACTACCAGTAGTATAAAAAAAAATCCAAAATTTTTAATATACTAATTACAGTTATACACTTTTCACTATACTAATTACAGTGTAGAAAGAAAGTAAAATGTGATTTGAAGATTCAAGTGAAAGAAATATAAATATTAATCTTTCACTAAATTTAATTTACAAATATAATATAGCAAGAAAAATGAAAGTAACAATAAACCATACAATGAATTATAAAATAATAAATTTAATGCCACATTATAATTTAATGTGCCACATTATAATTTAATATAAATAAATTTAATGATTCATTATAGCTAATATGATTAGATGGTTTAAAAATTATTTCATAGATGAAACTAATTGTACGTTGTTTACAAAAAATTAAAATGTACTCAACTGTTTAAAAGGGAATGTTTAAATTTGTAAACAAAATATTGTTTAACGTGATATGAGCTTGAGGGAAAAATTTTCACATATTCGAGGACAAGCATTCTTCCACAAATTCTATTCTAAAAAGCAAATATTTAAAACTGAATTTATTGTTTTATTGTAAACATATGATACCCTACAGATATATATATATATATATATATATATATATATATATATATATATATATATATATATATTTTTTCACAACAAGATAGAAATTTCAGTCACTACTGGTTTATTTATATCTTATACTTTGTTATTTAATGGTTACATACTAAAGTCTTTTGCATCATTTTAGCTTTTCAACTGAAAGTTTTATTTAAAAGATAAAAACAAACAATACAATCAACACACACTTATTTTGTACCACACACACTATATTATATATGTGTGTAGAAAAAGATATATGTATATGAAGAAGTATTTATATGTAATAGTTATCCTTTATTGAAGTTTTTTAACTGGAAGTTTTGTTTAAAAGAAAAAAGAAACAATTTAATAAACACATATATATATATATATGTGTGTGTGTGTGTGTAGAAAAATATATATGTATATGAAGAAATATGTATATCTAATAGTTATTTTTATTTAAGTTTTTACACTGGAAGTTTTGTTTAAAAGAAAAAACAAACAATTTAAACAACAAACACACATATATGTATATATGAAGAAGTATGTATATGTAATAGTCATTTATTTAATTAATTTATATAATAAATTACTAAAGATATGTTTTTATATTATTTTAAACTTATATCCTTTAACAAAATAAGTTAATTTTTAACAAATATAAACATTACTTGTACCGCATTATTTCAACTAAAAGCGAATAATTCCTAGTAATCCTTTTATTTTGATTATGAAAAATTCATTTTTATTTTTACTGCCGAAGTTTATCAACTCCGTCGCAGCAATTTTAATCATCCTAAAACATCAGATAAATTCCATTTCAGAAAAATCAAATGGATTTTGATGGTCTCTCAATCGCTAACTGATTTTTTCCAAATATCATCTGAGAATTCTACGTGCCACAATAAGTTCCGCCATCTTTATTTACGTTCTCAAGTACTTGTGGAAGCTTGTGGGAGCTCCCCGAGGTCCCGCAAAATTTAGAGCAACTTCCACAACTTTGTGGAGCGGACTCCTGAAAATGTTCCAGTCAGGATCCAAATTTCAGAAAGTTGCGGCCACAAGACCCCACGTGACCTTTAAATTTCCATATTTTTTTCCTAAAAAACAAAAAAAAGTTATTAAATAGCCTAAAAGATTTACCTAATTTATTTACACATACTTTTTTTTTTATTAAATTTTATTTATTTTATTATTCATTGTTTAATTTTTAATCCTTAATTATCTTTCATTTTTACCATTATATCATCCTTAAATAACACAAAAAATCAAAAGAAATTTTATATTAAAAAGCTAAAAAAATTTAAAAAATTTTTTAAATTAAAATTTCTTTAATTTTTTTTTTTTTTTTGAATAATTTTTTCACATGTTGTACTTATGATTTTTTTTTTTTTTAGTTCCCTTTTTTCATTTTCCTTTGACAACTTTTTCCACATTCTTGATTATATGAAAGATGTTAATCACTCATCAATTAACATTATAATCAGCCCAAACTATAATAGTTTTTCTTATTTTTTTTTTTCAACTAGTTACCTAATTTGATTGCTTAATTCTTTGTTTAGATATTAACTTCATTATTCGTTGAATAAAAAATTTTATCTAAATTAGTTGATAGAAAATTGATTTACACATCTTAAATTATTTTTTATAATTATTTTTTATTTTTTAAAATATCCATACTTTGATATTTAATTTTAATACATTATGGAACACTGAAGCAGCAGAATTAATTTTATGTGATAAAAATTATTTTACATATAAGATAAATTAAATATAAATTATTAGTTTTATTAAAAACTACAAACAAAATTGTTTTATAAATTAAAAATGTAAAATTTTATCTTTAAATTTGAAGTTGTAAAACGTAATCAATAATTAATTTTTTTTTAATTTTTATTTCTTTTAACAGATATCTAATGTACTTTATATAAATGCTATTAAGTTTTTCTTATATCATTTAAATAATGATATGTCTAGAGCTATAAATAAACTATGCGCTAGATGTAGTTATTTGTGATTTAGTTGTCTTTCTAAACAACTCGTGAAAATTTTAATGTGCATATTTTAGACAAATTGAATTTTAAAAAAGTACTATTTTGAAATTAAATATGCTAGAAGGTAATGTGAAGTACACTCATTAAAAACTAAAACAAAGTATTGAACATTTTAGTAAATAGACAATTGTGTAGGTTAGGTAAAAATAAAAATATTTTAATTTTCACAAAAATATAATGGACAAATTTTAATAAATGTAAATTTCAGTGTGATGCATAAACTTGATTAAGCAGCTTCATTAATTTCTGTTTCCTCATTGATTATCACAAAATACTTTGATTTTATGATATTAACTGCTTAAAAGTGAATGTCACATAATTATGAATTCTCCGAACTTTAGCATTCAATGGTGGGTATTCACCTTTTGCTGCCAGTTAATTCCAAACTACATTTTTTTAATGAATTGTCATAATACTCAGTCATATTTGTTCTGCTGCAGTAAATGAAACAGTACCATTATAAAGATTTCACTTGTTTTATATCATTCTTCATAAACTCTGTAATCTTTGTTTTACAAAAAATCTAAGAAAAACACTACTTTGGCTGTGCTATGTCCAGTAGATCCTTTTTGTAATGTTCAGTCAGTTTGCTACATAAATAAATCAACTACAAGTTACTACCATCTAAAATTTTTACCATATTACACAATACATTTTGTTTGAGATTCTCTAAAAATAATTAGGTTTATTTATTCTTTTACATATCCTTAAAAATCCTTAAAATTTTTTACCATTTTATCATTAATTCATACCATTCATATTTTTAAATAAAAATAGTAAATATTAATATCAAAAGAAATTCTACATTTCCGTGGTTAAAAAATATATAAGAATTTCAAAACTGTAATATAGAATTTTTTAAATACATTTTCATTTGATGGTTGAATAGGTAATGTGCTGCCTTTCATTATCAAAAATCATAGGTTTAAATTCCTTTGATATCTGGGACATTTATAGCCATTCTTTAAGTAGTAAGGCCTGTCTAACTTTTTTAAGAGAGTTACTTGGCGAAGTGAAAAATATGACCCTCAAACCTTAGGAATGACAAACTTCTAAAACATAATTTGGTGCATTAATAAAGAATGATTGCCAGACAAAATTTTTAAGTCTTAATTTGACATAAGAAAATTATATCAGGGAAGAAGTTTCTCGTCTTTAAAATAAGGTGATATGGTAAAGAAGTGTTAAGTTTCTTTTCTACTCATAAAATAATGGATTGCTACCACTCTGGCTAGCAATTGCAGCAAAATTTGCTTATACAGAAACCTTATTGCAGTGCTCCTAATTGTTTCATTCCTTTCTATTTGAATTCAGATAAACTTACTAAATACTAATCCTGGTATATTAACAAATAATTTCTGTACTTTAATGAGTTAGTTTATCAAGCTTAATTTAAAACAGAGTTAGTTTGATAGAAAATTGAATTTACATTGCAATCTTCTGCAAATTTCACATTTATTATTTACTATTATTTTTATCGAATCAGATATCCATACTAGATTGAATGCATCATTAGTATGTTATATATAGAAAGTTAACAGAGGGGGAGGGAGGGAATATTAGCCAGCAAGGCATATCACCATGAACAGGAAATTAATTTTATCCTGACCATAAGATGAATGTCCAACTAGCAAAGAGTCAAAAGATTTTCAGTAATCTATTCAATTCATTTGCATATCAATTGTTATTAAAAACATTAAAAAATAATGGAACAGCCGTTATTAGCATTAAAACATGTATGCAGCTATTTTTATGTAACAGATGAATTAAAACCTTACGAAAATGTAAAATCACAGCAAGGTAATCAATAGCTAAAAATATACTATTTCTATGAACTGATATTAACACAGAACTAGATATTTATATAAACAAATATTTTTTCAAATAATATACAAAAGTAAAATACTAAGAATAATTAAAACTAAAACAAATATATAATCGTATGAGCTTCCTGCATAATTAGTTGAACAACTAAGAGAAATTAAAAGATGAAAACATACACCAACGGCTATCATGAATCTACAGATATGACATCTTTACTACGTATAATTTTACTATGAATTCCATAGCTGGAAGATACATTTCTAATATCTTGTATCGTTGTACAAGTTAAATGATTTGAAGGGCTTGCCTTTTCAGATATGCTACATAAAATATTTGCAGGGGTTGCACCTTTATAAAGTTGACCTGCAATTTCAACTTTTTCAGATTTGGTAAGCCATAATCGACCAACCTCCATTTGATGGCCTATGTGTGTTTTAACGAATTCTACAGAAACACACATTCTGTTTTGTGGCTCATTATGAGTTATTTTTATAATACGAGCAGGGCAAAAAAATCCACATCTAACGGTTCCTAATAATTTAACATGGCATTCCCCTGTGGACTTAGATACATAATGTCCACTTCGATGACAAACAAATATGTCAATATGGCTAGTTGCATTTTGATGGCTATTCTTCTTTTTAAAATATGCTACAGACTCTTTTTCAAAATTTTCTTTCCAAATGTTGAATTCAATGTTAGATTTAAAATTTAATTTTTCATTTTCAATTGTGATGTCAGAATGACAAACATCAAAATGTGCCATAATCGATTCCTGATCAGGAAATTCAGCCACACACATTGCACATTTAAAACTATAAATGGCATTGTGCTCATATAATTTCATATGCCTATTATAATTCTGTACATTTGAAAAGGATTTTTGGCATAACATACAGGTCTTTGATTCACTACCCAAGTATATTTTACTTTCATTACTCTTTTCTTTTTTATGAAAATATATTGGATGCACTGAGCGTTGGTGCCTCAAAACTTTTGATGGTTTATCAAAGGACTTGCCACAGATATCACACGAATGAGTATTTTTGTTAGAAGTTGTCCTACATTCATCAGCAACATTAATCTAAACATAAAATATGATAATTACTAAAACGCGAAAAAGCAACTAGTTAGAGTTCATTTATATTGGTGCATTGCTGCAATAATAAATATAACCATTACGTGTTATGCTATTAGGTACAATTGACAGAAAATTTTATTTATATTATAGCAAATGCATAATATGATCAATCTCCAATGAATTTTTCTAGATATGATTCAAATGTGTAAAATTAAGGAAGTAAAAAATAACAATAAGCAGGTAGTATAAATCAGAACTATATTATAATTTATAAATTAAGCATCCCATACAGTAAAAAAGAATACTCTAGGAACACAGAAATCCCAGCTATATACATTTTTTTCCTTATAAGGATGGGGAGGCCATCAGTTTTATTACAATTTTAAAATGCTGATTGTTAGATAAATGTCTTAAGATGTCAATCAACAAGACATAATGCACAAACAGCACACTTTTGAAATACTGTAATACGATTACCTAATTTTAATAATTAATCAGAACTAATATAAGTTAAATAAATTTTCAAAGGAACATGACACTTTCTGTGATCCTAGAGTATCTCCAAACACATATACAAGAAAGTTTTTTTTTTTAAATTTCATACTTTTCCCATTCCAATTTTCTGGTGTGATATTGAAGCTTCCATTGTAGACACACCTATGACATTCTCAGCCGGTGACTGCATCTGTATGGAAAATAGGCGTTACTATGTTTTAAAAGTTATCTTTATTACAATGCATAAATGAGTAATATGGGTAAAATAATAAATTTTAAATTAATCAAACAAAAATTGTCTAATAAACCCAAGTTTATACTACTTAACCCTTAAACGCTATCATTCAGAGGTGAAACGTTTTGTAATCAAAATAAATTGATAAACGCTGAAAATAACTTGAATGTGCTAATCATTTATTAAAAGGAAAGCGTACATTACTTACTTTTCTTTGCTCCAAAATAAAAGTTACAAAAGTAACCTTGTAGATATATAATAGTACGAACGTTCAACAAATATAGGATAGCCTTTTAGGGTTAAAGAAAGAACAAAGCAAGATTTACTATTAAGTCCTTTGTTTATCAATAAATGTAAATTTCAAATTGGAAACAAGATAATTATATATACAAGTACAGATTTAACCATATAATTAGATTACTTATTGATGGAAGATACAGCTTCAATTCAACAAAAAGACATTACTACCATAAGAAAACTGTTTTTAAAAAAAATTTAATTTATTCATAGTTTTTACTTACTGAACACAAGCTTGAAGAATTACGCTGAGATGCATCAGTAGCTGGCCCTGAGAAGGACTCTATTTCACAATTTTGATGAAACATACCGTTAGCGAAGGAAAGGACAAAGCTTACTGCTCGAATAATGATAACCGATCGTCAATGATTCTCGGATGTCGACTGGTTTACAATCGAGAATCGAGAATAAAATTTGACTTCAAAGGGTGCTCCTGATTGGCTGGTTGAGGACATACAACTTCACTCTCATTGGCTGTTCAGGGCCGCGAGCAATCTTTTAGGCTATTTAAGGTCTAGTAAAAACAAAATCACTTCAACTGCTAGC
>CM063509.1:87129592-87135076 GCA_032207245.1 Pardosa pseudoannulata | reverse complement strand
ATGCTTTAATTAGCTCATGCGAAAGCGTGGTATGATGGTTAGAGTGCTTGCTTTTTTTTTTTTATTTTCGTAACAGTCGACTTGAAGGTTCTGTCCCCGGCGCAACCAAATTTTTCTATATGTCTAATTCATTTTATATTTTTTGCTTTCTCTTTTAAATTCTTTTTCCTAAAGCTGTTTTATTATTTTTAAAGTTCTTCTATTATTTTTAAACTAAGGTTTTCCTTGAACCCACATCTTTGAACCAATTACATTCCGCAGTGGTCAAAAGATCTATGAGTGGATCGAGACAGTCTCACTGGCGGCATGTATTTACTAATATATTAACTAAAAGTATTCAAGTGATTTTGTATGATCTTCGGCAGTTTTTGTATTTTTTATTTACATTTTTGACAATATTTTAATTTAATTTTCTATTTTCACCTTTTTTTATTTTTTTGCTTGAATTTTAAATTTTTAAATTTCATTTTTGTTACTTTTTGTCGTTTTAAGTTTATAAAATTATTTTTGCTAAGAAATGAGCTTTAGAATCATTGCTTCATTTCTAATATTTTATTTACATTTTTGACAATTTTTAAAATTAATTTTTATTGTTACTTATTTTTTTTATTTTCATCTTTTTTTAAAAAATTTTAAAATTAAAGTTTTCTATTATAAACTTTATACCTCAAGCTGTCTATAATGGGAAGTAAACAGCCTGGTTTTAAAAAATAAAACATTGTTTAAAAAAATGTTATTCAAAGTTTAAATTTTACTATTCTTCTAAAAAGTATACAACAATATTTAATAATTATTTTACTTAGTAAAGTGTAAAAAAGAATTGCTGAATATTCTTTGATAGAAAAATATAAGCTTCTAAATTACTATATTGAATGATATTTCAATGCGTAACTTTTTCATTCTTAAATTGGGCTATTTACTGTTCATTAAAATAAACTGAGAATAAACATTGTCTGAATAATGCAATGTTATTGCATATTTTTACCAGTTATTGTTAATGATTTTAAAAAAAGTAAAAGACCATACGCATAAAAAATAAATAAATCTTATTTATTGCAGCTACAATAGGTGTAATCAAAATTTGTATTGATTGATTTCTGTTGTAATCAACGGTAAACCTTCTTTAATATTTATAATTTCTTCTACAGTTGGATTTTTAAAATGCTTCCAATCTATCTTTATTTTCGAGTGGAGAAATATGGACTTTGTTTCTTGATTTTCTGTTTAATATTTATAGTCGAAGAAGCTTTCCTTATTTTAATGCTTTTACTATTATTTTCTTTGTATAAAAAACATTTAATATGGCATTGCAATATTTATGGATCTTATTTTCTGCTTCATCTGTAAAATGGCATTCTTTTACACGCAGAAATATTACCTAATTTGTTTTGTACATATGTCTGGCCTTCTGCAAATTCAGAGGTACTGGGAAAAACTTGAAAGCTTCTTTTAAAAGATTTTGACTGTACTCATTTTCTTTATTTTCTGGTTTTTATTTTGTATTCATTGCTTCATTTAAAAGAAATTGGGCCACGGCATGGATGACATGGATTGTCAACAAACTCAGAAGCATGGATGTTATTTTCAAATCCTTTATAATTAACAACATCTTTCCGCAATGTTACATAATTACTCAAATTTTTAAAATCATCACAAAAGGATGGTGGAATGAATGTGAAATATTTTTATTATAAATATGACCTTTTTTAGTTAATATATTAGTCAATAGATGGCGCCAACGAACCAAGTAATTTTTTTCTGATACTGTAACGCCGAAATTTGAATGTAAAGAGACATCCATTTTGAACTCTTGATCAATCAGAGTTAGGAAAATTCAAAGCGAGTAAAGTTTTATACGAATAATTTTTAGTCAGCCTGATTGTAAAATGGAACAACATTTATTAAATATAAATGGTAAAATGGTTCCCCATACTGTCGTTCCAATAGTTGGGGATGGATCATGTTTATTTCGATCGCTTTCTTATGTTTTATTTGAAACACAGTCTTTTAGCAGTGGCATTCGAAAACAAATTGTTACTCATGTGGTACAAAATTGGGATCATTTTAGTATTATGTCACATAATGAATATGGGCATAATTATAGTTCGGCTGCAGTTTATTTTTCCGAAATGTCACGATGTTCAACTTTTGGAGGATTTTTCGAGTTGTTTGCAGCCGGTGAAATTTTTGAATATGTGTTTGAGGTTTACCGTGATTGTAACCTTTATTACAGTTTTGAAAGTGAGGGAAACCTCACTAAGCGGCTACGCTTTTCCAATATTCGTACTCCTTGGGTTAACGGTTCTGTCCCCGATGCTGCCAAATTTTTCTAAATGTAACTAATTTAATATATTCTTTTTTTTTAATGTGTAAATAAATTCCTATTCCCAAAGTTGTTTTATTATTTTAAAAATAAATTTTTACTATTTTTTCAACTTTTTATGATTTTTATTATATTAAATTCACGTATTTTGTACGGATGTCCCTGGCCACATAAACATTTCATGTTTTCTATCCTTAAACTTTCTTCTCGTCTATTTTTGTGTCCTTTCACCTTTTAGCTGTTAATTTTTCTGCTCGCCTTCATTTTTGTGTTTATTAAAAGAAATCTCCGGATTAGAGGGATCGGCCCATGCAATCCAGGCCCATACCAACCGGGGTGATAGTTTCATTCCTTTACATTAATTAATGTGGCAAAAAAAAAATTGAAGAACTTAACGATAATTTTGATGTAGCTAAGAAGACTTTGAATTATCTTTCTAAATGAATTCAATGTGATTCTAAACTGCATTCACAATATCGAGAGACTGTAGGGGAGTATGAAGATAAACAAATTATTGAGCATGTACCTGATAATTCTCAGCCAAAAAACAAATCATTTTTTTACCTGCTTCATACAGTACTTTACAATTTTAGAAAATGAGAAATTTACTGATTCTGTCATATGACGGGCTATATGCTAGTAATAAATAAGTTGAAATAACATTTTCTATTATGATGTCATTCCTTAACCATCTCATTTAATCCATTCTTACTTCAAATTATTTAAATATCATCTGCACAATTTTCATCCATTTTATCTTTGAATTTAGATATGTGGTTAATTTTCTTTTATATTTGATTTGCATAATAGATTATGTACATCTGCCGTAATTTAAAATTTAATCATCGGTTAATTTTTTTTTACTTTTAAAGTCTAATTTACAGGGAGTCTAAATTACATTAAAATAAATATCTAATTTATAGATCTTTGTAAATTAAGAAGTTTGTTCGTTTTTGTGTCTTTTTATTATAAAAAACCACACGGTTTGCGGTTGATTCATCAAATTTCTGACAGCATTTATGCTAACTGCCAAATAAACACTTTCAATATTAAATCCTCTGCTCTCCATCCGGATATCGTGATATGACAAGAATTTTAAAGTTGGTTATTAACGTACAGCAACATTCAGTTAAATTATATTTAGTGTTAATTTCATATTTTACCGTGTTCACCAAAATTTCCGTGCTAATTCGAAACTTATAAGATAAAATCTATGGCGATTATCTAGTACAAACCAAGTACGACCAAGTTCCTCAATTTCGTGATTAATTATCTGATATCTTGTTATCATACATGCTGACAAAACTTCTGACCTAGAGGGCCTGGCCCAAGCAAGTCAGACAACGAGCTCCCGTGCCATGTCCCGTACGATGATTCTCTAGTTTTGTGTTATGAACTCACGAAACCACCCTTCTATCTCTTTGCTCTTTTATGCGTTTATTTTTCGCTCGTTGTCATTTTTGTGCTTACTGATAGAAGCCTCTGGATTGAAGGGCTCGGCCCATATAGTCCAGTTGCCACATCATCTTTAAAGCCTTTAAAAGACAGAAGTCACGGGAAAATAAGTATGTCTTTTATTTCTTATTTATATTTATATCAAGGAAAGAAAATTGTTTTATTTTATTTTGATACATCCGGTCAGTCACAGTGGGAATACATTTTGGAGTGTGTTTCTTGATACCGAGAAATAAGTGTTATCTATACATTTTCGCCCATGCTATCACGTGATATGACTGAAAAATTCATACATATAACTGATATTAACAATGTGGCCTACCTCAGGATTTCTGATGGTTGTTAAAAGAAAGAAAGGATTTTTCTCGCCATTTTATGTTTCTAGCAAATCAAATAAACTGTCATGGAAAATTTATGATACTAAAATGAACCTTTGTTGCAAGTAAATTATGTTACACAGAAAAATTTCGTATATTACAAACGGTGTATTAAGAAGTTAATTCTTGAAATTAAAAAAAAAAATTCTACATTTTGAATAGAGCGACAAGGCAATAGATGGTAAAATGAAAAAAAGAACTATATGATATAGGAGCATGGGTAAGAGTTGTGACATCGTCTGTTAAAATTGATGTTCTACCAGGATATTATCTTTATTTTTTTCCTTTGTAAGTTTCGAATGGCAAAAAACATGGTACTGCATGAACGGTACTTTTTAGAAAAAACATGGTTGTTCTTTCATATGCGAGTAGAAAATGGCTCTTGAGTTGCTTTTGTATTTTTGAGAAATTAATATTATTTACGCCATAAATTCTTCTCTGTAACATTTTTTGTGTTTTAATGAGCTCGCATTCGGAAATATAATAAAAGGTGTTTTATATTAAAAGTGCGTTGTTTTGAGCAGTTAACTAAGCCACTGAGAATAAATCATACTTTTGATTTCCAAACTCAAATGGGACAGTTATCCTTTAAACGAAAACTAACGCATTTAAGCTAACAGAGTATCAAAACTCTAATGGCTTCAGTGAAAATGGCTGTCAGACATAAACCCTATCTTTAAAACAATTCTGTTTCTTAAAACATGAAAAACCACAAACCGCTTTCGTATTCCATTCAATTTTTTATCCATAGAACAACACATACTCAAAAATCTCTTTCCAATTACAGTTAACATAAATATTACAGTTAACATAAACAGTTACAGTTACAATGAATATGACAACCCAAACAGGACAATAATTGGTCCGCTCAGGAAGAACAAAGAGGGATGAGCGAAAAAAGATGTGCAAGGATTATGTAAAATCTTATATGACATTAAGACAGTTCTTAACTCCTATTGCACATTTCTGAATTCATATTTCTAGCCAAAGATAGCAGATTCATATCCAAAATTCATGATATTGAAATAACATTTCTCTACAATTTTTTATAGCCAAATGAAATTACTATAGAACGCTGATTATCCGGACTTATTTGGAGGGAAACTGATTCCACTAACAAAATATCTAAATAACTGAACTTTGAAAGATGGCTATAATATAGATTTTAGGTAACATTCATACTTTTTCCAGTGTAAGGACTGACAGTTATAATATTGCATATTTAACACATGACAAACGGCGTGTTTAGAAGTAAAAATTTAAATTTCTCAAACATTATTATTAAAAAAAATTAGTAGAAAAACAAGGACACCAACAAATTTTGGGATA
>CM063509.1:87117092-87127092 GCA_032207245.1 Pardosa pseudoannulata | reverse complement strand
AGACATGATATATATATATATATATATATATACAAGAACACTATTTATAACCCCTTTCCTTAGTAAATTTTAGAAAATAAGATACATTTTTTTTCAAAAGTAGAATAAAGAATAAATATAATTGGGGTTAAATATTACACTGTACTACAATTTTAAAATACAGTTATGAAAAACGAATATTTAAGAATAATAGGCGAATATTTACAGTGATATACAGTTAACAGATACATTATAATAAATAAACGATGCGAAAATGTTTAGAAGATTAAACTAAGAAAAATTTAAATTCATACAACTACTACTAAGATACATTGTTAGAACAAAGCTCTTTAACCATAAATATCTCCAATAGAAAAAAACTGAGTTCCAACATTAAGGAAATAACCTAGGAATGTCTACCCGACATTACATGCAGGTTCAGTTCTAAAAAATCTACCATAACACAAAACATATACTATAAGCTTCTCATTTCGCTCATATCAAACAGATGAGTACCAGAAAAATAAACAATGTAGGCGTGCTTACCTGGGTAGTAATGCTGGAATAGGAGATCCACTGTAAAGTGACAGCCATGGGACATTTAATCTACACCTAAACTTAAATATATAAAGCAAACTAGGACTTTTATATTTTGTTAAACACACAGCACGACATACTTACAGGGGACTTAGCACTTTTCCCCGTTAGATAAAAGCACACACATATACCACACAAAAAACAGAACTCACAACAACTTACATAGCTAAGAACTAAGTAAAAATCAAAAAACAATATTCCTTAGATCATAGTCTGTTCTTCTTTTTCTTGGAACACCTGGCGCCATCTCTTGGCACTATAGATAACTAACGTCAATTACGCAACATACATTATATGGATGGTTATCTACAATCTTTCTGTTTAATTTCATAAAAACTTAAGCAATGATTTAATCATTAATCTTGTCAATTACGACCCCACTGATGCTAGCAATAGAAGAAGGCCTTTGGCAATTCTTGGCAAAGATCCTTAATGTTTTTGTATTATCTTTAGAAGAAAATGAAAACTTCTCCAAAAAACTATTAAAAATCTACAGAATGTAAGAAAAACTCTTTAAAAAGCTCTCCGCTCCATTCTCATGATGGGGCATCCAGTAGGGTCCCTGCCCCACCATGACCCTTGAACCTGAGGTTCATGGTTCTGTCTCCCGCAAAGTCACGTTTTCAAAATTCTCATACAGTTTTTTAAATATTTACAATTTCCTTTACTTTTATTTTTCTTAAGCTTATTTAAACATTTTTAAATATAATTTTTATTTTTAACGTTAACTTCTGATTTTTAAATGATAACTTTTGTTTACGAATTCTGTAGGGATGTCACTGGCCCCAAAAATATGTGTTTCGTGTCTATCCCTAAACTTTCTACTCTTTACTTTTGTGTCTTGAACTCACGAATTCACCTTTCCCCTTCTATCCCCTTTCAGTTGTTTTATTTTTCTGCTCGTTGTTATTTTATGCTTACTGTTAGAAATCTCTGGATTAGAGGGCCCTGCCCAGGCCCTCTAATCTGACACTCTAATTGACCTACTCTAACCAGGTCCTCTAATTGACCTACCATCTTGAAGGTCCTGAAACTCTTAAAACTGGCCATGCATCATTTATCATACACTTCCAGAGTTTTCTGTATCGTTCTGACTTGGCTTTCCTCTCTCTGAGAGGGAGGAGCAAATTATGTAAATTCCTTCAACATAAAGTGTACCTCTTAACAAAACTGTCATGTGTTTCCATACTGTGAATCGTTTTGCATTCGGTAGGATGCTTGCCCCTTTATGACTGGCAAGCTTTAGGTTCATGGTTCTGTCTTACGTGATGTCATGGTTTTCGAAATTCTCATTATAATTATAAATAACTGTATTTTCTTTAATTTTATTATTTTTAAGCTTATTTTCATATTTTTAAACATAACTTTTTATTTTTACTACAATATCTGATTTTTCAATGCTAACCATGTTCAATTCACGAGTATTGTACGGATGTCTCTGCCCGCAAAAATATGTCTTTTGTTTCTATCACTAAACTTTCTACTCTTTAGTTTTGTGTCATAACTCACGAATCGACCCCTCTACCCTTCTTTCCTCTTTTACTTGCTTTATTTTCTGCTCGTTGTCATTTTCTGCTTACTGTTAGAAATCTCTAGATTAGAGGGCTCTTCCCACGGAAATCAGTTGACCTACCATCCTCTAGGTCCTGAAGGTGGATTAGCAAGAGCCATTGTGGTGCCATCTACTGGCGCGGGGAAAAGGGTATGAAATTATAACCAAAAATAAACTTTAAATAAAATATCTACTGCGGCCATATTTCTCGATGTTGGTCGTGCTTTCAACAAAATCTGGATTCATGTCCTCATCCACAAATTAATTCGTTATATCTTTAATATTTATCTCGTTAAACTTCTCTTTTCTTATTTAACCGGTCGAACATTTCAGTTTAAAATTTATCAGTCTCTTTTTTCAAAACTTCCTATAATTGCAGCACAGGGTTCCCTTCTCGGGCACTACAGTATTTAATATTGATATCAACAACATTCCTGAGCATCCTTTGACCGAACTTGCAATTTACGGAGGTGATACTGTGATTTTCTCTTCAAAGAAAAATATTAAATTGGGACTGCCATCAATAAACATCTAGTCAAAATTACTGAGTGGCTTGATGATGGATAGGATTAACACTTCTAAATGCGAAGCCGCTATGTTTACAGCCAAGAAGAGAATGTCTTACGTTAATTACAACATACACATCAATAACACTCATATTACCTGCTCGGATACCGTCAGGTATTTAGGTGTTACTCTAGACAATTTAACTTGGAAGCAATATTTTATTTTGGTAAAAAATAATTATCGCAATGCTAAGAGAGCTTTATACCCCTAATTTCTCACCATAGCAAACTAAACACTAAAATTAAGCTTCTGGTTTACACTTCCTTTTTGCTTCCCGTTCTTACCTATGCAGCCCCAGGGTGGTCCTACGCAGCAGATTCTAACATTAAAATTCTAAATGTTAGTCAAAATTTTTCCCAGGAAATTATTAGTGCTCCTTGGTACTTTGGAAATAGTTCCATTCATAAAGAATTGAAAATTCTTCCTATTCCAAATCTTATTCATAGATTATCCAATGAATACCATTAACATCAAAATAATGATTTAATTAATAAACTTGACATTTATGACCCCCACTGATGCTAGTAATAGAAGATGACCTTTGGTTAATCTTTCCAAAGATCTCTAATTTTTTTTAACTGCCTTCAGTAAAAAAAATGAATAATATTCCAAAAAAATTATATAAACTTATAAATATGTAAGAAAAAACTTTAACATTGTTTAAAATGGCCAAATACCGTTTTGTTGTTACCTGCTCCGAGTTCTGCAAAGATATCTCGTACTCCTCTTTGGCTTTGACAGCTCTCCTTACTCTGGTGAGGGTGGAGCGATATACACTGCTTTTAAGTTTACTATTTAGTTTCTTTCCCATAAGTAGGCGCGGCTTGTACGGTAGACCGCCTACCCTGTACTCTCTCGTAAGCATTTCGTCCATGGTTCTATTTCCCGAGCCGATATCTTTTATTCTAAATGTTATGCAATTTTAATTTGCACATTTTTCAGCTAACTTTTTATTTTTTGATGTTGTTTTTACGTAATTTTATGATACTTAACTTATTATTTCTTCGTTTTTATTTAAATTTAAAATTTATATTGCATATCTAATTTTTACATGTTTCATTTTTATTTCTGTGTTACTGTATGGATGTCCCTGGCCAAAATATATTTTTGTATTTACTATTCATAAGCTTTCTACTCTTTTGGTTTACTATTCATAAGATTTCTACTATCTAATTGTGTTATGAACTCACGATCTGCCATCCAATCGCCCTCTATCGTCTTTTAGTTTTTTTCTCTCTGCTCTTTGTCAATTTCTCTGTTTACTGTAAGAAATCTCTGGATTAGAGGGCTCGGCCCGGATAATCCAGTTGCACCATTGACTTAAATCCTTGAAGAGAAATTTGAAAATTTCAAAATATGTAAATCGTCAAAGACCTTAGAGAAACAACAATGTAACACATTAATTTCAGTTTGAAAGAAATATTTATACAAAGTGAGGTACTCCAAAGACGGTATAACAGATATTTAAAACTTCTAAATTAGATGTTTATTATTTTATTAACACCTAACAGATGTTTTCGGAAGTAGTTGTTGTAGTGTAACATTTGATAGATACTAGCAATTTTTGCTATGGTCATTGTTGTAGATCGCCCAGATTCTTTGAAAGACAGTTATTAAACTGTCTCATTATAATATTATAATCGAGGAGGAATATTCTAAAAGAATGGCATTTCATTTCCAAAAGGAGTTGTATAAGTTTCGGGCTACACTTCCGAAAAAATCTATCTAAAATTTTAATTTGTTCCGTCTTAGAAATAATATTGAACAGCAAATACGTTGTTATATCTGATATTAATACATTATTGTGCCTTAAATTGGACATAATGCTTTCTAAAACCAGTATTATCAGTTCAGTTAACTTTAGAGTGAAGAATTCTTTTAATTTCTTTGTTATGCGAAATTATTAAAAAAAAAGTTTTAAAATCGTCTCAGTGGTGTAATATAAACACTTATTTCACTTAAATTGTCACTTTTTGTGAATTTTAAATTAATGTATATATATATATATATATATATATATATATATATATATATATATATATATATATATATATATAAACTATATATATATATATATATATATATATATAAATAAACTTGCGTGTGTGTGTGTGTTTAATACTCTGTGGAGATAACACGCTAAATGTATGAGAAATATGTATTTTAAAATTGGTTTATTCTAAGAATTTTTTTAATTTTAAAAACAAAATAACGTTTGTGCCATGCTTTTTACAAAAGATATGAATGTAAATCAAACATAAGACGACAATCCTTATGTTCTTTACCAATATGATACATTACTTATTTAATTACTAAAACTAACTAAAATATATTTATTGTGAAAGCCATGTATATCTATCACTATTTATAAATGGAAAAATATTATAAATATTTAAAAAATAAATATATTATGAAAAGAGCAAAATGGCGGCTGAAGATAAGTTAAATCAATCCGTTGCTGTAAAAAGCATGGATAAATTAGGAATAGTATACCGTGTTATTTGGCACTAGTAGACAAACGCACAAAGACATAAGCGATATGCTAGAGAAAGCGATACGCTTCTGTAACATGGGACTTGCATAGAAAGTGGCGCTTCCTGTTGCAGACCATCGGAACTAGAGCACGGTTACCTGATAAGTATGTTTATCGCTCTTATGGCGAATTTTTCTTATTTATTTGAAAAAAATATTTTGACGTAGGGGTGCTTTTATACCTTTTTGACTTTTTTTTTTTTTTATTTTGTAAAATAAGCTATTAAAAACAAAACCAATCATAATTGCTTTTCTAGAATGCTTTTATGTAGCTCTGTGGTAAATCTCCATTATATTCTATACAGTTAGCATATATAGAATATAAATATAATACAAATAATTTAATACAAATTTATCAGTTTATAATTAATTCACAAATGTGTATTCTTTAGTATTCTAATTTCTTTGATTAATTATGTTTATCTAATATTGACACTATTTGTAAAGATATTGAATATCAATTATGAAAATTACCTTTTAATTGATCTTTAAACATTGCACTTTTCTATAAATTGAAATATTTCTGAGAATATTCTGTGTATTAACTGTTTAAAAGCTTCTGCTTTTACATCAAAATTATTATATAGCATTATTTTGCTATTTTTATTTGCTATCAGATAATATAAAAATTCAAATAAAAAAAATGTGTTCTTTTTTTATTAAGAAAACAAAATTTGAATACATTTTTATTGCAATAATAATATTTTAAAAAGTACAAAATTGATTATTATATCCACAAAATTTCATAAGTTCTCTTCATTCTTTCCACGGAATCTAAAACAAAGAAAATAGAGATATAAATTTTAATTAATATAAAATTGCAGTATTAACACAAAAATTTCATTAAAATTATTTCATCTCCAATTCTTGATTAGATAAATTGCACAAAAACTTTATGCTTTATTATTTACCCCCTTTTTATGCATATAAATTCAAGTTTAATAATTTTTTTAGATTGAAGTATTACTAACAGAGCTTTTATTACATGTATAAATATAATTGCTATCTAGTTTTTCAATAGACATAAGAGGATTAATGATTCCTTGACGAATGAATCATTAATCCTCAGTTCTTCTATTAAATCATAGAGAGTAAAAGGAACTTTAAATGCTAATTAGTTTAAAAGGCTAAGACACATCCATGAACTAGAATAAAACTGAGGTAGGCTATTCTTAGTTGACAAATAAATTCTTTAAAATGGTTTTTTATTTTACCGATATCAGTGATAGAGACAGAATTTATTTGCATGGAGGGTTCAAAAGTCTTAATCTAAAGTACAGTGAACAATCAATTTCACAAAAAAAGTGATTTCATTACATACTCATACACACATGCAAAATACATACATGTATACATCCTACATTCATAGGTTTGATTGCATACGTAAATATACTATACAAAAGATCAGTGATGCTGTATGTAATTTCATTTTACTTCAAAAATATCTTTTAAATTATGCTGTAAGTTTTTAATATTGAATTTGTTTAAATCTGCCTCGTAAATATTGAAGCATATTTAATTTATGCTCCTCAACATACAAGCCAAATTTAAACTAATTTCATGAATAACGTGAAAAATTAAAAGTACATTGAGAAAGTCCACAGATTTTTCTCTTTATATTGCTAATTAATCTAGACATATACAACATATCAAGCTATGTATTAAAATATATACTTATACACTTTATTAATTCCCATTCAAGTTTAAGAAATTTCATCCAAGTATGACTACAAATTCAGTTTGAAATTATAGATGATTGTTTTCCTGCTGAATAATTGGTTTCATAAATTTTCTTTTCTTGCATTTGTTATTCCATTAAATTATATTCCCACAAATAAAATAATTTAATTAATACAATACTTTAATTCAGTTATTACATACTATTAATCATAAAAACTTAATTAACTACTGATGTTGAATAAAAACTATATACGAAGTTACAGAGCAGAAACTTTATATTTACATTCATGATTTTTTATTTCATTTTTTTTATTTACGAGCACAACAGCCCTTTCCAGGCCTTAGCTGCCTAACTATGTACTCTTTCCAGCATTTAGTATCTACAGCTTCCAATTTCCCTTTGAATCTATTCTTTTGACACCTAGGTATTATAATGAGATTTTTGATGATATTGCATTGTACAAGAAAAGAATTTAATTACACCAAACGTTATTAAAGAGTCACAACTTATACTTGAGTATGTTACTACACATACAAGATAAACAACTGAAATATTAAGGCAATTATTTTTAGTCATTCAGTGTTTAAAAAAAATAATGTTACAATATATGTGTATGTATATACATAAATAAATATATACATACATTCATGTACAAAGTTAATTATATTGGTATACAGTAATGAAACTAAAATGCCAAGAATGAGAACTCCATTATTGGTAACACTTTGAAAAATTATAGAAACATTTACCTCAAAGAACATATTGCAAAATTTCTTAGGGGTAAAATGAAAACAATAATGAGTAGTATATTAAGCCACTGGGTGTGTTTATGATCTCTATGGTCTATGATACATGAGGTCTTACTCATAAAGACTTTTACTAATTACTGAAATAAAACTGGTCTAAAAATATTTTAGCTTGCCATTAAAAAATATTGTAGAATAAAAATTATTTTCATTGATGAGCAAGTTCTCACGATGAAACCCCAATTTTAGAATTAGTGTATATTATTTGTAATTATCCAAAATTGGTGTCAGAGAGTACAAAATAATGCATCAATTTCTAGAAACAATGTATTACTACTGGTTAACTTTAACATTAGTCACATACATGGATGATGAAATACTGATTCTGAACGTTAACTTGCACAGAGTAAAAAATAAACTAACTCAATGTCTCTAAAGCTAAGAACCATAAAATAAATTACATAAATAAGTATTTGAACCATAAATAAATTATTTTACTGGTCAGGTGATTTATTTATATGATCTAGGTGAACTGTAGCAAATATGATTTATCCGTTTTCTGTGAAGGTATGTTTTGAATGTATATAAAGGGCAAAATTAATCTAACAGAAAAAATTTATACTTGTATAAATTTTTTTTTATAAACATGCCATAGAATCTTTTAAGTTTTAGCTTGGTATGATAATTTATTAAATGTGAATTTTAAACTGCTTACCTCTGAAGATTTAAAGATCATACATTTCTTCTTAGAGAGTCCTATACAATATATATGTAGTCCTATATAATTTAATCCAAATAATACAGCTCCAACAGCTGAAAATATTAAAAGAAACAAACAGAAAGAGCATAAAAAAGTTTATAAACCCCTTTCCCCTGTATTACAACCCTAATAAACTACTTCATAAAACAGCTAAAAGAAAACAAATCATTTAAATTTAAATAATATAGCGGTAAGAATTACAAAATATAACTCAAATTGAAATGTACGTTTGACAGAAATAGAAATAAATTCCGCTAAAAATTCCGCTAAATAGAAATTAATAAAATTTCTACTAATATTTTCAAACAAAAATGTTACGAAAAAAAATCAGTTATTAGCAAAACACATAAATACAAAAAATAACAACAAAATGTATCATTTTAAGAAGTTTTAAAATATCCGTTAGAACATTTGCTAACAAAAATAAAGAAATTCTTTGGATTTTTCAATAAAATAAAAACTAGAAAATAAAAAAGGAATACCAGTTTTTAGTAAACCATGTAAATAATATTCGCAATAAAGTGGCAATATAAGTAATTGAAACCCTTACTTTCGGTTGATTTTATTAATATACAAATTTCAACAAATGACAATCGCTTTCAGTCTCAAAATTTTCCAAGTCCGAAACGACAACAGGGAAAGATTCTGGTAACAGTTTAGAATTGCCAACGGATTAGGGCCTTCAATGTTAAGATCACAGACAACATAGCAGCAGACCATCGCCAAGGTCCCAGACCACTGCCAAAGCGCCAGTTAGTTCAGATGGTCTGACACCGAGAGCGCGCAAATCTAGGCCGAATTGTAGGTCTTTCAGGCATTTTAGTCTATGGTTGTCTGTTTATGATTACGTGCCTACTGATTCGGATAGGAAGTAATTGTAGCCTGGCCCTCCGGTAGGATTTTCAGCTGCATCATATTACTAAACTATGATCATATGATTTAATTCCGACTAGGATTTTTTTCATCTTGTCTTGTTAGATTGAAAAATTTGAGATTGTAAGTATATTGTAATTTCAATATAAATAACCAAATGTTTTATGAATTTTTATTCTACAATATTTTTTGTAGAAAACTCAAATATTTTTAGATCAGATTTATTTCAATAATTAGTAAAAAGCTTCTTTTGATTAGGACCTAGGGTATCATAGATCACAAAGTTTATACCCAATGGATTAAAATGACCCAAAAAATTAAAATGACCATACATAATTTTTTTGTACTTACTCCGAGCTCTGCAAAGAGATGCAGTACTCCGTTTTCGCTTTGACTTGGCTCTCTTTACTCTGGTGAAAGCGTAGCAATATTTTCAACTTAAAGGATCATTTCACACTTCTATTTAGTTCTATTAGTCTCTTCATTATATGTAGGCGTGGCTTACTCGGTAGTACGCCTAGCATGCACTTGCTTGTAATCATCTGGTGGTTGGTTTTATTCCCCGCCCTTTTCTAAACGTTATGTAATTTTAATTTACACATTTTTTCAGTTAAATTTTTATTTTTTAATGTTGTTTTAATTATCTTTATGATTTTTAACTTATTATTTTCTGCATAGTTATTTAAATTTAAAATTTTTATTGCATATTTAAT
>CM063509.1:87084592-87112092 GCA_032207245.1 Pardosa pseudoannulata | reverse complement strand
GGCTGACAAATTTATTTTTTACTTTGCATATAGACGATAAATGTGGATGAACGTTTGAAAAAAGTTCGCTTTAAAAACTAAATCTACTATTTGCTACTATAAGTAGTGTAAAAATTATTGATTATTGCATAGTGTTTTCGAATTTTGTTATACAAACCAGGAGATTTTATACAAGAAATATGCAGAATGTCTTTTGATTTCTTTCTCAATACACTTTTAATTTTTCGAGTTATTCATTAAATTAGTTTAAATTTGACTTGTAAATTGGGAGCATAAATTAAATAGGTTTTTGATATTTACCAGGCAAATTTAAACCCAATAAAAATTACAGCATATTTTAAAAGATATATTTTTCAAGTAAAATGAAATTACGTACAGCGGTACTGATCTGTTTTATAGCATATTTATCTATACATGCAAACGCATGAATATAAGACGTATATATGCATGTACTTTACATGTGTGTTTGTATGTGTATGTAGTGAAATTGATATTGTTTATGATATTGGTAGCTCACTGTACTTTGGATTAAGACTTTTGAACCTGAATTTGAACTTTTGAATTCTGGCTGCGTCACTGGTATCGTTACAATAATATCCACTTTAAAGAATTTTTCTGTCAGCTAAGTTATGAAACTTACCAGTTTTACTCTAGTTCATGGATGCCTCAGATTTTTAAACTAATTAGCATTTAAATTTCCTTTTATTCCCCATGATTTAATAGTAGCATGAGGATTAAAGATTTCTAGATGAATGAATCATTAACCCCTTCCGGTATGATTTAATAATGAAAAACTGTGCATGAAATAACCATTTAATTTTATTTAAAAAACTTGTTTCATTTTAGAATTATTACATATTCTTAATTAAAATCCACTTTTTACATAGTGTTAAATAATATCAGAAACAGTAAAATTAAGAAAATATCAAAGCAAAACATTAATAAGGTATACAGATAATAGTCTTCAAGCTAGTGGTACTTTTCAAAACAAAGTGCAAAGGAATTCTTAATTGTTTACACCGCCAAGTAGTCTCACTTTTAATTGGATTCTTGTAACACACAGGCATTTCTTAGTAGGTTTTCTTTTATTCTGACTCATTAATTTGGCAATGACTTGTACCAAGAAATTCTAAGTAAACAATATGCAATAGTGACTCGTGATTTTCACAAGTGATAAAAGTGTAGCCAAATTCAGTACACTAGAAATTTTAAACTAAATTAATTATCATATTTAACAGTAACTTTAATCGCATGACGAGTGTAGCTCGTCATTGTGCGGTATGGAATGAAAAACTAATGACGAGCTAGACTCGTCATTTTACCGGAAGGGGTTAATCCTCTTGTGACGATTGAAAGAACAGATAGCAGTTATATTAATACATGTATCAAATGCTCTCATTAATAATTCATCTCTAAAATAAAAAAAATATTATAAAAATTGAATATCAATGTATTATAAAGGCTAATTGGTAACCTGTAAAGTTTTTGTGCAATTTATGTAATGAAGAATTACAGAGGAAATAATTTGAATGAAATTTCTGAGTCAATACTGCAGTTTCATATTGATTAAAATTTATATCTTTATTTTCTTTGTTTTAGATGCAGTGGGAGGAACGAATAAAACTTTGTACGTCAATTTTGTACATTTTTAAATATTATTACTGTAATAAAAAATGTATTCAATTTTTTTTGTTTTCTTAATTAAAAAACACATCCTTTTATTTATTTGACATTTTACATTATCTTATTACAAATAAAAGAATAGTACTGTTGAATAATTAGTTGTAGAATAATTATTGTTGTTGTAGAATTATTGATGTTATTGGATATTTCATTTTTTTTTTTCATAGTCCGCAATAACCTTTCACCGGTTCTTTGGTGGAACTGTATTGCGGCAGACACAACTCACTATCTTCATATGGAATGCTCCAGAACCTTTTAACAGAGGAAAATGCAGATTCACGAAAATAAAATAGTCCAATTAATTGAATAGCGGAAAGGAGTTTTTATTGTTGACTATTCCTTGCTGACCTTGTCAGAAAAATACACGTCCCTCGACATGACACAAAAATCAAAAAAAAGGAGCAAAATGGCTCAAAAGAAATATTTTTTCTTCTTAAATGATGCGGGTGATCTCTCCCCCAATTTCGGCCAAAATGATGCCCATTCAACACCGAGAATGGCGAGGTCAGTGGAAAAATCCCGCCAGCGGGAACCCAAGACAATCGCCAAACGTAACGTGAGTAGGAAGGATAGCCTAGGAATCTTAGGGCGCCAAGCAACGTTCAAGCTGGACAAAAGGTGAAAGATGGGGAGAGCAAAACGGCAATCCCCGGATGGTCAGCGCGGGAAGATTCAAGGTGACTTGGACATGGACAAGCCCCATTCCACAAAATAAGGGGTCAGGAAGCCGGCAATTCCTGGCATTCCCTTTTAAATAGACTGTGGCTATACCACAAGTATTATATAATCATTTTTATGTAAAAGCAGTAAGCTTTTACACAATTAATGCAGAGTATATTTACAGAACTATTTCAATTAATAGAAAAATACAATATTTTAAGATCAATTAAATGAGTAAATTTTCATAGTTGATATTCAATCTATTCCCAAATAGTATCAATAACATAAAAATATCAACATAAACGTCGAAAACAAAGTCAAAAACATAATTAATCAAAGAAATTTGAAGAATAAAATAGAAATATTTGTGAATTAATAATTGTAACCGATAAATTTGTATTATAAGCTAACGATATAGAATATATAAGACTTAACACAGATTTAACTCAGCTACATTAAAGTATAAAAGAAAAGCAATAATGATTAGTTTTGTTATTAATAGATTAACTTACAAAAGTAAAAAAGGAATGAATAAGAAGTGTATAAGTATACGGTCGCAAATTAAAAAAAAAAAAATTAATTTTTAAAAGTCACAAAAAGAGCGATAAACCCAACCATCTGGCAACCAAGCTTTAGTTCATATGGTCTGACACCAGCGGAGCCACTTTCTATGTGGATCCTATGTTAAAGAAGCATAACACTATTGCCTATGGAAGTGATTCGTCTGTATGTCATAGCAGGCATTGAAGTGTGTCCCTCCTCCGATATAAACGGACAGTTATGGGGCTCCTTAGCCAGACGGTACCTTCGAGAGACAAGGCCTTCTGGCTGAACTACAGAAATGCTGTGACGTCACGCCGAAGAGGCGACCATCACAGACTAGATACATCGGTTTAGTCTATGGCGACCATATGCTCGTTAACTGAACGTACATAGTACTGTCCACTGGAGTCGCCATTGAACGAACATACCCACGTGTGTGTAATTCTACTTTGAATTTTGGATATTTTACCGTAAAATAGGGTAAGTTTTTATTTATAATTAAGTAACAATTTAAAATTTGCAATATTAAATGTTTGTTTATGTTATTACGATTTTTCAATAGCTAATTTTAACTTTTTGTTTAAATCATGAAATGTACGTAATGACATGTTTGCTCTTATAACGTTTTATAAATTATTATTATTATTATTATTTTTTTGTAAAGCTTTAATTGTACCTTATAAAGTAGATGGCATGGAACCCCGATTGTTTAAAACATTAATTTTAAATCTTTAAATGAATTCAAAATACTGTAATATAAAGATTAAATTTATTTTTGCATATTTCCACTAGCATTAAAATTTTATTCAATCAGATGAAAGGTAACCAAATATGTATCTCTCTCTCTTTATAAATAAATAAATATATATATGTATATGTATATATATGTGTGTATATGTGTATATATATATATGTATATGTATATATATATGTATATGTATATATATATATGTATATATATATGTATATATGTATATGTATGTATATATATGTATATATATGTGCATATATGTATATATATGTATATATATGCTGTATGTATGTATACTATATAATAAGAGTTCAAGTTGGAATTTGATTTTTACCTAACATTGATATTTTTTATTTTTATTTTTTTTAAATAAGTTTTTTTTACGGGTTTAACTTATAATAGTTGATGATAGTTCGTATTTTATCTGAATTTATTGTTTCGTAATAAATAGCATGTAGCTAAACTAGTTGGGTTTTTCGTACATATTTCAACTCGAATTTAAATTTTATTTAATCATAAAAAAATGTCATCTAATTTTTATATATTAATATATTCACACAATGGTGTGATAATGATATGTATTAAATGCATTTTCTTCATTAAAAGTAAAATTTAATAATAGCTCAAATTGAAATTTGATTACTATGTGAACTTTGATATTTTAAAATTATTTTCCTTTCTTTAACATACTTTTTTTTTTCGCATATATTTAAATGGAGTTTATAATTTTTGATGATAAATTATTTTCAGTTGTTGTTCAAGCTAGAAATTCTTCATTCTATGAATATAATAATCAATGACTCAAGTGCATTTAAAAAATATTTGAATGTTATCCAAAATTTAAGTGATGTGATCCAAGACATAACAGTAAAACATAGATGAAAAAATTTTACTATATGAAATTTGTACTATGCCTGTTTTTATTTGCATGAATAATTATTTTAACAGGTTTGTGAAAAACACTTCATGCATGTAAATAATAGAGTGGGAGTCTTTGGAATTTGATGAGAAGTGTCAGATTATTACCTCGCCTTTAAAGAAGCCACGATTGAATAGGACAGCTGTACCAACTATTTTTCCAGGATGTCCCAGCTACTTATCTAAAGAATCTAATGAAACAAGAGAAATCCCTAACAATAAAAGGATGAGACAAAAAGATTTAAACACGAAACAAGCTGTAGAAGCCAGTCTGAAATCTAAAGAGTATTATGAAATGTCAAGAAATTTTAAATATCTAGAGGAACTCCAGGTTTGTGCAGAAAAATTTCCATGTTTATCTCTTTGGTGTAAGGTAATAAGAAATAACGTCTTAATGTATTTAGATATAAATTATGAATTTGATAAAGTAATCTTAAACTATGCAGTGTCTATTAGATTAATTTAAAATTATATTTTTCTTTAAGATGGGTGGGCATTAATGATGCTTTTAAAATATTCAAGATGTAATTTATTGACAAAATTCGAATTTCACAAGAGTATAACTTGTTTGATAAAAACCTTGGAAAGTTAATGACATCTGTTTTATGCTTTATACTATTGAATTTATTTTAAGAGTGGATTAATTCCAAATCTGTGTAATATTTTGATTAAAAACAATAAAAAGTTTTTTCCTTATTCTGACTTGTGTGTTTGCTTATTATTATTATTTATTTTTTTTTTTTTTGGGGGGGGAGAGATTTTTCAAGAATTTAAGTACAGAGAATTAAATACATACTTGACAATGAAACTAATTTAAAATATTGAGTTAAAGAACTTTTAAACATACTCAGAAAATAAAAATATTTTAAGAGAAACTTGTTTCAGAGTAATCATTGACTGTTATTGTACACAGATGTAATTTGATACATTTTAAAATTATATATTGAATTGTTTAAGGGATTAAAAAAGAGATTCTGGATAATAATAGCTGAAAATGTAATAAGCATTCTTAAGGGATTAATATATAAGATGTAATTTATTGACAATATTTGAATTTTATTATGAAGGTATGAATGATTTAATAAAAAGCTTTACAGATATCAGTTTAATGTTTTATATTTGAATATTTTAGGTATTATTCATTTCTAAAACTATGCAGTGTTTTGAATAAAAGGAATAAAACAGTTTTTCTAATTATGATGTATTTTATTATTATTATTATTTTACCTACTTTGGGATTAAATTTAAACATGAGAAATGTGCTAGGAGATAAATATTTGACAGAAAAACTAAATTAATTTTGATTAACCAAACTTAAAAAGAGGTTTTAAACCTATTCAGTTTATAAAATATTTATGTAGAACAGATATACTAATTTTAATAGTGATCATCAACTCTTAATGTACACCAAAATATTTTTGTACGTTCAAATATTACATATTGAATTGTTTAAGCGTGTTAAAATGTTTATAGATGATATTCGATGAATATGTAATAAACACTCTTAAGGAATTAATGCATAAACTGTAATGTATTGACAAAAATTTTAATTTATCCTTAAAGGGATAAAATGTTAGATAAAAAACACTGCTAATTGAAGACAAGCAGGGAAGCTACGTATTCGAGTATCAAGCAGCTCGCCCCTTCGTCGTGACGTCACAGAGCAGCACTCTGGCCTTCTCTCTCGAAGGTACCGAGCCAGACGGCTTTATCCCTGATTCTAAAGGTAAACAGTAAGCAGGGTAAAAAACTGTAAGGTACTATTAAGTTTAAAAATTTTGAAAAGGAGTAATTTAGAGATGCCGGTCATTAGAAGGTGGGTAAGGAGAAATCAGTGAGAGCTGTGACTTAAGTTGTAGTTACCTGTAAAGATACAACAATATCTGATTAACACCCTGAAAAAAAAGTTGTGGTTAGTATATACGGTGCGAAACACTAGATGGAGTCTTACGGTCAAATATTAAACATCAAACACAGTTAGGTAGACTAACCTGCTCCATAATAATAAAAATACGCATAATATTTTTTTTCTATTTATTATTATTATTTTTTTTATTTATTATTATTTTTTTAATAATTACATTACTTTACGGCACAACATATAACGAGAGGGACAGGGGATGAAGTAATAACAGCTAATAGGGTAATTAAGGTAGAGAATCTATTGTCAGTAAAGCATTGCGGCACGTGGCCGCTTAGAGTTACTCGGGTTATTATAATCATAATCTGGGAGTTCTGCAATTATTTCATTAGGTAGACTAATTATTTTATTATAAAAATTATTAGATTATCTTACACAATATTGTTTGAAAGTTAAAATATTAAAGTCGCGTCTTATTACTTCGTCGGACAAGTATCGATGTGCGCCTCTAAAATGCCTCAAGAATTTATTCTGTATTGTTTCTATTAATTTCAAATAAGATTTCGCGGCAAACGACCAGACGGGGACTGCGTAAAGAGCGGTTGGTAGAACTACTGTTTTATATAAGAGAATTTTGTTTTTAAAATTTAAGTGTTTACTATTAAAAATCATATTTAAGTTTTCTAATCTTCCTATCATTTTATTTTTAATATCCGTTATTTGAGGACGCCAGTTTAGTTTTTTTTATCTAAAGTTACACCTAAATATTTTACGCAGTTTTCCCAGTTAATTACCTCGTCGAGTAGATATAGTCTAGGGGAGTTTTATAAGTACGAGTAAAGTAAATAGCATGACATTTAGTAGGGTTAACTTTAATTTTCCATTTAAGAAACCAGTTTTCCAGAGTGTCTAGGTGTGACTGTATGAAGCTAGCAACTAAGTTTAGGTGTGGGGCTGAAGCAATTATAGCTGTGTCATCCGCATACAAAGCTAGTGTGTCAATCTAGGATTGATGTTTTAATAGGTGTTGTGGTCTACGCCCTACTCGTGTCTAGTTGGTGAAATATCATTACAGAGCAAGCCAATCAGCGTAAAGGAATAATGCCTAAATCTGATCTTTGAAGAAGATATCTTTAGGTCACTAATGGGCAATTTATCCCTAATCTGTCAAACAGAAATATAAGTATAACATTACGATGATCGTTAAAAATCAATGGCAGACTGACTCCCAGTAAACATTTAAATAATAATTATTATTTTTCTGTTGAAATTCATAATATTAGTTACGATTTGGCTATTTAAATAAGCTTTTAAAATATTTTGCTCATTAAATCTAATTTTATTAAGTAATTACAATTTATACGGAATTCAACTACAGCTGCAGTCTACTTAATATTGAAAATAAACAAATATTTCTGATAAATAAATCTTGACTTTCACTAAAGACCTTCTTTAAGGTATAGATAAAATATATATTAGGTATTTACTGTTTAGAATCCGAAATGAGTTTTAACTAGATATTCAATTTTCAACTTCATTTTTATAAAAGGAACAGTTCATTTCAGATAGTATTGCAATTTTTGTCTTATCTGTTGCAAACTTGTATACACACAACTTTTGTATGATTTAAGATATTAATCTTATTATTAAATTTATATATAGTAATAATTATAGTTAAAAAATTTCATTTTACTTTATAAAATTTACTACTAGAGTTGATTTCTTTTTTAAATCTTTTTAGCTATGAAACATAAGTTCATATATGTTTATTTTTATCATTGAAAGAACATTCTATTGTTTTTTACACTCATGTCCATAAATTAAGGATAATTCAGAGTCACACAGAAATTGAGCTCTAAAATAAAAATTTCACCTGTAGAATTATCACACACATCTTGAAAAAGAATATGCAAATTGCAGGAAACCACCAGATGGCGCGGATAGTACGTCACAATGACGAGAGTGTATGAAAGGGGTATATAAGGAATGGTAGCAAAGAAGTAAAATTGTTCACAAGCGCTTTAAAAGCCTTTCAGTGCAATAACCGCATAGTTATGGCACAAAGGAAGCATTTGGATGATTTTGAATGATGATTGATGTAGAATTATCGGACGACTGGAATGTGGACGTACCCAGCTGGAAATATCCGAGGAACTTGGAATCGCCCAGAGTGTCATCTCCAGGCTTTGGCAACGATTCAAACATGATGGTAATGTGAGTAGATGTTACAGAACAGGTCGCCTCCGAGTTACTACGCCGAATGATGACCGGTATTTGGCAGTTACTGCCAAAAGAAACAGACGGAGCACAGCATCAGACCTGTCTCGTCAGCTCTCTTCAGCTACCGGTACGACAGTTTCAAGGCAGACCGTGTACAGACGCTTAGGGAACATTGGTCTATATGCTCGTAGGCCTGTCAGATGTGTTCCCCTTACCGCAACTCACTGTCGCCTGCGATTATGCTGGGCTAGAGAGCATGCATTGTGGACACCGCAACAGTGGTCTTGTGTGATGTTTTCCTACGAGTCCAGGTTCAGTTTACATTCTGATTCTCGCCGGACTTTCATATACTCACCGGATTTGAATCCAATAGAGCATGTGTGGGACATGCTTGGCCGACGAATTGCAGCCCGTCAACCCCCTCCCAACTGTCTATCGGAACTTCGGAGAGCATTGCTTGATGAGTGGTGTAATTTTCCCCAAGATCAGATTGATAATCTGATACTCAGCATGCGTAGGCGTTGTAACGCTTGTATTGCATCGTCCGGGAGACATACTCAGTATTAACCATCATACTAACCATGTTATACTGTTTTCTGTAAATAGGTTCTTTTTTGAAATTTGCTCCAGGGAGTAAAAATCGCAATTTTTATTAATTATGTCAATCATATAGCATCTTTTTTGCTATTTACCTTTTGTTTAATAAACAGACTTTACAAATAAGTCAAATTTGTTTTGCTTTTGTCTCTTTCATTGCCTGACCTTCATTATCCTTAATTTATGAACATGAGTGTACATAAATATTTTATACACATATATACATATATATATATATATATATATATATATATATATATATATATATATACATACAAACACACACACATACACACACACACACACACACACACACACACACACATATATATATATATATATATATATATATATATATATATATATATATATATATATATATATATATATATATATATATATATATATATATATATATATATATATATGTATATATATGTACATATATATAAATGTTATACATTAAAATTATTATTCTTAAAAGTTCTGTAAAAATTCTCTTTAACATTCTTATTTCTTTTAATATATTTTCACAGGCACAAATTATCTTATCTAAAAGAGTGTCCGTGATTTAAAATTGCTTTGACAGTGTCTCAAAGCTTATGTGAAAAAGATATTAATTTTGTATCCATTCGCCACATTTGACTGCTGTCTCAATAAAATGGCCTTCTTCTAAGAACGCTGACTGAGCTACTTTATCTGGGAAGGAATTCCTCCCCGTGTTTCGTTGTGTGGCAAACTCAATATGTTTTCATTTTCTTTCTGTCTCCTGCCTCTGATGAGTAACATCATTTCCGTAGCTCTCAAATGAAATTTTAAGTGCTATGTTAGACTTGTGCTGCTTCTCTTTTATGGAACGACCAGATTATCGTATTATGTTATTTATTAAGAGAATTTAGATTTCTCCTTGCCCAGTAGCCAGGGCAAGTAAAAATAACAGGAGCTACGATTTCATGTAACCGGCGAATATAATTTTCAGTTTAAAGTCACTTAAAATTTTTATCTGATGCAAAAAATTTTTATTATTTAACTAATCAGTTTAGCTTTAACTGTAAATCAAATTTTCTTATCATCTAATTACTAATTAACTCGGTTATAATAAATTTATTCTTGTTATAGCCAATACTCGTCTTGGGGTTGAAAAGGGTATGTGCTTATAGACAACCAGACATACATAAAAAAAAAATACACAAGCAATATTTTAGGTTTATTTCACAAACGGAGAGGTGTGGCAAGGGTTAGTTAAGCCCGACTCCACCCTTACTTCATCGCTCTCGTCGGGTATACGGTTCTGTCCCCGGCGAAGACAAAAACTCTAAAACTTAATCAAAATTAATAAAAATTGTTTTTTACGTTTATTTATTATTATTTAGGCCCTTTTCGGATTTTTAATGCAATTTATTTATTTTAAACTATATATCTTTATTTTTTCAAAATTTTTAACTTTTTCGTTTTTGATCATTACTATACAATAGATAAAAATTCTAAAACATAATCTAAATTAATAAAAATAGTTTTTATGTTTATTTATTATTATTTAGGCCTTTTTCGGATTTTTAATGCAATTTATTTGTTTTAAACTATATATCTTTATTTTTTCAAAATTTTTAACTTTTTCGTTTTTGATTTTACTATACAATAGATAAAAATTCTAAAACATAATCTAAATTAATAAAAATAGTTTTTATGTTTATTTATTATTATTTAGGCTCTTTTCGGATTTTTAATGCAATTTATTTATTTTAAACTATATATCTTATTTTTTCAAAATTTTTAACCTTTTCGTTTTTGATCATTACTATACAATAGATAAAAATTCTAAAACTTAATCAAAATTAATAAAAATTGTTTTTTACGTTTATTTATTATTATTTAGGCCCTTTTCGGATTTTTAATGCAATTTATTTATTTTAAACTATATCTTTATTTTTTCAAAATTTTTAACTTTTTCGTTTTTGATCATTACTATACAATAGATAAAAATTCTAAAACATAATCTAAATTAATAAAAATAGTTTTTATGTTTATTTATTATTATTGAGGCCTTTTTCGGATTTTTAATGCAATTTATTTGTTTTAAACTATATATCTTTATTTTTTCAAAATTTTTAACTTTTTCGTTTTTGATCATTACTATACAATAGATAAAAATTCTAAAACATAATCTAAATTAATAAAAATAGTTTTTATGTTTATTTATTATTATTTAGGCCCTTTTCGGATTTTTAATGCAATTTATTTATTTTAAACTATATATCTTTATTTTTTCAAAATTTTTAACTTTTTCGCTTTTGATCATTACTATACAATAGATAAAAATTCTAAAACATAATCTAAATTAATAAAAATAGTTTTTATGTTTATTTATTATTTTTAGGCTCTTTTCGGATTTTTAATGCAATTTATTTATTTTAAACTATATATCTTTATTTTTTCAAAATTTTTAACTTTTTCGCTTTTGATCATTACTATACAATAGATAAAAATTCTAAAACATAATCTAAATTAATAAAAATAGTTTTTATGTTTATTTATTATTATTTAGGCCTTTTTCGGATTTTTAATGCAATTTATTTGTTTTAAACTATATATCTTTATTTTTTCAAAATTTTTAACTTTTTCGTTTTTGATTTTACTATACAATAGATAAAAATTCTAAAACATAATCTAAATTAATAAAAATAGTTTTTATGTTTATTTATTATTATTTAGGCCCTTTTCGGATTTTTAATGCAATTTATTTATTTTAAACTATATATCTTATTTTTTCAAAATTTTTAACCTTTTCGTTATGGATCATTACTATACAATAGATAAAAATTCTAAAACATAATCTAAATTAATAAAAATAGTTTTTATGTTTATTTATTATTATTTAGGCCCTTTTCGGATTTTTAATGTAAATTATTTATTTTTTAACATATATTTTTTATTTTTTCAAAATTTTTTATTTTTTCGATTTTGAACACTAGTATTCTATATTTCCGGCTTTTTTCGTACGGATGTCCCTGGTCGCAAAAATATTTTATGTTTTCCTATCCCTAAACTCTGTAATCTCTAGTTTTTTGTTATGAATTTACGCTTCCACCTTTCTATCTCTTTGCTCTTTTATGTGTTTATTTTTTGCTCGTTGTCATTTTTGTTTTTACTGACAGAAGCCTCTGGATTGAAGGGCTCGGCCCATATGGTCCAGTTGCCACATCACCTTTAAAGCCTTTATTTTAGGTTTACAGAACCTGATCTGAGCCATTCTCACATCGATCTCTGCTAGGAGTAGAAATAAATTCATTGGTTAATATTTAACTATGCAAAGTCCTATCTCTGTACACCTCGTAAAAATTTTATCTCTCACTTGTGCTTAGCATTGTTAAATTTATATCTCTTTCTTTCTTTCTTGTTAAAATAAAAATTCTTTTTTAGTTTTAAACTTTCTCTATTTAATTAACACTAGATTGCCCAAGGCAGTCATTTTGACTGTTTTTTAATTTCAATTAGAAAAACAATTATGAAATATAATGACACAATTTCTTAGAATTTGGTGACTTTTTCTATAACATATAGATAGGTTTATGAATAATTGTAGTTACTTCCGCCCTCCTTTATTATATAATATTAAAAATTAATTTTAAACAAATTTCTTTACATATTTGTTATTTTTTCACAATGCAGTCATTTTGACTGTTTTTGGGCAATATTGGTATACAAGAAATCTCGGGCAATCTAGTGTTAAATGCACAAGTAGTAGTTCTACCTTATTTCACTTTGTATCTTAAAAAAACTTTTTAAATTTTATCTCTTTTAATTTTTAAACTTTATCTCACTTAACTGTTAAGGCCCATTATCTTCACTGTAATTCACCTTTAATTATTGTTGTTGCATATAGAACAATGACACCCAGTAAGGAATTTAATATCTTGCTACAGGGCATTCGGCTTTCGGCCTAGGTACCCCGATAAACCTTACTACTTGGATTTGGACTTTTAGGTTTACTTTTAGGAACGGAGGATGTACGTAGACAGTATGAGAAAAGTCTATGGAGACTATGAAACTAATTATTTATCTAATAATATGAAATGTGGAAATGAGCAGAAGATTAAGTCTCTAAAAAGCAAAAGTATAAAAATTTTAAACAGAGGGGAAAATATTATTTATTAACACTTAAAGAGTGTGTGTATAAGGAGAGAGAAAAGGTAAATATTTTTATGAAAGCGGTAACTTCTTTCCTTAGTAAATTATAGAAAATAAGATGCATGTTTTTCAAAAGTAGAATGAAAAACAAAAATAATTGGGGTTAAATAGTACAAGGTACTACAATTACAAAATACAGTTACGAAAAATATGAATAATTAAAAGTAATAGGCTAATATTTACAGTAATTTACTGTTTACAGATACGTTATAATGAATAAGCGATGCGACAATGTTTAGAAGATTAAAACATAAGAAACATTTAAACTTATACTGCTATTAATGTATATTATATGGATGGAGGTATAGCAACAGCCATTGTGGCGCCATCTACTGTCGTGGGGAAGAGGGTTACTATAAATTTGAAATATAAACAATAGTAACAATTTTAAGATTAGGCTTCCAATAATTCCTATTAATACCCTCAGGAAAATTACATTAAAATTTATTCTTTGTGAAATGAGTAATCATATAGAAGAAAATAATATTATCATTCCTTATCAATTTCGCTTTCATAAAGATCCTCATCAGGTTTATCACATCTCTGAAATTCTACCCAAAAATAAAGTAATGAAGCTCTCTACTGCGGCCATTTTTCTCGTTGTTGCTCGTGCTTTCGACAAAATCTGGATACATGTCCGCCCTCATCCACAAATTAGTTCTTTATAACTTTAATATTTATCTAGTTATACTTCTCTTTTCTTATCTAACCGGTCGAACGTTTCACGTTAAAATTTATCGGCCACTTTCTTCAAAATTTCTTATACATTGAGGCGTTTCACAGGGATCCTTTTTCGGCCCTACATTATTTTCTCAAAGACATCCTTGTGCATCCTTCGACCCAACTTGCAAATTACGCAGATGATACTACTATTTTCTCTTCAAATATAAGATATAAGATATGCTATATAAGATATGCTGTGACGGCTGTTTCCCAGCCCTCGGAACCCAGTTAGGTGGGGACGCCAAGCGTGGAAGATAGCGCCAAATTCTAGAACCCTATTTTCTGGCAAACCTAGCTCTTTTCGGACTCTTCCACCACCCCCTAAAAAAAGGTAGGGGTGTCAATCGGCGCCATTATTTTAGGGTATTGGGGGAAACAACACGTGATTTGAATATCTGACCCTTATTGGTTTCTGTAACTAACAATATTCCAAGACCGCTGAATTTGGATTTTCTAGCGTCCATTTCAAGTCTTCTAGAGGTTTGTCCATTTTGCCTGAGCTCTTGTGGGACTTTTTTCGTTTTTTAAATTTAATACTGAAGCTCACACCAATACAATTGAGGGCTTATGGAGCTCAATTAAGCGATCCCTCCGCACAGTTCGCAAGTGTAAAAATCAATTTGATTCGTACCTTTGTGAATTTATAAGGAGGAAAATGAAAGAAAATCAGCAAGATGTTTTTCAGGATTTTTTAAATCAGATCAAAAGTGTATATCCACCAACAACTCAGGATACTTAAATTATGTTAGCGCTTTATTTATTTTATATTTTATGCTTAATTTTCGAAAAACAATAAGTGATGTTATAATTCACATTTATATTTTTTTATTTACTGATTTTTGAACTTTATTCAAAACTGTGTCTTTATTTAATACAAAATGAAGAAGAAATATTTTTAAACTATATTATTTTATAGTGTACTACATTGTTAAAAGTGATACGCTAAGTAATAAAAGTATTTTTTTTACGACCCTCTACCTCTATTGTTACGGAAGATCAAGGGGAGCTTTACCTCACTTAGATGAAAAAATTTATTTCACTCCCTTACTATCTTCAGAATTTTAAGCTAAAAATTTATTATTTATTTAAAACATTTACTCCGTTCTTATATTTCCATTTTAAGCTAATAATTTCTAGAAGTAATTTGTACCGTACTTTATAACTTTTTAATCTTTTCATAGTTTTAAAATAATTTCATTAAATAGCAACCGTATTTTATAAATTTAACTAAATATTTATTGAGCATAATTGCCTAAATATAACCAACTAATGCTTATATTTTGCTTAATTTGCACTTATTTCAAAATTTCCGCACTGTTTAATTCAATAAACAGTACAAAAGCGCCTTTAAATACATTAAAAATTCAAATTTAAATTTGTATTCATCTTAACAAAATTTTAAACCGTTTTTTGTTTAAAATATGCTTTAGAATTGGGTATAAATTTAATACACATATTGTAAACATAACTTGGAGAGAATTTGGAGATCACTTGTACAAAAATAGAGCCAAAAAACATGGCGGCGGGGCCCCCGGAACTGGAAATTTACCTGTGTGACTGCCATTAATAAACATCTAGTCAAAATTGTTGAGTGGCTAGAAAGATGGGAAATTAGAATCAACAGTTATAAATGCGAAGCCGCTATGTTTACAGTCAAGAAGAGAATGTATTACGTTAATTACAACATACACATCCATTACACTCATATTCCGTGGTCGGATATTGTCAAGTATTTAGGTGTCACCCTAGAAAAATATTTAACTTGGAAGCAACATTTTCTTTCGGTCGAAAATAATTGTCGCAACGCTAAGCCAGCTTTATACCCCCTAATCTCTCACCATAGCAAAATGAATACTAAAATGAAGCTGCTTATTTACACTTCCTTTTTGCTTCCCATTCTTGCTTATGCAGCACCCGTGTGGTCCTATGCAGCAGAATCTAACTTTAAAATTCTAACTGTTATTGAAAATTTAATTCTCAGAGAAATTATTAGTGCTCCTTGGGACTTTGAAAATAGTACCATTCATGAAGAATTGAAAATTCTTCCTATTCCAAATCTTATTCATAGATTATCCAGTGAATTCCATTGAAATATAAATAATGATTTAATTAAAAATCTTACATTAATAACCACACTGATGCTAGTAATAGAAAATGACCTTTGGCTATTCTTTCCAAAGATCTCTGTATTTTTTTTAACTGCCATCAGTAAAAAGAAAATGAAAAAATCTCCAAAAAAATTATATAAACATATAAAAATGTAAGAAATAACTTTAGCATTTTTTAAAATGTCCATACACCATATTTTCGTACCTGCTCCGAGCTCTGCAAAGAGATCTAGTACTCCTCTTTGGATTTGACTTGGCTCTCCTTACTCTGGTGAGGACGGTGCGATATATTCAAATTGGAGTAACATTTCACACTGCATTTCTTAATACTTTACTATTTAGCTTCTTCCTCATGGGTAGGTGTGGCTTGTTCGGTAGAGCGCCTACCATGTACTCGTAAGCATTTCGTCCATGGTTCGATATCCCGCGCCCATATCTTTTCTTCTAAATGTTATGCAATTTTAATTTACAAATTTTTCAGCTAACTTTTTATTTTTTGATGATGTTTTAAATAATTCTATGATTCTTAACTTATTATTTTCTCTGTTTTTATTTAAATTTAAAATTTATATTGCATATCTAATTTCTACAGTTTAATTTTTATTTCTGTGTTACTCTATGGATGTTCCTTGCCAAAATATATTTTTGTGTTTTCTATCCATAAGCTTTTTACTCTTTAGTCATTGTGTTATGGACTCACAATTCCACCATCCTATCGCCCTCTCTCTTCTTTTAGTTGTAAGAAATCTCTGGATTAGAGGGCTCGGCCCGGATACTCCAGTTGCACCATTGCCTTGTAATCCTTGTAAAGAAAAATTTGAAAATTTACAAATATGTAAATCGTCAAAGAACTTAAAGAAACAACAATATAATACTTTAATTTCAGTTTGAAAGAAATATTTATACAAACTGAAGTACTCCAAAGACAGGTATAACAGATATTTAAAAATTCTAAATTAGTTGTTTATTATTTTTTCAATATCTAACAGATGTTTTTGGAAGTAGTTGTCGATAGTTGTTGTAGTAACATTTTATAGATACTAGCGATTTTTGCGGTGCAGGTGGTCATTGTTATAGATCGCCTAGATAATTTGAAAGACAATTGATAAACTGTTTCATTATAATATAATTGATGAGAAATATTCTAAAAGAATGTTATTTCATTTTCAAAAGGCGTTATGGAAGTTTTAGGCTACATTTTGAAAAAAAAATCTGTCTAAAATTTTAATCTGTTTCGTCTAATAAAATAATATTGAACAGCAAATACATTGTGATATCTGATATTAATAGATTATTGTGCCTTAAATTGGACATAATGCTGTCTAAAACCAGTATTATCAGTTCGGGGAACTTTAGAGTGAAGAATCATTTAATTTCTTTGTTAAGCGAAAGTATTAAAAGAAAGTTTTAAAATTGTTTCAATGGTGTAATATAAACACTTATTTAACTTAAATTTTCACTTTTTGAGAATTTTAAATTAATGTATATATATATATATATATATATATATATATATATATATATATATATATATATATATATAACTTGCTTGTGTGTTGTGTTTAATACTTTTTGGCGCCCCCTTTAAATTGCTGATCAAGATGGGGCACCTCCTTTCTTATGCCACTGTATTTTACGAAACTGCGTTGAGACTTTCAGGAGAATAAGTCCCTAATGATTGTATCAGTAAATACGAAATTAAGAGCAAAAATAATAATATTTTATTGATTCCCCTCTAATTAGGAGCTTAGGCTCCGCCCACTTATGCACGGAGAAATTTTACTATTTTCCCAGGATCCGAATTACGATTCGGATCGGGTTTTTTCAATGTTATACTACGTTTTACTCATATGTTACTATATTATACTCATATTTAATCGCATTTACTCTTTTTAAACCATATTTAATCGCATTTATGTCATATTTAATCATTATTATCATATTATTTTTTAGCCTTTTTTTAAAATTTTTATTCATTTATTATTAATTTACTTGACTTTTATTATTTTTATAATATACTTAATGGAACTGGCATCTGTATCACATGTATTATTCATCAAGAACCGCTCCCTTTACTAATTTTGCATCTTAACTACTGGAGATATGCCCTCATGGGCCAGGGACTCCGACAACTACCATTAAATGGAAGCTGATGATGACGTATCTTGCAGTTGAGAGAGAGAGAGAGAGATTGAAATCAATCCGATGCCGTAAGTGGAATGGATAATTTTAAAATGTTGTAATGTGTAGAGCATAGACTAAACCGAAAAGACAAGCAACTTCGGCCTAGATTTGCGCGCTGCCGCTGTCAGACCATCTGAACTAATCGCGCTTTGGCAGTGATCTGGGACCTTGGCGATGGTCTGCTGCTATGTAGTCTGTGATCTTAACATTGAATGCCCTAATCCGTTGGCGATTCTAAACGGTTACCAGATATCTTTCCCTGTTTTGGACTTGGAAAATTTTGAGACAGAAAGCGATTGTGCTTTGCTGAGATTTGTATATTGATAAAATGAACCGAAAGTAAGGATTTGAATAACTTATATTAACACTTTATTGTGAATGTTATTTACATGTTAACTATTAACTGACCTTTTTTTATTGTCCAGCATTTTTGTTTGAAAAAGCTGAAGAATTTCATTTCTTTTTGTTTGCGAATGTTCTAATGGATATTTAAAAATTACTTTTTCTGCTACATTTTACTACTGTATTTGCATGCTTTGCTAATAAGTAACCTTTTTTTATAGCATTTTTGTTTGAAAAATAATTCCTATAAATAGTAATTAAGACATTCGGCCAATATTTAAATCCAGTCAACCGAATTTAACGGTTTGAATTATTACCACTTTATTGCGAATATTATTTACATGGTTTGCTAAAAACTGGTATTCTTTTTTAATTTTCTAGTTTTTTTTATTTGAAAAATCCAAAGAATTTCATTACTTTTGTTAGCAAATGTTCTAACGGATATTTTAAAATTTTTAAAATGATACATTTTGTTGTTATTTTTTGTATTTATGTGTTTTGTTAATAACTGATTTTTTTCGTAACATTTTTGTTTGTAAATATTAGAAAAATATTATTATTTTCTGTTTATCGGATGTATATCTGTCAAACGTACATTTTAATTTGAGTTATATTTTATTATTCTTGCCGCTATTTTATTTAAATATAAATGATTTGTTTTCTTTTAGCTGTTTTATGAAGTAGTTTATTAGGGTTGTAATAGAGGAGAAAGGGCTTTATAAACTTTTTTATGCTCTTTCTATTTGTTTCTTTTAATATTTTCAGCTGTTGGATCTGTGTTATTTGGATTAAATTATATAGGACTACATATATATTGTATAGGATTCTCTAAGAAGAAATGTATGATCTTTAAATCTTCAGAGGTAAGCAGTTTAAAATTCACATTTAATAAGTTTTTATACCAAGCTAAAACTTAAAATATTCTATGGCATTTTTATAAAAAAAAATTTTATACTTAAGATTATTTCTGGGTAATATGTGGCATAAGATATTTATAATAAAGTAGATTTTTTTAATATGAATGATTTATGTACAAAGTGCTATTGGCAATTCCATTCTCTGCAAGTACTTAAATTAAGTATTTTTCATCTATATCAGCCCAGTTATTTTCAAATATAAATTTTTAAAGTATACATTTTTCTGTTAGATTAATTTTGCTCTTTATATACATTCAAAACATACCTTTCACAGAAAACGGATGAATCATATTTGCTACAATTCACTTGGATAATATAAATAAATCACCTGACCAGTAAAATAATTTATTTATGGTTAAAATACGTATTTATGTAATTTATTTTATGGTCCTTAGCTTCAGAGACATTGAGTTAGCTTATTTTTTACTCTGCGCAAGTTAACATTCAGAATCAGTATTTCATCATCTATTTATGTGACTAATGTTAAAGTTAATCAGCAGTAATACATTGTTTTTAAAAATTGATGCATTATTTTGTACTCTCTGACATCAATTTTGGAAAATAACAAATAATACACACTAATTCTAAAATAGGGGTTTTATCCTGAAAACTTGCTCATCAATGGAAAATATTTTTTATTCTACAATATACTTTAATGGCAAGCTAAAATATTTTTAGATCAGTTTTATTTCAGTAATTAGTAAAAGTCTTTAGTTTCATTACTATATACCAATATAATTAACTTCGTACATGAATGTAGGTATATATTTATTTATATATATACATACACATATATTTTAACATTATTTTTTTTTAAACATGGAATGACTAAAAATAATTGCCTTAATATTTCAGTTGTTTATCTTGCATGTGTAGTAACATACTCAAGTATAAGTTGTGAAACTTTAAAAAAGTCTGGTGTAATTAAATTCTTTTCTTGTACAATAAAATATCAACAAAAATCTTATTATAATACCGAGGTGTCAAAAGAATAGATTCGAAGTGAAATTGAAAGATGTAGATACTAAATGCTGGTTGGTTTGGTTTGGAGTGCTACGGTCTACTTTTTTGCAACACGAGGGCTAATGAGACCGGGACCTACGGCTTAAAGCCGATTCCGAACGGCCACGAACATCCATGCCACAGTGGTATTTGAACCCACGAACTTTGGTACCGAAGGCCAGCACCCTAACCAATCGGCAATTGTTCGGCTACTAAATGCTGGAAAGAGTACATAGTTAGTCAGCTAAGGCCTGCAAAGTGCTGTTGTGTTCGTAAAGAACAATGAAATGGAAAATCATGAAGGTAAATATAAAATTTCTGCTCTATAACTTAGTAAATATTTTTTATTCAACATCAGTAGTTAATTAAGTTTTTATGATTAATAGTATGTAATAACTGAAGTAAAGTATTGTATTAATTAAATCATTTTATTTGTGGGAATATAATTTAATGGAATAACAAATGCTAGAAAAGAAAATTTATGAAATCAATTATTCAGCAGGACAACAATCATCTATAATTTCAAACTGAATTTGTAGTCATACTTGAATGAAATTTCTTAAACTTGAATGGGAATTAATGAAGTGTATAAGTATATGTTTTAATACATAACTTAATATGTTGTATATGTCTAGATTAATTAGCAATATAACGAGAAAAATCTGTGGACGTCTCTTTCTCAATGTACTTTTAATTTTTCAAGTTATTCATGAAATTAGTTAAAATTTAGCTTGTATGCTGAGGAGCATAAATTAAATATGCTTCAATATTTAAGAGGCAAATTTAAACAAATTCAATATTAAAAACTTACAGCATAATTTAAAAGATATTTTTCAAGTTAAATGAAATTACATACAGCATTACCGATCTTTTTTATAGTATATTTATGTATGCAAGCAAACCTATGAATGTAAGATGTATATATGCATGTATTTTGCAAGTGTGTATGCGTATGTAATGAAATCACTTTTTTATGAAATTGATTTGTTCTCTGTACTTTAAGTTAAGACTTTTGAACCCTCCATGCAAATAAATTCTTGCTCTATCACTGGTATCGGTAAAATAAGAAACCATTTTAAAGAATTTGTCAGCTAAGAACAGCCTATCTCAGTTTTACTCTAGTTCATGGATGTGCCTTAGACTTTTAAACTAATTAGCATTTAAAGTTCCTCTTACTCTCGATAATTTAATAGAAGCATTGAGGATTAATGATTCATTTATCAAGGAAACATTAATCCTCTTATGTCTATTGAAAAAGTTGATAGCAATTATATTTACACATGTAATAAAAGCTCTGTTAGTAATACTTCATCCCTAAAAAAATTATTAAACTTGAATTTATATGCATAAAAAGTGGGTAAATAATAAAGCATAAAGTTTTTGTGCAATTTATCTAATCAAGAATTGGAGATGAAATAATTTTAATGAAATTTTTATGTTAATACTGCAATTTTATATTTATTAAAATTTATATCTATATTTTCTTTGTTTTAGATTCAGTGGAAAGAATGAAGAGAACTTATGAAATTTTGTGGATACAATAATCACTTTTGTACTTCTTTAAATATTATTATTATTGCAATAAAAAAATGTATTCAATTTTTGTTTTCTTAATAAAAAAAAACACATCATTTTTTTATTTGAATTTTTATATTATCTGATAGCAAATAAAAATAGCAAATTAATACTATATAGTTATTTTGATGTAAAAGCAGTAAGCTTTTAAACAATTAATACACAGAATATTCTCAGGAATAGTTTAATTTATAGATAAGTGCAATATTTAAAGATCAATTAAAAGGGTAAATTTCATAATTGATATTCAATCTCTGTACAAATAGTGTCAATATTAGATAAACATAATTAATCAAAGAATTTAGAATACTAAAGAATACACATTTGTGAATTAAATATAAACTGATAAATTTGAATTAAATATATTCTATATAAGCTAACTATATAGAATATATAAGAAATTTAACACTGAGCTACATAAAAGCATTCTAGAAAAGTAATTATAATTGGTTTTTCTTGTAATAGCTTAATTTATAAAATAAAAAAAAATAGTCCAAAAGGTTTAAAAGCACCCCTACGATATTTTTTTTTCAAATAATTAAGAAAAAAATGCCAAAAGAGCGATGAACATAACTATCAGGTAACCCTGCTTTAGTTCCGATGATCTGACACCGGGAGTGCCACTTTCTATGCGAGTCCCCTGTTACAGAAGCGTATTGCTATTGTCTACGGGAGTTAACTGTCTTAGTGCTTTAATCTATGGTGTAGAGTAATTAAAGGTCCTGAAGTTCCTGAAACTCTCAAAACTGTCCATACATCATTTATCATACATTTCCAGAGTTTAGTGTATCGTTCTGACTTGGCTCTCCTCTTCTGAGAGGGAGGAGCAAATTATGTAAATTCTTCAACATAAAATGTATCTCTTAACAAAACTGTCATGTGTTTCCATACTGTGAAGTGTTTTGCAAGGTTCATGGTTCTGTCTTACGTGATGTCATGGTTTTCGAAATTCTCATTATAATTATAAATAACTGTATTTTTTTAAATATTATTATTGTTAAGCTTATTTTCATATTTTTAAAATGACTTTCAGGAGAATAAGTTCCTAATGACTGTATCAGTGAATACGAAATTATGAGAAAAAATAATTATACTTTATTGATTCACTTTACAAGCTAAATGTATGAGAAATATGCATTTTAAAATTGATTTATATTAAGAAATTATTTTAATTTTAAAAACAAAATACCGTTTGTGCCATGCTTTTTACAAAAGATATGGATGTAAATCAAACATAAAACGACAATCCTTACGTTCTCTACCAATATGATACATTACTTATTTAATTATTAAAACTGAGGGAAAATATTTATTGAGAAAACCATATATATATCTATCAGTATTTGTAAATACTTAATAGTTTCAAATTATGTATCTTTTAGTAAATAAAAAAGCAAAGGGAGATTGAAATCAATCCGATACCGCGATTGCCATGGTTAATTTCAAAATGTTGTAATGTGTGGAGTAGGTGAAGATCCTGAAACTCTTAAAACTGGCCTTACACCATTTATCATACATTTCTAGAGTTTACTGTATCGTTCTGACTTGGCTCTCTTCTCTCTGAGAGGGAGGAGCAAATTATGTAAATACCTTTAACATAAAGTGTATCTCTTAACAAAACTGTCATGTGTTTCCATACTGTGAAGTATTTTGCATTCGGTATTATGCTTGCCCCTTTAAGACTGGCAAGCCTTAGATTCCTGGTTCTGTCTTACCCGATGTCATGGTTTTCGAAATTTTCATTATAATTATAAATAACTGTATTTTCTTTAATATTATTATTTTTAAGCTTATTTTCATATTTTTATTTATGACTTTTTATTCTTTTTACTACAATTTCTGATTTATCAATGCTAACCATGTTAAATTCACAAGTATTGTACCTATGTCTCTGCCCGCAAAAATATATCTTTTGATTCTATCCCTAAACTTTCTACTCTTTAGTTTTGTGTCATAACTCACGAATCAACCCCTCTAGACTTCTTTCCTCTTTTACTTGTTTTACTTTCTGCTCGTTGTCATTTTCTGCTCACTGTTAGAAATCTCTGGATGATAGGTTTCGTCCCAGGGAATCCAGTTGACCTACCATCCTTAAGGTCCTGAAGGTAGATTAGCAAGAACCATTTTGGTGCAATCTACTGGCTCGAGGAAAAGGGTATATATTTATCGCCAAAAATAAACTAAATAAGATCTCTACTGCAGTCATATTTCTCGATGTTGGTCGTGATTTCAACAAAATCTGGATACATGTCCTCATCCACAAATTAATTCTTTATATCTTTAATATTTATCTCATTAAACTTCTCTTTTCTTATCTAACCGGTCGAACAGTTCAGGTTAAAATTTATCAGTCTCTTTTTTCAAAACTTCTTGTAATTGCAGCACAGGGTTCCCTTCTGGGGCGTAGAGTAGTTAATATTGATATTAACAACATTCCTGTGCATCCTTTGACCGAACTTGCAATTTACGGAGATGATACTGTGATTTTCTTCTCAAACAAAAATATTAGATTTCCTGGGACTTCCATCAATAAACATATAGTCAAAATTACTGAGTGGCTTGATCGATGGAGAGGATTAACACTTCTAAATGCGAAGGCGCTATGTTTACAGCCAAGAAGAGAATGTCTTATGTTAATTACAGCATACACATCAATAACACTCATATTCCCTGCTCGGATACCGTCAGGTATTTAGGTGTTACTCTAGACAATTTAACTTTTAAGAAATATTTTATTTTGGTCAAAAATAATTATCGCGATGCTAGAAGAGCTTTATACCCCTAATTTCTCACCATAGCAAACTAAACATTAAAATCAAGCTTCTAGTTTACACTTACTTTTTGCTTCGAATTCTTACCTATGTAGCCCCAGAGTGGTCCTACGCAGCAGATTCTATTATTAAAATTCTAAATGTTATTCAAAATTTAATTCTCAGGGAAATTATTAGTGTTCCTTGGTATTTTGGAATTAGTTCCATTCATAAAGAATTGAAAATTATTCCTATTGCAAATCATATTCATAGATCATATATTCCATTAAAATGAAAATAATGATTTAATTAATAATCTTGTCATTTATGACCCCATTGATTCTAGTAATAGAAGTTGACCTTTGGCTAATCTTTCCAAAGATGTCTAATTTTTTTAACTGCCTTCAGTTAAAACAAAAATGAAAAGAAATTTCCAAGACATATATATAAACTTATAAAAATGTAAGAAAAAACTTTAACTTTGTTTAAAATGGCCAAAACTACTTTTTCATACCTGCCCCCAGCTCTGCAAAGAGATCTAGTATTCCTCTTCGGCTTTGACTTGGCTCTCCTTACTCTGGTGAGGGCGGAGCGATATATTCAAATTAGAGTATCATTTTACACTGCTTTTAACTTTACTATTAGGTTTCTTCCCCATGAATAGGCGTGGCTTATCCGGTAGACCGCCACCCTGTACTCACTCGTAAGCATTTCGTCCTCATAAGCATTTTCTTTCCCCGACGATATATTTTTTTCTAAATGTTATGCAACTTTAATTTATAAATTTTTCTGCTAACTTTTTATTTTTTGGTGTTGTTTTTCGTAATTTTATGATTCTTAACTTATTATTTTCTCCGTTTTTATTTAAATTTAAAATTTATATTGCATATCTAATTTTTACATGTTTTATTTTTATTTGAATATACATATGAAATTTGAAAATTTCCAAATATGTAAATCGACAAAGAACTTAGAGAAACAACAATATAATACTTTAATTTCAGTTTGAAAGAAATATTTATACAAAGTTAGGTACTCCAAAAACAGGTCTAACAGATATTTAAAAATTCTAAATTAGTTGTTTATTATTTTTTCAACACCTATTAGATGTTTTCGGATGTAGTTGTAGTGTAACATCTGATTGATACTAGCGATTTTTTGCGGTGCAGGTGGTCATTGTTGTAGATCGCCTAGATTCTTTGAAAGACAATTGACAAACTGTCTCATTATATTATTATAATTGAGGAGGAATATTCTAAAAGAATGGCATTTTATTTCACAAGGCGTTGTGTAAGTCTTGGGCTACATTTCGAAAAAAAATCTGTCTAAAATTTTAATCTGTTCCGTCTAAGAAAATAATATTGAGCAGCAAATACGTTGTGATATCTAATAATAATAGATTATTGTGCCTTAAATTGGACATAATGCTGTCTAAAACCAGTATTATCAGTTCCGGAACTTTATAGTGAAGAATTCTTTAAATTTCTTTGTTACGCGAATGTATTGCTGTCTTTTAATATAAACACTTAGAATTTTATATATATATATATATATATATATATATATATATATATATATATAATATATATATATATATATATATATATGTATATATATATATATATATATATATATATATATATATATATATATATATATATATATATATATATATATATATATATATATATATATATATATATATATATATATATATATATATATATATATATATATATATATATATATATATATATATATATATATATATATATATATATATATATATATATATATATATATATATATATATATATATATATATATATATATATATATATATATATATATATATAAACATATATATATATATAAACTTCCATGTGTGTGTTTAATACTCTGTGGAACCTCATTCCGCTCAGGTCGGGCACTTCCTTTCATATGCATTTCACGAAACTGCGTTTAACGGACACTGCATTTCACGAAACTGCGTTTAGACTTTTAGGAGAAAAAGTCTCTGATGATTGTATCAATGAATACGAAATTTAGATAAAAAAATAACTATACTTTATTGAGCTATTGAAGAGTTGACTGGGGTACCTTGGCCGAAGGCCTTATCCTCTGTTGCAAGTTAAGAATTCAAAATCAGGTGTCCAGTCTTTTAAGATGAAAAACAATAAGTATGAAAATGCAGGTCTTAATGATGGGATGAGAAAAATTGCTAGGCCCATACTTAACAAGTTAAATAAATTAATATGAAAAACATTTAAAATAAAAAGAAGAAAGTTTAAGACTAGCAAGAAATTTTTATTTATTTATTTATTTTAATTTAATTAATTAAATAATTTATTTATTTTTATTACTAAATTACTGTACAAGACAGTGAAGATATAGGTGAATGCTGATGAGAGAAATAATAAGTGAAATTACATTAAGTTAGTACAAGAAGTAAAATTATAAAGTTAAAAAATTAAAATT
>CM063509.1:87064592-87079592 GCA_032207245.1 Pardosa pseudoannulata | reverse complement strand
TCTCTAGTTTTGTATTATGAACTCACGAATCCACCCTTCTATCTCTTTGCTCTTTTATGTGTTTATTTTTCGCTCGTTGTCATTTTTGTGCTTACTGACAGAAACCTCTGGATTGACGGGCTCGGCCCATATGGACCAGTTGCATCACCGCCTTTGATACCTTTGATTGATTTTTTATATAAATAACACAATGGAGGGGAGGGGGGGGATTCAATCTTTTTTTTTTATTATCCCCTTACTATAAATGTCTTTGACTGTTGGTCTTTTTTCATTTTCTAGCATATTTATTTCGGATGTTTTAAAATTTCATAGTGTGGTACATTTTGTTAATTTATTTTTGTTATTAAGTGTTTTGGTAACATTTGGTAGTTTTTGGTAACATTTTTGTTTGAAATATTCATAAGAATTTTATTAATTTCTGTTTAGTGGATGTTTATCTATCAAACGTACATTTTAATTTATTGAGTAACATTTTGTTATTCTTACTGCTATTGTATTTATATTTCAATGATCTGTTTTCTGTTAGCTGTTTTATGAATTTTTATTATTCCGTATTAAAATCGTTATTTATTAAAATCCGTGGACTAAACTCTGAATCTGTTTTCTGTTGCTTTTACGTCTTGTTAATTAGACAGTTAATGAATGCAGTCACTTAATTGACATTACTTTAATGAAGTCCAAAACTGTGTATCATCACAAAAACATTGTGGTACTGATTCGATACGCACACCGCGGTTTTTGTCGCCAAATTTCACGATATTTCGGGCGATTTCTGTGTTCGTTGCTTGCCTTTAGTGACTTTGGCATCTCACTTTTTTTTGGCATCGACTTTTCCGCATCAGTTCCATTTGATTAATATCTGTTTCACAAAATTAAGATATTTTGTTGAGTTAAATTCAAATTTTATAATTCTTTGTACCAGGGGCGTTGTGTGGGCGTTTCAACTGAGGGGGCAAAAGTCGAATCAAAAGAATAAAATCTTAAAAACCGGGATTGGCAAAATAGCAAATTCGTCCCTCCTCTAACATTTCTGGGTGGCCATTTGACCTCCCTCTGGCCACTCCCAAATTAAGCCCTTTGTGCTGTCTTAAAATTCTTATCAAATTCTTGTGAACTAATCTTTACTAAATATATTCTATGTAAGTTATTGTTAAATATTGCCATTTTTATAAAATATTTTTATTGCTGAATATGCTATACTTTATATGATATTTTAAACTGGCATTTCTATCAACTAATAGTTTTCATTTTTTTATTACAGATAAATGGATATCAAGAGTAATTATTGATTTAGTTTTAGATTTTTGAAAGGCACCAATTCAACTTAATTTTTAGAAAAATATAAGCAGTTTTTATATTTTACTTTATTTAATTATTCAAACAATTAGGATATAATATTATATTGTAAATGCTTTATTTATAATGTATAACAGCATACACATATAGATGTATATATACGTGTCTGTGTGTGCCCGTGTGTCATTTAGAGTATATTTATGGGGGAGGGGCATGTACCCTAATTAAATGAATTTCAATGTATGCATTGATATTAATTTTAACTTATTAGAATTTGATTACATGATTAGTCTCTACCTCAAGTGTTGTTGCAAGTGTTGGTCAGATGTGGCTGACAAATTTATTTTTTACTTTGCATATAGACGATAAATGTGGATGAACGTTTGAAAAAAGTTCGCTTTAAAAACTAGATCTACTATTTGCTACTATAAGTAGTGTAAAAATTATTGATTATTGCATAGTGTTTTCGAATTTTGTTATACAAACCAGGAGATTTTATACAAGAAATATGCAGAATGTCTTTTGATTTCTTTCTCAATACACTTTTAATTTTTCGAGTTTTTCATTAAATTAGTTTAAATTTTGACTTGTAAATTGGGAGCATAAATTAAATAGGTTTCGATATTTATCAGGCAAATTTAAACCCAATAAAAATTACAGCATATTTTAAAAGATATATTTTTCAAGTAAAATAAAATTACGTACAGCGGTACTGATCTGTTTTATAGCATATTTATCTATACATGCAAACGCATGAATATAAGACGTATATATGCATGTACTTTACATGAATTTTTTGTATGTGTATGTAGTGAAATTGATATTGTTTATGATATTGGTAGCTCACTGTACTTTGGATTAAGACTTTTGAACCTGAATTTGAACTTTTGAATTCTGGCTGCGTCACTGGTATCGTTACAATAATATCCACTTTAAAGAATTTTTCTGTCAGCTAAGTTATTAAACTTACCAGTTTTACTCTAGTTCATGGATGCCTCAGATTTTTAAACTAATTAGCATTTAAATTTCCTTTTATTCCCCATGATTTAATAGTAGCATGAGGATTAAAGATTTCTTGATGAATGAATCATTAACCCCTTCCGGTATGATTTAATAATGAAAAACTGTGCATGAAATAACCATTTAATTTTTATTTAAAAAACTTGTTTCATTTTAGAATTCTTACATATTCTTAATTAAAATCCACTTTTTACATAGTGTTAAATAATATCAGAAACAGTAAAATTAAGAAAATATCAAAGCAAAACATTAATAAGGTATACAAATAATAGTCTTCAAGCTAGTGGTACTTTTCAAAACAAAGTGCAAAGGAATTCTTAATTGTTTACACCGCCAAGTAGTCTCACTTTTAATTGGATTCTTGTAACACACACGGCATTTCTTAGTAGGTTTTCTTTTATTCTGACTCATTAATTTGGCAATGACTTGTACCAAGAAATTCTAAGTAAACAATATGCAATAGTGACTCGTGATTTTCACAAGTGATAAAAGTGTAGCCAAATTCAGTACACTAGAAATTTTAAACTAAATTAATTATCATATTTAACAGTAACTTTAATCGCATGACGAGTGTAGCTCGTCATTGTGCGGTATGGAATGAAAAACTAATGACGAGCTAGACTCGTCATTTTACCGGAAGGGGTTAATCCTCTTGTGACGATTGAAAGAACAGATAGCAGTTATATTAATACATGTATCAAATGCTCTCATTAATAATTCATCTCTAAAATAAAAAAAATATTATAAAAATTGAATATCAATGTATTATAAAGGCTAATTGGTAACCTGTAAAGTTTTTGTGCAATTTATGTAATGAAGAATTACAGAGGAAATAATTTGAATGAAATTTCTGTGTCAATACTGCAGTTTCATATTGATTAAAATTTATATCTTTATTTTCTTTGTTTTAGATGCAGTGGAAGGAACGAATAAAACTTTGTACGTCAATTTTGTACATTTTTAAATATTATTACTGTAATAAAAAATGTATTCAATTTTTCTTTGTTTTCTTAATTAAAAAACACATCCTTTTATTTATTTGACATTTTACATTATCTTATTACAAATAAAAGAATAGTACTGTTGAATAATTAATTGTAGAATAATTATTGTTGTTGTAGAATTATTGATGTTATTGGATATTTCATTTTTTTTTCATAGTCCGCAATAACCTTTCACCGGTTCTTTGGTGGAACCGTATTGCGGCAGACACAACTCACTATCTTCATATGGAATGCTCCAGAACCTTTTAACAGAGGAAAATGCAAATTCACGAAAATAAAATAGTCCAATTAATTGAATAGCGGAAAGGAGTTTTTATTGTTGACTATTCCTTGCTGACCTTGTCAGAAAAATACACGTCCCTCGACATGACACAAAAATCAAAAAAAGGAGCAAAATGGCTCAAAAGAAATATTTTTTCTTCTTAAATGATGCGGGTGATCTCTCCCCCAATTTCGGCCAAAATGATGCCCATTCAACACCGAGAATGGCGAGGTCAGTGGAAAAATCCCGCCAGCGGGAACCCAAGACAATCGCCAAACGTAGCGTGAGTAGGAAGAATAGCCTAGGAATCTTAGGGCGCCAAGCAACGCTCAAGCTGGACAAAAGGTGAAAGATGGGGAGAGCAAAACGGCAACCCCCGGATGGTCAGCGCGGGAAGATTCAAGGTGACTTGGACATGGACAAGCCCCATTCCACAAAATAAGGGGTCAGGAAGCCGGCAATTCCTGGCATTCCCTTTTAAATAGAATGTGGCTATACCACAAGTATTATATAATCATTTTTATGTAAAAGCAGTAAGCTTTTACACAATTAATGCAGAGTATATTTACAGAACTATTTCAATTAATAGAAAAATACAATATTTTAAGATCAATTAAAAGAGTAAATTTTCATAGTTGATATTCAATCTATTCCCAAATAGTATCAATAACATAAAAATATCAACATAAACGTCGAAAACAAAGTCAAAAACATAATTAATCAAAGAAATTTGAAGAATAAAATAGAAATATTTGTGAATTAATAATTGTAACCGATAAATTTGTATTATAAGCTAACGATATAGAATATATAAGATTTAACACAGATTTAACTCAGCTACATTAAAGTATAAAAGAAAAGCAATAATGATTAGTTTTGTTATTAATAGATTAACTTACAAAAGTAAAAAAGGAATGAATAAGAAGTGTATAAGTATACGGTCGCAAATTAAAAAAAAAAAAAAAATTAATTTTTAAAAGTCACAAAAAGAGCGATAAACCCAACCATCTGGCAACCAAGCTTTAGTTCATATGGTCTGACACCAGCGGAGCCACTTTCTATGTGGGTCCTATGTTAAAGAAGCATAACACTATTGCCTATGGAAGTGATTCGTCTGTATGTCATAGCAGGCATTGAAGTGTGACCCTCTTCCGATATAAACGGACAGTTATGGGGCTCCTTAGCCAGACGGCTATATCCCCGATTCTAAAGGTAAACAGTAAGCAGGGTAAAAAACTGTAAGGTTCAATTAAGTTTAAAAATTTTGAAAAGGAGTAATTTAGAGATGACGGTCATTAGAAGGTGGGTAAGGAGAAATCAGTGAGAGCTGTGACTTAAGTTGTAGCTACCTGTAAAGATACAACAATATCTGATTAATACCCTGAAAAGAAAGTTGTGGTTAGTATATACGGTGCGAAACACTAGATGGAGTCTTACGGTCAAATATTAAACATCAAACACAGTTAGGTAGACTAACCTGCTCCATAATAATAAAAATACGCATAATATTTTTTTCTATTTATTATTATTATTTTTTTTATTTATTATTATTTTTTTAATAATTACATTACTTTACGGCACAACATATAACGAGAGGGACAGGGGATGAAGTAATAAGAGCTAATAGGGTAATTAAGGTAGAGAATCTATTGTCAGTAAAGCATTGCGGCACGTGGCCGCTTAGAGTTACTCGGGTTATTATAATCATAATCTGGGAGTTCTGCAATTATTTCATTAGGTAGACTAGTTATTTTATTATAAAAATTATTAGATTATCTTACACAATATTGTTTGAAAGTTAAAATATTAAAGTCGCGTCTTATTACTTCGTCGGACAAGTATCGATGTGCGCCTCTAAAATGCCTCAAGAATTTATTCTGTATTGTTTCTATTAATTTCAAATTAGATTTCGCGGCAAACGACCAGACGGGGACTGCGTAAAGAGCGGTTGGTAGAACTACTGTTTTATATAAGAGAATTTTGTTTTTAAAATTTAAGTGTTTACTATTAAAAATCATATTTAAGTTTTCTAATCTTCCTATCATTTTATTTTTAATATCCGTTATTTGAGGACGCCAGGTTAGTTTTTTTTTTTATCTAAAGTTACACCTAAATATTTTACGCAGTTTTCCCAGTTAATTACCTCGTCGAGTAGATATAGTCTAGGGGAGTTTTATAAGTACGAGTAAAGTAAATAGCATGACATTTAGTAGGGTTAACTTTAATTTTCCATTTAAGAAACCAGTTTTCCAGAGTGTCTAGGTGTGACTGTATGAAGCTAGCAACTAAGTTTAGGTGTGGGGCTGAAGCAATTATAGCTGTGTCATCCGCATACAAAGCTAGTGTGTCAATCTAGGATTGATGTTTTAATAGGTGTTGTGGTCTACGCCCTACTTGTGTCTAGTTGGTGAAATATCATTACAGAGCCAGCCAATCAGCGTAAAGGAATAATGCCCAAATCTGATCTTTGAAGAAGATATCTTTAGGTCACGAATGGGCAATTTATCCCCAATCTGTCAAACAGAAATATATAAGTATAACATTAGGATGATCGTTAAAAATCAATGGCAGACTCCCAGTAAACATTTAAATAATAATTATTATTTTTCTGTTGAAATTCATAATATTAGTTACGATTTGGCTATTTAAATAAGCTTTTAAAATATTTTGCTCATTAAATCTAATTTTATTAAGTAATTACAATTTATACGGAATTCAACTACAGCTGCAGTCTACTTAATATTGAAAATAAACAAATATTTCTGATAAATAAATCTTGACTTTCACTAAAGACCTTCTTTAAGGTATAGATAAAATATATATTAGGTATTTACTGTTTAGAATCCGAAATGAGTTTTAACTAGATATTCAATTTTCAACTTCATTTTTATAAAAGGAACAGTTCATTTCAGATAGTACTACAATTCTTGTGTTATCTGTTGCAAACTTGTATACACACAAGTTTTGTATGATTTAAGATATTAATCTTATTATTAAATTTATATATAGTAATAAGTATAGATAAAATATTTCATTTTACTTTATAAAATTTACTACTAGAGTTGATTTCTTTTTTAAATCTTTTTAGCTATGAAACATAAGTTCATATATGTTTATTTTTATCATTGAAAGAACATTCTATTGTTTTTTACTTTAAAAGTTAGTTAAATTCTCAAGCAAATGTTTTTATACAGGGTTTCTATTAACTGAGATTTTCTATATCCGAGGTACTAGCTGTCCCAATTAGCTCGGATAATCGAGGTTCTACTGTACCTTAAACCAGGAGTTTTTCTATACCTATTTTTCCACATATCTTTTATTTTTCATATAAGTCAATTCCAAAACCTATTTCTTAAACCCCAAATTCAAAAGTGCATGAATCAAACACACAGCGATAAAAAACCCTTTTAAATCTATCTTTACCTGATTTTCTCCGTCAACTGAGTTATAAACATAAAAAAAAGAGTGACACAAAGAATCAATTGTTAACTAAAAGTATATTTCACCTTGCAAATCCCTTTAAGTATATTGATCATAAAATATATTTTCCCGCAAGTATATGCCTATAAAAACATCCACTTTATGTCAAGGAGGAATGGGCATGTATTAGTTTATGGATTTCATAGAATTTTATGTGTCGAACGGAGTGTCATAACGTTCCATTTACTTTCCATTCAGTTCCTATTTAATTCCATAAGCTTCACTTAAAAAAAATCCTTATGTGTAACTTTCCTGCCGTGCTCCCAATTATCACGTTGGTGAGGCGAAAACCCCCTTTTTTAACGCATAAGATGGCCTGGATTTTCAATCAGGTTACATCACACATACCAGGAGCGTCACGTGGTGTCTCCTTGGCGAGCGCTGCGCTGCAATAGCTTTATAATTTTCACCCTTTTTTTCTGATGATATGACATACCCCTCTCCACACATTGGCATGTTTTTAGTCCTGCGCTTGGCGGTATTCCCCCGTGCCACCAGGCCATTGGAATGTTAATGACAATTCCAGCGGTCAGTGGTTGCCAGCCGTTGCAGTCCTGCAGACTCAAGATAGTTATAGTCCATGTAAAATCTATTGGCGCTTCAAGGTCGTTTCCCTAGTCATCGGTTACTATGGTAGCGATCAAGAAGCATGTGCATTCACACTTATTTTCAGCACTTCAGTTGAGGATTTGATTCCAATACATTCTTGCTTTTCTTTTTTCTTGTAGATATTTATTTTGCGCTTATCTGATATTACACTCATTTTTTATCTTTTAATTCACTGTTTTATTTAAATTTTGCTTCATATTTATTTAAATTTTTTACTTTATAAAATATTTCCTGTAATGGCTAGTTTTGATGTTAGAAAACAGTCCAAAATACTGATATTTAACGTATACAGGTACTTGAAATGTCTTGTTGAATCCAATCCAGTTGCTACAGTTTTGGAATTGTTTTCGCAAACTCAACAAGCAACTGATGATGCCCGTGGTATTTCTAAAAGAATTTGTGCCGATCCAGAACTTCGACAATATTATAAAAAATATATCACATAAAAGGCGCGTAACAGAATTAGATGATTTCGACAAAAGTGTCACCTTTTCTGCCTTTAAAATGCCGTTTAACTAAAAAACAGGAAATATTTTTTTATTTAGTTTTTAAAGCCTTTTTTAAATAAATTTAACTACATTTTTTTAAGAAATTACTAATTATAAGCAAAGTTAAAATTTTCAGTTGTGCATAAAAACTATTCACATAAAGAAAAGTTTAACAATATGTATAAAAAGTTTATAATAAATCATAGATGTTCTTCTAAAAATACAAAAATTTATCTTAATTTAGAATTAATACTAAAACATTAGGAATCTGTACCTTCTAAAGAAATTTTCACTTTCTAAAAATGTGTCAACAGACTATAAATCTTTAAATACATAATAAAATTATACAAAATATTGTTATTGCATTAAAACCTCTTTCAATTCTTGTAAAATCATAAAATAATTAATACAGTACAATTTTGGAATAGAAAGTTTACCTCCCCACACGATGCATGACACCCCTCAACACAGTGGGAAAAAAGTGTAAAGTCTTTCCCCAACTGTCGTTACCATAGTTACAGTTGGTCATCGGGGAAAAATCAGTGACCTTGAAGTGCCTATTGAGTTTACACCGAGTATAGTTAGAGAGATTTTTTTTGACTTGCACTTGAGCTTCCCAGACTGGCGGTCCTGATCCAAAGGCTTGAAGACATGGAACAGAGGAAGAAACCTAGTATCCTGGTATCCAGCATCCTGAGGAGGAATTCTGAATTCGATTCACCATAATCAGCTTGTTTTTTTTTGGTCCATTTTTATTTTCTCCCTTTTTATATTAATTTTTATATTTTAAACAAAAGTTCAATCGTCTTATGTTAATTTTATCTAAATTTCATATCAATATCAATAAAATGCATTCATCCAATAACTTCTCTCTTTTAATTTAATGCCTATTGTGTTCCTTTTTTTAATTTAAAATTTAAACTTAAGTTGGCGAAAAGCCAAATTTAATTTATATTAAGTTAAGGGTTAAGGCCATAAACGTGTATTGCCACTATGCGTCACCCACTTAATTATTATATTTTTATTGTCTTTTCTATGGGTTTCTCTTTCAGGTACAAACAATCCTAGTTCCCCATACAAAACCACTTAATTCCACAGTCAACAACCTATTACCAGTAAAAACTTCATTACCAGTAAAAAACATTATAATACGGAGACACTGTCATATTTTACATTTCAAAGAGCAGGGTAAAGATTTTCTTACACCTTTTGGCTACATGCATATCAAGTAGTGGTTATTTAAACTTAGTAGTGGAATTCGGAATGACTATAAACAATACAAAAAGGATAGCATTTTTCAATACATTGGCGAATAAAAACAACTTACGCTAATGGAAAAAAATTAAAAGGGTAATACGAGATTAGATGTGAAAAACCTATTCTTGGACAAAGAAAAAACGGGTTTGTAAGATATTAGAGCTTCAATTTTAGAGAAGTGTAATAATTTCTCCTTTTTCGGCGACAAAAATTTTAATTTCTAAAACTTACCTCGTTTGCTGTGATTATCTCGAGAGTTCGATTATTCCTATTGGACACTGCAATTTTCTAAAAACTGGCGATTTCTGACTATCCGGGAATGATAAGTTAGTCTAATTTTCTATGAATTTCTCTCTTTTTTGGTGAAATAATATAACGTTTTTTTATGCCTAATTCTATAGAGTGCTAACATGAAATTGGGCCATCTGGATTTCGAAATTATCCTAATAAAAATGAATTTTAAAGGACTTTCGTCTACAGCCATCTTTTTGAGATTAATACACTCAGATTAATGACAGCTTGAGAGTGAATACGGGCCAAATATAGCCGCAAATACTATATAAATGCTAGTTAAAACAAAGAATTACATGTCTTAATTTACAGTATGTCATATATATATATATATATATATATATATATATATATATATATATATATATATATATATATATATATGTAAATATATATACATATATAGTATTGTTTGACATGACTTGGAGAATTACAATGTACTGTTCTACAACATGAAGGATAATGAGGACGGGACCTACTGCTTAAAGCCAATACCGAAGGGCTACGAACATCTAAGCTACAACGGGATTCAAACCCTCGAACTCCGGTACCGAAGATCAGGGTCGTAACTATTTGTCATCGTACCACTATATATATATATATATATATATATATATATATATATATATATATATATATATATATATATATATATATATATATATATATATATATATATATATATATATATATATATATATATATATATATATATATATATAATATATATATATATATATATATATATATATATATATATATACATATATATATATATATATATATATATATATATAATATATATATGTATATATAATATATATATATATATATAATTTGTCATCGTACCACTATATTTTATATATATATATATATATACACATATATATATATGTATATATATATATATATATATATATGTATGTATGTATGTGTGTGTGTGTGTGTGTGTGTGTGTGTGTGTGTGTGTCAGGCCTAAAAAAGGGGTAGTTGGAAATTACGTGAGTTAAAAACGATTTTAAAAGGGAACTCTTTTATAATAATAAAATAAATGAAAAAAAACCACTTTCGCGTAAGCTTTTGGGATCATCCGGTCAGGCGGAAGCATTTTTGAAGAATATGAAGAGCTTGCAAACAGATAAGTTTCAGTCAATGCGTGGACATGGAGCTGGTCAACACCTTTTCCACGCCTAGCTCCACTCCGAACAATGGAAAATGGCGCAGGTTTTGCTTTTAGAAGAAACGATGATTTAATAAAATTATTATTATCAAGAAGACTGTTTTCCATTCGCCTTAACTCTGGATCACCACATATCACAAGCCGAGCAGGATTAGAAACCAATTTGGATTTAATTTTCATTTATATTACGCTGAGCTGAAATTCGCTGCCTGAGATTTTACCTGTTTCTTTCGAATTTATGCTACTGAACGAACTATGACTTAGATGACCCACACCCACATCCAACTGAAGAGTTTATGGATGCAAAAGCCTAAGTGGGTGGGATAACCTTTCGACATTATTCATTTTAATGTTATACACTGAATTATTAATTTAAAAAAACACCTTTTTTTTATCACTATCACTATTTTTACCAAGTATTTTCCCTCATTTTAAAATTTTAAAATTTATTTTGTATATAAGAGTAGTTTGAATTTAATATATTATAAATTTCCTTTAACTTTTTAATATGATTACGATTATTATCTATATTTTTAAAATATTCGATCTGTGTTTCGTTTTCGTATTTTTTAATAAACATCGGAACGAGATTACATCTTACTTGCATGTAATGCTGAGGGTTGCCTATCATTCCACATTTACAGTTTGGTGAATCTAGTTTTCCAATTCTGTACAAGTAGGTTGGGAAACTTCCATGACCGGTTATGAAATAATTTAATATGTTATTTTCGAATTGTAACTTTTGTTCTACTTTAGACATTATAGATATCACGAACTATGACTGTGGTTCTCAAACGTGAACAATTATATCCTATCAAGCGTTCTCAAACTTACTCTGATAATCAACCAAGACCATGGCAGCCATCTGCCGTCTTCAGAGGGAGTTACGAAAACCCCGAAAAGTGTCGGAGATATCCGGCCTGCTGGACAGCTTACATGGTCAGTTTTCAGAGTTCGGGATATTGTCACATTATCATTTTTAAAAGGTCCCTCGTTAATTTACATGTGTAGTGAAGTATCATTATCAGTATTTACATAATTAGAAATAGTTTGAGACTATTGGGTTATGAACAATTTACAACAGTCTATTTGTGACTTATATTGTTTACATTCCCTTAAGCCTAATATAACATAATCTAAATCAGATTCCAATACAAACATTTGAATTCGCCTTGCAATTTTACCAATCTTTATAAGTACTTTACATATTTTGTTTCGAAAAAAGTTTTCCTTTTGTTTATTTTACTGGGATTCCTTTTATCCGTTGAGTTTTTAAATTTAATTTTTTCGCTGTTTTTTTCTGAAATAAGGGATAATGCTGCACCAGAATCAATAACATATTCTACCGTTTGTCGATCTGACAGAAATCCCAGGAAGGACCCTTAATTGTCAAATATTTGAAGAATTTGAGTATATTTGTTGGTTTCGAGCTGGGATTCCTTAATCTACTTCAAATTTTTCTTGTCTAAAAGAACACACTTGAAACCAGTGATATGCGTTTGGTATTTCTCTCTGTGTACAAAGTCTACATAGGTATGGAGATAAATTATTATAATTGTTACAAGTATGATGGCTGGAAATCTACGTCTGTGGTTATTGTAAGAAGTATTAGGACCCTGAAACCTTTGAAAATTACTTGGTCGATAATTATTATTACTCGGGTAGTGATAAAAATTCGGACGATTAGTAGCTCTCGGATTTAGGTGTTGAAAATTAAGATTTTGATTATAATTTCGGACAATTTCAACGTGGGGAGTAATAAACTTGGGATTTTCATTGCCCATTAATCTTGATTAATTTATGGGCCTGATTTAGCCCAGTAATAGGGTCCAACGGTTCTTTCATTGTCATTAGGATTTTTAAATCTGTCCGTAGTCCGTCAGTCAGTCCTTCCAAAATCATTGATTGGCTTAATTTTAATTGTTTGCCTATTTCCATTTTTTCCGAAATTATTGCGTTATACATCCCCAGTATTGTATTAATAAATGGCAAAATCGCCGAAGGTTGTCAAAGTAGGGTCTACAAAGTTCTCTCTTAGTATTTGGACAAATTCTGGATACGTTTTTACCTCTTGAGAATGTTTAGCATAAAGCCATAGGGCTTTTCCTTAAAAAAACGCTCTACATTCTTCAGCTTCCAGAGCTCATCTTTCTTTTTTCTCACATATTTTGCCAAAATAGAGTAACAATTAATTAATGTCACCAAAATTTGTTTCTTCAAAAGAAATTATTGTTAAATCATTCTCAGCTCCAGCTGTCGCTAGAGAATCATCTAAGTCAGTGGTGCTCAAACTTTTTTCGACTGCGACCCCTTTTATAGAGAGAAAAATTTTGGCGACCCCTAGAGATAAATGTTCACAAATACCATGCATATTTCGCGCATTTCTTTCGTTTCATCGAATAAAAACATCATCATATTTGACTCATATTAATTTTATTTATAATTTTAAGAAAATACTTTTTGTATAACACAAAAATCAGTAAATTGCCCTTTAATGAGATGTATGTGGCTGCAAGTTTCTAATTATCTCATCGATGTTTGGATGTATGTTGCTAATTGCAATTCGCATATCATCTTCAGGGTTTAAACGCGAGCGGTATTTAGTTTTTATTGAAACTAGTTTGCTAAATCCAGTTTCACATAAATACGTTGATACAAATTGTATTAACACTCTGATGGCATTCTTGCATAAAACGGGATATTGTTTTTCCAAAGATAGCCAAAATTTTTGGCAAGACTGAGTCTTAAATTGATTTCGAAGAGTATAATCACTTATTAGATCTATTAATTGCTCTTTCTCACTAATTTGAAGAGTTGAACTGCATATGTCAAAGGAAAATGGATCACGAATCCAACCAAGATCGTTTTCAGGAAAATCCTCGAATCTTCTCGAAAAATTTTTCTTTAACTTTTCAGTGACGGGGCTTCACTCTTTATATGTACACTGTATGGTATGCAGCATGCAGGGATAATGTATTTCATAAAAATTTGGCGATCCCAAAAAAACTTCTGCCGACCTCCACGGGGGTCGTGATCCCTAGTTTGCGCACCACTGATCTAAGTTATCTGGTTCCGTCATTTTGTATTGATTTTAACAGAATATTTAATGTACAACGCATATATTAGAGTACAACAAATTATTTAAATTGTTCTTACAGTCCAACTATTTGAATTGACATATCACCAGAAGTACTATCACTTTTCAAAAACTTTTACCTTTATTATGGGTAATCGTCCGAAAGAGAGAAGGGGAAAAAATCTGTAATTACACATCCATAGAATTATCGACTAAAAAAAATATAAAGCACACTCTATCTCGAGCACTTGTGCGAGATTCCCTCCGAAATCCAAGAACACCACCTTCCTAAGGCCGAATCATTGCATTTGTCATCGCTACGATGGAAATCCGCTGAAAAATTCAGCCGAATAGATTGAAATTACCCGAAAAACACATCTCGTTGCGGCAACGGCTTTTCGCTCCAATTTTGGTATTTTATAGAATCTCTCTTAAATCCAATGTGAAAGGGATCTTATTTAACGCAGCAGGAGAAATCCTTACCGACTTTTGTAGCATAGAATGGCCTGCTATGTTTCGAGGATGCAACAGAGTCGAAAGGATATAGTCGTCACCGAAAATGAATACGATTTTTCAGGAGAAGTTTTGTATCATCTTTATTAAGCAACGTACAGAGCAAAAATCCAACAAAGGATGGTCGCACAGCCTTATATAACCTTGGGTATGCTACTAGATAGAGGAAGGAATTTGTTTTAGTCAGCAATTTAGAAGTACTCTTAATCATCAAAATAGGTTGGCGAGTTAAGCTCGTCAACAGGAACGAAACAAAAGAGTTTAACCCTAAAAAAGATGATGAAATTGCGGATTTGGTGGTTTTTCAATAGAGGAGTTAGTAATTTTAGTTTAGGATTAAAGTATTAAGATTTTACATTACATATATATATATGTGTGTGTGTGTGTGTGCCCGGTTTAAAAATGGAATTATGAATTAAGCGAGTTATAATTAAAAGTAGTTAGAACTCATTACCAATAACGTAATAGAAAAAAGACACACCCTTCAGCAGAACAATACAGAGTAAAAGAACTGACGCTAAAGT
>CM063509.1:87049592-87059592 GCA_032207245.1 Pardosa pseudoannulata | reverse complement strand
TTTATACATCGATAGTTACACCCTCTTTAAGTTTAAAGATATTTTCCCATTGGTTTCATTTTGATTGGTTTTACATTAAAATTTTCTGCTAAAAATAAAAAAGTTTAAAATAAGATTCTGCCGTGAAAAATCATTCTTTAGAGCAGATGGGATGTAGCCATCACATCGATAGTTTACATCCTCTTCTCATGTTTCATGAGATATTTTCCCATTGGTTTCATTTTGATTGGTTCTAGATTAAATTTTCTGCTAAACAGATAACTGAAAATGGCGTTGAACAATAGTTCTGCCGTGAGACCGAGTATCATTCTTTAGAGCAGATGGGAATTTGTAGTTTCCGCACAGTGACGTCACTACTCCAGGACTTTGCCATTAACAATTAAAACAGCAGCAGGTGCTGATCAGACAGATGGTGAGAAGACAATAGAAGAAAGTTTTTGCCCATTCTCGTCAAAGAACCTTTATTTTTGTGTTTTTGTTCTTATAAAAAATTGAAAAAAATCTAAAAAATATCTATAAAATTGTATTAAAATGTAAGAAAAAACTTCATCCACACATCATCTTTCATACTCATTTCTAATAACGCAAAGACGAGAAATTTGATTGGAATAATCCCAGCAATCGTATTGGTCCTCTCGTGGTCATTTGGATCGCCCCAAAATGACAAAACTATTCATTCCATCTCTTGTGGTCGCAGTGTATGGATGCCCCTGGCCGCAAAAACATCTATGTTTTTTCTATGATTAAATTTTCTCCTCTCTAAATGTTTGTGATATGAACTCACGAATCCATCTCCCTATCCCCTTTTTTCATCTAGCTGTTTTATTTTCTGCTCGTTGTCATTTTCTGCTTACTGTTAGAAATTTCTGGATTAGAGACCCCGGCCCAGGTAATCCAGTTGACCTACATCCTTGAAGGCCTTGAAGGCAGATATTGAGAAGGTTTCCTTGTCAAACAGTTCGAGGTCATTCGGGTTTTAATCTTCGAGTTCGCCTCCCCCGATTTGGTCTGGAGACACACTGTGGGACAGGTTCAAGCTATCCTGGGGTGTACAGCCATTAACCCTCTCGCTGCGTATTTTTTTTAAAAATCAAATTAGGTTAAAAAATTGCGTATTTTTTATTACATATTTGAAATCTACATATATTTTAGAGTTAAAATTTACAAAAAATTTTTGCAAAAGAATTTTTTTTAATATAGAATTAGGTCCTAAATAAAAGGTGTTCAGAATAATGAAATTGAAGAATAATGATATGAAATCTAAATTTTGAAAATTAATCTTTGTTAAATTATCATTTATTTCATAAAATACAAAAGCAAAACATATATACTAATTAAAAAATGCAAAAGACTTAGGAAGCATTTATTAGAAATGAAGTCTTGCATGATAAATTTCTAAACAAGGCTCGATGCAAACTCCTACCTCGCAATCCTTGCACCAAATTCGCGTTTCTTTCCGTAGTTTTTCTTCCACCTTCAGTTTTTTTTAACAACAGACAGCACACTATCTACGAGACTCTTTCTTGATGAGATTTGGGTGTATATGGCTTGCAAAGTGTCGAGCAGTTAGTCTCATGGGTCTATTACTGTCATGTACTGTTGGTCTCTTTTACTATTATTTGCAACATAACATCGTCAAAATTACGTTCAAAATAGTCCAAAACGGTTGCATTATTTTCCAAAGTGAAATTTAGTTCGGGATTTCCAATGAAAGGAAATGAAGCAAGAGCTGGTGGAATATTTTGCTTATCAATTTTGAACCACTGTCGTACATTTTGAATAGAAAATGAATTTTCAGATTCATCACTATCCCCAGAGGAATTCATAGAAATTCTCATCAGTTTCTCTATAACTATCTTCAATATACTTGAAATCAGAGTCAGAAGTGCTATCAGTGTAGGAAATATTGCCAGGAGTATACGGTTATATAACTCGCGAAACGCTTCCGCCAGACATCTTTCAGCTATCAAAAGCGCGCTCAAAATGCTACAAAATTTCCTTCTATATTTCGCAGAAATGTGAACAATTAAAGCCATCTGCTAGTTTAAAGGTATATAAACGATTCAAAATACTCCTTTGATATAAACGGACAGTTATGGGGCTCCTTAGCCAGACGGCTATATCCCCGATTCTAAAGGTAAACAGTAAGCAGGGTAAAAACTGTAAGGCACTATTAAGTTTAAAAATTTAGAAAAGGAGTAATTTAGATTTGCCGGTCATTAGAAGGTGGGTAAGGAGAAATCAGTGAGAGCTGTCACTTATGTTGTAACTACCTGTAAAGATACAACAATATCGGATTAATACCCTGAAAAGAAAGTTGTGGTTAGTATACACGGTGAGAAACCCTAGATGGAGTCTTACGGTCAAATATTAAACATCAAACACTGTTAGGTACTCTATCCTGCTCCATAATAATAAAAATACACATAATATTTTTTTTATTTTTATTCTTTTTTTTTGTATTTATTATTTTTTTAATACAACACATCACTTTACGGCACAACATATAACGAGAGGGACAGGGGATGAAGTAATAAGAGCTAATAGGGTAATTAAGGTAGAGAATCTATCGTCAGTAAAGTATTGCGGCACGCAGGGCTTAGAACTGCCGAAAAGAAAAAGGATTATTTTGGTTAAAGTGAAAAAAATATCGTTCAGTCGATATATCTTTCAGCTTTTTGATCGTTAAATTAAAATCCTTTACGTCAACTTTATAATTAAACCGCACTTGTAAAGATGCAATGGTGGTTTTGGCAGCTCCATACAAATTAAGTTTGAAATTTTAGGCAACAGAAGTAATGTCATGGAAACCACGTTAGATATATTATAATTAGAGGCAATTTAATGTTAAATAAAAAAATTTTTTACATAATTATTGCAAGGCCAAGTGCACGATTGTGTGTCAGAAATGGTGGGAATCATAGATAGTCTTACGGTCAAATATTAAACCATCAAACTCGTACATTGTTTGTATCAATTCACAATGCTAGCATTAAAAAAAGAATAAAATCTCTAATTTTATATATTACATTTTTTTTTATGATAGAATTATTTTTAGTACATATTACATAAATAAATTATTCATTTGGAACTGAAACGAAACATATTAGAGCACAAATAAAGATATTAATTTTTAGTTGAAGGAAGAATAGAAATAAGAACAAAAAAAATTAGGTCGAGTGCATTGCGGCACGCAGCCGCTTAGAGTTACTCGGGTTATTATAATCCTAATCTGGGAGTTCTGCAATTATTTCATTAGGTAGACTAGATTTTATTATAAAAATTATTAGATGATCTTACACAATATTGTTTGAAAGTTAAAATATTAAAGTCGCGCCTTATTACTTCGATAATACTTCGTCATAATTAAAAATCACAGTAAAGCCAAAATGAAAGAATAAACGGGGAAAGAGCGGCCTGCACAGTTAAATAGACGGCTAAAATGCATGACCGCGGAAATCGTGGGTTGCGCAAATTTTGCTACGGCTACTACCATATTACAGTCGACATATGTCACTTGTGACTTCCACGTCATAATGACGTCAGACATCACTAGAGATGGGAATTTAGTACCAAAAATTTCTCTCTCTGACATCATTATGACGCAGAAGTCACCAGTGACATATGTCGACCGTAATATGGTAGCACCCTTTATCTATGTTGCCCGTGGAAATCGCGTGATGCGCGACGAGAGGGTTAAAAAAGAAGAAAAGGTACCCTGCGAATAAAAATAATTACATTATTATTCGTAAAATGCATTCGAAGACTTAGAAATTACTACAATTTTACATTGAAATTGTAAATACTTGCATTAAAAATATATTGCTAATAACAAAGTAAATTTCCAATCAGATATGTCAAAATAAAATAAGTTGGTATTGAAAATACTCCGATCTGTTAATCCAAAAAGAAATATCATGCACAGTACACAAAAAGGAGAAAAATAAAATTAAAATGTCGCCAATTAACTTGAGAAACTTTTAGATATCTGTCTACTTTATACCATGGCATTATCAATAGTAGAAATAATTTCATATAAAGTTGGCAGATACGAGAGCGAGGAAGAAAGCAAATAAAGGGATGGATAAAAAAACAAGGCAAACGAGCGATTTACGCAAACGTGTCATATTTTATGAAACGGAGGCAAACAAATGTTCCGAGATACCGAAGGCTGTCGGAAAATATTTATGACTGGCTTAACTAGCTTTCTTCGGGATACCGAAGGAGAAGTACTCAAAATAAATATCGTCTCCTTATAATATTTATCTTGGGGTGCGATTCTTTCAGAACACCTTTCACCAACCGAGATCCGGTTTGGGATATAAATAACCCTGGCTTTTAGTTTTAGAATGGGAATGTTAGCAATGGAGCGAATTCTTTATTGTTTTATTACTTTTTTGCTTTTTTATTCAAATCATTTTTTCTAAAAATAATATCTCTAATTAATTAAATTGTCATTCCCATTTAGATTTCCTTTATAAATGTTAAATATCGGTAAATTAGGAATTCAGTACTTTTTATTATTTTTAAATTTTATAAAAGAGATTAATGTAAAAACGCAGCTTTTGAAAAGAAAACTCTTCTTATGTACACTGTTTGAAAATTTCTGGTAATGTTTAGTGCTAAGACAAATACCATAGGGACATATACAGGGTGTTTCAAAAATGACCGGTATATTTGAAAAATCATAAAAACTAAACGAACAGTGACAGAAATCCACAGTTTATTGCAACAGGCAAAATTTTACAGACAAACTCATATATACGTATGTATTAATGTTATATATATATATAATATCTGTAGGCATATATATTTATATAATGAATAAAAATATAAAATATATATAGTATATAAATATATCATATATATTTATTCTAATATATATATATATAAATATTTATGACCGTGCAATATATTATGTTATGCGGATATATATGTTGGATATATGTTATATATTTTATATATTTATTCATATAACAACTTATAAAATCATATATATAATATATATATAATATAATATATAATTATATATATATAAATTATTATATTATATATATATCTATTATATATATATATAAATATATATATATATTATACGTGCGTAATTATGCATATATGCATATATATTATATATAGTGTATTTGTATATAAATATATATATGCATATACAACACATATATATATATACATTAAATATAAATATATAAATATATATATATATATATATATATATATATATATATATTGTATATATTTTCTATACTTATTTGACAAATATTATTTTAATCGGGAAAATTAAAATGCCAGAAATACGGGAAAACGAATTTATATATATATATATATATATAGATATATATATTATATAATATATATATATATATTATATATATATATATGTGTGTGTGTATATATGCATATATGCATATGTGTATTTGTGTATACACACACACACATATATATATAAATATATATATATATATATATATATATATATATATATATTGTATATATTTTCTATACTTATTTGACAAATATTATTTTAATCGGGAAAATTAAAATGCCAGAACTACGGGAAAACGAATTTTTTCTATCTTGCAGGAAAATAATTAGTTGCGAAACTGCAGCATCATCTATTGCCGTCAATATGAAATTATTTGTACGGGTAATAACATGTCATCTCTGAAATAAGCAAAAATAAACTGGACTAAAGTTTGACAGAAGCGATCATTCTCTAATGACTTTGCTAATGGTCTCCGTTCAACAACCAAGAAAATAAAAGTCGAAGTTTTGCGATCCAAGAGTTTTATTTAAACCGTCAAAACACGATACTGAAACGTATTTCGGCGGCAATTATTTTTCCGCATCAGCGCTGATACGAAATTGGGCCGTGATTGCAATTACATATCTGAACCTGTTTGTTCATTAAATACGAAAGACCGGTATGAAATTGGCTTTCAGATTCTATCTTTTAAGCAATTGTGAATGATGGGTTTTAAAAGTATTCCTTTCATTTTTGGCAGATGAAATGAGGATGAAAATTGAAACATCGATGGATATTTCATGTAAGGCATCAAATCAAAACATAAATATTTCGATATTTCCCCCATTCAATTTCCTTTTTTCGTTTAACGGTTTTTCGTAAGAAGTATGAAATATTCCTGTCAAATAACTGTATATTTATCTTAAGGGGTTTTAAGGGGTTTACACTGCTTCGGTAAAGGTAAATGATATTTGCTTTCGATTTCCAACAACATAACATGTTATTACAACTGATAACATTATTTTGCAGATTATTAGAATATTTCCATAAAATAAATGTATTTTGATAATCTATATATATAAACATATGTACATATATCTATATATATATACATATACATATATACATATATATATACATATATATATATATATATACATACATATATATATACACATATATATATATATATATACATATATATATACACACATATATATATATATATATATATATATATATATATATATATATATATATATATATATATATATATATATATATATATATATATATACATATATATATATATATACATATATATATATACATATATATATATACATATATATATACATATATATATATATATATACATATATATATATATATATACATATATATATATATATATATATATATATATATATATATTTATATATATATATATATATATATATATATATATATATATATATATATATATATATATATATATAAGTGAGTGTGTGTATGTGCGTGTGTCTGTATATTCTTATATATAGATACACACACATATATATACAGGGTGTTTAAAAAATGACGGATATATTTGGAAAATCAATAAAAACAACATGCAGTGGCAGAAATTCACAGTTTATTTCAATACGCTTGGGACAATAGTAAATTTTCTGGCAGACAAACTTTAAAATTTATCACAATATTCCACAACAGATGGCGCTACAGTCTGCAAAAATCTAAACTACGATATTTGTCTGTAAGGACTCTTAAGAGACCAGGTGTATCGCCACTATCCCGAAACAATTGAATAATTGAAACAGTACATCTGTTCTGCCTGTGAAGCCATCCCGCCTGAGACGTTTACACGGGTTTCTGATAATTTCGTTCTGAGAATACGCTGTATTATTGCTACTCATGGTGGATATCAGGAAAATATCGTAGTTTAGATTTTTTAAGACTGCAACGTCATCTGTTGTGGAACATTGTAACTAATTTTGAAAGTTTGTCTGACACAAAATTTAATATTGTCCCAAACATATGGCAATGAACTGTGTATTTCTAATACTGTCCGTTTAGTTTTTATTGGTTTTTCAAATATACCGGTCATTTTTGAAACACCCTATAAGTAAAATAGATAATTACACAGAGAGCCGGTTTGGATAGTATGAAATACCAATTTTTATTTATGTCACAATAAGTTGTTTGTTTAGATAGTTAATTAATGACCCGAATTAAAAAGATGAAATCTACAAAATATTAAAGTGTGCATAAAATAGAGTACATTTTTACTACCACTTTTTCTAAATAAAGCACTCAGCATGCATAAAATTTTTACACTCATCTAATTAATAGGATACATTTATACACGTATGTCAACTTTTGTCCAACAGCATACGAATTTGCCAAACAATTCCATGTATAATTGGTATACATAAAAATCGAGGGAAAGAAAATCATAAAACGACGTGTGTGTAAATTAAAGTGTGCATAAAATAAAATACACTTTGACCACCAATTTTTCCATGTAAAGTACTCAGAGCACATAAAATTTATAAAATCGTCTAATAAATGGAAGATATATCCACACATGTGTCAATTATTGTACAACCGCATAAAAATTTGCAAAACATTTCCATGCATAATTGGCAAATATAAAAATCGAGGGAAAGAAAGCATAAAACGACATGCGCAGAAAATTTGTAAATTTGTTTTGCAAATTTGTATACTGATGTACAAAAATTGACACACGTGTAGAAGCATCTCTTATATAATAGATAACTTTATAATTTTTTGTGCTATGAGTACTTTACATAGAAAAATTGGTACATGACAAAATAGAATAAATTTCCATCACCAATTTTTCCATGTAAAGTACTCATAGAGCATAAAATTTATAAAATCGTCTAATAAGTACAAGACACATCCACACTTATGCCAAATTTTGTACAACCGTATAAAAATTTGCAAAACATTTCCATGCATAATTGGCAAATATAAAAATCGAGGGAAAGAAAAGCATAAAACGACATGCACATAAAGTTTGTAAATTTGTTTTGCAAATTTGTATGCTGATGTACAAAAATTGACATACGTGTAGAAGCATCTCTTATATAATGGAATATTTTATAATTTTTTGTGCTATGAGTACTTTACATGGAAAAATTGGTACATGATAAAGTAGTATAAATTTCCATCACCAATTTTTCCATGTAAATTACTCATAGAACAAAATATTACAAAATCTATTATATAAGAGATGCTTTTACACGTGTGCGAATTTTTGTACATCAGAATACAAATTTGCAAAAGAATTTCATGCATAATTGTCAATTATAAAAATCGAGTGAAAAGAAAAGCATAAAACGACGTGCGCATAAAATAGAATAAATTTTGATCACCAATTTTTCCATATAAAGTACTCATAGCACATAAAATTTATAAACTCGTTTAATAAATAGGAGATGCTTCTACATCTGTGTCAATTTTTGTACAACAGAGTAAAATTTTGCAAAATAATTCCATGCATAATTGGCAAATATAAAAATCGAGGGAAAGAAAAGCATAAAACGGCAAGAAAAACAAGCAAGGAAATGATCCACGCAATTGTGTCATATTTTATGAAACTAGGGCAAAGAAATTGCTCGAAAAAATATTTTATCTTTCACTTTGGTTTTCTCCGAGGGAGATTCTGTTTTTGATATAAACACGACAGCCATTCAGATTGTGTATGTGCTTGTCACATAATACAAAACGCAATGCATTGTAATTCAATGTTCTTTTGGTCTATACTGTTTCAATAATTTAAAACTTTCTTTAATCATTTAAAATAGTATTTTAATCTTGTGTTTTGTTTAAAAATTATAGATTTTGATGTATTTAAAATGAAATTTTTTCTTGTTTTCATCTTTTAAAAACAAGCATATTAAAAAAATTTCATATAATAGTCAACTAAAGTGATACAACAGCAGGTGTGGGAAATGGTTTAACAGAACATTCTACTAAAACGCAGTCGCATTCCAGATTAAAGTCATCTCTTGGCGATTTTTATTTTTGAGATCTCATATTCTCTAGTAGAAATTACTCAGATTCACGGCACTAATAGATGGAGCCAATAAATTTGCTTTCGCATTTGCTTCCAGTTCAATTCTCACTGAGTGTTTGTTATTAAACTTGCTGTTTTTTGTGCTCATCCAGTGTTTGTTATTAAACTTGCTGTTTTTTGTGTCGCTTCCAGTTCAATTCTCATCCAGTGTTTGTTATTATATTAAACTTGCTGTTTTTTGGGTCGCTTCCAGTTCAATTCTTGCCGAGAGTTTGTTATTAAACTTGATGTTTTTTGTGTCGCTTCCAGTTCAATTCTCGCTTAGTGTTTGTTATTAAATTTGCTGTTTTTTGTGTCGCTTCCAGTTCATTTCTTGCCGAGTGTTTGTTATTAAACTTGTTTTTTGTGTCGCCTCCAGTTCCATTCTCGCCGAGTGTTTCTTATTAAACTTACTGTTTTTTGTGTCGCTTCCAGTTCAATTCTTGCCGAGTGTTTGTTATTAAACTTGTTGTTTTGTGTCGCTTCCAGTTCAGTTCTCGCCGAATGTTTGTTATTAAACTTGCTGTTTTTAGCTTCACTTCCAGTTCATTTCTTGCCGAGTGTTTGTTATTAAACTTGCTGTATTTTGTGTCAAAGTCAAAGGACAGTCTAATTAACCCTAAAGACCACATTAGACAGCTGGTGGTTTTGATATGAAA
>CM063509.1:86984592-87042092 GCA_032207245.1 Pardosa pseudoannulata | reverse complement strand
TTAGTTGAAACTGGTAGAAAGCTTTATGTGTTTAGAGAATTTCTACTTCAGAAAGAATATACATTGGTCCTGTTGGAGTTAAAGGATCCACCTTACACATAACATCGGAAATTGGAATCCATAGTACATCTGGCTTATATAAATATAAAAAAGATGGTGATGGTCCAGATGAGTGAAGGAATGTCATTTTTACCTCTTCAGAGTTTTTCTCTTCTTTCTCTTAACATAAATATAAGCCACCAGTTGCAATTATAAACAGCAGTAATATAGCCATTTGTGTCAGCAAATAGAAGCTTTTATTGTGATGATATCGCAGTTTGCATCAATAAATCTTGTGAAAAGGAAAATGTCTTCTCAAAGACTTTTGTTTTTGATTCTGGGGGTATAAAAGAATGATATTTCTGAGTCCCAGGTATTGCAAAAACATTTTTAAATTGGTCATCTAGAAATATAGCTGTAGAAACATGTTCTTCTTGGGTTGAAAAACAAAATGTATTCCTGTGATGTTTTTCTGTGCCCAGTTAAAAAGTTGTTGTGTTGTAAGTATTTGATGTTATATGGTCGTTGTACGCTTACTCAAGCCGCTAACTCTTGAGTGTACCTCTTACCCCATCACAAGGTCCTTTACCATGAGCTGTTATCCAAAAATGCCATTCTGCCTCAATGCCAAAATCTTCCTTATGTAAGCATAAATTAGCAAAGTTTTTTTTTTATATATTGTGCAGATGACCCATCTGAGAAATAAAATATTTTCCTTGCACTTTTTTTAAAATTCTGTCTTAAAAAAAGTAATAAGCTTCTTTTGAAAACAGTAAACTGCTACTGTATTGGGTTCCAAACCGTCTTAAATTACAATGTATGTAAAGTGGTCAATTCCAAACTTCCCTTTGTAATATGCAACAAATGGGTGAGTTGTAGATTGAACATTAGTCCAGTGGCAGCTCTGGGCCTCATCCTGTATAACAAATAAGTAATTTTCAGCAAAATCAAGAACTACAAACTCTGAATCTTTTAAATTTCCTTTTATATTGTTTATAAATGAATTTTGTTGTTTCACCACAAAGTAATGATAAACTAATACAAACATTTTCTCACAAAATAAGTCAATAGATTCTGATGCTGACTTTTGTATTGTTTGTAAAGAGCTCCTATCAACAGAAATCCACTGATTGAAAATGACTTTCTCCACCATATTTTCATCGAATGTTTCACCAAGTATGGTTTTTAATTATGTAGTCCCAGAACATGATGTACACTCTCCCATGTGGCAGCTGACTGATGCTGGATTACAAATCATCATAGCAAGGCAGTCCTTGTATGTGTTAATTTTTCCATGTGTTAATAATGGAAGCTAATTTGGTATTTTATAGCTTGTGATCCCATTATAATCCCAATGTACTGTGTCACAATGTATGAAGCCAGATGTACTATGAATTCCAATTTCAGATGTTATGTGTAAGGTGAATCCTTTAACTCTAACAGGACCAATGTATATTCTTTCTGGAGTAGAAATTCTCAAAATACATAAAGATTTCTATCAGTTTCAACTAAATAAGTAGCACCATCCATCAAAAGTAATGCACTTTAATAATTTTTCTTCATTCTAAAATCTTCACAAATGTTAAATGTACTATTTACTAGAGTATATGTTGATAAGGTAGTGTGTAAACATTAATGCTATCCTACACAGATGAGTTAGATTAAAAGTAATGAATGCATGTTCTCATTTTCATTATTGCAATAGTAAATATATCAAACAAAACACTTTTGTAGCTTGTGATCCCATTATGATCCCAACATGAAACTTTGAGGATTAATTAACAATAATAAGATCAATTTTTGAGATTTTTTTCAAAATTTTAAAAACTTGGCTCTTTAAGACATTTTAATTTTAAATTTTAATTTAAATTTAAATTTTTAAAAAAATTTTCAAGTCATCATGTGTTGTATATCATATGAAGGCCCATTAAAAAAGGTTTAAAGTAACACCTTGCACATATCTCTAGCTTAATTAGGTGAGTAGCAAGTGTAATTTAAAGGTATGCCAATAGTGTATTTTTTAGACAAATCTGGCAACTTTAAAGCCTTATAACTCCCAAACCAATTATTATTTGAACATAAGATTTGGGGATTTTCTTTATTACCATGAAGTCACTTACTATACCTAATTTAATCAAAATTGGAGGGGGTCAGGTAGAATTTGTTCTAAAATTGTGTTGATTTCACATGGAATAACCCTATAGGCTTGTGAAGATCATTTTTCGGTAAATAAATGCTTGCTTTTGTTTAAATATTACTAATGTAGAACAATTAAAATATATAAAAATATATCTATACCTTTAAAAGGACTATTAATTAACCAGTGCTATTTAACTTTTAAAACTGCTAATTTTCGAGTATTACCACAGAGTTAAAGTAAAATAAATGTTTGATAAAGCATATAAATATCGTAAAACATATAAGTATCTAAAGCATATAATTACCTAATAAATAACTCGGGGGAGGGAAAAGTTGTATATTTCCAAGGTATTATAAAAAATTTCTTCAGAGATGCATACTTTCTTAAGTGTATCATTTAACAGTGATATTTTTCGATTAAATTGGTGACTAATTTGAAAAAATGTATAATATTTTTAAAATGCTTAATAATGATATTACTTTAAAAATTAAATACAATTTTAGGAACTTTATACATTTTTTAATTAAATAGCAATTTTTAATAGCAATAAAATTGTATTGCTATTTAAAAAAGTGTAAATTGTTAAGTAAAACCGTTTAAATATTTTAAATTTCTTTTCGTCAGATTTAAAATACTTAATAGTGATGAAAAATGTAAATTTAATTTCAGAAACTATATACCTTTTTATTTAATATTAATATTTAAAGATAATAAAATTGTATTACTATTTAATAGAGTATAAATAATTATGTAAAGCCTTTTAAAGATGTTAATGTTTTACGAAAGAAGATATAATTATTTATTAAGAAAATACTTATAATACCTTGAAAATACATAATCTTCTCCTCCCTCGAATTATTTATTAGATAATTATATACTTTAGATATTTATATGTTTTACGATATTTTTATTCTTTATCAAACATTTATTGATTTGTACTCTGAGATAATACTCGAAATTTAGCAGTTTTATAAGTTAAGTAGCACTGGTTAATCAACAGTCCTTTTAAAGGTGTAGATGTATTTTTATATACTTTAATTGTTCTAAATTAGTAATATTTAAACAAAAGCAAGCATTTATTTAACTAAAAATGATCTTCACAAACCCATAGAGATGACTTATATGATAATTTGAGTTTTAATTTCTCATCCCTTTTCATCGCATTTGTCCAGATTTTACGTGTATGTGGATCTTTGGAAACGCTGAAAAATATCTTCTCATTGCAATTAGTTATTGTATTTTTACAGAGTGGTACAATACAATATTTATAATATGATTTTTTATGCATAATAAAAAATTTCTATTATATGCGATACTTTACACAGAAATTAATTTAAAAGTCGCCTTTTAGCATGTAAACATCATAGGCGGTCGGTGTCTTCGTGAACGATGACGTCACATACTCCGCGGAGGAAAAGTATCGTTTTTGAGAGACTTTAAAGAGTCCGCTGTAAAACCCATTAGAAATCACTCATTAGGGCCCCAAATGAAAGAATAAACGATTTGAAAATTTTTTTTCAATTTTACAACTCCTCTTGAACCTCTACTCAAAATACAGTTTTTAAATTAATTTTACAACTTACACAAAATCACAAATTTGTGATGAAAATCACACTCAGTTTATTTAATTTGTGATTAAGTGAATGTTTCAGTCTATTTAGTATGAATGTTATGTGTTTCCTTTGTGTTTTCTTTGTTAATTCAATTAGATTTTAAATATTCAATTTTTGTAAAATTTTTCCTCAAAATGTTGTTTTTGTTTATGTATCAATTTGTTGAGTTACGATCCCCTCGCCAGATTTCAAACGCCACGCACGCAAGCTGCAAGCACGCCAATTTCGCCAAATGTGGTTGAAGCACCAACAAGATCCATGATTAGAAACAGGAGAGTGGGCTAAGAAAAGGAGTTGAAAAATAGGTACTGTCCTGCTTTATTTTGTCTTCTGTTGTTTAAAATTAAAATTAGAAAACGTGAAAATTTCTCATTCATCGTTATTAATTTTCGGACTCTATTGCCAAGTGTCACACCTCATGCGCATGACTATATTATGTCTCTCTGTTATTGTTTTAATTATTAACACATTATGTGCCGGTACATTTCGCAGCGGAACTGTACCGGTAGCGGGCGTTTTGCGCGTCAATTTAGTTATTCAGTTAAATCTCAATAGAGCGAAAATTATTTTATTTTTTAACCAACTTTTCGTATTTTATATTGAAATATATAAACAAATTTATAAATAGAAATACATGAATAACAACCATAAGATTTTTGTAAACAAAAAATATATTTTTTACTGGATAAATGTATAATAGTAACGTAAATATGAAAATAAAATAGAAATAATAGTATATAGTTTTAATTTTTTCGAATTATGTTATATATAAACATTTTACATCTTAAAAAATTAAAAGAGCAATCATAAAACTAATAATGTAAAAACTAGTTTTTATTTGTCTAAATTATTCCAGAATCTATGTAGTAGACAAGAACATTCGGCTTCGTTTTCCTGTATATACCGTTATTTTTGTACCCACAAACAAACCATGTTGTTACACCAACCCGTAATAGTACGTGACCCGAGCTCAAGTATCAATCGTCAGAAAACGTACTAATACGTGTCCCGCATAGAATGTGTTAATCTAAAGGGTTCAATAGTCCATGGACCGTATGTGAACCTCCAAAGATTTCTGAAAAAAAATTATAGCTCCAAAGGTTTTCCTCCTATGAAATTCTTTAAAACTTAGTAGCGAACTCGACTTATAAATGTGTGCTAGTTTTACCTTCTGAGATTAGCGTAAACACATTGTGTTCGGTTACATTTCGCAGCGAAATTGTACCGAGAGCCGGCGTTTTGCGCGTAAATTTAGTTATTCAATTAAATATCAATAGATAGAAAAATATTTTATTTTTTAACCAACTTTTCGTATTTTATATTGAAATATGTAAACAAGTATATAAAAAGACAAATAAACACACACACATATATATATATATATAAGTACAAATATATATATATATATATATATATAATATATATATAATATATATAAATATATATTTATAGATATAATATAATTTTCGCAAGGATAAATAAAAAATAAATTTTAAATCTAAATTGATTTTTTAATCAACCTTCCCGTTCTGTGCTTCCGCATCGACTGATACAAAACTAGTTTTTATTTGTCTAAATTATTCCAGAATTTATGTAGTAGACAAGAACATTCGGCTTCGTTTTCCTGTATATACCGTTATTTTTGTACCCACAAACAAACCATGTTGTTACACTAACCCGTAATTGTACGTGACCCGAGCTCAAGTATCAATCGTCAGAAAACGTACTAGTAAGTGTCCCACATATAATGCGTTAATCTAAAGGATTCAATAGCCCACGGACCGTATGTGAACCTCCAAAGATTTCTGAAAAAAAATTTGCAGCTCCAAAGGTTTTTCTCCTATGAAATTCTTTAAAACTCAGTAGAGAACTCGACTTATAAATTTGTGCTACTTTTACCTTGAGATTAGCGTAAACACATTGTGTTCGGGTACATTTCGCAGCGAAATTCTACCGAAAGCCGGCGTATTGCGCGTAAATTTAGTTATTCAATTAAATCTCAATAGATAGAAAATTATTTTATTTTTTAACCAACTTTTCGTATTTTATATTGAAATATGTAAACAAGTATATAAAAAGACAAATAAACAAATATATATATATATATATGTAATATATCAAAATTATTTAACTTTAATATTTCTTCAAAAAACTCCTCTCTTCCATTTTAATTCATCTAAATATCTTTACCAGTCTCAACACGGTGTGTTCAAGGGTGTATTTTCCACTTAACATTCCTTTCTGTCATAAAACTGTAGAGTTTCTGTGTATACAGCAGTTTTGCAGGTGTTGGTGGAACATATGTTCGTGTTTTGCTGATATGGCAGTCAATTCGCTTAGTAAGTTGTTTTGTTGTGGGAAAAATCTTGTTGTCAGCGCTCTTGGGTGTACTTGTGTCAGAAAAGAGTGAACTCCGTGGCTTTTCATTCTGTATTGTCCAGAAGGACAGATGTGCGATGTTGCTGCTCTGAAATAAAGTTTTAAAATTAGACTTCTGAGTTCTCTTAAATATGAGACCCGACTGCATCTTTGTACTTTATGAATGCTAGCTGGTGAACTTTCTCCTTGTAAAGGAGTTTTATAAAAAATGGATTACATATATATATATATATATAAATGTATATATATATATATATATATATATAATATATATATATATATATATATATATATATATACATATATATTTAATATATATATATATAAATGTATATATAAATATAAATATAAATATAAATAAATAAATAAATAAATATATATATATATATATATGTTTAAGTATATGTGTATATATATACATATATATATATATATATATATGTATATTTATATATATATATAATATATATATATATATATATATATATATATATATATATATATATATATAAATGTATATTTATATATATATATATATATATAAATGTATATATATATATATATATATATATATATATATATATATATATATATATATATATATATATATATATATATATATATATATATATACATATATATATATATACATTTATAGATATAATATCATTTTCGCAAGGATAAATAAAAAATTAATTTTAAATCTAAATTGATTTTTCAATCAACTTTCCCGTTCTGTGGTTCCGCACCGACTGACGCAAAAACTAGTTTTTATTTGTCTAAATTATTCCAGAATTTATGTAGTAGACAAGAACGTTCGGCTTCGTTTTCCTGTATATACCGTTATTTTTGTACCCACAAACAAACCATTTTGTTACACTAACCAGTACTAGTACGTGACCCGCGCTCAAGTATCAATTGTCAGAAAACGTAGTAGTACGTGTCCCACATATAATGCGTTAATCTAAAGGGTTCAATAGTCCATGGACCGTATGTGAACCTCCAAAGATTTCTGAAAAAAATTTGCAGCTCCAAAGGTTTTCCTCCTATGAAATTCTTTAAAACTTAGTAGCGAACTCGACTTATAAATTTGTGCTAGTTTTACCTTGTGAGATTAGAGTAAACACATTGTGTTCGGATACATTTCGCAGCGAAATTGTTACGAGAGCCGGCGTTTTGCGCGTAAATTTAGTTATTCAATTAAATCTCAATAGATAGAAAATTATTTTATTTTTTAACCAACTTTTCGTATTTTATATTGAAATATGTAAACAAGTATATAAAAAGACAAATAAACACACACACATATATATATATATATAAGTACAAATATATATATATATATATATATATATAATATATATATAATATATATAAATATATATTTATAGATATAATATAATTTTCGCAAGGATAAATAAAAAATAAATTTTAAATCTAAATTGATTTTTTAATCAACCTTCCCGTTCTGTGGTTCCGCATCGACTGATACAAAACTAGTTTTTATTTGTCTAAATTTTTCCAGAATTTATGTAGTAGACAAGAACATTCGGCTTCGTTTTCCTGTATATACCGTTATTTTTGTACCCACAAACAAACCATGTTGTTACACTAACCAGTACTAGTACGTGACCCGCGCTCAAGTATCAATCGTCAGAAAACGTACTAGTACGTTTCCCGCATACAATGTGTTAAATAAGCAGTATTTTTAAAATAAATAGCATTTGCCCGTGCTTCGCTACGGTGAACTTAATATATTACTTTTAAACAAAGATTTATTTTTCGTGAGTAACTCTCTAAATTCGTCACAGTTCAGTTCGAGTCATTGGCATGTTTATACATTTCTATCATAAGCGTATTATAACATTATTCAGTTTTTATAATCGAATTTGTCTTATATTAAATTTGCTCAAACTTTTTTTATTGTAAAATATAAGCTTAACCCTAAATTGCATTACTGTATTACTACTGTACGTTGATTAGCAAAGTTAACAGATCTTGCCATATTACGTGATAGAATAGGAAGCACAGGTTTTGACAGCAACAGTGCTAATTTTGTTGGTAGTAATAAATGTTTTCCAAAATTAAATAAATTTATGACAAACCACATAGTTTTGTATGAAACAGAAACACACATTCATATCGACAACCATATGAATATGAAGATAACTATATAAAATGATAGGTTTTATTTGGCCATGAGAGTCACTGAAATTTGTACTTTTTGTACTTAGAATATTGTTGATATGCATTTCATTGTAACATAAAAATGAACCAAGAATTAAATTTAAAATTAGTTCTCATATAAAAATGCTATAATTTGCGTCACATAGAAATGAAAGTGAATCACTTTATATCTCAAATTTCAGTTCAAATCGAATAGATACTAAGCAGACGATTTTAAATAATATAAAATAAGAAATGAATAAATGAAATATTTAAATGAATGACGTCATAATGATAGAAAAATATCATTTTCGCCTATTTATTATGTGATGAATTGAACATTTTAATCTCCTGCTTTTAACCGTGGAAAACTGCGTTTAAAACAATTACTTGGGATGACGTCACATTGCTAGAAACATTGCTTCTTTCCCTTAGATATGATGCGATAAATTAAAAACTTAATCGTTTGCGTTTAACCGGGGAAAATAATGCTTGGAATAATGACATGAAATGCTCGAAAAAGGGGGAAGAATGAATTTCGAACGTTGAAAATTTACAAAAACCTTCCCAGGGATATACCTAAACATTTCCCAAATTTTTCACGGCGATTGGATGGATAGTTTTTGAGTCTATTGAGTACAGACAGACACACACAAATTCATTTTTATATATAGATGAAATCGATTACAATTTTTCAAAACTTGAGTCAAACTTGAGTCTCAAATTTTAACGTTTTTGTAGATTTTAATTACGACGGTTGTAATTATTATTGGTGAAATAACATCCATACTACGTTCAAAGCCAAAAACTGAGAGCTTTTCCTAATGATTCCATTATTTTTAGTCTTATGGAGTCGAGAGTACGTTTATGTATCATTTGCGACAGGTCTCAAATGATTGTCTTAGCACGTGTTTAACTCTTTTCTAGATGTACGGCATTAAAGAAAACCAGAATGACACTCTTGAGCAAAGTTATAATTTAAACAGAAATAAAATAATACTAAGCCTTAATTGCTACCTTGAGGATAAATGTCGTCAGAATGGAACAAAAATGTGTACAGCAAACTGAACAAAGAATTGCAATTCAAGATTGCTGTTAGAGACAATCTAATATCCGCTTATTACCATCACCTAGGGGATGAAACGTATAAAGAATCTAGAAAAATGACGTCCATTAACAAAGAATTTGGAGTAGGGAGTAAGGAGGCACGTTTATCAAATTTAACGAATTTGGTTTTGAGTATATTGAACAGGGATTTTTGCTGTTTTAATCATTTGGGTGATATTTAGTCTGTACTGATTAGAAAAAAAATATATGTTCCCGTGAGTTTTGTAATATATTACTTTGCAATTTTCCAGAGAAAGTATTATCTTGTAGAGCAAAGATAGTTTTCATACGAACGTAATTTTCATTCGATGTAAGCTGCAAATGGATACTCTAAAACAGATGTGATCTTTATCGCATTTGTGTTTTTGAATTTAGAACTCTGGGACTACTTAAGAATTGGGTTCCCCTCGGTAAATTTGGCGAAAATATTGGCGATGTTTACTAAAATACAAAGGTAATCCATCCAAATATTGTATATCTTGCTTTTTCTAGTCACTTTGATTGGCTTGACTAAAGAACTGGGTTCCCCCGCCAACTTAACAATACGGTTTAAGCATGGTCGCCTAACATTTTCTCCTGATCTCACCGTGTCCAAACAATCTGTATCTATATTATAATTTATGTGTTATTTGCATCCAAATATCCTTGTGTAACTGTTTTCTTATATTTTAAAAGTGTGCAATGCTTAAAAAAATTAGATATAACAAACCATTAATTCTTCACTATGGCTGATTTTTAATAATTTGGAGTTGTTGCGTTTGTAAACTATTAAGGGATAAATTACCGATGAATATAAATATCCGGTTTTCAGGTCGTTTTCTTTAATTAAGTAAAAGTATATAATTATATTACGGTGGTGCGCTGTACATTAATCAGGGACTACTTAAGAATTGGGTTCCCCTTGGCAAATTTGGCGAAAATATTGGCAATATTTACTAAAACACAAAGGTAATCATCCAAATATTGTATATCTTGCTTTTTCTGGTTACTTTAATTAATGTACAGTGCGTCATCGTAAGATAATTATATACTCTTACTTAATTAAAGAAAACGACCTGAAAACCGGATATTTATACTTATCGGCAATTTATCCCTTAATAGCTTTCAAACGCAACAGCTCCAGATTATTAAAGTTCGTGGGTTCGAATCCCACTCTGGTATGGATGTTCGTAGCCTTTCGGAGTCAGCTTTAAGCAGTAGGTCCCGGTCTCATTAGCCCTCATGTTGCAAAAAGTAGACCGTAGTGCTCCCAACTAACCAAACAACCCAATCAACCTAATTATTGAAAATCAGCCCTAGTAAACCATTAATGGTTTGTTATATCTAATTTTTTTAAGCATTGTACACTTTTAATATATAAGAAAAGAGTTACACAAGGAGAGCTGGATTCAAATATCACATAAATTATAATATAGATGCAGATTGTCTGGACACGGTGAGATCAGAAAAAATGTTAGGCAACCATACTTAAAGCATTATCGCCAAATTGGCGCTGGAACCCAGTTCTTTCAAACCAGGACTTAAGAATTGGGTTCCCCTTGGTAAATTTGGCGAAAATATTGGCGATATTTACTAAAACACAAAGGTGATCCATCCAAATATCGTATATCTTGCTTTTTCTGGTGACTTTAATTAATGCACAGTGCGCTATCGTAATATAATTATATACTCTTACTAAATTAAAGAAAATGACCTGAAAACCGGATATTTATATTTATCGGCAATTTATCCCTTAATAGCTTTCAAACGCAACAGCTCCAGATTATTAAAGTTCGTGGGTTCGAATCCCACTCTGGTATGGATGTTCGTAGCCTTTCGGAGTCAGCTTTAAGCAGTAGGTCCCGGTCTCATTAGCCCTCATGTTGCAAAAAGTAGACCGTAGTGCTCCCAACTAACCAAACAACCCAATCAACCTAATTATTGAAAATCAGCCCTAGTAAACCATTAATGGTTTGTTATATCTAATTTTTTTAAGCATTGTACACTTTTAATATATAAGAAAAGAGTTACACAAGGAGAGCTGGATTCAAATATCACATAAATTATAATATAGATGCAGATTGTCTGGACACGGTGAGATCAGAAAAAATGTTAGGCAACCATACTTAAAGCATTATCGCCAAATTGGCGCTGGAACCCAGTTCTTTCAAACCAGGACTTAAGAATTGGGTTCCCCTTGGTAAATTTGGCGAAAATATTGGCGATATTTACTAAAACACAAAGGTGATCCATCCAAATATCGTATATCTTGCTTTTTCTGGTGACTTTAATTAGTGCACATTGCGCCATCGTAATAGAATTATATACTCTTACTTAATTAAAGAAAACGACCTGAAAACCGGATATTTATATTTATCGGCAATTTATCCCTTAGTACTTTACAAACGCAACAGCTCCAAATTATTAAAAATCAGCCATAGTGAACCATTAAGAATTGTGTTCCGCTTGGTAAATTTGGTGAAAATATTGGAGATATTTACTAAAACAAAAAGGTAGTAGATTTCTTGCTTTTTCTGGCGATTTTAATTAATACACAGTGCGCCATCGTAATATAATTATATACTCTTACTTAATTAAAGAAAACGACCCGAAAATCGGACATTTATATTTATGAGCAATTAATCCCTTAACAGTTTACAAACGCAACAGCTCCAAATTATTAAAAATCAGCCATAGTGAACCATTAATGGTTTGTTATATCTAATTTTTTTAAGCATTGCACACTTTTAATATATAAGAAAAGAGTTACACAAGGAGAGTTGGATGCAAATATCACATAAATTATAATATAGATACAGATTGTTTGGACACGGTGACATCAGGAGAAAATGTTAGGCGACCATACTTATTATTGTTATATTATTGTTAAGTTGGCGGGGGAACCCAGTTCTTTAGTCAAGCCTAGAACTCCTTTCTGCCGGAATTTCAATAAGGGAATAAGGGACAGTTAAAACAAGGGAATAAACATGGAGATGAGAATATACATACTATGTGATATGTAATATACGTACAAATAGTCATGTGGTGTTTATATCAGACTTTTATCGGTAGACTCTCAGTTCCGAGGGCCGGCAGTCATATTTTTGGCTCTATTTTTGTACAAGTGATCTCCAAAATGTCGCCAAGTGTTGTTTACAATTTGTGCTTCGTTTTGTATTAAGTTTATACCCAATTTCAAAGCATATTTTTAACAAAAAAGGTTTGAAAATTTGTTAAGATTAATTAAAAAAAATAATAGAAAATAAAAAATAGAGCAAGGTTTGCCAGAAAACTGTGTTCCAGAATTCGGCGACATCGCCCACTATTGGCGTGCCCACTGAACTTGGTTCGGCGGGTCCCTTGAACTGAGATTTAGCCCTTTTTTTTTTTTTTTTGGTGTACATATTTTAAGTAAGTGTAAACATTGAGTGCACAATAATTAGAGTTCAATGAAAGCTTTAACTATCGTAAAAGGTCAAAAACTTCTATCAATGCACACAACAACAGAAAAAATAATATTAAGGAAACTGTTGACAACAGGTAATAAACAAATATACGTCCTATACTATTGTTGTCGACGGGTAGTAAATAAATATATGGATGATACTAGTAGAGGATTACAAGTATAATGCATTATATAAAAAGAAAACTCATATGTTTTGAATTAGAACCCTATTAACCCCTTCCCTGTTTTGCCTGTACTCCGTACGGGCAATCTGATTTCTATTTCGCTTGCACTGTTTCGGCCGTATTTTTTCCAGTTTTAGTAACAAATTATTCGTTTAGTAATTTATTCTTCCAGTAAATGATAGTTTGCAGTTTATTTTAATTATTAACTTTTTAATTATTAGCTTTTTTATTTATTAGCTTTTTAAACACAGATAGTCCACGGACTATAAGTGCGAAATTACAGTACTTTCGTTTATAGCATTCCTTAAGCTATAAGTGCTCTTTGTGTGGTGCTAAAGGTGTAACAGCTTCACAGCCGTATTTGATATCAAGAATCTGTTTGAATTGCCTTGCTAGGTGCATTGGAAAATGTTCTTACTAGCAATTCATTCCAGTACCGAAGACCGCAGATTCGAATTACGCTACTGGCATTCCGTAGCCTTCAGAATTGACTTTAATCTGTAGGTCCAGGTAAATAGTGTTGTGTAGTTCTCGTTTATATTTGAGTATTAACCTGTGATCAAATGTATAATGGTGATTTTATTTTGATTGCGTTGTGTAAAATTATTTTTGTACTAAATTTAACCACAGGTTCTGAGAAACTACAGACATAAATATGAAGATAAACTAAAAGCTAAATTAACAGCATCCGAAACTAGCTTAATATAAAAAAGTAAATTTATTATAATATATATACATACAAAAACTGATGCTAATTTTCATAAAATAAGCTTTGTCAACATCTTCTAAATTAGTTCTGACAATTTTTTAATACTTAAGTAATTTTGTAAATAGAGAGAGGACCTAATCTCAATTTCAAAATGTATGTAAAAGGGGGTACCTTTGGGGAGTGAAAATGGTGTGCCCGGAACGCTACTGGTTGATGGGTATCTATGGATATTTCGTCGGTCTGGTCAGGGGCTTCCTCCTGAGTGTTTGGGGTGCGGCCGTGCTATTTGATGCAGGAACCCTTCCTGTCGGACTTAGCTGGACTCTCGAACTCGTTCCGTCGGACTTCTCTCCTTGTCTAGACTATCGAACACCTTCTGTCGGACTTTCACCTCGTCTCGATTATCGAACACTTTCTGTTGGACTCTCTCCTCGTCTCGACCCTGGAACACCTTCTGTCGGACTCTCCTCTAGTTTCGACTATCGAATACTTTCTTTGGGACTTCCGAACATCTTCTCAATTTTTAGATTTTTCTTATTTTATTAATTTCAACTTTGTCCCCTCTTCCTTCTTACCGTTCAATCGGGATAGTTGTAAGAATCTCATTGGTCTGCTTAAACCCCGCCTTGAGACTGCCAACGTGAAAAACCTTATCCCTTCTAATTGGGCACTGTCCCTTAGGGACTCATAAATACTCCACAAAGGTACATTCTTATTTAATGTCAAGTACGGAGACGGGATTCTAATCTGGGACTGGGATTAGAACCCCTTCCAAGACCACCGTACAAGACAACAATATCCGTAAAATATAAATTTATGGTCCTCTGTCTTTTTACAAAGATGTGATGAGGTCAGATTTAGATCCCGAGCATTTTACTTCTTGTATGAATGAATCAATTATATTACTGATCTAAATAACCTCATCACAAATAGACCACGTGCAGCAAAACAGAATATCGAAGGTGTCTTAACAAAATTTAATAAACCAACTGAATTTGATTTGTCTTGGTTAGGAGTGTGTTTCAGTCATTTAATTGCATCACGATAGCTAACGAGACTAGTATTAATATTGAAAGATATTGAAAAACATCACAAGTCTTATCTAATCATACGATAGTAAAATAATAACGATGTACAATAATTTACATTCATCATTAAATTCTGACAAGCAGATTCTAAAACTGAACAGGAGATATTTCATATCCAAACCTCGTAGAAAATAGTGCAGAAAGAATCTTGTTAGAAAATAAATATAAAGATATATTTATTTTCATCACTTCTTCCCTCTTATTCCGCAAAAGCTAGTTAAGCTAGTCTAGTAAATAATTTCGACAGATTTCGCTACGGAGGCACATTCGTTAGTCTCTGCTTCATAAAATATGACACGTTTCTGCAAATTGCATGTTTGTTTTGTTATTTCTAGATCACTTTCTTCGCTTTATAGATTTTCTTTTTCCCATTTGCCTCCGTATTTTTCAGCTTCGCATGAAATTATTTTTTTTTTAAATGGTACGTGGTAGGGAATTTTTGTATTAATTGGGAAGTTTTATTACATTTGTATGTTGTGAAAATGGCTATAAATTTCTTTTATTTTTCATGGGTTTTTTCAGGGAATTTAGCTATTTTCAAATCAATAAATCTTTATTATAAGAGATGTCTTTGATACAAAATAAAATAATTTTTAACACTAGGTTTACGGACTTTTCTTATATATCTATCTCTACGAACATGCGTCAATTTGACGCGTGAACGAATACACATAACCAGGGCTTCGAACCGGAACTGAACCGAAAACCGAAAACCGGAAAAAACCGTTATTTTGGTCGGAACGAAAACCGGAACTGAACCGAAAAAAATATCGGTTTATTTCGGTTCGATATATCTTTCAGTCATTTTGTTACTGTTACCAACTTATCAATATTTTCTTATTTAACGTCAACTTTATAATTACATATCCGCACTTGTATAAGATTGCAATGGTGGTTTTGGCAGCTCCAGCTACACAAGTTAGTGTTGAAATTTATTCTCCGAGACAACAGAAGTAATCTCAGTGAAACCACGTTAGAAGATATATTAATAATTAGAGGCAATTTTCATATGTTAAATAAATAATATATTTTTTACATAATTATTGCAAGGCCAAGTGCACGATGTGAGAGTCAAACGACGAATGTGGGTAATCATGAACTTAGTTGTCAAATGCGATTTTGATAATGGATAACAATGCCAATGCTCGCCGCTCTTATCGTACCTGCTGTTTGTATCAATTCACATAGTGTACCAATTAAAAAAAGAATAAAATCTTCTAAATTTTGAAAGAATTACATTTTTTGTTTATGATAGAATTATATTTTTAGTACAAATAAGAATATACATAAAATGAAATTATTCATTTGGAACTGAAACGAAAACAGTTATTTTTGGCGGAGCGAAAACCGGAACTGAACCGAAAACCGTTATTATTGGCGGAGCGAAAACCGGAACTGAACCGATATTAATTTTTTAGTTGAACCGGAACGAAAACCGGAAAAAAAATTACGGTTCGAAGCCCTGCACTTAACCACTCACCGAAAGTAATGTAATTATACACTATAAGTAAAAACTGAAAATACGAGATAATATTGAGGTTCACAATATTATTACTACAGTGTTCCCTCGAAATTTCGCGTTTCATGTTTTTGCGGCTTTAGTGATTCGCGGGTTTTCTCAAAATATTCATTAAAAAATAAAAATGAAAAATACAACCATGTAGTCAGCCATATTGTGGAAAGGAGAGTTGCCTCATGTTGATGCGCTTGAGAGAAGGATCCCTACATGTCAAACAAAGAAATGAGTTGACTCAGAGTAGATACAACGGGCTCTCGAGATGTGTTGCGTAATTGACGTTAGTTGTCTATAGTGCCTAGAGATGGCGCCAGATGTTCCAAGAAAAAAGAGGAACAGACTATGTTCTAAGGAATGTTGTTTTTTGATTTTTAGTTAGTTCTCAGTTATGTAAGTTGTTGTGCGTTCTGTTTTTGTGTGGTATATGTGTGTTCTTTGTCTAAAGGGGAAAAGTTCTACGTCCCCTGTAAATATGTCGTGCTGTGTGTGGAATAAAATATAAAAAGTCTTAGTTTTGAGCTATATATAAGTTTATAGGTCTAGCTTATAGGTCCCAAGGCTGTCACTTTACAGTGGATCTCCTATTCCAGCATTACTACCCAGGTAAGCACGCCTACACTGTTTATTTTTCTGGTACTCATCCGTTTGATATGAGCGAAATGAGAAGCTTATATGATATGTTTTGTGTTATTGTAGATTTTTTAGAACTGAACCTGCATGTAATGTCGGGTAGACATTCCTAGGTTATTTCCTTAATGTTGGAATTTTGTTTTTCTATTAGAGATACTTATTGTTAAAGAGCCATTGTTCCAACAAGATGACAAAGTCTGCAAGTGAGGAAGAAAATGAAGAGGAAGACGAAGAACACACTGAAATGTGAGGCCTTACCCTGGAGAATGTGTAACAAATGTGCAACATGGCAAGAATTTGCAAAAGGCATTGACGACAATATGGTTCGAGCTGTCGAGTTCAGCAATCGCGTTGACGGGGTTATGTCCTTGTACAGGGGAATTTTGAAGGAAAAGGAAAAACAAAGGCAACAACTATCCATCACCATGTTTCTCTCCAGGGTAAAGCCCCATGGCTCTAAAGTCAGAGACTCCAGCAGATTCGTAGAAGTGAGTTTAAAACTTCTACGAGTCAAGCGAGTCTCTCCTCCGCCACCAACACAAGACTCTTCCTGTCTCAGAAAGCAGTGAGGATTAATGTTTATTACAGTATAAGGTTTTGTAATTAACCTTATTAATTAGCACTGACACGTTTAAGTAAATACGTATACTGTCGTAATTTTTGTCTTAAATGTGTAAAGTATAAATACTGTTTACATGTTTACAACTTTCGTGTATCCGCAGTATTCCTAGGGGCAAATCCTACTTCTTAGTTTTTCAGCTTTCGAGGAAGGTTCTGGTCCCCATTAACCGCGAAAAATGAGGGATCACTGTGATTCAAAAAAATATTCTCGTATTTTATTTTTCAATACTCGAACCAAGCAATTAAAACTTTCAAAATCACTTCACACTCCGACTTTAGTTGACATTTTACGTTTCTTTCTTTCTACAGTTGCTTATTGCTTGTTTCTTTTCAGATAACAATATCGGTTGGTTGGTTGTATACAGTTTTTTAGCAGTGAGTTCTCTTAGGACCTATTGTACCAAACAAATAGTGGAAATTTAAACCAATACTGTAAAGAACAAGTCAAAACAGGAAGAATAAAAAAATGACAGAGGATTTTAGAAAACATAAAAATATGCAATAACAATATATAAATAAAAGTGATTTTATGACATTAGATATAAGCATTAAAACCAGTATATTTTAAAAAATTTAATAAGATTCCGGGGACTATTTAACAATTGGGTTCCCCTTGGCAAATATGGCGAAAATATTGGCGATATTTTCTAAAACACAATGGTAATCCATCCAAACATTGTATTGCTTGCTTTTTCTGGCGACTTTAATTAATGCACAGTGCGCCATCGTAATAGAATTATATATTCTTACTTAATTAAAGGAAATACTTGAAAACCGGATATTTATATTTATGGGAATTTAATCCCTTAACAATTTACAAACGCAACAGCTCCAAATTATTAAAAATCAGCCATAGTGAACCATTAATGGTTTGTTATATCTAATTTTTTTTATGCACTGCACACTTTTAATATATAAGAAAAGAGTTACACAAGGAGAGTTGGATGCAAATATCACATAAATTATAATGTAGATACAGATTGTTTGGGCATGGTGAGGTCAGGTGAAAATGTTAGGCGACCATACTTAAACCATTATCGCCAAATTGGCTGGAGAACACTTTCTCAATAAGTGTTATACTGATCATTATTGATGCTGTAGAGGAGGAATGGTTAGCAAGCAAAAATGCTACAGGAAGACTACCAATAAGTACAAAGTTTTCTCTAGAAAAATTGCCTGGCCGAAACTTACGACAATGTGATGTATGCAGTAAAAAAATGGTAATGGAATTAGACGATCCAACTTAATTTGCTTTATATGTAAAAAGGGAATTCATGGATATTGTGCAGCAAAACATTCTTGTAATAAGTGAGAATACAGAATGTTTTTGTTATCAAACATTACTTGTTGCATAATAGTTAGTGTTAACTCTAACCATTTCTATTGTTCTCCAAAAAATTACTACTAATTTCATTCCGCACTGTTAGTATCCCCTATATAATAATAGCCTAAATATTGCATAAATTGCCCGTCTGTTCGCAAATTTATGAAGCGGTTGGACCTGGAATAGATAAAGGCATCCATATTGGATTTTTTATGAGTTAGGGTTAGCAAAATTCAAAGCGAGTTCGAAATTCACCCCTTCCCCCTTTTTCGAGCGTTTAATGCTATTATTGCAAGCCTTATTCTATACTAAATTCATTCTTGATAGGAAGGCGAGGGCGAAGCGTAATATTTAAACTGGACTATTTTTACTCGTCCCTCATATTCTTTAATTAGTTTCTCTACCATGTGTAGGGGTGGCACGTTTGGTAGAGTGTCTGCCTATTTGATCGGCGTAATTTTCAGGTTGACTGTTAAGTCCCCGACGGAGCCAAATTTTTTAAAATGTCTAATTTAATATTTCCTATTTTTTCTTTTAAATTCTTCTTCCTAAAGTTGTTTTATTATTTTTAAAATAAATTTTTACTATTTTTTCTACTTTTTATGATTTTTATTTTATTAAATACATTAAATTAAATTATTTCAATGTTTTTTGATGCAACACATTTCTTATACACTGGACTAGTGAATCACCTAAAATCCTTGCTTAATATACATTTGGTAAAAAATTTTGGTCCTTCAAAATCATGCACATTGAATTTTTAACGAATTTTCATTACCTTTATATTGAATTATGAGTGTAACATCATTAAAAATTATCCAAATTTAAAGCTTTTAGGTCATTCACTAGTAAACACTACCAAAAGCATTCATAATAATTTTCAACAAAATATTTTAAGAACTTTTTTGAGAAATCACATTTCAAGTTTCAGCATTTTATTAAAGTTACCGTTCTGAGAAAAACGCATTTGAAGTTTATGAAAGCAACTTTAATTATTAAAAAATTAAAATACATGTTTAAAATTCCCCACACTTTCTTGCTTCAAAACTTTCTAATTGCCAAGTTGCTAATTATTAAAAATACTAGAAAAATGTTTAAACTAGTCTTCATGAAAATTAAAAAAATTTTGTCCAAAAAGAGCCCTGACCACATAAACATTTCATGTTTTGTATCCTTAAATTTTCTTCTCGTAATGTAATAGTAACCTAAGTTATCTGTTCGTCTCTCTTCGAATTTATGAACCGGTTGAACCAGGAATGGATAGATTCATCCATATTTTATTTTTGATGATAAAGGGTTGGTAAAATTCAAAGTGAGTAAAGTTTATCTTTTCCTAAACTATAGATTCGATTTTAAAATAAATTGGTACGAATAAGCTTTGTATCACAGCAAAAAATACTGTCGTCTTTTAAACGTTCAAAATTCACTCCTTTCTCCCCTTTTCGAGCGTTTAATGCTATTATATCAAACCCCATTTTAAGAGCAGGCGATTAAATTTATCAATTTATTACATAAAAAACAGGTAAAAATAACAATTTTTTGTAGCATTATGACGTCATTCCTTTAACCATTTCATTTAATCATTTCTTATTTTAACCCATATTGGACACCGCTGTCCTATAAACAGGACAGTAAATAAAATTCTATTTAATAATAAAGTTATAAATATTTTCTGAGTGGATTTTATTTTAGCACCTTTAAGATAGACACATTTTAGCATAGCAACAAAAATCTGAGAAATCAAATTATATTGTATTGTAAAATTTATTTTCAGCAACCTCTTAAAAATTGTCATTTTTTAATCTTATATCTCTAATTTTATATTTATTATTATTATTTTTTTTTCAAACATTGTGGAGGTTACTTTTAGTTTAAAAACAGAGCTAATACTGTAGCTGAAAGTTTTTGTTGAAAAATACATTTTACATGTGTATTTTGTAAGTATAAAAAAGGGCCCTAAAATTAAGACAACGGTCCAATTCTGATTATTTTCTATGAATTCGATACTGCATTGGTAGTCCACATTCGTTTCTTATCTTTCAATGAAAACCAGTTCAAACACCTGTTCATACACCTGGACACAACAAGGGGTAAATAGATGTCTATTCTATTCAGAAAACTGGAGATTTTTTGCAAGATAAACTTACTCTCTTACTGCCAGTTCAATAACTGCAAGAGAAAACCTACAACAGTATGCTTAAAATGTAATGTTGGACTTTGTTTTGACTGTTTCCCCAAATTTCATCTATGAATCAGCCTAATGCAATGTAAGTGATATTTGTTAAGTTTTAGTAGTGTAATGGACCGTTGTCCTATTTATAGGACAGCCAATTACATAAAAAATTAAAAATATTTTTTCAAAATTTTGGTTTTATATACTTAGTTACACCGTATTAATGATATGGATTAAGTTTTAATAACTTACAGAAATATTTAGTTGGTGTGGTACAATATGGGTTAAATTATTTAAATATCGTCTGCATTAATTCCATACTTTTTATCACTAAACTTAGATATTACGTAAATAATTTTCGTTTATATTTAGCTTAAATAATAGATTAGGTACATATGTGATAATTTTAATCGATTATTTTTGTTGAAAGATGAGTCTCAGCCAAAAAACAAACCATTATTTTTACCTAATTCCTAGGGTACTTTACAATTCTGGAAAATTAAAAATTTTACTGATCGTGTCATATGACGGGTTATATGCTAGTATATATAAGAAAACTCTTCAACACTCAAACGGTTAATATCTTCCGTTAAAAAATCCCATATACTCTACTACCAGAAAATTAAGGGCCATATTCACCACGATTTTCATACTTGAATCTAACCGCGAATCAGCCTTTTCGTATTCTTCAACGAGAATCCTCGGCTTTCAGCTGATTTTAATCCCCTGTTTCTGATCCCCCCGAATTTGGAGGATTAATTGCCTTATCCACGGATACTACATTTTACGCATTCGCTCTGCGTTGAAAACAAATATGGCGGATATATTTTCAGATTTAGAAGATCTCGAAGTTTTAAAAATGTTGGAAATAACAAAGCCGTAGGAAAAGATTTATGCATCCAGATAGAACAAATAATTTGGATTGTTTGGATGATGTGGACTTTCGGTCACATTATCGTTTTAATAAATATACAGCTGAATCATTAATTCGAATGCTAGATGACACGATTTAAGCTCCTTCAGAAAAGAATAATGCTCTATCTTTTGCAGAAAATTTTTGTTAGCATCAAGGTATTTTGTTACTGGATCTTTCCAGACATTTCAAAAAAGATTATGCTTTGGTTTCATCAAAATTCTTCCTTTTATATTCTTTTATTCTTATTTCGCTAGCAAAAATCAGTAAAACTACAGATTCTTGACTAAATTTATAATTTCCTTAAACGATATTTATGTCTGGTTGAGTAAATATGTAAATTAATTTAGCATGAGAACTATCCCCGGAAAATCTCGTTTATTGACCAATCAAAACATTGTTTACAAATTTACAATAATTAATCTATAGATCAGAGAATCCACTCATGGTGCATATGACACCAGTTTAAGTCACAATTAATGGCGTGTGATCATGGATCTACCGATTCCCTGATCTGTTCTTTGATCCTGGATACCCCGATTTTGGTGAATATGACCCTAAATGTGTTTAATATTATATTAAATTTAATATTTAATATTTATTATTCCCATGATACAGGTCATAATACAAAATTTGTTCAAAGGTTTGACAATTTATTAAAACAAGGATTTTTTAATATGTTGGTAATATTTGTACGCTGGAAGAGTAATTTTTTAGTGCTTCGGGAAATTATCTTTCTGTTGGCATCCTATGTATTAAATATTGCTGTACTAGCATATAGCCCGTTATATGACGGCATCAGTAAAATTTTTAATTTTCCAAAATTGTGAAGTCAGGTAAAAAAAAATGGTTTGTTTTTTGTCTGAGAATTATCTTGCAACAAAAAATAATCGATGATTCAATTTAAAATTGTCTCATATGTACCTAATCTATAAGGCGATTTCACGCAGTAAGGCAAATTCTCAAATTATGACAATTCTGGCTTTAGTTTCAAACGGAAGGGCAGTTTATTGTTTGTCTATTGGCTGTTGTAAACATGAAAATGAATGGGAAGGGCATTATAGTAGTTCGCGACGTTGCGACAAATTGCCTTATTATTTAAGCCAAATATAAAATAAAATTATTTACGTAATATCTAAGATCAATGATAAAACATATGAAAAAAGGCATAATTTAAATAATTTAAAATAAGAAATGATTCAATGAGATGGTTAAAGGAATGACGTCATAATGCTAGAAAAATGTTATTTTTACCTATTTATTATGGGATAAATTGATAAACTTAATCGCCTGCTTTTAACCGGGGAAAAAATAAAGTTGAAATAATGGCAATAAAAGCTCGAAAAGAGGGAAGGGGTGGATTTCGAACGTTTTAAAGGAGGCAGTATTTTTCGCAGTGATATGAAGCATATTTATACCAATTTATTTTAGAATCGGATCTATAGTTTAGGAGAAGATAAACATTACTCTCTTTGAATTTTGCTAACTATGGATGCCTCTATCCATTCGACGTCCAACCGCTTCAATAAATTGAGGACAGACGTACAGATAACTTAGGCTATTTTTATATAGGGGATAGACTTGCGAAAGGAGTTAAGTATTATGCAGAAATGGTGAGCAATTCTGAAAAATATTGTATTTCAGAATTTATTATCTGATTTTAAAAAACTTGAAAGTGAATTTTTTTTATACATTTAGCAATAGTTAAAGATGCAGTTACCCATCAAATAACTGCATGAATAATTCATAGCAATCAAGACCCCTGCAAATTATTGCACCTCATTAGCTCCCGAAAATGGCGCACATTTTATGCTTTTACCCTAATTTCAAATTCCTTCAAATTTGCCGTTATTTTGCTGTTGAAAGATAATTGATAACAAGCAAATAAGGTTTGAAGTTTTAATTCGCTTTAATTACCGGTTGTCAATTTTTAAGCAAAGTCTTCAAATAATGAATGTAGCACGTAGGTACATATTTTCCTCCAGCGCTTTTAAAATTCGATGATAGTCTTTAAAAGTTTTATAAGGAGTCTATAACAGTCTCCAGATCCGAAAATTTTTCAGTGAAAAATTCCCGCACGTCAAGACATTTAAAATGAAGAAAAATGCAGCTTCGAGCCAAGCAGATCTTAAAAGATTAAATTTTCTCTCTAAATTTAGACGAAGACTGTAGGCTTCTTTCTTTATTATTTTTTTCTTTATTCAGAAATTGTCACGTTTTCCTTATCGGAAACTTCGGGCGAAAAATTGCACGCTGGCGATTTATCTTGGCCTATTTGCATACATAATGGCAGAAAGTGGCTCCAAAAAAAAGTAAACAGGCAAGCTAAAGTGAAGATTCTTGAACAAAAATAAATGGCTAATGGTGATCGACAAACAAAGCGGAAGTAACGGAATATTTTTGGGGAGAAATGGGGATAAAAAGCAAGTTGTAAGACAAAAAACATATCTCGTGTAATGTTTAAAATTACATGTCTTATATGTTAGTATCTGGAGCGGTATTTTAATGAACTAATAAATACGTCCTTACAGAAATAATATTAGAAGCGTCAGAAAATTTCTTTAAAAACTTCAAGAATAGGGTAAAAACCACATATTCGCATAAAATTAGACTTCGAAATTTTTATGAATATCGACATTAAAGTTAAGACTAAACAAAGGCAGCTCGTGGTATTTTGAATGCAGGTTCACCAAACATATTTCGAAAATTAAATATGCAAATATACTGTAATTTATAAGTTAAATTGCGGCTGGCGTTCTTAAAAGTTAAAGGAAAATTATGCAGCTAAAACAAAACAAGTTTTTATGTGTAAAAAAATTAATAGTTTATTCTTATCATGGAAAGTAATGAAAACATAATATTGCTTATATATCTTTGAGTATTCATTACAAAATAGTAAGTATAATATTTGTAAATTAAATCCACTAACTTATTCTTTTATAGGAAGCAAATAAATTAATACCGCTTTTTTTTAATTTAAGTATATCATTTAACATTTTTTATCAATTCAGAACAATACCAGAGAGCTTAGTCAATTTGTAAAATGTTTATTAACTCCTTAACAGTTTAATTCTTTTTCACGAATTAAAATATTGGTAAAGTACCATGGAGCATTAAGAAGGACCTGGAAGGTTTTGTTATGAACTGTCAGCAATATTTGAAGAGTGGTCACCGCAGAGCTCCAGAAAGAAAACATACTGTTGTACCAGTTGATTGATAATAATGTGTGAAAGTCCAGACAGCATTCCGCATAAAGCCAAGTTTTACCTAAGAAATTGACAGCATCAAATTGGTTCTTGCATAATGTTTCTTCTATGAACACTTCATTGTTAGGTAGTATTGCATCGTGGATTATTACATGGAAGTTTCCTTCTAGCTTTGAAGAATTTTCCAATTGCAAAGTTAATAGTTTTGGCAAAGGTGAGTCGGCTATCCAAGTAAATACACAGATACTTTACCTCCCTCGCAAAGTAAATCGCATATTAATAGGAGTGGGCGGAATTCAATTATAACTGAAAAAAACCTCGCTTTTGTTTTAGAGGGGCACAGCCTGATCCTTCAACATTCAAATCAGCCTTCAAGAATTTCAACATTCCTTTGAAGGCGTTTGTGCAGGCAATTTTTCATTCTTATGTTGAGCTAGGATTGAAGTGTCGTCCACGAAATGTTTTTGCAATAGTGCATTGTTATTTGAAAAAGAAAAAAGAAGACAAATATTGACAGGTAACTTCTATTTCATAGTTAGGTAGTATAGGATGGAGGATTATTTACATGGAAATTCACGAAATACATTTTGGAAGTTTAATATGCAAATATAACATAACATACAAGGTGAAAATTCATTTTGGTTTCACAAGAAAAAGGAAAACCAAAACAAGTTCTCATGGGTAAAACAAATTGTAACATTTTATTTCTTACTGTGAAATGTAATCCAACCATAATATTGCTGACTTTACATTTTAGCGTTATTTATGAAATAGCCAAATACACTATTTGTAGATTAAATTTATTCGTATGTCATTTCTTAAGGTAAACAAATCTTTAACGTTTTCGTTGAATCGAGGTACATAACTTAATGGGGTTTTTCTTTAGAGAACACGGATAGTGTGTTTAGCCTGTCGTCTCTCACATTACTTCTCAAAATTCTTTTTAAAATGAGTTGATGTTTTGAGCTGAGAAGCATCACTCAGCTTTAGAAATAGTCATTAGAATAGTTACACTATTAGTAACAATTTGTTAGGGTTTTGAAATCAGTCTGAATGTTGCTTTCTATAATAAATTGTAGAAATATTAAGGCATCTGTAATATTTCAGAAATCATTTTACATTTTCTTTTTAAAGACAATTTCAAAATATGCAACTACTTTAGCTTGGAACCAATGATTTTATAATGATCCACCTTAACTTGAACATTGATACTAATAACAGTGATGATGTCAATGACGCTGTAGACAATATACCAGTACTAGTAAAGTGGTGATATCCATACAGGTGAAATTAGATATTTTCAAATACTTTTTGCCAATAGACAGTGGTATCAGTTATTTTATATTTTGGTTTCACAAGATAAAGGAAAACAAAAACAAGGTAAAACAAAATGCAATATTTTATTTCGTACTAGGGAATGTAATACAACCATGATATTGTTGACTTTACATTTTTGAGTTATTTATAAAATAGCCAAGCACACTATTTGTAGATTAAATTCATTCTTCTGCCATTTTTTAAAGGTAAACAAATCTTTAACATTTTCGTTGAATTGAGGTATATAAGTTAACATGGGTTTTTCCGATAGAGAACACGAATAGAGTGTTTAGTTTGTCCTATCTCATAGTACTTCTTAAAACTCTTTTTAAAATGAGTTAAGACGCTTTCAGTTGAGAAGCATCACTCAGCTTTAGAAGTAGTCAGTAGAATAGTTACACTATTAGTAACAATTTGTTAGGGTTTTTGAAATCATAGTCTGAATGTTTCTTTCTATAATAAATTGTAGAAATATTAACCCATTAACGCAAAGCTTCTTCATTTGAGGATAGTCAAAAAACGGTTTGTAGAGTTTTTGTTTTCTTGAAACGATTCTTACTTTTTAATGGAAATAGATATTAATCTTATGAATAATCTCCAAAGTTTTCAGATATGATCTTATCTATAATTTTGTCATTTCGATTGGCATTTTATGATTGTCAAGCTTAGAATAGGAACGTATTATGACCGGTATTCTGAACGTATAACAGTCAAAACCATGGCGAAGAGCCATATCTGTAATAAGTCATCTCTTTTAAGTACTTTTCTCATATAGGATTGCAAATATATCTCTTACCTCGAAGTTTTCCTTTTTTTTTAAAGACATCTTATTAGGTTTTAAAATGACACCTCCTCAATAATGAGGTCTCGATGTCATAATTAAAGGTGTTTAAATTTCATATTTTGTTTTACTTCCAGGTGTCTATAATAGCTTCTATGTTAGGTATTTACTAATATATAGTCATCAGAAATATCCGGGCGTTAATGGGTTAAAGTATCTAATATTTCAGAAATCATTTTACATTTTCTTTTTAAAGAAAATTTCGAAATATGCAACTGCTTTAGCTAGGAAACAATGATTTTATAATAAGCCACCTTAACTATTTCTTGAACGTAGATACTAATAACAGTGATGATGTCAATGACGTTGAAGACAATATACCAGTACTAGTAAAGTTGTGATGTCCATACAGGTGAAATTAGATATTTTCAGATTCTTTTTGCCAATAGGCAGTGGTTTCAGTTATTTTATATTTTGGTTTCATAAGATAAAGGAAAACAAAAACAAGTTCTCATAGGTAATACAAATTGCAACATTTTATTTCGTACTACGGAATGTAATGCAACCAGAATATTGTTGACTTTATATTTTAGAGTTATTTATAAAATAGCCAAGCACACTATTTATAGATTAAATTCATTCTTCTGCCATTTTTAAGGTAAAGAAATCATTAACGTTTTCGTTGAATTGAGGTACATAAGTTAAGATGGGTTTTTCTGATAGAGAACACGAATAGAGTGTTTAGTTTGTCCTATCTCATAGTACTTTTTAAAATTCTTTTTAAAATGAGTTAAGACGTTTTCAGTTGAGAGGCATCATTCAGCTTTAGAAGTAGTCATTAGAATAGTTACACAATATTAGTAACAATTTGTTAAGGTTTTTGAAATCATAGTCTGAATGTTGCTTTCTATAATAAATTGTAGAAATATTAACCCATTAACACCCAGCGTTCTCATTTGAGGACAGTCAAAAAACGGTTTGTAGAATTTTTGTTTTCTTGAAACGATTCTTCCTTTTTAATGGTAATATATATTAATCTTATAAATAATCTCCCAAATTTTCAAATATGATCTTGTCTATAATTTTTTTCATTTCGATCGGCATTTTATGATTTTTAAGTTTAGAATAGGAACGTATTATGACCAGTGTTCTGAACCTATAAAAATCATGCGAATAGCCATATCTGTCAGAAGTCATCTGTTTTCAGTACTTTTCTCATATATGATAGCAAATAAATCTCTTATCGCGAACTTTTCCTTTTTTTTTAAAAAAAAAATATTATGTTTTAAAATGACACCTCCTCACTAATGATGACTTGATATCCTATTTAAAGGTGTTTAAATTTCCGATTTTGTTTTACTTCCAGGTGTCTATTGTAGCTTCCATGTTAGGTATTTACTAATATATAGTCATCAGAAATATCCGGGAGTTAATGGGTTAAGGCATCTCTAATATTTCAGAAATCATTTTACATTTTCTTTTTAAAGAAAATTTCGAAATAGGCAACTGCTTTAGTTAGGAAACAATGATTTTATAAGGAGCCACATTAACTATTTCTTGAACGTATATACTAATAACAGTGATGATGTCAAGGACTTTGAAGACAATATACCGGTACTAGTAAAGTTGTGATGTCCATACAGGTGAAATTAGATATTTTTAGATACTTTTTGCCAATAGACAGTGGTTTCAGTTATTTTATATTTTGGTTTCACAAGATAAAGGAAAACAGAAACAAGTTCTCATAGGTAAAACAAAATGCAACATTTTATTTCGTACTATGGAATGGAATACAACCAGAATATTGTTGACTTTTTATTTTAGAGTTATTTATAAAATAGCCAAGCACACTATTTATAGATTAAATTCATTCTTCTGCCATTTTTTAAGGTAAACAAATCTTTAACGTTTTCGTTGAATTAAGGTACATAAATTAACATGGGTTTTTCCGATAGAGAACACGAATAGAGCGTTTAGTTTGTCCTATCTCATAGTATTTCTTAAAATTCTTTTTAAAATGAGTTAAGACGTTTTGAGTTGAGAAGCATCACTCAGCTTTAGAAGTAGTAGTCATTAGAATAGTTACACTATTAGTAACAATTTGTTTTAACAATTAACAATTTGTAACAATTTGGGTTTTTGAAATCATAGTCTGAATATTGGTTTCTATAATAAATTGTAGAAATATTAAGGCATCTCTAATATTTCAGAAATCATTTTACATTTTCTTTTTAAAGAAAATTTCGAAATAGGCAACTGCTTTAGCTAGGAAACAATGATTTTATAATGAGCCACATTAACTATTTCTTGAACATTGATATTAATAACAGTGATGATGTCAATGACGTTGAAGACAATATACCAGTACTAGTAAAGTTGTGATGTCCATACAGGTGAAATTAGATACTTCCAGATACTTTTTGTCAATATACAATGGTTTCAGTTATTTTATATTGGAAAAAACAATATCAATTTTTCAGTTTTTACACATTGTATCAAATATGATACAATTGTAAAATTGCAATTGTACACCTGTATCAAATTATATATATGCAATATATCAAAATTATTTAACTTTAATATTTCCTTAAAAACCTCCTCCCATTCTAATTCCTTAAAATCTTTTCCCCAGCCTCTAAATGTCTTAATCAAAGGAGCGTCCTCGACTTAAAATTCTTTCGATACAATTCCCAAAGCTTTCTATCCTATAGATGTAAATTTTCTGTCTATTCAACACGTTTTCCAGCTGTTGCCGGCAAATGGCTCCGGGTTTTTCTGATCTTAACACTTAAATTTGCTAAGTTTCTTGTCCCTTGGTAAAAATTCTTTCTGTCTTTGCTTTTGGTTGCACCTCTGTTCGAGCAGAGTGATTTTTGTGTCTTTCTCTTATCTGTCGTTGACTAGTAAAGATGTCCGTTTTAGCAGCTCTAAAATAAAGTTTTAATTAGACTTGTGCCGTACTCTTCAATGTGGCCAGACTGCATCGTTCGTTATTACTGCTAGCTGTTTTAGCTTTCTTCTTGCCCAGTAGCCCGGGCAAATAAAAACAATAGGGGCTACATAATTACTGTGACTAGAGGAAATAATTTTTACATATATTCTTTAAATATATAGTAAAAACACTATTAAATTGCGTGTATTTTTATTTTATTATACATGAACGGACATCATCGAAAGCTTTTATATAAAATTAAAAAAAATTCTTACATTGAAAACTTCTGTCGCCGTAGTTTCACGCAGTGCAAAACTTGTGCTGCTACAGAGCAGGACCCACTCTATAGGGAAGGACAACCCCTACATTTGACAGGGGCATCAAAATCAAGGCATTTTGACTCGAGTGTGGGAAAATTATTGATTTGTCAAATACTCAACTAATCGAAATTTATTCATATCGATTTTTCTTACGCTAAAAGTTTATAATTCGTATTTATACTGTTTATGTTTAAATTCTAAAACTATTTAAAATCCTTAATTCTATAAGAAACAGTTAAGTAAAGCCGTATGTTTAATTAATAAGCAGAAATAAGAAAATTTTTATAGTCGCGCAATATTCTGCAGACTATTTTTACGAGACCTACCTTCCGTTGCAGACTGTTAAAAAGTATTTTGCCACTGGGTGTATAGGTGAGAAAATATGGTTACCAAATTCATTACTTTTTTTTCTTCCAATTGATCGAAATCTCTTCGAAATCCAAGGCAAATTTCATGCCAAGCTTTACGAATAGCGTTTTCTGTCTTAAAAATTTCCAGAGTTTTACCCCATAAAACAGGTTTTTCTTGTATTAATGGCCGAACGATGGCCGATTGGTTAGGGTGCTGGCCTTCGGTACCGGAGTTCGTAGGTTCGAATCCCACAGTGGCATGGATGTTCGTAGCCGTTCAAAATAGTCTTTAAGCTGTAGGCTCCGGTTTCATTAGTCCTTGTGTTGCAAAAAGTAGACCGTAGCACTCCAAACCAATCTCTTGTATTAATGAAATCAGAATTTCATCATCAATAACGCTAGTGTTCATGGAACTATTCATTTTCACAACGAAAGTCCAATGCAAATGGTAGAAAAAACCTGTGTGTCCAAATGTTCACTGGGTCGCATAGACTTCTAATCCGAGAAGACTGATAAATTTCAACTGAGTTCCAGTGGCACCAGACGGCTGCAGAGCTACCGTCGACGGAAAATTAACCGATCGTTTTTTTTCGTCTAATTTGCAATCTCTAGCTTATTTCAATGGACTACTATTAGAAGGGCGACGACGATAAATTTTCCGCTCGGAAAAAATGGCCATGTGTGTAACCAGCGTAACTGCATGTGATGCCACTTGTGTCAGCTACAGTCGAACTTCGATAACTCGAAGCTCTATAAGTCGAATAATCCGCTAACTCGAACTTTTAATCAAGTCCCGAATCATGTCTATACTTTTCTTTAATAAACTGTCTTGATAACTCAAAGTGAACATCTTTTAAGTCGAATTTTTTTGATAGATTTCCCCGGTAAAAAACACAATTCTGTTCAAAACTTCGAATGCCAGTCCACTCGTGACCTTCGAGAACCTCGAAGCGAGAGGTCACGAGCAAGCACAGGACGCTATTCACATCTTACAACAATACCTGGAGACCACCGAAGGTACAGACAACACCATATTTAACTGTGTTCAAAATTAGGTGACTTTGTGAATGCCAACAACCTTAAAAAATGCAAACAACAAAAAATAACTGCTTTTTTCAAATGAGATATACTAATTAATATGTAATGAGGCCAAATTGGAGTTTTAAACCTTTTGAACCCATTCTTTTCTTGTTATTTACACAGCCTATTAAAAAATTGAAATGCGTACATCTATAGTATTATGGTATATATCAAACCATTTAAACCATGTAGACCCATCTTAAGAGCCATTTGAGTGGAATGGTAGGTAACTTCGATAACTCGAACTTCGGATAAGTCGAATATTTTGGGGGTTCCCTGGGACTTCGAGTTATCGAAGTTCGACTGTAGACCCTTCGTGCCTACACATAAAAAGTAAAAAAGGAACATTAATTCTGAACTGTTTGTTATAGAGTAACGTTCAAAAGTTTACTATCAAATTAAACAACTATTGGGTGACGTTCAGACAGGGGAGAGATAGAAGCCCCGTTTACATGTGCCAGTCATGTACCCTTCTTTTTACCCGGGTAAAGGGATTTTGCTTGGAGGGTCGGAGAAACCCGTTTACATGGTCAATTATTTCTACTTTCCATTTCGCTGGGATCATCGCTAGAAGTCACGTGATCATACGGGACGGCAATCATCTGTAAGCGCAAAGGATGATGGGAAAGGAGAGTAAACTCTGCTATTACCCGGGTAGAAAGGTGGGTTCTTTCTACCCCTCAATTTTTTTCCCTAGCTAGGGATATTTCTTGAAAGGGGAGTACAATTCGCGTATCTACCCTGCATTCTACGCTGCTTTTGGCACATGTAAACGAGGCTAGAGAGATAGCATCTAATCAAAAAGTTAATGATTAGGTTACGTTTAATAGATCGTTAGATGCAATAGACTTAACAGTGATAACGAGTTAAAGGATAAGCATATAATACGGTTTATAAAACAGCCACATAATAGTGGATTTCCTACTAGGTTCTTGATAAACATTCTAAACAATTTTTTAAATTTAACTGTAGCCGAATGCCGTAATAGATTTCTTCTAAACTGCTAAGTGTTATTTAAATGAGTGCAGCCAGGTTTCGACTGCTGTTCAGTCTTTCTATAATTGCTCAATTTTTCGTGAAAATGTTCACTGGGTCCCATAGACCTATATTTCGAGACGACGGATAAATTTCCGCTGGGCTCTAATGGCACCAGACGGCTGCAGAGCTACAGTCGACGGAAAATTAACAGATAGTTTTTATTTCGTCTTATTTGCAAGCTCTAGCTCATTTCAATAGACTACTACTGGAATTGTGGCGACGTTAAATTTTCCTCTTGGAAAAATCCGCCTTAAGTGTAACCAGCCTTTCTGTGAGTGAAAAGATTGATGGACCGACCGTGTGTATTTACTATTTTGTTTGAATTATAATACTTATTTTGTTATTCCTTATACGAAATAAAGTATTATTTTAACCCCTTGCCTGTTTTGCACTTACATCGTACGGGCATGGTTACTGCACCTTTAATGATTTGCCCGTACGGCGTACGGGCAATCTGATTTCTTTGTCGTTCTCACTGTTTGGCTATATCTTTTGTTTTTTAAGGTTAACCCCTTCCAGTAAAATGACGAGTCTAGCTCGTCATTAGTTTTTCATTCCATACCTCACAATGACGAGCTACACTCGTCATGCGATTAAAGTTACTGTTAAATATGATAATTTAGTTTAAAATTTCTAGTGTACTGAATTTGGCAACACTTTTATCACTTGTGAAAATCACAAGTCACTATTGCATATTGTTTACTTAGAATTTCTTGGTACAAGTCATTGCCAAATTAATGAGTCAGAATAAAAGAAAACCTACTAAGAAATGCCGTGTGTGTTACAAGAATCAAATTAAAAGTGAGACTACTTGGCGGTGTAAACAATTAAGAATTCCTTTGCACTTTGTTTTGAAAAGTACCACTAGCTTGAAGACTATTATCTGTGTACCTTATTAATGTTTTGCTTTGATATTTTCTTAATTTTACTGTTTCTGATATTATTTAACACTATGTAAAAAGTGGATTTTAATTAAGAATATGTAAGAATTGTAAAATGAAACAAGTTTTTTAAATAAAAATTAAATGGTTATTTCATGCACAGTTATTCATTATTAAATCATACCGGAAGGGGTTAAATTAGTCGTACAGATATCCACAAGATGTTAGTTTTCGAAGTGTATTCTGTTTCGCTGAAAGCTCTGGCTTTCTGATAGGTTTTGCATTTCACAGCGAGTTTTTATCTTTGAGTTTTTGGCTTGATGTTTTGGGACATTGACCGAGAGACTTTTTAGAGGTAATTCTACCTACAGATAAAAAACTAAGACCTACAAACAAGTGATATGTGTGTTAATTGAAGAAAAATGACAGCAGCAGTAGAAAAAAAATTCGAAAAGAAACTAGGTATTTTTGTCCGGGCTGGGACGTTGGACTACGCTTCTTTCCCTCTCTCAAGATTTATCGCACTAAATCTGAGCCGAACGATGGCCGATTGGTTAGGGTGCTGGCCTTCGGAACCGGAGTTCGTCGGTTCGAATCCCACTATGGCATGGATGTTCGTAGCCGTTCGGTATCGGCTTTAAGCAGTAGGTCCCGGTCTCATTAGCCCTCGTGTTGCAAAAAGTAGACCGTAGCACTCCAAACCAAACTAAACCAAACGCACTAAATCTGATCTTTGAAAAAACCGGTTAAATAAATGTATTTGTAGTATTTGCATTCGAAAATAACTGTGTAGTAATTGTAATCGAAAATATTTGTTATCTGCAAAACTGTAAACGTCACTTCCCTGTCTAGTGCACATGAGTGAGAAAAGAAACTAATTTCCTGTAAATAAGTTGTTATAAATGCTTAAAATAATCCACTATATAATAATAGCCTACGTTGTCTTTTCGCGAATTTATGAAGCGGTTGTACCTGGAATGGATACAGGCATTCATATTGGATTTTTTATGAGTTAGGGTTAGCAAGATTCAAAGCGAGTTCGAAATCCACCTCATCCCCCACTTTTCGAGAGTTTAATACTATTATTTCAAGCCTTATTCTCCCTCTTATTCTATACTAAATTCATTATTGATAGGACGGCGAGGGCGGAGCGCAATATTTAAATTTCTGGACTGTTTTTACTTGAACCTTATATACTCTAACCATTTCCTTCACCACGTGTAAGCTGGTGAATAGGGTGGAATGTCTGCTCATTTGATCGTCGTACTTCTCGGGTTGATGGTTCTGCCCCCGACGTAGCAGAATTTTTCTAAATGTCTAATTTAATAATTTCTCTTTTTTTTTGAATTCTTATTCCTAAAGTTTTATTATTTTTAAAGTTGTATTATTTTTAAAATAAATTTTTGCCATTTTTTAAATTTTTATGATTTTTATTTTATTAAATTCCCGTATTACCATTATTATATCAAGCCTAATTTTAAGAGTATGTATCAATTTATCACATCATAAATAAGTAAAAATAACAATTTTTTATAGTATTATGACGTCATTCCTTTAACCATCTCATTTAATCATTTATTTTAGATTTAAATATCTTCTGCATTATTTCCATACGTTTTATCTTTTAACTTAGATATTACGTAAATAATTTTCTTAAGGTAATATTTCGTTGCAAAATAATTCTCAGCCCAAAAACAAACCATTTTTTTACCTGTCTCATAGGGCACTTTACAATTCTGGAAAATTAAAAATTTTACTGATCCCGTCATATGACGGGCTATATGCTAGTTAGAAATATTACTTTTAATAACATTTTCCAGCTTACAAAAGTAAAAGGAACAAAAGAATGCAATAAAAAATTGTGACATCTTTTGGATTGAATTCGGGAAGAAAATGAAGGTGTTAAGGGGTTAATTATGTAATATTGTAATAAAGTAATTACTGTAATCCCGAAAAATTTCAGGGGGCAGATTTTAAAGTAAATATTCAGTTTGATCATGCTTGAATTCATTTTCACTAGTTTTAGCATTGTATCTTTAAGTAATACAAAATAACTCAATATCTAACACTTTAAGTACCCATTTTGAATGTCTCTGAATGTATTTACTTTAATTCTGTCACGAGGCCTTTATTTAAGTATTACTCATCTCTAACTCAAAAATTATTACCTGCAGAGTATTACAGTTTTTCACACAAGACTAACATGTAGGTGTGTACACTATTTCTTTTTGAAATCTGCTCTCTAAATCTGAAAAGAAAATCTGAGTGTAAGAAATATTAAAATTCTACAGGTCACTGCTAGATTACTTGAGTTAGCCATGCTTTTGAATTAATAATTCTGTCAAGATGCCTTTACTTCAGTATTACCCATCTCTAACTCTAAAATCATTAGCTGCAGAGTATTACAGTTTAGCATACAAGACTGTAATAACATGTAGGTGTGTACCTCTATTTCTTTTTGAAATCTGCTCTCTAAATCTGAAAAGAAAATCTCAGTGTAGGAAATATTAAAATGCTACAGGTTACAGCTAGATTATTTGAGTTAGTCATGCTTTTGAATTAAAAATACCACTCATTGTTGAATAAAATTATATCAATAATTGAATTTACATGTACTATTTATGTTATTAAAAACCAATATTTTTTCAATGGTATAATTAGAGGATCGTATCTGATTGAAACAAGTTTAAATGAAATGAAACTATTGTTGTATATCACTTTTTTAGCATACAATGATTTGTGTTGTTAACAAAGTTTGTATCCCTTTTTTATTCAAGCTTAATTATTTAACCCTCTGGCTACTTATTCCGCTATTTCCAAGGGCAACTCAAATGTAGCAAATTTTGCATATCCCGCGATTTTAGCGGGCATTTACTTTTCTTCCTTTTTTGAGGAGAACATCCCACTTTTTCACAGTTTAAACAGTGAAATAAATTATATACAGTATTATAAGTTTAATTATGTACTAAATAGAATTATAGTTATATTAGATAATATAATATTATATTATATATTATAATTATAATAATATATTTATATATTTATATTATGCATTTATTACATTATGTAATAAATAGAAATTAACTGTAATTCAACTGAAATTTATTAAAATTTTTTTTTCTTCTGATAACATCTAAAATTAGTTTTTCGATAAAAATCTGTATAAAAAAATCTTTTCCAGAAAGTGCATATTCCAATTCTTCAATATAGATAGATTTAATATATACAAAAAAAGCACAATTTTTGAGTCTGTTTTGGTTTACGAATTGAGCAGTCAGAAGGTTAATCAAGTATATTTAAAGTTTGCATTCTTATAATTGTTTGAAGATTTATGAACATTGAGGTTTTGGGTTACCATTAATAGTAGTAGTAATTGTGCTTCAGGTTAAAAAAAACAAAGCAAGTAAAGATTGAAAACTAACGATGCGTAATGAAACTCAAGAAAAAACTTAAATCCACAAGGTCCATCTTAAAAAATTAGAAAGACCAAAAGTAAATTAGCAACATCCGTTCGTTAAAATTCAGCAATTTGTTAGAAAGGAATGAAAAAATATCCACAACAGCTGTGCAAAGCCAGAATCTCAAAAAAAGTAATGAATTGATACAAGATATTTAAGTCAATTTGTTGAGTTTCACTTAACCCCTTCCGGTAAAATGACAAGTCTAGCTCGTCATTAGTTTTTCATTCCATACCGCACAATGACGAGCTACACTCGTCATGCGATTAAAGTTACTGTTAAATATGATAATTTAGTTTAAAATTTCTAGTGTACTGAATTTGGCAATACTTTTATCACTTGTGAAAATCACAAGTCACTATTGCATATTGTTTACTTAGAATTTCTTGGTACAAGTCATTGCCAAATTAATGAGTCAGAATAAAAGAAAACCTACTAAGAAATGCCGTGTGTGTTACAAGAATCAAATTAAAAGTGAGACTACTTGGCGGTGTAAACAATTAAGAATTCCTTTGCACTTTGTTTTGAAAAGTACCACTAGCTTGAAGACTATTATCTGTATACCTTATTAATGTTTTGCTTTGATATTTTCTTAATTTTACTGTTTCTGATATTATTTAACACTATGTAAAAAGTGGATTTTAATTAAAATATGTAAGAATTGTAAAATGAAACAAGTTTTTTAAATAAAAATTAAATGGTTATTTCATGCACAGTTTTTCATTATTAAATCATACCGGAAGGGGTTAAAGAATGCCTTTCAAAATCACACGTAAGAAACAAGACATGCAAAAAAAAAAAAAATCTATCAAAAATTTCCTAAAAAAATGTTTATTTAATAAAAACAAATCTTTAAAACCGAACATACATGTGTATTTGATTCTCGTTTAAAAATAACTGGGTAACAGAAGCAAACCATCATGTTAAATGTTAAGAAACATCACAAAGGGAGCTCACATTCAAGATTAAAATAACTAAAACGTTAAAGTCAAAGCTAAAATCAACAAAATTAACAACGGTGTACAAAATATATGTAAAAAGTGTACTTCCTTGGTCGATATTTAAAAAGGAATTATTCCCATAAGGTTCAGCGCTTTTGTTGCCGAATGAATTCGAAAATAAAAAATCTTACTTTACAGCAGGATTTAAAAAAATAAGTACTTGTTCAGATATTTGCAAACCAGTGACATTCCTTGCGACGTCTTGTCAACTACTGTAATATTTTTCTATCCAATTTACCCTCATTCTCACCTAGGTAAAAGACTAGGAAATCATTCAATTTCTTCGCCACACTTAGTAATAATTGGCTTTCTGCGGCTTGTTTTATGACAAGGGCTTTATTTCTCGCTACCTCCCCTCCATAGAGGAACAGGAATAAAGCTTGCACGAAGGGCGGCTCGAGGGTCTTCACGAATGAGATGAATTCCCAGTCGGCCAAGTTCAGTCTAACCTCCGCCATAAAAGAATGGTAAGAGATGCTGCCGATCCTGGTGTTAACGACGGAGTTGCTGTAAATTTCCCTTGCGTACATCTGCCTGAGTTCTTCAGCCATATTCAAGAGACTAGCCTCCGCGTGAGTTGAAATCTTTTCTACGAGGGTCAGTAGCCTCGAATCATGGGGTCTGGAGGAAGGGCGATCATAGCCAAGGACTTCTAAAGAACACACCAGGACTAAAGTGCCTTCCAACGTCACCATAGAGCCAAATTCTTCTTTGGTCATAAACGCTTCTATACCCTGAGCCCCATCCGATTTGAAGAGAAGACACTTTGATTTCTCGAAACACGTTCTATCGTACTTTTGAACCCGTACGATGAACTTGATGAGATGCGTAGAACATTCGTCTTGTCTTCTGACAACTGATATGTCAACACCTTCGCTGAAGCTGTCAAATTCCAGCTTGAAACACCACCGTTTATCGTAGAGTGTACTAGTGTTTAGTTCAGGACAGTACAGGGTTACTTTCCGCTGTGTTAATAGACGTTTGAAATAAGGTAACTTCCACGTCACATCTAGCGTCTTTAACATTGTCAAACCGCATGAGTTAACAATATCTAAATGTTCCCGCAAGTGTTTCAAATCATACTTTGTTGCTATGGAATAGAGATCTTTAGGTATCGTGTGATCCAGGTACATGTCTAGACATCCTAAATACATATAAAGGAGAATAGAACGTAACACATCTCCTTTTAATTCGCTCAGATGTAAATGACAGTCATCGGATTGTTCAGCCTGAATCAATCTATAAAACACGCTCGAACGTGCACTCAGAATTGATTTATGACATTGTATCGTATCATCCACCGAACTGACGCGCATATCAGCTGCAAACCCTGTAAAGAATAATCTCTCCAAATCGTCTGCCAATGCATTGAGTGCATACGGAACATTTCCATTGACTCGCGAAAAAATTTGGTCTTCTACTGTTCTTTCGTACGCAGTGAGTTCACAAGAAACACGAAGGCTACCATTAAGCAGGAAACGGGGCAAGTCCTCGAGTAGCTTGTCTATTTCGATAAATTTCTTTGATATCTTATCAGTTGGGTATAGAAGAGCATGAATACTTCCGGGAAAAACTTTATTTCCATTAGCGTCAATAACTTCCCAGTGGAAGCGAACGAATACCGGAGCTTTATTCTGAGATAGTAACCGTTTCAGTTCAATTTTAATCTCATTTTGTGTGTTCATCAAAATCAATTTAAGTTCCCACAAAGTAAAAGAGTCTCCTTTATTGCTAGCTGGAAACATCAGTCTTCCCCAAACATCTGAATCTCTTTCCCATTCGTACAAGAAATCTCTAATAGTCCAAGGGAAAACACAGTGCTCTACGTTACTGTCCTCACCTGTAAGGTCCTCCTCCTCTTCCAGAAATGAACATCCTTCCTGGTCCATCTCTCTTTGCAGTCGACGTTTTTCCCAGCCCAAACTTATCTTAAACTTGATAACTAGATAAGAACTTACACGTTTCAATAAAGAGTAAACCCAATAAGCCGGAAAATATATAACACTTCACAATGTATAAAGTTCATAAAAATGTGACAGTAGCACGTCGGAAATTTTATAAAGTCATTTATGTTACGTTAAAAAATAATTTAGTTTCATTTTCAATAGTATCTGACTGAGAATAACCAGCATGCCAAACTGAAAAACTGCAACGATACTAAGAGACAAAATGTAAACACATAATTGTATATTCTTCCAGGTTGTATACACTTCAATGCTGATTGGTTGATAAAGTGAAACCTTGAACGACTCTTTTTGATTTTAAAATATTCTTTGCAATTTTAGTTTAAATTTTTTAGAATAATTTGATTATTGATTTATCATTCAATGTGCAACTCCTGCCTCATATGAATACGTTTTGAGAAAATAAAGAAAACCAATCAACATAAAAATATAGATATTTCATGTTTATTTAAAAACTAGTTTAATTATCAATATCGTAATATAACTACGTTTTGTCAAATGATTAGATATCAATCAAACATTATATAGTTTTTCTAAAACTATTTTTTTCTGACAGCAAATTAAACATTTTAAAATCATCTTGTGAACCAATAAGATGAAATTCAAACAGCACATAAAGTAGAAATTAAATGTCTTATGAAGTAGCCTGTAGGATATAAAAGCAAACTTCTGGTTAGGTCATCTATTACTGTATATATATTATATATATATATATATATATATTATATATATATATATATACTGGGTGGCCATAATTAAACTGACAGTGCTCACAGTGTTCTGTAGCGCGATCTATTTGCGAGAATGAAGCCACATTTTGTAAGAAGATTAAACAAGACGGGCGACAAAGGATTCCGCGAAAAAACAAATTAGTTCCAAAAGTCACCGCTAGGGGAATATTTGGCACTGTGTAATAGAATATAGAGTGTTAACAAATGCAAATCAACAAGGAAATTAATTTCTTTATTGTGCCAATGGATGTAGCGTGAAATTTGAATAAAGAGCTTTTTCTTCTGCTCAGCTTACGTGATATTGCAGATCACGAGACTTTATCGGTGTTTATGTAGATTTTACCCTTTTTGAAAAGTGTTGCCGTATTGCACTTGAACTAAGTAAGAAAATGTGCATAATAAAATGTAATTTTATTCGTATTAATTTGAAAATATTCCCCTAGCGGGGACTTTTGGTACTATTTGTTTTTTGGAGGAATCCTTCGTGCCCCGTCTTGTTTAATCTTCCTGCAAAATGTGGCGTCATTCTTGCAAATAGATCGCGCTACAGAACACTGTGAGCACTGTCAGTTTAATTATGGCCACCCGGTATATATATATATATATATCATATGTATTTTACATATTCACCTATTATTTTATTATTGTATATGTTTTGAAAATCAAGAAGTAATTAGACTAGAACATGCAATCTAAAAAACAATTTTGTATGATTTTAAACGTTGAATTAGTTGGTCTGACTAGATCTTATGAACTGTGGCCTCACGATCTACGATCTAGTATCTACAGTTTGGTTATCCTAAATTTTATTCAGCTCAAATGTGGTTATATATTTACCAGAACCGACGCCCTTATAGCCGATTACAGCTTAGGGCTGATCCCACCAAAGTCGTTTAACGGCTAACTACGATTAGGCACGATTAACCCTGGCGCCAACCATTGGGGGAACTCAATTCTCCGTTTAAACAGAGATTAATCGCGATTAGCGTTAGACTACTTTGGTGGCATCGGCCCTCAATCATCGAACATCTACCATATGGTTGTACTCATTTATTCCGAGATTAGCTCTGATTAGCTATAGTAGATATTCATTGATTAGATTTAATCACCTGAAGTAAGAAAAAAAACTAGGATCTGGTCTTACCATAGTCGTAGCCGAACGATGGCCGAATGGTAGAGTGCTGCTCTTCGGAACCGGAGTTCGCGGGTTCGAATCCCGCTGATGGCATGGATGTTTGTAGCCGTTCGGAATCGGCTTTAAACTGTAGGTCCCGGTCTCGTGTGCAAAACAGTAGACCGTAGCGCTCCAAAACCAAAACAAACCAAACCTACCATAGTCGTTTAATAGCTAACCGTGATTAATCTCTATTTAAACGGGAAATTGCATCCCACCATTGGTTGTCGCCATGGGGTAATCGCTGTCAACTTATGAAAAGGAAATGAAAAAAATAATTCTATCGTTAATTGTCGAATTTGTAAACTTAACTACCATCGTCTACACCATTGGTGGACTACAACAGTGCATTTAAAATTTGAGATTTATTTTTTAAAATTTTAAAATTTTATTTTTTTTTACAATTAGGCGGTTTTACGCAGCAGGGCACATCTCAACTTATGACAGTTCTGGCTTTAGTTTCAAACGGAAGGGCAGTTTATTGTTTGCTTATTGGCTGCTGTAAACATGAAAATGAATGGGAAGGAGATTATAGTAGGTCGTGGCGTTGCGCGAAATTGCTCTATAAAAATTAAATTTGGTAAATTAAAAATTCTTAGAAAAAGATAAAGCAGACAAAAATAAAATTAAACATCAGTCTTGATAAAGAAGTTACTGTTTAATATATTTTTATTTGATAAAAATAATTTAAATTATTTGAAATTAATTATTTGTAAGTTAATGAAATCAGAATCTTAAGGTTTGATTCCAATATCAGTAATACATCTTACAAAATAACAACATGAGTTTAGACTTGTTTTAACTAGCTGATTAGAGACAATCGTAGATTTAACGCCGTACACTTATTTAATGTTTAATTTTCGATTAATACTCTATGTTTTAACTTGATCTTAATACATTTTCAGGTCTTTACAGTTGTATCTTAGGCGCAATAGACTAAACAGTAAAGGGTCCAAAGATAGTTGTTTTTATTTAAATGTTTTAAAAATGATATATAGATGAAAGAATGAGGGCTTTAACGGCTAATAGCGATTAAACTCTGTTTAAACGGAGAATTGTGTTCCCTCATTGGTTGTCTCCATGGGTTAATCGCGGTGAACTTTTGAAAAGGAGCTGAAAAAAATAATTCTATTGTTAATTGCCGAATTTTTAAACTTAACTACCATCGTCTACATCATTGATGGAATACAACAGTGCATTTAAAAATTTGAGATTTTTTGTTTCTTTACAATAAAAATTAAACTTGGTAAATTAAAATTCTTAGAAAAAGATAAAGCAGACAAAAATAAAATTAAACATTAGTCTTGATAAAGAAGTTATAGTTTAACATATTTTTATTTGATAAAAATAATCTAAATTATTTGAAATTATTTATTTGTATATTAATGAAATCAGAATCTTAAGGTTTGATTCCAATATCAGTAATCCATCTTACAAAATAACATGAGTTTGGACTTGTTTTAACTAGCCGATTAGAGACAATCGTAGAATTAACGTGGTACAATTATTTAATGTTTAATTTTCGATTAATACTCTATGTTTTAACTTGATCTTAATACATTTTCAGGCTTTTACAGTTGTACTTTAGGCGATAGACTAAACAGTAAAGGGTCCAAAGATAGTTGTTTTTATTTACATGTTTTAAAAATGATATATAGATGAAAGAATGAGGGTCGGTTTCACCAAAGTCGTTTAACGGCTAATCGCGATTAAACTCTGTTTAAACGGAGAATTGTGTTCCCTCATTGGTTGTCTCCATGGGTTAATCGCGGTGAACTTTTGAAAAGGAGCTGAAAAAAATAATTCTATTGTTAATTGCCGAATTTTTAAACTTAACTACCATCGTCTACATCATTGATGGAATACAACAGTGAATTTAAAATTTGAGATTTTTTTGTTTTTTTACAATAAAAATTAAACTTGGTAAATTAAAAATTCTGAGAAAAAGATAAAGCAGACAAAAAAAATTAAACACCAATCTTGATTAAGAAGTTATAGTTTAACATATTTTTATTTGATAAAAATAATCTAAATTATTTGAAATTATTTATTTGTATATTAATGAAATCAGAATCTTAAGGTTTGATTCCAATATCAGTAATCCATCTTACAAAATAACATGAGTTTGGACTTGTTTTAACTAGCCGATTAGAGACAATCGTAGAATTAACGTGGTACAATTATTTAATGTTTAATTTTCGATTAATACTCTATGTTTTAACTTGATCTTAATACATTTTCAGGTCTTTACAGTTGTATCTTAGGCGCAATAGACTAAACAGTAAAGGGTCCAAAGATAGTTGTTTTTATTTAAATGTTTTAAAAATGATATATAGATGAAAGAATGAGGGCTTTAACGGCTAATAGCGATTAAACTCTGTTTAAACGGAGAATTGTGTCCCCCCCCATTGGTTGTCGCCATGGGTTAATCCCGATCAACTTTTGAAAAGGAACTGAAAAAAATAATTCTGTCGTTAGTTGTCGAATTTTTAAACTTAATTACCATCGTCTACATCATTGATGGAATACAACAGTGCATTTAAAAATTTGAGATTTTTTGTTTCTTTACAATAAAAATTAAACTTGGTAAATTAAAATTCTTAGAAAAAGATAAAGCAGACAAAAATAAAATTAAACATTAGTCTTGATAAAGAAGTTACTGTTTAATATATTTTTATTTGATAAAAATAATCTAAATTATTTGTAAATTAATGAAATCAGAATCTTAAGGTTTGATTCCAATATCAGTAATCCATTTTACAAAATAACAACAAGAGCTTGGACTTTGTTTAACTAGATGATTAGAAATAATCTTAGAATTAACACCGTACAATTATTTGGTGGTTAATTTGCGATTAATACTATATGTTTCAACTTGATCTTAATACATCTTCAGGCCTTTACAGTTATACATTAGGAAAAATCATATTCCATATCAAAATCGTAAGGTTTCCGTTATTTCTTTTATCTCAACTCTCTTTGCAACTTTTTATTACCATTTTTATTATTTCATGCTACAGTTATGTATCATATACAGCAGCGGTTCTTAACCTATGGGTCGCGACCCAAAATTGGGTCGCGAAGCATATTTCTTGGGTCTCGCTGAGTCGAACCAAAAAAGTTAGTAATACACCAAATAATAAGTAATACCAACACCTCCTAGAACAAGTTAAATCCTAAAATAGATATAAGGTGCTCCTTGACAAGCATTCAACCGAGGTTTGAAGATCTTTCAAAATGTATTCAAGCATAAGGTTCTCATTAAAACTGTATGACTTGCATTTAAAATTTAAAAAATTTAACATATGTATTGATATTTCTTTTTTTTTTAGGAATAAGTTAAAATGTCAATTATTTTCAAAAAGTTATAAATATATTTTAATTTGGTCAATAAAAATTATTAAAAACACTTGATTATTAATTAAATTTTCCTTGGATCGAAAAGTACTTTTGTTTATCTTTATTATTAAAAAAATAAATAAAAAATTTGAAAGTTAAAAAAATCATCATCGTAGGATTGAAGATTTTTTAAAAATACGCTCTAAAATAAAGCAATGAAAAAGTTTTGACTTTTTTTGGGTCTCGACATGAACATATTTCTCAAATTTGGGTCGCGGCTTAAAAAGGTTAAGAACCACTGATATACAGTGTACTAAATTCTTTTTCTCTGTAAGAGTTATAATGTTATAGTTCAGATTAGAAAAAGTCATAAAATTATAGTTCCCATCTTCTGAAAAATCTATGAATTTATGCATTTAAAGATAATTTTGGCCAAAAGTGTGTGTATGTGTGTGTATATGTATGTGTGTATACATATATGTTTGTATGTATGTATGTATATATATATATATATATATATATATATATATATATATATATATATATATATATATATATATATATATATATATATATATATATATATATATATATATATATATATATATATATATATATATATATATATATATATATATATACAGTAGAATATATATATAGAATAATATATATAAAAGTATATATCCGAAATCTCAATTAATAGAAATCCTGTAAAACCTACCGTGCTTGCGAATTTAAATAACTTTTAAAGTAAAAAACAATAGAACGTTCTTTAAATGGTAAAAATAAACATATATGAACTTATGTTTTATAGCTATAAAGATTTAAAAAGGAAATCAACTCTTGAAGTAAATTTTAAAAAGTAAAATGAAATTTTTTTAACTATACTTAAGGGGTAGTTACAAATTACATGTGTTATAAACGATTTTAAAAAGGGAATTCTTTAATAATAATAAAATAAATGAAAACCCCCCCTACGTATAAGCTTTTAAGATAATCCGGCCAGGGGGAAGCATTTTGGAAGGATATGATGAGTTTGCAAACAGATAAGAGTCAGTAAGTGTGTGGACAAGGAAATGTGAACACACTTTACGCTTGCCTTCGACGAATAAAGGAAAATGGCGCAAGTTTTACTTAAATGAAACAATGATTTAATGAACTTATTATTATTAAGAAAGATTGTTTCCCATTCGCCTTAACACTTGATACGATATATATATATATATATATATATATATATATATATATATATATATATATATATATATATATATATGCATGTATACATACATATATATACACACATACATATATAAAGTTAAAAATGCATAATAAAAATACATATACACACACTTATGTTCAAAATTATCTTTAGATGCATCCATAAATACACGCACACACACACACATATATATATATATATATATATAATTTCTACAGCTGTTAAAAATTTTAAAGTATATTAAAATATTAAAATTTAAATAGGAAATATATTTCATGGAATAACAACATAGCAGTTTTAGACGGAATATTGATAAAGACTAACATATTTTAAGATATAAAAGAAATCTTCTGAAAATACTACTTTTATTAATAACATCATTCCCCCGAGGCAAATATTTACACTTGCCGTCATCTTCTAAAAATGTCGTGACTTCACACGTAATCTGTGTTTAATCCAGTTAAAATATCGTCCAAAGTATTCTACAGAAGAGGTAAAAAAATTCCTTCATCGCTAAAACTCTTTTGACCGATGTCATTTAGAACTCACGATCTATTTTAAAAATTAACAAGAGGTTTCAGTTTTTCATCCGGTAGAAAAAAAGGGAGTTACTGACTTTATAATCCGTGTTATAAATGTTTTGAGTTTTTTTTAACCTCCTAAGACCCGAATAAAAATTGCAAAATATTTTTAAATAAGTTGTGCATTTTTTTTTTGTAAGATATTACTAAACATAAAAAATGATGCATTTCAAAGTTTTAACTTTTAAATAGTTGTTAGTAAAAGGAATACTTGCTATAGAACTACATGCTTATAAATTAGCCACACACATTTGCCGTTTAAAAGCGTGGTATAACTTCTGAGACTGATTTCTTCTATTGCAGTCTTAAAGTGTATTTTCCGACCGATTGAAAATTTTAGATATTTAATAAAATTTCTCAAACATTTTTGAGGTATGTTAGATTAGTTTCAACTAGTCTATTTGAGTTCAGAATATAGCGTGGGTTATTGTTAAATAAGTGATACTTCGATGAGTACTGATGCTGTATGTTTGACATCGTAAATTTTAAATACTTAATTTCTCAAATATTTGTGAAATATGTTGGATTTGTTTCAGTTAGTCTCTTTGAGTTCAGAATTCAGCCTGGGCTTAACAATAAGTAAAACTTTGTTGCATTCTAAAGCTGTATCTTTTGACTTTGTAAATTTTAGATACTTAATAAAATTTCTCAAATATTTGTGACATATGTTAGATTTGTCTCAATTAGCCTATTTGAATTCATAATTGAGTTTGGATTTAACAATAGATGATACTTTGATATTTGCTGAAGCTGTGTGTTTTGACATTGTAAATATTATATACTTAATTTCTCAAATATTTGTGAAATATGTTAGATTTGTTTCAAATAGTCTATTTCAGCTCAGAATTCAGCCTGGGTTTAACAATAAGAGATACTTTGTTGCATGCGGAAGCTCTGTGTTTTGACTTTGCAAATTTCAGATACTTAATAAAATTTTTAAATATTTGGAAGATATGTTAGATTTGTTTTAATTAGTCTATTTGAGTTCAGAATTTAGCCTGGGTTAAAAATAAGTAATACTTTGGAGCATGCTAAAGTTGTATGTTTTGACTTTGAAAATTATAAATGCTTAATAAATTTCTCAAATATTTGTGAGATATTTTAGATTTGTTTCAACTAGCTTATATTAGTTCATAATTTAGTCTGGATTTAGCAATAAGTGATGCTTTGGTGCATGGTGCCGCTATATGTTTTGACCTTGTAAAGTTTAGATACTTAATAAAATTTGTTAAGTATTTGTGAGATATGTTATATTTGCTTCAACTAGCCTATTTTAGCTCAGAATTCAGCCTGGATTTCACAATAAGTAATACTTTGGTGCATGCTAAAGCTGTATGTTTTGACTTTGTAAATTTTAGATTAGTTTCAACCAGCCTATTTGAGTTCATAATTTAGTCTGAGTTTAACAATAAGTGATGCTTTGGTGCATGCTGAAGCTGTATGTTTTGACCTTGTAAATTTTAGATACTTAATAAAATCTCTCAAATATTTGGAAATATGTTAGATTTGTTTCAACTAGTCTATTTCAGCACAGAATTCGGCCTGGGTTTAACAATAAGAGATACTTTGTTGCATGCGGAAGCTCTATGTTTTGACTTTGTAAATTTCAGATACTTAATAAAATTTCTTAAATATTTGGGAGATATGTTACATTTGTTTCAACTAGTCTATTTGAGCTCATAATTTAGTCTGAGTTTAACAATAAGTGATGCTTTCGTGCATGCTGAAGCTGTATGTTTTGACTTTGTAAATTTTAGATTCTTAATAAAATCTGTCAAATATTTGGAAATATGTTACATTTGTTTCAATTAGTCTATTTGAACTCATAATTTAGCGTGAGTTTCACAATAAGTAATACCTTGGTGCATGCTAAAGCTGTATGTTTTGACCTTGTAAACTTTAGATACTGAATAAAATTTCTTAAATATTTGTGAGATATGTTATATTTGCTTCAACTAGCCTATTTCAGCTCAGAATTCAGCATGGGTTTAACAATAAGTAATACCTTGGTGCATGCTAAAGCTGTATGTTTTGACTTTGTAAATTTCAGATACTTAATAAAATTTCTCAAATATTTGTGAGATATCTTTAGATTTGTTTCAACTATCTTATTTTAGACCATAGTTTAGTCTGTATTTAGCAATAAGTGATGCTTTGGTGTATGGTGCCGCTGTATGTTTTGACCTTGTAAAGTTTAGATATTTAATAAAATTTCTTAAGTATTTGTGAGATATGTTATATTTGCTTCAACTAGCCTATTTCAGCTCAGAATTCAACCTGGGTTTCACAATAAGTAATACTTTGGTGCATGCTAAAGCTGTATGTTTTGACTTTGTAAATTTTAGATTAGTTTCAACTAGCCTATTTGAGTTCATAATTTAGTCTAGATTTAACAATAGATGATACTTTGATGTTTGCTGAAGCTGTGTGTTTTGACATTGTAAATTTTATATACTTAATTTCTCAAATATTTGTGAAATATGTTAGATTTGTTTCAACTAGCCTATTTCAGCTCAGAATTTGGCAAGTTTAACAATAATTAATGCTTTGGTGAAGGCTGCAGCTGTATGTTTTGACTTTGTAAATTTTAGATACTTAATAAAAATTTCTTAAATATTTGTGAAATATGTTATGTTTGCCTCAACTAGCCTATTTCAGCTCAGAATTCGGCCTGGGTTTAAAAATAAGTAATGTTTTGGTGCATGCTGAAGCTGTATGTCTTGACTTTGTAGATTTTAGGTACTTAATAAAATCTCTCAAATATTTGGAATTATGTTAGCTTTGTTTCAATTGGTCTATATCAGCTCAGAATTCAGCCTGGGTTTAACAATAAGAGATACTTTGTTGCATGTGGAAGCTCTATATTTTGACTTTGCAAATTTCAGATACTTAATAAAAATTTTTAAATATTTGGGAGATATGTTAGATTTGTTTTAATTTGTCTATTTGAGTTCAGAATTTAGCGTAGGTTTAACAATAAGTTATAATTTTGGCGCTTACTGAAGTTATATGCTTTGACATTGTAAATTTTAGATACTTAATAAAATTTCTTAAATATTTGTGTGATATGTTACATTTGCTTCAACTAGCTTATTTCAGCTCAGAATTCAGCCTGGGTTTCACAATAAGTAATACTTTGGTGCATGCTAAAGCTGTATGTTTTGACTTTGTAAATTTCAGATACTTAATAAAATTTCTTAAATATTTGTGAGATATGTTAGATTTTTTTTAATTAGTCTATTTGAGTTCAGAATTTAGCTTGGGTTAAATAATAAGCGAAACTTATTGTTAAACGCATATTGTAAACGCTTATGTTGCTCGCTGAAGCTGTATGTTTTGACATTGTAAATTTTAGATACTTAATAAAATTTCTCAAATATTTGTGGGATGTGTTGGATGTGTTTCAACAAGCCTATTTCAGTCAGAATTGTGCTTGGATTTAACAATAAGTGATAATTTGGTGCGTACCGAAGCTGTGTGTTTTGACATTGTAAATTTTATATACTTAATAAGATTTCTCGAATATTTATGACATATGTTAGATTTGTTTCAACTAGCCTATTTGAGTTCATAATTTAGTCTGGATTTAACAATAGACGATACTTTGATGTTTGCTGAAGCTGTGTGTTTTGACATTGTAAATTTTATATACTTAATTTCTCAAATATTTGTGAAATATGTTAGATTTGTTTCAACTAGCCTATTTCAGCTCAGAATTTGGCAAGTTTAACAATAATTAATGCTTTGGTGAATGCTGCAGCTGTATGTTTTGACTTTGTAAATTTTAGATACTTAATAAAATTTCTTAAATATTTGTGAGATATGTTATATTTGCCTCAACTAGCCTATTTCAGCTCAGAATTCGGCCTGGGTTTAAAAATAAGTAATGTTTTGTTGCATGCTGAAGCTGTATGTCTTGACTTTGTAGATTTTAGATACTTAATAAAATCTCTCAAATATTTGGAAATATGTTAGCTTTGTTTCAACTAGTCTATTTCAGCTCAGAATTCGACCTGGGTTTAACAATAAGAGATACATTGTTGCATGCGGAAGCTCTATGTTTTGACTTTGTAAATTTCAGATACTTAATAAAATTTCTTAAATATTTGGGAGATATGTTAGATTTGTTTCAACTAGTCTATTTGAGTTCAGAATTTAACGTGGGTTTAAAAATAAGTGATAATTTGGTGCGTACTGAAGTTATATGCTTTGATATTGTAAATTTTAGATACTTAATAAAATTTATTTGTGAGATATGTTATATTTGTTTCAATTAGCCAATTTCAGCTCAGAATTCAGCCTGGGTTAAAAATAAGTAATAATTTGGAGCATTCTAAAGCTGTATGTTTTGACTTTGAAAATTATAAATATTTAATAAAATTTCTCAAATATTTGTGAGATATCTTAGATTTGTTTCAACTAGCTTATATTAGTTCATAATTTAGTCTGGATTTAGCGATAAGTGATGCTTTGGTGCATGGTGCCGCTGTATGTTTTGACCTTGTAAAGTTTAGATACTTAATAAAATTTCTTAAGAATTTGTAAGATATATAATATTTGCTTCAAGTAGCCTATTTCAGCACAGAATTCAATCTGGGTTTCACAATAAGTAATACTTTGGTGCATGCTAAAGCTGTATGTTTTGACTTTGTAAATTTAAGATTAGTTTCAACTAGTCTATTTGGTTTGGTTTGGAGCGCTACGGTCTACTGTTTTGCAACATGAGGGCTAATGAGACCGGGACCTACTGCTTAAAGCCGATTCCGAACGGATACGAACATCCATGCCATAGTGGGATTCGAACCCACGAACTCCGGATCCGAAGGCCAGCACCCTATCCAATCGGCCATCGTTCGGCCTAGCCTATTTGAGTTCATAATTTAGTCTGAGTTTAACAATAAGAGAAACTTTGTTGCATGCGGAAGCTCTATGTTTTGACTTTGCAAATTTCAGATACTTAATAAAATTTTTAAATATTTGGGAGATATATTAGATTTGTTTCAACTATGTTCAGAATTTAGCGTGGGTTTAACAATAAGTGATAATTTGGTTTGGTTTTTTTGGTTTGTTTTGGAGCGCTACGGTCTACTGTTTTGCACACGAGGGCTAAAAGTGATAATTTGGTGCGTACTGAAGTTATATGCTTTGACATTGTAAATTTTAGATACTTAATAAAATTTCTTAAATATTTGTGAGATATGTTATATTTTCTTCAACTAGCCTATTTCATCTCAGAATTCAGGCTGGGTTTCACAATAAGTAATACTTTGGTGCATGCTAAAGCTGTACCTTTTGACTTTGCAAATTTTAGATACTTAATTTCTTAAATATTTGTGAGTTATGTTATATTTGTTTCAATTAACCTATTTCAGTTCAGAATTCAGCCTTAGTTTTAACAATAAGTAATACTTTGGTGCATGTTAAAGCTGTATGTTTTGACTTTGTAAATTTCAGATACTTAATTATATTTCTCAAATATTTGTGAGATATCTTAGATTTGTTTCAACTAGCTTATTTTAGTTCATAATTTAGTCTGGATTTAGCAATAAGTGATGCTTTGGTGCATGGTGTCGCTGTATGTTTGACCTTGTAATGATAAATAATAAAATTTCTCAAATATTTTAGAGATATGTTAGATTTGTTTCAGCTAGTCTATTTGAGTTCAGAATTTAGCGTGGGTTTAACAATAAGCTATACTTTGGTGCATGCTAAAGCTGTATGTTTTGACATTGTAAATTTTTTATACTTAATTTCTCAAACATTTGTGAAATATGTAAGATTTGTTTCAGTTAGTTTGTTTTGTTTAGATTTGTTAAAGTCATCGGAGTGGTGTTGTACTCCACGTTCAACACTTTCAATGTATTTCTCATTTCAGCACTTGTAGGAGGTAACAATAAGTAATACTTTGGTGCATGCTAAAGCTGTATGTTTTGACATTGTAAATTTTTGATACTTAATTTCTCAAAAATTTGTGAGATATGTTAGATTTGTTTCAACTAGTCTATTTAAGTTCAGAATTTAGCGTGGATAACAATAAGCTAAAGTTTGGTGCATGCTAAAGCTGTATGTTTCGACATTGTAAATTTAAGATACTTAATTTCTCAAACATTTGTGAAATATGTTAGATTTGTTTCAGTTAGTTTGTTTTGTTTAGATGTGTTAAAATAATCGGAGTGGTGTTGTACTCCACGTTTCAACACTTTCAGTAAAATTTCTCATTTCAGCACTTGTAGGAAGTGTCTCAGTATCAACAGATTTTTCATCTTACTCATCAGTTCCATCATTCGTCTGTTTTCCTATGAAAATCTGACAGGCTTCAGATTCTGTTAATGTGGAAGCTGCTGGAATGTTTTGATCTACTTTCACCCATGACTTGAACTCTTCAGAGGTCCTATCCGAAGGATTTTCTATCATTTCTTGAGATTTCTGGTAATTTTCTTTTCTTAAAATCAAGGCATAAAATGTGAATACACTCAAACCTGTTTTTGTGCGGTAGATAGGGACCGCATAAAAAAACGCATAAAAAATTTCACAAAACTTCACGAATAGCTATAAAATATAGTTTTCGGAACACAATTAAATTTTTTTTATGCTCTGAATAGGGACCGCATAAAAAATGTCTCACGTTTAAAATAACTCAAAACCTAACGAAATAACTAGTACATACCTAGAATTTCGCCAAACGTTTTGGAATCCGGTTTAAAAAATACACTTGCGAACATTTTTAAATACTTTACATATGTGATTATTTTACACATACAAACTTTTCAAAACGTACAGACATTATCCTTCGCAGTCTGATAATACGAGAACTTTCCTGTGATAAACTGGTTCAAAATCGCTTTCGTCACTTGAAGATACTATCTCGCACTCGTTTAGAGTTGACTTTTTTCAGGTACCATATAGTCAGTGATTAGTTTACGCGACGACTGTTGTTTCACTAGACGCTTGTGTATGTCCCGGTAGCCAGGTATGCACGACTGAAGCTCCTTTTGGAATTTGAAGTTCTTTCAGAATTAGCATCGATTGCAAGAAAATGACATTCTAATTTATGACAGAGTTGGAGTGCTGCATAAATTTTTTCTGCTGTCATATGATTGGGTTCTTCTTGCCCATCAGCAACATCTGTTACATAATTTATAATTTCATCTTCCCTTACGGTGTTGTCCTGAATAATTTCGACAAGATCATTTTCACTAAAACTATTAAACCCATCTCCGCCGATGTCATTATTGATAACTTCGATAGCTTTGTCAGTTATGTTCAATTTGAAGTTTAAAAAAAAAAAAAAAAAAAAAAAAAAACCGCATAAAAAAATCGCACAAAAAAGACCGCACAAAAACAGGTTTAAGTGTACTTTCTTTTTCAGTTCCGATAAGAACGTGTTGCCATCGTCTTAAATGACTACCATTGACCACCAGCAGTGTGTGCGTATTTCTGAAATATTCCAGGAACATGTAATACCCCACTCCTTTGTTCATTCCCCATTTCCCTAAGTGGATGAGGGAGAATTCTCGGATATTCAAACAACATCGAAAGGAAAGAAAAGAATGGGTTCCTTTTAAATATATTGTGAATATTCCTTTACCAATTAAAATGAGGTTCGAAAACTGATAACATTAACTGGTGTAACGATCACGCAAAGCGATATTTTAACATAAAAATGAATAGTGAAAATCGGGGCCAACCTCCTCCGATATAAACGGACAGTTATGGAGCTCCTTAGCCAGACGGCTATATCCCCGATTCTAAAGGTAAACGGTAAGCAGGGTAAAAACTTAAGTTACTATTAAGTTTAAAAATTTAGAAAAGGAGTAATTTAGAGGTGCCGGTCATTAGAAGGTGGGTAAGGAGAAATCAGTGAGAGCTGTGACTTAAAATGTAACTACCTGTAAAGATACAACAATATCTGATTAATACCCTGAAAAAGTTGTGGTTAGTATACACGGTGCGAAACACTAGATGGAGTCTTACGGTCATATATTAAACATCAAACGTAGTTAGGTACACTATCCTGCTCCATAATAATAAAAAAATCCACATAATATTATTTATTTATTTATTTTATTTATTTATTTTTTAATACAACACTTCACTTTGCGGCATAACATATAGCGAGAGGGACAGGGGATGAAGTAATAAGAGCTAATAGGGTAATTAAGCTAGAGAATCTATTGTCAGTAAAGCATTGCAGCACGCAGCCGCTTAGAGTTACTCGGGTTATTATAATCATAATCTGGGAGTTCTGCAATTATTTCATTAGGTAGACTAGTTATTTTATTATAAAAATCATGAAATGATCTTACACAATATTGCTTGAAAGTTAAAATATTAAAGTCGCGTCTTATTACTTCGTTGGACAAGTATCGATGTGCGCCTCTAATACGCCTCAAAAATTTATTCTGTATTGTTTCTATTAATTTCAAATTAGATTTCGTGGCAAATGACCAGACGGGGACTGCGTGAAGAGCGGTTGGTAGAACTACTGTTTTATATAAGAGAATTTTGTTTTTAAAATTTAAGTGTTTACTATTAAAAAGCATTTTCAAGTTTTCTAATTTTCCTATCATTTTATTTTTAATATCCGTTATGCGAGGACGCCAGGTTAGTTTTTTTTTTATCTAAAGTTACACCTAAATATTTTACGGAGTTTTCCCAGTTAATTACCTCGTCGAGTAGATATAGTCTAGATGGAGTTTTATAAGTACGAGTAAAGTAAATAGCATGGCATTTAGTTGGGTTAACTTTAATTTTCCATTTAAGAAACCAGTCTTCCAGAGTGTCTAGGTGTGGCTGTAAGAAGCTAGCAACTAAGTTTAGGTGTGGGGCTGAAGCAATTATAATTGTATCATCCGCATACAAATCTAGGGAAGTATAATCATTCCTAGGAATGTCGTTAATATAAATATTGAAGAGGGTGGGACCTAAGATGGTGCCTTGCTGAACACCTGCTGTTATAGATTTTAAAGTGGAGTAAGTGTTTTGTATGCGGACTGTGAAGTGACGACCGCAAAGGTAATTGTGCAAGTGTATTAAAGCCTCAGGCATTTCAAGCTGAATGAGTTTGTAAATGAGACCTACATGCGAGATGCGGTCGAAAGCCTTTGCGATGTCGAGAAAGGGACCAAGTGATTTCGATAAAAATAAGCAATTGATAACATTAACCTCAATCACATTAAGCGGAGTCCACTGTATTTTGCTACAGAATTAAAAAAAATCTTTAATCAACAACATTTGAAGCGATACACTATAATCTATGTAAAATCTATTGGCGCTTCAAGGTCACACTTTCTCGTTTCCTCAGTCATCGGTTACTATGGTAGCGACCAAGAAGCCTGTGCATTCACGCTTATTTTCAGCACTTCAGTTGAGGATTTGATTCCAATACGTTCAGACGACTTGCTTTATTATTATAAGCAAAGTCAAAATTTTCAGTTGTGTATAAATGCGTTAACTATTTACATAAAGAAAAGTTTAACAATATGTATAAAATGGTTATAATAAATCACAGATGTTTTTTAAAAATACAAAAATTCATTTTAATTTAGAATTCTTACTAAAACATTAGGAATCTCTACCTTCTAAAGAAATTTTCACTTTCTAAAAATGTGTCAACAGACCATAAATCTTTAAATACATAATAAAATTATATAAAATATTGTTATTGCATTAAGACCTCTTTTAATTCTTGTAAAATCATAAAATAATTAATACAGTACAATTTTGGAATAGAAACTTTACTATGGTCCACATAACTTCATAATATACTTATTAACATGCAACTTAAATTTAAGGAATTTCAGAACTACATTCTCTTAAATAAATTAATTATTAAGAAATACTTTTGATATTTAGATTAAAAGAATCATACAAATATAAAGAAAAATAGTGAGAAATTATAACTAATTACTCATTAAAATTATCGAAATGTTCAATCATCTTAATGATATTATTTATGTAAATAATGCAACTGTGTGTGGAAAAAAAAACTATTTTAGAAGAATTTTTTAAATCTTACGGATTAGAATATAACATACAATTTTGAATTGTAATTTTATGAAATGGGATTATATCTTAAATTTATGAACATAGAAACAG
>CM063509.1:86977092-86979592 GCA_032207245.1 Pardosa pseudoannulata | reverse complement strand
TATTGTTTTTTACTTTAAAAGTTAGTTAAATTCTCAAGCATGGAAGGTTTTTATACAGGGTGTCTATTAACCGAGATTTCCGATATCCGAGGTACTAGCGGTCCCAATCAGCTTGGATAATCGAGGTTCTACTATAGATAAATAATTTCAGGGCTATTTGGTTAAGTTTCAAGACTTTTTATTATTAATTCAAGTAATTATCCTTCAAGATCTTCAAAATGATGGGCCAACTGGATTCCCTGTAATCCAGATATTTCTAATCGTAAGCACAAAAATGACAACGAGTAGAAAATAAAACAGCTAAAAGATGAAAGAAGGGGATAGTGGGGTGAATTCAGAGGTTCATAATACCCTCCCCCCAAAACAACAACAACAAAAGAACAAACTAAAGAGTACAAAGCTTAGGGATTTTGGTTTTGGTGTGAAGTGCTACGGTCTACTTTTTGCTACATAAGGGCTAATGAGACCCGGATCTACAGCTTAAAGCCGATTCCGAACAACTACGAATATCCAAGCTACTGTGGAATTCGAACCCACGAACTCCGGTACCGCAGGCTAGCACCCTAACCAATCGGCCATTCAAAGCTTAGGGATATAAAAACACAAATACTTTTGTTGGCAGGGACATCCGTACTCTGCGACGACGGGGGAATGGAAAGGGGAAGTAATCTTATCGTATTTTCTTAGAACAAGGGTTTCTTGGTTTATTGCAGACTGTTCCGCTGCTCATCCACAGAAATATTTGGTTTATGCACCATGCATCTGCAACAGACATCTCCTGGAAGTTGCATCAATTCTCAAAAGTTACACATTTAACACTATAGATCTCATGTGACAGATTTGTGCCTTAGCTACCTCGTTCGCAGGACTTCAACCGACTGGCCATTTTCTACATGAAATGCTTGCGAACTCGATTGGCTACCTCATAGTGAGAACCGTTGTTGGTGAAAACATCGTTAACGCAACACTAACAATCTTCTAAAAGGTACTCTAGCCATTCTCTCGCCGATGTGAACTATGATGAACTGTGCTATATCAAGCATGGTAGATTTGTAGTTTAGCTTCCTCGTTCACAGGACTTCAACCGACTGGACATTTTCTACATGAAATGATTGCGAACTCGATTGGGTACCTCCCAGTGAAAATCGTTGTTGGTGAAAACATAGTTAGCGCAACACTAACAATCTTCTAAAAGGTACTCTAGCCATTCTATCGATGTGAACTGTGGTGAACTGTGCTATATCATGCATGGCAGATTTGTGGCTTAGCTTCCTCTTTCACAGGACTTCAACCGACTGGACATTTTCTACATGAAATGCTTAAGAACTCGATTGGCTACCTCATAGTGAGAATCGTTGTTGGGGAAAACATCATTAACGAAATACTAACAATCTTCTAAAAGTTACTCTAGCCATTCACTCGCCGATGTGAACTGCGATGAACTGTGCTATATCACGCGTGGTAGATTTGTGGCTTAGCAATAGTGAGAATCGTTGTTGGTGAAAACATAGTTAATGCAACACTATCAAACTTCTAAAAGGTACTCTAGCCATTCACTCGCCGATGTGAACTGCGATGAACTGTGCTATATCACGCGTGGTAGCAATTTGGAGGACTTGCTGTGAGTTTTCTCTCATGAATGAACGAGGTTGGCTTCTTTCATTCTTTTGTAAGTTCAGGTTGGAATCTAGTGCGCCCCATGTTGAATGGTAATTGTTCCTCGTCTGTACTATCAGACACATTATTTTGTTTACAATTTAAACTTATCCTGTGAATATAAGTTATCAATATGCATTGCACATATTTCCTTTGCGAATAAGCAATATATTTGCTTTGTGTCGTATAATGTCATGCATACCAAATGAGGCATTTCGAATGTTTCGCCAGTACGCAAACAAAACTATTTTATCCCGAGACATTTTACCAACTATTTTTTTCTGGACTCTTTCTTAAAAAAATTTTAAAACTCAAGATCAGGTAATTCCTTGAAGTCTTTTACCGAAACGAAACTCTAATTTTTCTTTCCATGAATTTATCTCAAAAACGTGACATTTCATAAAGAATGAATATTATCAGCATTTGTCTAAGTCTCTGTAATATCCTTTAGTGCGTCATGGCACGCAAAGAGGTTATACAACATTTCTGCTTTCTAAATGAAGAGTATTAAGAATTACTTACTTTTCCTGGAATAATTACTATGCTATTTTTGTCTTTTGATTTCCTTGACGTATCGAAGGAAATATTGCAATCTAGAAAAATTTTGTTGTTCAGATTTGAGAAAAAAATTTATTTTAGACAGAGAGATAAAGTAAAAGCGAAATAATTTTACTTTTTGGCCTTAGATTGTGGTTACCTTGTGTATTGTGGCATAGGAATGAAACTATTCCATCAGCTGCTATTAATTAAATAATTATTGTCTTGCAGCTCTCATTATTTTTAGGTATTTAATCCTTTTTATCATGACGGTACTTATAAGTACCGCTTCAATCAAGCACCTATA
>CM063509.1:86957092-86967092 GCA_032207245.1 Pardosa pseudoannulata | reverse complement strand
CGCTCTACCATTCGGCCATCGTTCGGCTTTTTTGTGTTTAAAATTGTATAAAATTTTATATTTCTTTTATTTTCTTTTGCAAATTTCGCTAAAAATAATGTTAATGGTGTTTTAAATAATATTAATTGTGATATTTCTTGACATTTTTATCTACAAATTTTGGTACAAATAATGATAATGGTGGTTTAAGTAATATTAATTGCGATATTTCTTGATATTTTCATCTGCAAATTTTGAAAAAAAAATAATGTTAACTCTAGATTTATGGACCGAGCCAATTTGACTCATCAAGAATTTGATCACTATATATATATATATATTAAATTTTAATACCACTTTTCTAAAACATACGTTGGTTTTTAGTTCAGTAATGAAATTTTTTTAAACTTTCATTCCTCTTCCCCGCAGACCCCTTCATTTCGCATTATCAAATGTGGTATACCTATTTTCAAGGTTGTGAGCCAATTTGACTCGTAGAATTTATATGAAAATAAATAAATATAGAAATAAATATAAAGTAAATATAAAGTATAATATAAAGGAAATATTGGGAAGAATTCGAGAACACTTCCGTTCTAATGACAGAATTGATGCTACTGACAGACGGAAGAATTGTCAAGTTCAACAATCATGCAAATGAAACAGAAGTAGAAACCATTGTGCTAAATGTAATAGATGTAATAAAATGTGTTTTAAAAGCAGATTTTATATGAAGAAAATGTTTTCCCTGAATTTTTTTATAATAAACATTTTATTTAAATTAATTTGGAACTATTTTCTTTGCAAAAAACTTCAATTTTCTTATATGAGTTAAATTTTCTCACTTCAGTAAAAATAGGTATATAATTAACATCCGTAAATCTAGTGTTAATGTGATTTTAAATAATATTGATTGTCATATTTCTTGACATTTTCATCTGAAAATTTTTCTAAAAATGTTAATGGTGTTTTAAATAATATTAATTGTGATATTCCTTGACATTTTCATCTTCAAATTTTAATAAAAAAATATTAATGGTGTTTTAAATAATAATAATTGTGATATTTCTTGACATTTTCATCTGCAAATTTTACTAAAAATAATGTTAATGGTGTTTTAAATAATATTAATTGTGATATTTCTTGACATTTTCATCTACAAATTTTGCTAAAAATAATGTTAATGGTGTTTTAAATAATATTAATTGCGATATCTCTTGTCATTTTCATTTGAAAATTTTTCCAAAAGTAATCTTAATAGTGTTTTAAATAATATTAATAGTGATATTTCTTGATATTTTTACCTACAAATTTTGCAAAAAATGATGTTAATGGTATTTTAAATAATATTAATTGTGATATTTTTTGTCATTTTCATCTGCAACTTTAGCTGAAAATAATGCTAATGGTGTTTTAAATAACATTAATCGTGAATGTTTTGACATTTTCATCTGAAAATTTTGCTAAAAATAATGTTAATTATGTTTTAAATAATATTAATTGGGATATTTCTTTACATTTTTCATCTGTAAATTTTGTTAAAAATAATATTAATGGTGTTTTAAATAATATTAATTGTGATATTTTTGCACATTTTATCTACAAAGTTTTCTAAAAAGAATATGAATGGTATCTTAAATAATATTATTCGTGATATTTCTTGTCATTTTTATCCACAAATTTTGCTAAAAATAGCAATTTTGCTAATAATGTTAACACTAGATTTACAGACCGAGCCAATTTGACTCATTGAAAATTTGATCAATATATATATATATATATATATATATATATATATATATATATATATATATATATATATATATATTTATTTATATTAAACTTTAATACCACTTTTCAAAAACATACGTTGATTTTTAGTTAAGTAATGAAATATTTGTAATCTTTCATTCCTGTTCACCTCCGACCCCTTCATTTCGCTTTATCAAATGTGGTATGCCTATTTTCCCGGTTGTGAACGAATTTTACTCATAGAATGATTTAACAGTTAATCGAATAACATGAAATTTATTGGTCGACTCAAGTAAATATTTCACGAAAAGATTTTATTTTACAATTGGCTGAAGAGCTAAGAAGTAAATATAGAGAAAAAGTCGAGAACACTTCCATTCCAATGACAGAAATTCATGATAGTGACGTACGGAAGAATTATAAAGTTCAACAATTATGCAAAAGAAACAGATGTAGAAATCATTGTGCTAAAAGTATTAGAAATGTTTGCGGAAAATGTGTTTCAAAAACACATTTTATATGTAAAAAATGTTTTCCATGAATTTTTTGATAATAAACATTTTATTTAAATTAATTTGTAACTATTTTCTTTGCATAAAACTTCAATTTTCTTATATGAGTCCAATTGGCTCACTTCAGTAAAAATAGGTATATGATCAACATCCTTAAACCTAGTGTTAATGATGTGTATGTTGTAAATAAGGTAAGACATTCTTTTCTTGGTTGTAAACATATCAGTTTCGCATTTAGAAGTCTTAATTCTACCCATCTATCAAGCCACTCAGTAATTTTGACTAGATGTTTATTAAGGGCAGTCACAGCATATCTAATATTTTTGTTTGAAGAGAAAATAGCAGTATCATCTGCGTAAATTGGAAGTTCGGTTCAAATATGCATAGGGAGGTCATTGATATAAATATTAAATAATGTAGGGCCGAGAAGGGATCCCTGTGGAAAGCCGCAATGTATAGTTAATTTTGAAGAAAGTGACAGATAAATTTTAACCTGAAACGTTCTACCGGTTAGATAAGAAAAGAAAAGTTTAACGAGATGAAATTGGCTCACTTCAGTAAAAATAGGTATATGATTAACATCCGTAAATCTTGTGTTAATGTGGTTTTAAATAATATTAATTGTGATATTTCTTGACATTTCATTTGAAAAAAAACTATATAAAATATAAGATTTCTGTAACTTTAAGTTTTTTAAATACATGTATTTTTCGCAATTTTTTACTATGAATTTATCAGGGGTGTTAGGTGTATCTGTTCTTAATGTTTTATAACTATTAAGGTAACAGGTCATATTATAAAATGATTGCAGAAAGAAAATTATAAAAAAATAAAAAATAAATATAATGCATGTTGATTCCCAAATTTACTCTGTAGATATAAATATCGCTTAGTCCTTTACTGAATTCCCGGTTGAGATGCATTCTAAATTTAAATTGTGATAAAAATCACATTTATTTAATAGTTCTTATTAGTAGTTTGTATCAAAAGCAATTTACACTTTTATACGAACACTATCTTTTCTCTATAAGCTATCTTTTCTCTCAAAACAGAAAAGCCCTCATCCCCTAGAAAATAACTTCATAGTTGAGACTTAATATAGATTACAAAACTCACAAGAAGCATTTATTTTGTTCTAATTAGTTATTAACTCCTTCCGGTAAAATGACGAGTCTAGCTCGTCATTAGTTTTTCATTCCATACCGCACAATGACGAGCTACACTCGTCATGCAATTAAAGTTACTGTTAAATATGATAATTAATTTAGTTTAAAATTTCTAGTGTACTGAATTTGGCAACACTTTTATCACTTGTGAAAATCACAAGTCACTATTGCATATTGTTTACTTAGAATTTCTTGGTACAAGTCATTGCCAAATTAATGAGTCAGAATAAAAGAAAACCTACTAAGAAATGCCGTGTGTGTTACAAGAATCAAATTAAAAGTGACACTACTTGGCGATGTAAACAAATAAGAATTCCTTTGCACTTTGTTTTGAAAAGTACCACTAACTTGAAGACTATTATCTGTATACCTTATTAATGTTGTGCTTTGATATTTTCTTAATTTTACTGTTTTTAATATTATTTAACACTATGTAAAAAGTGGATTTTAATTAAGAATATGTAAGAATTGTAAAATGAAACAAGTTTTTTAAATAAAAATTAAATGGTTATTTCATGCACAGTTTTTCATTATTAAATCATACCGGAAGGGGTTAATAATATTCATTGTGATATTTCTTGACATTTTCATTTGAAAAAAAAAACTGTATAAAATATAAGATTTCTGTAACTTTAATTTTTTTAAATACATGTATTTTTCGCAATTTTTTACTATGAGTTTATCTGGGGTGTTAGGTGTATCTGTTCTTAATTTTTTATAATTGTTAAGGTAACATGTCACATTATAAATTGTTTACAGTAAGAAAATTATAAAAAATAAAAAATAAATATAATTCATGTTGATTCCCAAATTTACTCTGTAGATATAAATATCGCTTAGTCCTTTACTAAATTCCCGGTTGAGATGCGTTCTAAATTTAAATTGTGATAAAGATCACATTTATTTTAGAGCTCTCATTAGCAGTTTGCATCAAAAGCAATTTACACTTTTATACGAACACTATCCTTTCTCTACAAAACAGCAAACTCTTCATCCCCTAGAAAATAACTTCATAGTCGAGACTTAATATAGATTACAAAACTCACAGGAAGCATTTATTTTGTTCTAATTAGTCCCGACCAAACATTATCAGATTCCCCCCAAAAGATTGATTAAAACGGAAGCATGTTAAAACACTAAAAATCCCTGTTTCCATACCACCCGAAACCAGAGCCGGGAAATTTAATAAATTTGCCTGCTTACTCCCCACTGTAAATTCTTCTTTAATGGGCGTCATTTTTCTAGTCTCTTCACAGAAAGCTGCGCTCCATCCCCTAGGTGCTGGTAATAAGCGGATATTAGATTGTCTCCAACAGCAATCTTAAATTGCAATCCTTTGTTCAGTTTTCTGTAAACATTTGTGTTTGTAGTTAATGTCTGACAACATCCGTCCTCTAGGTAGGTATTACGGCCTCGCATTTTTTTTCTATTTAAATTATAACATTGCTCGAGAGTGTCATTCTTGTTTTGTTTAATGCCTTGCATTTGGAATGAAGCTCAACAGTGAGAGAGTCATTTGAGACCGGTCGCAAATGATACGTAAACGCACTTTCGACTCCAGCAGGCGAAGAATAATGGGGTCATTAGTAAAAGTTCTCTTTTTGGTTTTGGAAACTCTATGGATATTAATGAGTCAATAATAATTACAACCGTCGGTAATTAAATTCTACAAAAACGTTAAAATTTGGGCTTTAAGTTTAGCGCTGTTCTATACGAACTGTAATCTATTTCATTTACTATAAAAGTACGACTTATTTAAGAATTAGAACAATAGCATAAGGCTCTACGATAGTTGGGATCTTTTGAAGCGTGGCACTTCGGTAATAGATCCTTTGTTTTGAATACCGCACCTCGCATTGGTGTTCAAATTCAGTTGTCAACTACGTTCCAGTCTCTTTGTCGTCCTTAATAGATCCTACTTATCCAAATTTAACTCAAACCATGTTTTAAAGTCCGTGGTTAATATTTTGCAGCAATAGATTCCATTAGTTCAGCATCTGCAAGGTACAGCACTTCACAACTTTGCACTTACACCATCCCGAGTCTAAAGAATTTGAAGTTCTATTCTCTTTATCGTCCTTGAATCAAACTAAATAGATCCTACTGATACAAATTCAAAGCAAACCATTTTTAAAAGACCTTGGTTAATGTTTTGCAGCAATAGATTCCATTAGTTCGGCATCTAAAAGGTACCTGACTTCACAACTTTGCACGTACACAATTCTGAGTCTAAAGAATTTAAGGTTCTAGTCTCTTTATCGCCCTTGAATCAAGCTAATAGATCTTATTGATACAAATTCAAAGCAAACCATGTTTTAAACTTCGTGGTTAATGTTTTGCAACAACAGATTCCATTAGTTCTAGATCTACAAGGTACCTGACTTCACAAATTGCACGTACACCATACTGTCTAAAGAATTTGAGGTTCTAGTCTCTTTATCGTCCTTGAATCAAACTAATAGATCCTACTGATCCAAATTCAAAGCAAGTCATGATTTAAAGTCCGTGGTTAATATTTTGCAACAATATGTTCCATTAGTTCAGTATCTACAAGGTACCTGACTTCACATTTTTTTGCACGTACACCATACTGAGTCTAAAGAATTTGAGGTTCCAGTCTCTTTATCGTCCTTGAATCAAACTAATAGATCCTAATGATACAAATTCAAAGCAAACCATGTTTTAAAATCTATGGTTAATGTTTTGCAGCAATAGACTACATTAGTTCAGCATCTACAAGGTACCTCACTTTACAATCTTGCTCGAATTGAAAATGTAAACCATTCTCAATTCAACTTAATTACATACACAAAATTTTCTCAAAATCAGTCCAGCCGTTTAGGAGAAGTTCTGTTATAAACACATGGACAGAAGTTTTTTATACCGAGTGATCCAAAAGTCGAAATGAACTTTAAAAAGGAATAATTTGAAAACGAATGAAGATACAAACATGCGGTTTTCATCCAACGCATGGCAAAGAAACCGGATTTTGTTTGTCAACAAAAAAATGCTGTTGGCGATCAAACCGATGGCGCTGTAGTGTTTTATTGCACCAAAAGATGATTTACGAATGAAAAACTTACAAATCAACTTAATTACAGTTAATTAGTAGTACAGCAAATGTTGAATGTGCTGTCCATTATTCAGTAGTACAGCTACGAGGTCTTATTAGCCGTCGTGTTGCAAAAAGTAGAACGTAGTACGGCAAACCAAACCAAACAGCTATGAGGCGAGTCACCACACTGTTCACAGTATTTAGTAGCATTTCTTGCGTTATTAGCAGTTTGCGTTATACCGTTTCAGAGTTATTCGCAGTGCTCTCCAGACACTTCCGTACGACACTTCTATCTGCCTCGAAATTTCTCGAGCACTGCACTTCCCATGTGCAGCAACTGCCAACATGGATTGCACCGTCTGCTCCACTGTCGTGACAACAGCAGCGGCTTTTGAGGGACGTCCACTTCTTTGACGTGACGCCAAAGAACCTGTAGCTTCAAATTTCTTCATCATTTTCTTCAACGAAGAAGATGTTATTGGTCCTCTACTATCTCGCATACCTTTATGTGGCGATATGCCACATAGAGCGTTACATTTTAACTAAGATGGCTTTCCCAACTTTGGACAGCATTTCCATGCATACAAGCTTCGACTACCATTACCTGATCACAGGATGGATTGGCACAGAACTTCCTGGGCCTAGCCTACTAGTTCTGTGATACATATGAAATGAGCAAAACAACTAAAGAATTGAATTGGCTATGAGTGAGTAGAGAGAATAAAACTGGGCAATAGATGCTTGAGTTTGGGCAGGGTATAATAACACAAATAAAAGATAACATGAGATAAAATAATTACTGGCAGCGGTGGGATTCGAACCCACGCCTCCGAAGAGACTGGTGCCTCAAACCATTACCTGCTGCAGTTTCAACTTTTTATACCGATTGTAGCTTTGCATAATCCTACATCAGCGCCATCTTTTGTTCACCAACAGAACTGTTTTTTTTTTCGTTGACATACAAAATCCGGTATCTTTTTCATCCGTTAGGTGCAAACCGTATCTTTATATGTTCATTCGTTTTCGAATTATTTTTTTTAACCCTTTTACGACGGGAAGCGCAAAGGCGCGCTTTTCTCTGAGGCCGGCAGTCACTTTCGCGAGAGAGTATCCTGGGCCAGAGAGTTTTTTTGCTATTAATCCTAAATTCATGAAATTAACGAAGTAGTAACGCGTTATTTAATAATGTTGCGTAAAGTATTTAAACGGAATGGAATTTATATTATATGTTTATAGATACTTTATTTACTTAAGCTATTGCTTATTTAAATATATATTTTACACCATTTTTTCATTCTTTACTTACTATTTAATGACTTTTAACGTCACAAAACTGAATACTCTGTTATTTAAAATTATTTTTTGTATGAAAAATTTTAAAAACAGGGATCTACACACAATCCTACGTTACAGTCCTTGCACTCTTAGTTACTCATTTGCCGTTTAGGAGAATTTTTCCGGGAATGTGAAAAAACGAAGCATCGTCATAATTTTGTCAGAAATGTCCTCCTCATCATTAAAATCCCTAGATCCATTATGAACAGAAATAACAATCAGAATATATTATAGTGTCACTATTACTACTATCCTAATCTGTTTCAGAATTTAAGTCTGAAATATTTTGCGTCATTTCAGCTATTTCAAGATCAGTTAAACACTTTCGAAACTTTGAAAATTTAACAATAAAAAGAGAAAAAAAGATCAAGTCTGTCAGATCTAATTCTCTACTAAAAACTGGACTGCAAACCGAAATACACAACGCTTTATCAAAAATAAAACTCCCCTGCTTACATAAACAAACACCAAGTGCGAAATTAAAGAGCCGTCATAAAACATGTCATTCGGAAGTATTCCTTTCCCCTGATTTTTATATAATCAAAAACCACATGTATGTGTATCATACTACTCTCATACTGAGTACAAGGTCAAATCTACATGTATCTAAAACAATATGGACATACAATGTCATCTTGTGTCAAAAGTTATAGATTTTAAAAAGTTCCAGAACACTGGCACATATATGTGACGGTCGGGGGTAAACGAGAAAACGCTCTGGCACGCCAGTTTGTCATCCGGGAAGTGAGTGCGTTTCTTGCTGGCACGTTTACGTGACAGTAGGCGCGAAAGGGCTAAAATTCGTCTTGACATTTGGATCACCCGGTATGTACAAATACATAAATGAACATTAGAAGAAAAATAATACATGAAAAATATGCGTAAAAAAGAAAATTACTAATTTACATGCAAGGAGCTAATTTATTTTCCCTTTCACAAAAATACTTCATCTATATGTTGCACTAAACATTATTAAAATATTTTATTTTTTACATAAAATCCATCTTTTCATAATATTTTTTAATATTCAAAAAATCTTAATTTTTTATCAGAAGTCACTCAATATTAAGGAAAATAATAAATAATCCTTTTAGGGAAAAAACTTTAAAAACTTTGAACATCTTTTAATTTTTATAGAAAACAAAGCAAAAATATATATTATCAATAATTTATTACTGGAAAAAAGTTTCGCTAATGTATTACTTGTACGTTAGTTTAGAGATTAAAAATGAAGCATGCCTCTTAAATATATAGAAAATATATAAAAGTTAATATATTTTCAAGAAAAATAATTAATCTCTATATATTTTTTTTATACTCTGTCATCAAATTAGTTTTTAGCCGGCACAAAAAAGAAAGAAAAATCTAGGAATCTTACAGAAAATTAATTATTTTTGTTTTATAGGTAAGAAAGGTAAAGCATATTGGAGAAGTATTTTTGTGATTCTTATTTGCGAAGAGTAATCTACAGTCTATTTTTGAATCAAAATGAAGAGTTAAGAATGAAGATGTCAGTATAATGAGTATAATGAAGATAATGAATCCCCTATATTATAATAGCCTAAGTTATCTGTCAATCTGTCCACAAATTTATAAAGCGGTTCGATCTGGAATGGATAGAGGCATCCATATTGGATTCCTGATAGGTTAGGGTTAGCAAAATGCAAAGCTAGTAAAATGTTCGAAACCCACCCCTTCGTTCCTTTTCGAGCGTTTAATGCTATTATTTAAAGCTTTATTTTCTCCGGTTAAGAGCAAGCGATTAAATTTATCACATAATAAACAGGTAAAAATAACATTTTTTTAGCATTATGACATCATCCCTTTAAATATCTCATTTATTCATTTCTTAATTTAAATTATTTAAATATCGTCTGCATTATTTTCATACTTTTTTTCACTGAACTTGGATATTACGTAAATAATTTTCTTTTATATTTGGCTTAAATAATAGATAAGGTACATATGTCATAATTTTAAATTGAATCATTGATTATTTTTGCTGCAATGAAAATTTTATCACCGGTATTAACAACAAATTTTTTTCATAAAAGTCTTGGAGTCTATTTCATGAACTAATAAATATCTAGAGTTTAAGTTGTATATTTTTAAAAGTTTAGTTTGCCCGTTTATGTATTTGTTCTTTATACATAACCATACGATTTGACTAAATGAATTCAACGTGAATCTAAACTGCATTC
>CM063509.1:86947092-86952092 GCA_032207245.1 Pardosa pseudoannulata | reverse complement strand
AAAGATAAGACAGAAAGACTAGAAAGATGAGAAATAGATTGCAAGACAGAAAAAAAATTGCTCTCTAAAACCAGGTCTTGTTCGTTAAAAGCGACTTCTGTTCCATAAACTTAACATTGATCCAAACAAATATTGCCGAATGATGGCCGATTGGTTAGGGTGCTGGTCTTCGGTACCGGAGTTCGTGGGTTAGAATACATATACATATGTACATATGTATATATATATGTACATATGTATATGTATATGTATATATATATGTATATGCATATATTCATATATATATATGTATATATATATATGTATATGCATATATTCATATATATATATATATATATATATATATATATATATATATATATATATATATATACATATATATATGTATATATATATTCATATATATATATATATATATATATATATATATATATATATATATATATATATATACACTTTTTTAAAATTTAAATGTGTGGAGAATTATATCTAATGATTATTCTTTACAACAAAGCTAAATTGTTATTGAAACTCACTTTGTGTTGCTGTAGATCTGCGCATAGTGTTCCAGAATTTTTTTTTATTTTTTGTAATAAGCTTTCACTTTTCGCTTATTTTATGAGAAAGTTAAATTCAGCAAAACTAATTAAAGCAATATAGGGAACGAATACTGAAAATCTGATGTATTTTTGAAATTAATTAAAAAAGATACGAAAAGGCGAAAAATAATAAAAAAAATCTTACATTTAAAGTTACTTAAAAGAGATGGTAAAAGAGATAAAAAAGAGATGGTCACAGTGACATGGACGTTCGTAGCCTTTCGGAATCGGCTTTAAGCTGTAGGTCCCGGTCTCATTAGCCTTCGTGTTGCAAAATGTAGACCGTAGCACTCCAAACCAAACCAAACCAACCGAATATTCTCGCTTCTATCGGTAAATACGAGTTCTCGTTAAATCCGAGCTGGTTATAAACGAGTTCGACTATACAAGCAATTTCCCGACAAGTACTAATTTAAAATACAATCATGGATATTTTAAGGCTTTTAAAAACATACTTTGCCAATCGTAAAATAGGTAATAATTAGCAAAGTTTCCTATTAAATCTCTTTATATTTGTTTTAAAGGATCAAATGTAAAAGGATGAACCGTAATTAATATTTTCATGCAAACATACGAACGAACCAGAAATATTTCGGGATTTCTGGGAGTTTAATTTCTATATTTTCAAATTAAATATCCATGTAGTGAACGAAAAATATTAAAGTAATGTATTTTTGATTATGTAATAAATATAAATCACGATGCTAGTACTTCCAGACAGACATATAAAGAAAATATAAATCTATCTGTATTTTCTCATATGATAAATCATATTTTATTTTCGATCCATGAATATATGTGTAATAAATATATATGATGTCTATGAAAGGTGTATAAATATTTCTCACTATCGGAGAGGAAAAAGAAATTATAATGCTGGTTATGTTTATAATCATACACGAGAACGAAAAAAAAATAATTAAGTACATACTGGAAAACAAATAATTTTATTTTCAAACAGAAAATGTATATATTGAATAGTCAGTTTATTTTTCGAACTGGAAATGTATATAAGAGATATAAACAACTAATATTAAAGCAATAAATATATTTCATTGTTCTGTATAGAAAAAACATATTTTTAGATAAAAATTAATGTAACTGTATGTTTAAATGAGGGTTTTTAAAGAAAAATTAGTAATTTCTTTTATCGATTTATTTAAAAAACACAAATGTTAACTTTCAAAAACAGGTTTTTTTGCCTTTATCATCTACGGAACAGAAGACATGATTTGTATGGTTTTCAATCAAGAAATCGAAAATTGCATTAAAATAAAAGGCAGTCTTAGTTTCAATGATTTTTTTGTAACCAAATCATTAAGTTCATGTTTTATTTTGAAAATTGACTTTAAAATTTTATTTAAAAATGATTTAACTTTTTACTGTCCATTCTTCCCAAAGGGAACACAATATTAATAAAATTATTTAAAATTAAATTTCATCAATACTGATACAAAAAAATAGCAAATGTAGTAAAAGGACTACTCGATTTTTTAAAATAAAAGCTATATTTCTATGATTAATAGAAAACTGTATAAAAAATCATAAAAATGACCCTTTTCATCATTTTCTATAGAGCACATATTAAAAGTTCACATAAATATAAAAAAATCTAATGCTTCTAATATCCGATTGGTATCCTTAAAACAACTTTAATTTATTTAAAAATATGAGATTCGACATTAATAATCAGAAACGTCTCTTGAATAATTTATTAATTATTGATGTTCCCAATTGGGAACAATGGACTGTTGCCACTAGACTGCGACGAAATAATTTCCTCTAGGGAGAGCATTTCTTGAAAGGGGTAGGAAATGAAGGGGAATTCCCTAATTTTATGAAAGGGCATTTCAGTTATATAAGTAGTATAGTGCGTTAGCTTCTCAGATATTATTTTGAAAAGTGTTAAATGTATTGTGTCTGTGAACTACAAGTTACAACTGCTCTTTTAAGAATTGCACCAAGGAAAGTTAGGCCTCAACCTGGACCCAAAGTTTACCACCCTATATCACAGAGAAAAAGTGATGGCCATTTTCTTGCACAAACAACACAAGGTAGATGTGAACAGTGCACATTAAATGCAAGATTAGCTTGCAATGAGTGCAAGAAAAAATTGCATCTCCATTGATTTCCAATACATTTTGGCATAAAGGTATAAATTCATGTTTTTGATATTTGTTTAAGAAAATGTTGTTTTCATTTAAATTTATAATTTTTAAACTTTATTGATATCTGTGCTTAAATTTAGAAATAAATTTTAAATTCATTCTAATTATTTTTCTTATTATTTAATATTTATTATATACATCATTTTACTCAATTTGTGAATCCAGTGTATAGTCAGGAGTGGCCAATGTTTGTGATGAGGCGATTTAGATCAGTTATATAATTGATTCATTCTTACACGAAGTAAAATGCTCGGGATCTAAATCTGACCTCATCACATCTTTGTAAAAGACAGAGGACCATATATTTATATTCAACGGATATTGTTGTCTTGTACGGTGGTCTTGGACGGGGTTCTGATCTCAGTACCAGATTAGAATCCCGTCTCCGTACTTGACATTAAATAAGAATGTACCTTTGTGGAGTTATATGTCCCTACGGGACAGTGTCCAATTATGAGGGATAAGGTTTTCCACGTTGGCGGTCTCAAGGCGGGGTTTAAGCAGACCAATTGGATTCTTACTACTATCCCGATTGGAAGATAAGAAGGAAGAGGGGACACGGATGAAATTAATAAAATAAGAAAGATCGAAAAAAAGAAAAGGTGATAGTGTTCGATAGTCGAGACGAAGAGAGAGTCCGATAGAAGGTGTTCGGTAGTCCAGACGAAGAGAGTAGTCCGACGGAACGAGTTCGAGAGTCCAGCCAAGTCCAACAGGAAGTGTTCGTGCATCAAATAGCACGGCTGCACCCCAAACACTCAGGAGGAAGCCCCTGACCAGACCGACGAAAGATCCATAGATACCCATCAACCAGCAGTGTTCCGGGCACACCATTTTAGCTCCCCAAAGGTACCCCTTTTACATACATTTTGAAATTGAAATTAGGTCCTCTCTCTTATATTTACATAATAGCTTAAGTATTAAAAAATTATTGTCAGAACTAAATTAGAAGATGTTGATAAAACATATTTTATGAAAATTAGCATCAGTTTTGTAATGTACATAGATGTATATATATTATAATAAATTTATTTTTTTTTATATTAAGCTAGTTTCGGATGCTGTTAATTTAGCTTTTAGTTTAGTTTCATTTCTTATGTCTGTAGTTTCTCAGAACCTGTGGTTAAATATAGTACTAAAATACTTTTACACAACGCAATCAGAATAAAATCCCACTATACATTTGATCACAGGTTAAGACTCAAATAAAAACGAGGACTACACGACAATGTTCAGAATTGGGAACATCATGAAAATTGTAAAAGAAAATTTTTTTTCCACAATTAAATGACTAACATACCTTAACTGAAGCATTAGAAGGCAAGACATACAAAAATATAATTTAAAATATATCTGGATCTGAATTCGACCTGTAAAAGTTTAAGCTTAATTGCAACTTACAAAACTAGAAAAATGGCTATAATAAAAGGTTTGTAAAAACATCACTGCAATGTAAACTTCAAACGCATTTTATGACGTATTGTATCTTGACGTTTTATAATTCAGAAATAACGCAATAAGCTGAGCGGTGGAGTAACGGAGTTCATGGGTTCGCATCCCAATATAGCAGGGATGTTCGTAGTCGTTCGTAATCGGCTTTAAGCTGTAAGTACTTGTCTCATTATACATTGTGTTGCAGAAACATTCCAAAATAAACCAAAGCGAACCGAATTACGTAATAACAAAAAAGTTGATGGGGATTCAGCTTCAGTGGGGTAAGTTCTGTTTTACTATTTTTAAGGCAGTGACAATTGATTTACTTTGTATTCATATGTAAATTGTAAATAAATTCTTTTTTTTTAGTCTACATTTTCTATGTCTTAGTGAAATTAACTAACATAGGAATGAACTTGGATCTAAAGTTAATTAAATTGAATAAAATAAAAGATTAAGAATTAACCCTTTGACAATTTCAATTTTTTCCAGAATTCGGTCAGAAAAATGTCACATTTTTTATTGTATTTATTTGTTCATTTTACATTTTTAAGTTAAGATATGTTGTTAAAATTAACATTTCTATCATTTTTGAGCGTTTATTACAACTTTTTTCTTTCCATGAAAGCATCATAGAACTAAAGTTTCCCTGCAGTCTCAGCGATATCCAAGTTAATTTTTGGAATTCCAGTGAAAGCAAATCTAGGAGGAGGATTCGAAGGATTATCACATTAATTTCAGAAAATTGTCTTGCGTGACTGATTACATTTGTACTACTATCAGAGTCAGTACTATCCAG
>CM063509.1:86924592-86942092 GCA_032207245.1 Pardosa pseudoannulata | reverse complement strand
GTATGGAAAATATCCAAAGCTTGAAGATTAAGGTCAATAATTTATTCTAAGCGTTTTATCCCTTAAAAATAAACCCGGGTTTTGTTTTACTCATTTAAAGAAAGGCTAGAAAACAAAAAGATCAGCTTTGGCAAGCAATAAATTCTGTATGTAACAGGCACTTTATGTAATAAAATGAAATGAAAAGTGGATTTTATATAATGAAATGTTATTCTTACATAGATAATACTTATACACAGTATTACGATATTTGAAACAAATAAAAATAAGTTTTTTAATAACTTATTATAAAATGGTAAAAATTTGCCTCAATAAGAAAAATGAAATTCTGTTTTCAGAGACTAAAGTTCACTATATTAGATTTCTAAGTTAGTAATTATTAACATTAAAAGGATTTTAAAGGGATCATGAATAATATTAGTCAGTATTGGATCTTATTATTATATAATGTATGGATATAATAATGACCAACTTATACTGCTTGTTGCACTTGAATGTTGACTTTTTCTCAAGGACAGTCACAATACACACACAATAATAAGAAACAAAAAAAATAATTTTAAATTAACTTGCTCTGTGTTGTCTTAAAGTTACATAAAGTTTTAAGTCACTTACATTAAGCTTTAAAGTTAGATAATTCAAAGTCATACATAAAGCTTTCAGAAAAGCTACATTACTGCATTACTAATTCAGATCTGACGTCACATAGCATTCCACTCTTCGTTTAATTAACAACATACTTGTAACGTGAGTTACACTGTTGACCGAGGGACGAGGGTGATGTCAAAGACCCTCCCCCCTTTCGACCCCACTGGACAGGAGGGGTGGCTGACGCGAGTCAGTCGTCTTTGGCCTTGGCAACAAGAGTCTTTGGATTTTAACTCAAGACTGGCCGAACAATCGCTATTTGATTTACGAGTGCATACCACATTAAAAACTTAGAAAATTAATCAAAAGTCACTTTTAGAACAATTCTTTAAATGTCATATCCGAATGTTTTTAAGCAACCAGAAAGCTGGTACTGGATAAAACATTGAAGAACAACCTAATACAAATCTGACTTCGTATAACATTCCACTCTTCGTTTAATTAACAATATACAAAAAGCGCCAAGAGCGGTCATTATTGAAAACCTAGATTGGATAAGACTGGCCGAACAATCGCTATTTGATTTACGCGTGCATACCTCATTAAAAACAGACAGAACGCTGGATTTTGCCTACGTGTTTCTGGCTACCTCAGCAATCAACGCACATACAGATATATACAAATAAAATCACACATGTACAAAAGATTTTTTTTTCTATTCTGATGAGGATTTAACGAATAAAAGTACTGAGATCCGATGTTATGATATTTACAAAGCTCTCTCTGAACATCGTATATGAAAAATTAATCAAAAGTAACATTAGAACCATTCTTTAAATGCCATATCCGAATATTTTTAAGCAACCCGAAAGCTGGTACTGGATAAAACATTGAAAAACAAACAACCTAATACAAATCTGACTTCACATAGCATTCCACTCTTCGTTTAATTAACAATATACAAAATGCTCCAAGTGAGGTCATTATTGAAAACCTAGACTGGATAAGACTGGCCGAACAATCGCTATTTGATTTGGTTTGGTTTTGGAGCGCTACGGTCTACTTTCTGCAACACGAAGGTTAATGAGACCGGGACCTACTGCTTAAAGCCGATTTTGAAAGGCTAAGAACATCCATGCCATAGTGGGATTCGAGCCCACGAACTCCGGTTCCGAAGGCCAGCACCCTAACCATTCGGCCATCGTTCGGCACGTTATTTGATTTATGCATGCATACCACATTAAAAACAGAACTCTGGATTGTACCTTCGTGTTTTTGGCGACCTATGCAATAAACACATAGATATATAAAAATAAAATCGTAAATATAAGAAAGATTATTTTTATTCTGATGAGGATTCAAGGAATAAAAATATTATAGTTTTAAAAATATGAGATCTAATGTTATGACATTTACAATGCTGTCTCTGAACATCCTATATGAAAAATTATTCAAAAGTCACATTAGAACAATTCTTTAAATGCCATATCCGAATGTTTTTAAGCAATCCAAAAGCTGGTACTGGATAAAACATTGAAGAACCACCTAATTCAAATCTGACTTCACATAGAGTTCCACTCTTCGTTTAATTAATAATATACAAAAAGCGCCAAGTGTGGTCATTGTTGAAAACCTAGATTGGATAAGACTGGCCTAACAATTCGCTATTTGACTTACGAGTGCATACCACATTAAAAACAGGCAAAACGCTGGATTTTGCCTACTTGTTTCTGGCGACCTCAGCAATAAACACACATATAGATATATACAAACAAAATCACACATATACAAAAGATTATTTTTATTTTGATAAGGCAATGTTTTATTTTGATTTATTTCGATATTTTTTAGCCGAACGATGGCCGAATGGCTAGGATGCAGGCCTTCGGAAACGGAGATCGGGGGTTCGAATCCCACTCTGGCATGGTTGTTCGCAGCCGTTCGGAATGGGTTCTAAGCAGTAGGTCCCGGTCTCATTAGCCCTCGTGTTGCAAAAAGTAGACCGTAGCACTCCAAAACCAAACCAAACCTAATGTTTTTAAGTAATCCAAAAGCTGGTACTGGATAAAACATTGAATACCAACCTAATTCAAATCTGACTTCACATAGCATTTTACTCTTCGTTTAATTAACATTATACAAAAAGCGCCACCTGCGGTCATTATTGAAAACCTAAATTGGATAAGACTGGCTGAACAATCGCTATTTGATTTACCCGTGCATACCACATTAAAAACAGACAGAACGCTGGATTTTGCCTACTTGTTTCTGGCGATCTCCGAAAAAGACACACATACAGATATATACAAATAAAATCATAGATATACAAAAGTTTTTTTTTATTCTGATGAGAATTTAACGCATAAAAATTCTCGGGCTTTAGAAATACTGAGATCCTATGTTATGATATTTACAATAATCTCTCTGAATATCGTATATGAAAAAATAATCAAGTCACATTAGAACAATTCTTTAAATGACATATCCGAATGTTTTTAAGCAATCTAAAAGCTGGTACTGGATAAAACTTTGAAGACCAACCTAATTCAAATCTGACTTCACTCTTCGTTTAATTAACAATATACAAAAATAATTTCAATAATGGCGCCAAGTGCGGTCATTATTGAAAACCTAGATTGGATAAGACTGGCCGAACAACCACTATTTGATTTACGCTTGCATACCACATTAAAAATAGACAAAACGCTGGATTTTGCCTAAACGTTTTTGGGAACTTCTGCAATAGACACGCATACAGATATATACAAATACAATCATACATATACAAAAGATTTTTTTTTATTCTGATGAGGAATTAACGAATAAAAATTCTCCGGTCTTTAGAAATACTGAGATTCGATGTTATGATATTTACAACACTCTCTCTGAACATCGTATATGAAAAAATAATCAAAAGTCCCATTAGAACAATTCTTTAAATGTCAAATCCGAATGTTTTTAAGGAATTCAAAAGCTTGTACTGGATAAAACATTGAAGACCAAAAATAAAACCTCTCTTTTATATTTTGCTGAACTATTCAAAACAAGCGGTATAAAAAATTGAGCTGTCACAATTTGAATGCTAATGGAATTTCGGAAGGAAAAAAGAACAAGCTCATCAGTAATGAATGCTATCATTGATTCACGTCTCTCATAAAATCGTTTCCGACCAATTAATTTCCGATTATCGCCAATTCCGGGAGCCAAATATTGCCGCTATTTTTGGCATCATCTGACATTACCAGCGTGAGGAATCGATATATTGTTGCCTCGAAAATAAGCTCCACTAGTATCGTTAAAAGATTTTTGACACGGAAATAGATCGAGAGCCTGGTGGAATCATCATTCTTTTTATATTTTTTTTTCTCTCAGATACCATCTGAATTGGAGGCAGTTATTTTTCCCTCGGAGAAAAAAACAATCCTCCAAACTGTAGACAATTATGTACTCAGACAGGCATGTATTTCTTTCTTTTGCAGGAAACATTGCATTAAGATTATTAAGATAGAATTGCTTGCTTTGTCCTGGTGCATTCATGATATTTTAACCCCTTAACGTGCCCGCTCGAGTTAACTCGAGTGCGCTAAACTGGCCAAACTTGCACACTCGAGATAATTCGAGCGGTATTGTACTTTTGCAAATATTGCGCTGTGTGATTAAAGACATATCAAAGGAAAAAGGAAAAGAAAAGTCGTTATATGTGTAATAGTTGCAATGTTAGGCTATGTGCTGCACCTTGTTTCAAAATAGTTAACACAAAAGAAAATTTGATTAATTTTATAAATACTAGTATTGTTATTATTTATATTTTAAAGTTATAAATAAATATTTTTACTGATAATAATGTTTATTCTGAAATGGGAATTCGAAAAGAAAGATAAAAAAGTCGACGTGCGTGTAATATTACAATATCCGACTATTTTCTAAAGTGTTATCAAAATCAAAAATTGCAATAAAAATTTTGATTTTTTTTTGTATTTTTGTAATTTTTTTTGCAAGACAACGTTCCAAATTGTGTTATATATATTAAAAAGTTAATTTTTTTTGGACGGCCTTTTTTATAATAAAAACTGTCCATTAAGGGGTTAATGAAATAAAATAAAATTGATTTTATATGATTTTATACACAAATCTTTATCACATATTGATATCATTAAAATAATTTTAACTTATAACTATCTCATAAAGAAGTCTTCTCACATTTACCCATCTTAAGAAATTTTTAAGTATAAAGATATTTTATGATTCTTTAATTTGAATAAAGATTGGAGTTGTATTACTTCATCTACAAAAAAATAGTGTACCTAATAACTATTATTCTTTAAAAAATTCTCGCTTCTCTCTATTTTAATTTTACTTTATTCTCAGGAGGTTCAGGCAAAGAGTAAAAAATTCTTCTGAATTTATATTCATTTATTGTTGGAATACAAAACATCACTCCAACAATGATAATTATAAAATCGAATCCAAATAAAACTTTTTTAAATACTTTCAAGTATACAATCTTTCAAGTGTGAACATATTAGTTTTAGTAGAACATTGTTTTTTTTTTTTAAATATTTTTAAAGACTGTATAAATATTTGTAAAAGAAAACTGTTTCTTTTTGTATCTCCTGTATTCTCTTTAAAAACTACGAAATGATTACATAATAAAACGGAAAAAATAATTTGTTTTCTCTTATAATACAAAAGTAACAATTTCATACATTTAAAAATTGTCTACCTTTTAGAAAGCATAATTAAAGATAAAGATTATTTCTAATTTTTTATAAAACGAGGAGCTAAGAAATGCTTATATTGTTCAAAAATCTATATATAAAATAAGAAATTATTTGAATTTTGCAAAAAAGTAACATATATTGAAAGCCAAACTATTGTTTATTATTTGTCAAAAGACAAACGTAAACAGTTTTATATGGACAAGTAAAAACTGAGAGTTCTTGCTACCTCTCCCAATACAGTTTTTTTTTAGAATAGAATGAGTATAAGATAAATCAAACTCACTGTATAATTGCATTTTGTTTCTTTCAGTCATCAATTGTATTATATTAAGATATATGACACGCTCCATTAATGGTGCTAAACTCTCTATACAGTTTTTATCACATATAGACATAATTAAAAGAATTTTAACTTATAAAAGGATAACTATTTCATAAAGAAGTCTTCTCACACTTACCCTTCTTAATAAATTTTTAAGCATAAAGATATTTTATGATTCTTTAATTTGAATAAAGATTGGAATTGTATTACTTGATCTACATAAAAATAGTATAGGTAATAACTATTATTCTTTAAAAAATTCTCGCTTCTTTCTATTTTATTTTATTGTCAGGAGGTTCAGGCAAGGAGTAAAAAATTCTTCTGAATTTATATTTTTTTATTGTTGGAATACAAAACATCACTCCAACAATGATAATTATAAAAATAATTCCAAATAAAACCATTATAAATACTTTCAAGTGTGAACATATTAGTTTTGCTGAACATTGTTTTTTAAATATTTTTAAAGATTGTATAAATATTTGTAAAAGAAAACTGTTTCTTTTTGTATCTCCCGTATTTTCTTTAAAAACTATGAAATAATTACATAATAAAAAGGAAAAATAATTTGTTTTCTCTTATAATACAAAGTAACAATTTCACACGTTTAAAAATTGTCTACCTTTTAGAAAGCATAATTGAAGATAAAGATTATTTCTAATTTTTTATAAAAACTGGAGCTAAGAAATGCTTGTATTGTTAAAAAATCCATATATAAACTAAGAAATTATTTGATTTTCGTAAAAAAGTAACATATACTGAAAGCAAAACTATTGTTTACTATTTGTCAAAAGACAAACGTAAATAGTTTTATATGAATAGGTAAAAACTGAGAATTCTTTCTACCTCTCCCAAGACAGGTTTTTTTTCTAGAATAAAATGAGTATTTGTAAAATAAATCAAACTCACTGTATATTTGCATTTTACTTTATTTCTTTCAGTCATCAGTTGCATTGTTTAGAAAATTCAGCAGGCCTAAATATTTTTCGGTGTTAAACTGCGATCTCATTTGTTGAAAATTGAAAGAACCTATAGAAAAAAGCGGGGGAAAGAACCAAGTGCTTCAAGTGAAATTTTGCTTCGTCAAATGAAATGTTTAGTGCTTACTCGTGTATTAACAATATTTTAAAAAGTAAATGCAGCAAATTTTTTTACGAGTTTTACGGAAGCATTGAGGAATTTTTCTATTTTACCTAAAAGTTCGTAAAATTAGAAAGAAAATGTATGATTGAAGGTATGAAATCATTCTAGAAAAATTTCTGTTTATCATCTTTTAACGCTCATGAAGTCTTAAAGTTGCTGCAATTTCGTACCTAAAAGTGTAAAGAAACAGGAATTACAAATTAATATGTATTAATCACTTTCGTATAAAATATTCGATATTTTCTGTTAAACTTCTTCCTTTCAACTATACTTTCAGTCAGTGGCGTGCGGTCCTTTGTGCAGGGTTTGCACACACCCTGGCAAAATTATGAGAGACAATAATTTTCTGCACTTATGTCTACCTATCTTTATATGGTATATAATAAATATTATTTATAATATATTCAAATATTATGTAGATTTGCTTGCTTGTTTTCTCGTAGTGCGTGCGGTACTAGCTGCTGCACCACGTAGCGAGTTCAAAAGCAAACGAACATAAGAAATTTTTATGTGTACGCACTGCGCACTAATAGAAAATCACGCTTTATATGTATGGGCTACTGGAGAAGCACAGCATACTATAGCACTGAGGAAAGTGCAGCTATTTTTCCTGCACTTGGCATTCAGAATCATCCGAAGGTACTGTTTATTAAGCGGTGTATTAGAGCGAGGACTTATGTATTGAAACGATTTTGGTTTTTTAACTGATTAATTGAACATATGATTTTGCAGACGGTTAATGTTTAAATTTATATATTGTAAGATTATGTTTTCATGGAAATATAAAAGAAGTATTTCATCAATATAAAGGGAAATGTTTTAGTGTGGTAAAGTAATTTTGGTGATGTATTACATTTATAGAAATATTTCGCTGAAAAACAATTTTGTTTTGTTAGACAAAAAAGAAACGAATTTTAACAGAATAGTCCAAATTTTACCATTCATTGTGTTTTACAGACAGTATATAAGTTATATCTGTAACACCATATCCTGGTTTTGTTTTTAAAAATTGTGAAGATCTTTTTCGTAGATTATATGATTTCCAAGAGAAATAGTTCGTTCTATTGCGCCAGCGTGCAGTGAAATCCTCTGCACTTGGAATAAACGTTTGGTTTGTCGGCGCCAATGACATTCTGATGAGGCACCGCAGCGGCGGCGCTGTGTGGTGCTACGTTTGCTGAAAATGTAAGTTTTTCGTGGAAATATAAGTTTTTCGTTATTTTATTATTAATACAGATAGACGTATGGATTTTGTGTACAAATGAATAATAAACGTTAAAGAAGTGTTTAATGTACATTTTTATGGTTTTATTATTATTGTTGTTGTTGATCTCTGCATACCCTGCATGAAAATGTACCGCACGCCACTGCTTTCAGTATTCACTGCACAAAACTTTGTAAATTAAAATAAGACATTCTCAAATAATGGTGCCAAAATTGTCTACACAGTTATTAACGCATAAAAGTATTTTAACTTAAGGTATCCGTCTACCTAGAACTTTTTTCGTTAAAATAGAAACTAGTTCATGTTTTTACATTTGTAGATTTATTTTTTATATTATCATAGAGAATTGAAATTAAAAAATATATTCCTGGAGAAGTTTTTTTAAAATTTCTAATAAATGAAGGAAATTTAGTAAAAAAATAGGGTTTTTTTCAAAAGGCCTAATTTTTTAATAACTAAATTGTTTCAATATTTTTTGATGCAACACATTTCTTATACACTGGACTAGTGAATAACCTAAAATCTTGCTCAATTTACATTTGATAAAAAATTTGGTCCTTCAAAATCATAAACATTGAATTTTTAACGAATTTTCATTACTTTTATATCTAACTATGAGTGTAACATCATTAAAAAATATCCAAATTTAAAGCTTTTAAGTCATTCACTAGTAAATACTATCAAAAACATTCATAACAATTTTCAACAAAATATGTTAAGAACCTTTTGAGAAATCACATTTTAAGTTTTAACATTTTATTAAAAATACCGTTCTGAGAAAAACGCATTTGAAGTTTATGAAAGCAACTTTAACTATTAAAAAAAATGCATGTTTAGAATTTCCCACGCTTTCTTGCTTCAAAACTTTGTAATTGCCAAGTTGCTAATTATTAAAAATACTGGAAAAATGTTTAAACTAATCTTTATGAAAATTTAAAATGTTTTGTCCAAAAAATGCTCTTTGAAAGGCTTCACAACTTCCGTTTCCGAAGTCGCTAATTCCGTTCTGTTTTGACAGCTGTCACTGATGTTTAAACAGCTGTAACTTTTCTTTAAAATGCCGTAATTTCAAAAAAACGTATTCAGAAGCCTGAAAGTTGAAATTTTACAATATAAAAATTTAAAAAATTATGATTTTTGGCAAAAATGACGTTTTTAACGTAGACGGATACCTTAAAAAATGATAATTATTTCATAAGAACTCTTCCATTCACTCACTTTAAGAAATTTTCAACCTTAAAATATATTTAAGGATAGCTTGAACAAAGATTTAAAAACTAAATGCAACCTATCTACCCTATATCGACACTCAAAAACTATAACTACAAAATAGTGTAACTAATATCCGTTATTTATTTTCTAGAGTTCCTTTTTTAATCTACTTGACTTCATTGACAAAAGAAGCAGACAAGTAATGAAAAATTCTTTTGAATTTATATTCATTTATTTTTAAAATAGAAAGCATCTCTAAGAATAATAATTATAAAAAAAAACACATTATAAGCAACTTCAAGCATGTGTATACTTTTTTATAAATGCTTCGGTGATGTTTTTTCAAGTTTTGTTTAAATATATGTTAAAGAAAATTGTTTTTATTCTTTTCAAAATACAAATAGAATTAGGAAATATTTATGTAATGCATTATATAAACATTTATATGTTTATATAATGCATAAATTTACACATTAATTCAACATTGATATTAATATATAAACGCTTATATATTAATATAAATGTGTGTATAGACTTATATAAAAATTTATATATTATTAAAGCATACATTTATATAGTAATTAAACATTTATATTAATATATACACGTTTATATATTAATACTAGACGACCAGACAGACTTTGTCCTGTTTTAATGATGTAAATCTACAAATAGTAAAATGTTCTTAATAAATTATGAATTGGGCCGTTTTGATGAAAAAAGTAAAAAAAAAATATTTTAAAAATACGTGACGTCACCAAGAGTACAGACATCACAATCGTAATTAGATTAAATTGAAAATCTCACATCGCCTTTTAGGGAGATTCGATATCAGAACTTCTCGTACTGAAGCCCGTTGCTCCGACCACTGCATCACAGATACGATGGAAGTGAAGGGTTTTAAGCGGCATTATAAAAATCTTAATAAGCCTGCAATTCTGGATTTTTAATAAAAAGACATTTTTTATCGAATCATATTGAGAATCTAAACCATTCTTGAAACAACTTAATTACATACACAAAATTTAATCAAAATCAGCCCAGCCGTTTATGAGGAGTTTTATTACAAACAGACGCACAGAAGAATTTTATATATAAAGATTTATGTAAACTTTTATATATTTAATAAGAAAAATATAATTTTTTTTACAAATTATTGAAGATAAAGATTATTTCTACATTTTTTATAAAATAACGAGCTGAGAATCGTTTGCATTGCTGAAACATGAACACATAAACTTAGAAACCGTTTGCATTTCATAGCAAAGTTATATTAAACTAATAGTAAAATTATCTTTTTACTAATCTTTAAAAGGCTAACTTAAACATGTATATGGAACATGTGAAAACTGAGAATTTTTACTACGTATCCCAGGATATTGTTTCCTACAATAAAATGACTGTTATAAGAAAAATCAAACTCGAGGTATAGATAGTTTTACTTTCATTCTTTAGTCAAAAACCTTGTTTTGAAAAATCAGCAGATCCGAAATTCTTTCGGAGGTTAACTGTGCTTGCTCTCAGTCTGTTGAAAATTGAAAGGAACTATAGATAGAAAAAAGGGAAAACACCCATGACCTCTACTCATTGTCGTGTAGTCCTCTTTTATATTTGAGTATCAACCTGTGATCAAATGTATAGTATAATTTTTAATTGCGTTGTGTTAAGTATTTTTGTACTAAATTTAACCAGAGGTTCTGAGAAACTACAGACATAAAAATGAAAATAAACTAACAGCTCAATTGACAGCAACTGAGACTAGCTTAATATTAAAAAAAAGTAAATTTATTAATATATATATATATATATATATATATATATATATATATATATATATATATATATATATATATATATATATATATACACATCTATTTACATACAAAACTGATGCTAATTTACATAAAATAAGCTTTGTCAACATCTTCTAAATTAGTTCTGACAAATTTTTTATATACTTTAGTAATTTTGTAAATAGATAGAGGATCTAATCTCAATTTCAAAATTGTATGTAAATTTGGGGTACCTTTGTGGGTAGAAAATGTTGGGCCCGGAACACTTCTGGTTGAAGGGTATCTATGGCTGATCAGGAGAGGGAATCTATATATCATCCGTTGGTCTCGTCAGGGGCTTCCTGCTGATTCTTTGGGGTGCGGCCGTTCTATTTGGTGCAGGAACACTTCCTGTCGGACTTGGCTGGACTCTCCTAGTCTGGACGGTCGAGCACCTTCTCCTCTGGACTCCCGAACAACTTCCGTCGGACCCGACTGGACTCCCGACTTTCGAACACCTTTTTTTGGAACCGCCGAACCTCTTCTCTGGGACCTACGAACCATCGTCTCATCTTTTAGATTTTTCATATTTAATTATTTCAACCTTGTACCCTCTTCCTTCTTGTCGTCCAATCAGGATAGTTGTAAGAATTTCATTGGTCAGCCTCAACCCCGCCTTGAGACCGCCAACGTGAAAAACCTTATCCCTTCTAATTGGACACTGTCCCTTGGGGACTAATAAATACTCCACAAAGGTACATTCTTATTTAATGTCAAGCACGGAGACGGGATTCAAATCTGGGTCTGGGATCAGAACCCAGCCCGAGACCACCGTACAAGACAATGATATCCTTTGAATAGAAATTTATGGTCCTCCATCTCTTTACAAAGATGTGATGAGGTCAGATTTAGATCCCGAACATTTTACTTCTTGTATGAATGAATCAATTATATAACAGATCTAAATCACCTCATCACACTCATTTGGAAATTTCTTCGTTAAATGATACGTTTAGTACAGATTAAGGCATTATTAAACACTATATTAAAGTCCCCTCCACACTATGGTCCACTGCAAGCCATTACCACCGTCTGGAGGGGGTATAGGTTTATCGAGATTCACGATGGGAGACGATAAATTAGAGGAGGATGGCTTCGAAAGCGGTTTTTCTCCAAAGATAAAAAACAACCAGCATGGCATAGACGTTTTTTATAGAAATTTTTTATTGTTGATACACGCTCCAAAAAATAGGAAGAAATTGTATAATTAGAGCCATGAAATCCTTTCTTAAAACTTTCATGCTATTATGTTTCAAAGCGCTTATAGTTTTATATTTCTAGTCTCAAATCGAAAGGAAAGAGAATAACAAAATGTAAGTAGATTTTTTTTTATGCCTGGGGCATATTTGTCGTGTAGTTCTCGTTTATATTTGGGTATTAACCTGTGATCAAATGTATAGTGGTATTTATTTTGGTTGCGTTGTGTAAAAATATTTTAGTACTAAATTCAACCACAAGTTCTGAGAAACTACAGACATAAAACATGAAAATAAACTAAAAGCTAAATTAAAAGCATCTGAAACCAGCTTAAAATAAAATAAAGTAAAATTTATTATGATGTTATATATACATTTATGTACACACAATCTGATTCTTTCTTCATAAAATTTACTTTATCTACACCTTGAAATTAGGTGCCACTCTAATTTAGTTCTGATAATAATTTTTCATCACTTAAGTAAATATGTAAATATAAGAGAGAGGACCTAATCTCAGTTTCAAATATATGTAAAATTGGGTACCTTTGTGAGTTAATATGTTGTGCCCGGAACACTGCTGGTTGAGGGCTGACCAGGATTGGGTATGTATGGATCTTCCGTCGGTCTGGTCAGGGGCTTGCTTATGAGTGTTTGACGTGCGGCCGTAATATTTGATACAGGAACACTGCTGGTCACTGCGAGAGGTTCCAAACGTTTCCAGAGTCTCTGTCGAACTCAAGGCTATTGTCCTTGGACTCCCCAAGTTTCACTGTCACAGTCGTCTCCTCCGACTTCTGACCTCTCTGCTCTCCTTGATTAGACTCCACTCTCGAACACCTCCCGTCGTACTTGTCTCCTCGACTGGACTCCCGAACACGTTCTCTCTTTTTTAGGTTTTTTCTTATTTTATTAATTTCATCTTTGTCCCCTCTTTCTTCTTATCGTCCAATCGCGATAGTTGTAAAATTCTAATTGGTCTGCTTAACCCCGCCTTGAGACCGCCAACATGGAAAACCTTATCCCTTCTAATTGGGCACTGTCCCTTATGGACTCATAAATAACTCCATAAAGGTACATTCTTATTTAGTGTCAAGTACAGAGACGGGATTCTAATCTGGGACTGGGATCAAAACCCCGCCCGAGACTACCGTACAAGACAACAATATCCGTTGAATATAATTTATGGTCCTCTGTCTTTTTACAAAGATGTGATGAGGTCAGATTTAGATCCCGAGCATTTTACATCTTGTATGAATGAATTAATTATATAACAGATCTAAATCGCCTCATCCCAATATTATTAGAAATGTTTTATAAAATGTATCCATATATTCTATCGCAGAATTTTTATGCACTTAAGCTCGAGTTCAGAGAAAAAAAATTAAGTTTTTGGCTGATTGTGTCTTCAAAATCATTTATACCTAAATTTTTTTAAATATTTAAGAATCCCTTAGTACTTTTAAAATGTTTAAATTTAAACCATCTTTCCTCCTGCAATGTTTTTAATTATTGCCAAAAATGGAAATACGCTTATTACTATTTGTATAAATTACTTATTAACTTTTCATGTTTTTTAAAGAAAAATATTTTTATATTTTATGAATAGTTGAAACACTGCAATCTAATACGCAACTGTTATTTTAACTTCTAAAGTTATCGACTGGTTATCTATTATCGTACTAAACAAAAGTTAGCTTAAACTAATGATGCTAGATGCAAAATCTATGAATTATGAATTTATAAAGATATAATTACGTTAGCTAGCTTTGTAGATTAAAAATATCCTTTCATACATATATTATAAATTCTAATAAATATTTCATGCCATTATAATAAACATGTATAAGGAGTTTTGAAACTTACTGTCTAAACTCTCCGCAGAACCGGATGTATAATGGTAATATAACATAATATTTTAAACACCCCTCCATACTATGGCCCACTACAAGCCATTACCACCGTCTGGTGGGGGTACAGGCTTATCGAGTTCAACGATGGCTTCGGAAGCTGTTTTTCTCCAAAGACCGAAGAGAACCAGCAGGGCAGACAAGTACCCAGGGGGATGCAAAGGGACATATGCACTCAAGATTTTTTTTATCGAAACTGGAAAAAGAAGGGATGAAAAGAAATTTTAAATTTTGTCTTCTTTTTGTAAGTTTAGAAGTACTATAATACTACAATAACAACATTATCTTTAAATATTTCGGTTTTGTGAAAAAAGACTTTGAGTCTATATCTTCCTCCGCACAGGAAAAGTAAGGAGTAAGTGTCTATGAAAAGTAACGAATAGAAAAGCTTTTGCTTCTATCAATTGTGGTAAGTAAAAAAAAATTTTTTTCATACTATCTCTATTATTTTTCATAAATAGCCATATTTTTCTAATTTTCATAGCTTGGTAAAAATTATATCAGTTCATGAATAGTTTCGCAACTGAGAAATTAGATTGATATAATGTATTCTTTAGTATTTACATAATGATAATACTAAATTTAAAAAGTCTATTTTTTCATGGCAATTATAGGCTCCTATATGAGAGAATTTAGGAGGGGTCTGAGATAAAAATGTGTGTATGCATGTGTTGTATTTGCATATTCAAGTGTTAAATTTAGTTTAAAGAACTGATTCTTTATTTATTCAATTAATATAAACAATTTTATATCCAGATATACGACGCGCTCGATTAATGGAGCAAAATTAGATATCTAGTTTTTATCACTTATTGATATAAATAAGTATTTTGACTTATAAATGCATAACTATCTCAAAATAAGATATCTCCCATTCATTCATTTTAAGAATTGTTTTAGCTATAAAGATATTTTATGATTATTTTCTTTAGTTTAAACAAAAATTTAAAAATTGCTTCACCTGATCTTAACTAATAACAATTAGTTTTTATAACTAATAACTATTATGTTTAGCTTAAAAAATAACTATTATTTTTTTTCAAGAATTCCCGATTCATTTAACTTTATTGTTATTAGGGGCAGGTAAGTGGTAAATCATGCTTTTCAATTAATAATTATTTATTCTTAGAATACAAAACAGGACTTAAAGAATAATAATCATAAAAAAACACATAAAAACTTTTAGGCGTTAGTATATTGTTTTTACTGAAAGAAAGGATTTTTATTTATTTTCAAGTTTTGTATAAATATTTGTTAAAGAAAAGTGTTTTATTTTTTTAAAGGCAAAATTACTAAGAATACTGAAAATTATAAAACATTTATACAAATTAAAAACAAGACATTTAGTTTCTATTAGAATACAAAAGCACAAACTACTGATATGTTTTAAAAATGTTTATCTTTTTAGAAAACAATTGGAATTAAATATTATTTATACATTTATTAGAGAAGAAGCTAAAAATAATTTGTCTTTCTAGGTGTAAATATATAACCTTGAAAACCATTTATCTTTCATAAAGAAATTGAAATAAACTGAAAGGAAAAATATGTTTTTACTATATGTTTAAAGACAAAAATAAACGGGTGTAAATGAACATGTAAAAACTGAGATTTCCTGCTACGTATCCCAATATATTTTTTTCCAGGATAAAATAACTGGAAAAAAGTCAAACTCACGGCATATTTGCATTTTACTTTCCTTACTTCTATCATCAAATACGTTGTTTTGAAAATTCAGCAGGTCTAAACTTTTTTTCGGCGGTGAACTGCGTTCTCAACTTGTTGAAAATTGAAAGCAACTGTAGATGAGGAAAAAGGGGTAAAACCTCCTGTTTCCAGGAGAATTTTGAAATTGCTTCGTTAAATGAAGCGTTCCGTGCTGACTTGCGCATTTTTTAAACAATATTTTTAAAAGTAAACGAAGCACGTATTTTTACGAGTTCGGGATTTTTTTATGGAATTTTCTCTATTGTTGATAAACGTTCCGAAAGATAGAAAGAAATTGTATAACCAGAGCTATGAAATCATTTCTGAAAACTTTCATATTATTATGTTTCAAAGCGCGTATAGTTTTATATTTCCAGTCTCAAATCGGAAATGAAAAAGAGTAACAAAATGTAACTAGATTTTTTTTAGATGCCTGGGGCATATTATTCGAAATGCTTTATAAAATGTATCCATATCTTCTTTCGGCGAGTTTTTATGCTCCTAAACTCGAGTTCGGAGAACAATTTTTAAAGTTTTGGGCCGGTTGTATCTCTAAAAGCATTCATGCATACAAGTTATTTATATTTAATTTAATATTATATTTTAATATTTAAGATATCCTTTAGTACTTGAAAAATGTTATATTTTATATTGTACTTCCTCCTGCATTGTTTTAATTATTGCCACAAATGGAATAAGTTTATTACTAATAACAACTTTTGATGTTTTTTACGAAAAACAGTATTATATTTTACTAGCATATAGCCCGTCATATGACGGGATCAGTAAAATTTTTAATTATACAGAGTTGTGAAGTACCCTATGAGGCAGGTAAAAAATGGTTTGTTTTTTGGATGAGAATTATCTTGCAACAAAAATTTAATCGATGATTAAATTTTAAATTATCACATATGTAACTAATCTATTATTTAAGCCAAATATAAAAGAGAATTATTTACGTAATATCTAAGTTCAATGATAAAACGTATGAAAATAATATAGACTATATGTAAATCTTCGTTCACACGCAGTTGTGACAGAGTCTCTCGAACAGCTATTTGCAGACTTGCAATACTTCGAATCTCTCATTTTTCGAAGGCAGAAGGATCTTTGCAGTCTACTCAAAATGTGAAGATCATTAAATTTCTGCTGATCACATCCTGGACTGTTGGGGACTTTCCACAGAGAACATTTCCCCTCCCCTTATTGTCCTTATCTTGTTTAGGGACAGCTGTCTGATGAATATTGTCTGACTTCGTTAGACAGCTGGATGATAAGCCCCAACAACAGCAACAACAATCATTCGGGAAAGAACTTATTCAGAATTTTGTGGTATTTGATGAATGCTGTTAACGTAAAAATGTCACTACATTAAAAAAAAATTCTGCTTTCGACATCATAGAGGAAACATACGATTCGAATTAGCTAAACTTAAAAAATCTTTGCATATTTTCTTTCATGCAAAAAGTAAAAATGCGATATCTCTTGAGAATGTTTTATTCCCATCTCTTTTGAGCCATATTATAATAACAAATATCAATGCCTTGTAAAATATTTTTTGCAAAGGCAGAAAGATAATTCATGAGAAGCCGACAAAAACACGTATACAAGACTTAACGCACACATTAAATTAATTATTCAGCT
>CM063509.1:86907092-86917092 GCA_032207245.1 Pardosa pseudoannulata | reverse complement strand
TTCAATGAAGGACGCCAAAATGTGGCAGACATGAATCGGCAAGGTCTTCCTAGTGTCAGCGATACAGAAGTACATGCTGTTGCCTCACTAATAGAAAGTGATCAATGACATACGATTCGTGAGCTGGTCCGAAAGACAGGATTTGCTCATACGACCGTGTTGCACATTCTGAAAGAACGTTTGGGCATGAGAAAAATTCTCCACTTTCTGCAGAACGTCCCTATCATACTGTATGACAATGCTCGGCCACATACAGCACAAGCTGTTACTGATTTGTTCGATCGATGGGGCTGGGAAGTGCTTTACCATCCACCTTACTCCGTAGGTCTAGGCCCTTGTGACTTTGTCTTAATTCCTAAGATGAAGGAACCACTCTGTGGCGTTCGCTTCAGAGCTGTTCCACAGATTCTTGCGGCAATAGACCGGTCCATTCGAACTATCAACAACATAGCCGCTGCTTCAGGTGTTCTGCGACTTCCACATCGTTGGAAACGGTTTATACACAATGCTGGCGACTATATTGAACGACTGTAAAACATGGTGACATCAATCACTTTTCTATTCCATATAAATAAATAGTTGCCATTATTAAAGTTCCAACCCTCATATTCTAAGGAAGAATATTGGCTGGCAGACATAGCAAAAAAATTCTAAATTTTAAGTTTTCATTTAAAACAATTTATGTTTGTTTTTTAAGATGTGAGGACAAACAAACAGTTTTGGGCTATACAAAAGATTCTTAGCTCCTTGTTTTATAAGCACGTATAAATATTTAATTCCAATTGCTTTCTAAATCTACAAACATTTTTTAAACCTACAAATGATTGTCATTTTTTAAAAATCCAATAAAAGACAAACGATTGGTTCTTTAAAATATATAAATGTTTTTAATTCTATTTGCTTTTTTTAAAAGAACAAATTCAATATTCTTACATAAATATTTAGATAGAAATTAAAAATACCTAAGTTGTACTTTTTTAGCAAATACTAACGCTTTAAAGTGTTTTTTAAATGCCTGTTTTTAAAGTGATGTTTTGTATCCCAACAATAAATAAATATAAATTGAAAAGAATTTTTTACAACTACCCGACAATAAAATCAAAAAGAATGAAATGGGATTTCTTGAATAAATAATGTTTGTTATTTAGATTATTTTTTTTCAGATTAATGAATATAGTTTTGAGTCTTATTCAAATAAAACAATCACAAGAAATCTTTATAGCTAAAAATTTCTTAAAATAGGTAAAAGAAGAGATTTTATTTAAGAGATAACCATCATTCTGAATAAATTTAAACAAACTTTGAGGTGGTAAAACACTCACTGTATATGCACCAATAACCTATTGCTTTATGAATCGAGCGACGATTGTGTGTGCCCCTTTCGATGAAGGCTTTTCTCATGCGTCGTGACCAGAAGCAGTTTCATCACTAACAATATTTTGCACACGTTTTTTTACAGGACAAACTACAATGCTCTCTTCAGATGTATCCAAATCGGTATCTGTTTCAGTTTCTAAGGTGTAATCAGGATACTTTCCAGTACCGTTATTAGTATCAATTTTCCTTTTTGTCATTAGGTTAAAGTTTTAGATTTTTTAAGCACCAACAGTTAATTATTTATTGCATGTAATATAATATTCTATTGCAATTACGCCTAAGAATAAACGACCAACTCTTATATTGCAACTGTAACAAACAATAATGCAAAAGTAAAAACTTTATTATAAATATAATTGTCTGACACGAGCTTTTCACTTTTTATAAAAGAATCATCACGTGTCTGACACGATTTTCACTTATTGTCCAGACAGAATATCACGTGTATATACTATATATATATATAGGCACAGCATACTATATGTATAAACGTTGTTTTAAGGCAAAGGGTTAATTAAATGTACTTTAACAAACGAGATTTACAGACCGAACCAATTTGAATGATTAAAAATTTGATCCTTATATATGTATAAAACGTTAATATCACTTTTCAAAAACATACGTTGGTTTTTAGTTAAGTAATAAAATATATGTAAACTTTCATTCCTTTTCCCCGCAGACCGCATTATCAAATGTGGTATAACATATTGTCACGGTTGTGTTCCAATTCGACTCACAGAATGTATATGAAAATAAATAAATATAGTAATAAATATAAAGTATATAAAGTATAGTATAAAGTAAATATAGAGAAGAAGTCGAGAACATTTCCATTCCAATGACAGAAATTCATGCTACTGACGCACGGAGGAATTGTCAAGTTCGACAATCATGCAAAGGAAAAAGACGTAGAAACCATTGTGCTAAATGTAATAGAAATATTTGTTGAAAATATGTTTCAAAAACAGAATTTATATGTAAAAATTTAATAAACGACCAACTCTTATATTGCAACTGTAACAAACAATAACGCCGAAACAAAAACTATCGCCTAAAAACAATAACATGTCTGATACGAGCTTTTCACTTTTGGCCGGAAAGAATCATCACGTGTCTGACACGAGCTTTTCACTTTTGGCCAGACAGAATCCTCACGTGTGTGATACGAGGTTCTCATTTTAGGCACAGCAGTACTATTACGTCTCCCGTACGTTGTTTTAAGGCAAAGGGTTAATTAAATGTGTTTTAACAAACTAGATTTACGGACCGAGGCAATTTAACTCATTAAAAATTTGATAACTATATACGTATAAAACTTTAATATCACTTTTCAAAAACATACGTTGGTTTTTAGTTAAGTAATAAAATATATGTAAACTTTCATTCCTCTTCTCCTCAGACCCCTTCATTTCGCATTATCAAATGTGGTATACCTATTTTCACGGTTGTGAGCCAATTTGACTCATAGAATGTATATCAAAATAAATAAATATAGTAGTAAATATAGTATAAAAATATAAAGTATATAAAGTATAGTGTGACGCCTTGAATATTCTCGAGTGAGAGGTAACGTGAAAATGGATCACAGTCAAAGATAAAATTGGAAATTTACTTTTATTCTTGATTAACTACGGCTATATACAGAGGAATGTTAATTCCCAAATCATGTAGAACTGCAAATGATGGTTGCCGGTAAAACTTCCTCGCGACGATCACAGTCGTAAGAAAAAACAAGAGATTTAATAATCTCTTACAAATGAACTTTTCAATGCAATCAAACAATTTATGTTCAGTATAGACTTGCGCTTCTATATGAGCGGACTTTACGAATCTCCCGAACTAGAAAGCTGGCTCCGGTAAAAAAGTCGAAAGCCTCCACGAGGTCAACACACCTACGTAAAAAAATGACGAAAAGCTCTGAGTTTCCAATTGTAGGTTGTTTGGGGCTCCTTAGTACGAAGCTGTATCCCCCGTCGTGAGACTAATTACATCATTCAGGGTGAGCATCCGGAATTGTCAGTTCATTTAGGGATTATACACAAATACATAAAATTAACATTACATGAAAGGTAAAAACAGTTTGTCCCTAGACAGCAAATATTAATAGTAAAAAGGTAAAGAGAGAAAGTTATAATAAGAGAGTAGAAAGTTTAAAAGGGATAGAGAGTTTTTATGTAGATGCAAGCATCAATTTTATAAAATTTTAATCAGTTTTTTGGGGTCTTTTAAAAGCTTTTAACTTTTTTTATGTTTACAAACATACACAAACAAGCGCTAAGTCGCAAAACTGTAGGCCTTTTATACCCGGTGAGTCAGTTACGGTTCCGCCAATTGTTTTTTTGGGTCAGTTAAATTCCCAGTTACTTGAGAACTCCAGCTAAAGTTACAGTTATATTTTTTAGCTGTATTATCATTCGCTGGCTGTCCCTTCACGGAATTTCTGAGCATTCATTAACGAGATCCATCAGGGGCATATTCTTCTATTCAGTCCGATTGTCAAGATCCCAGGTTCTGCTACGCCAAGCTATTGTACTCCGTACACAGGTGTACTCCGATTAGCTGTTTTGCTCTCGCTTAGACAAAGGGGAGTCTTCACAATAGTATAAAGTAAATATAGAGATGAAGTCGAGTACACTTTCATTCTAATGGCAGAAATTCATGCTTCTGACACAGGGATGAATTGTCAAGTTCAACAATGATGCAAAAGAAACAGATGTAGAAACCATTGTGCTAAATGTAATAGAAATGTTTGCGGAAAATGTGTTTCAAAAACAGATTTTATATGTAAAAATGTTTTCCATGAATGTTTTGGATAATAAACATTTCATTTAAATTAATTTTGAACTATTTTCTTTGCAAAAACTTCAATTTTCTGGTATGAGTCCAATTGGCTGACTTCAGTAAAAATAGGTATATGTTCAACATCCTTAAATCTGGTGTTAAAGCGCATAAATTTTTAAATTTCCTGCTTGAAACTTGAACGGAATAGAAACTACAAATTAAGGCATGGAATATATTCCTCTTTTTGGGATAAATTAGTTTGAAATTTTCTGTTACACTGATCTATTTCTTTATTTATTAACTCTTTCTTTATTCATACATAAACAATTTTATATTAAGATATACGACACACTCCATAAATGGTGTTAAACTATATATTAAGATATACGATACACTCTGTTAATAGTGTAAGATATATTAGTATACAAATATTAATGCAAAATATATTAAGATATACGACACTATGAAGTTTAAGTAAAAAATATACGAAATCTGTTATGGTGCTAAACTATATATTAAATATAACAGATGTTAATGGTGCTAACTATATTTAAGATATAAACATTTATGTTAAATATATATTATTTAAACTATAATTAATTTGGAACTATTTTCTTAGCAAAAAACTTCAATTTTCTTCTATGAGTCCAATTGGCTCACTTTAGTAAAAATAGGTGTATGATCAACATCCGTAAATCTAGTGTTAAGTAGATCTGAATACTAAATTATTTAGGAAGTAAATAAAGAGAGAACAGTTGAAATGTATATCATTTTAACAGAAAATTTCCACTGATTTACCCCAAACTGACAATTACGTTCTTTTTCCTAATTTACGATTCCGAATATGTTTAGTTTTCATTTTAGAATAAACATTTTAAAACATCATAACACGGCATTTTTTCTGAAACGACATTAAGGCTCCGGACATGCATTTACTATTTTTTGGAATGTTTATCAATATTAGAAAAAATTCCGCCAAACGATCCGAACTTGGGATTTTACGGGTTTCGTTTAAGTTTTAAAATATTGTTTAAAGACTGATTGAGTCATAAAGGAATGCTTCATTTAAAGAATCAATTGATGTTTTATCAAAATAATTTTAAAAAAACATAGTGAATTTCAATCAAGTCAATTACAATCAAAATAAATTTCGGTAACTTATTCCAAACTGGTGAATTCATTCCTCTTCCTAATTTTCAGAATCTATTTTTAGGTATGCAACCGGAAGGAATCTACGGGGAACATTCGAGAACATTCGCTAGGGTTGCTGGAAAAGAATAGAATCTGAAACGAGAGTGATAAAAATATCATTATATACATACACACATATGATTACATACATGTACACACACACGCATATAGAGGGTAGTACAAAAGTGACCGGTATATTTGGAATATCAATAAAAACTAAATCGACTTTGATATAAATACAAAGTTTATTGCAATATGCTGGGGACAATAGTAAATTTTTAGGCAGACAAATTTTCAAAATTAGTTGCAATGTTCCACAACAGATGACACTGCAGTCTGAAAAAATTTAAACTACGATATTTTCCAGATATCCACCATGCGCAGCAATAATATGACTTATTTTAAGAACGAAATTATCAGAAACCCGTGTAAACGTTTCAGGCAGGATGGCTTCACATGCAGAACAGATGTACTGTTCCAGTTATTCAATTGTTTCTGGATAGTGGCGGTACACCTGGTCTTTTAAGAGTCCCATAGACAAATATCGTAGTTTAGATTTTTTCCAGAGTGCAGCGCCATCTGTTGTAGAATATTGTAACTAATTTCAAAGTTTGTCTGCTTGAAAATTTACTATTGTCCCAAGCATATTGCAATAAACTGTGAATTTCTATCACTATCCGTTTAGTATTTATTGATTTTTCAAATATACCGGTTATTTTTGAAGCACCCTGTATGTATATACATATATACATAGACACATCTTATTTATATTCTTATTAATTACTTTCTTATTAGGATTTATTATTGGTACATATTGAACATTAACAAGTTATCCTATTTTTATGGGATATTTCACGTCTCATTATGTAAACATCTACAAAGCGCTTACAACAATTATCTGTTTTGAAACTTATTCCATTAACTTGAACCTCTAAGGATATCTTTTAGCAAAATGTAATGTAATGTTACGTCTAGACATTGTAAATATTGACTAGATAAGGGATTTAAGTGTTTTATTTCATCTTTATGTACAGAGCAAAATTTGTTTCTAAACATAAAATGCAGTTGCGTATAATGTTAAAATGTAACTTAAAATAAGGTTAAGAAATTTTAATGGAGATTCATAGAAAACTATTTATTCTTGACTTTTTATTTGTACTCTATCATGTATAAAGAGCAGTACCTTTTGCTATTAGACATAGAGGATTCGGATGCATACAAAAATTTTAAACTTTTGCTTGTAAGAGGGTGTGTATTTACACAAAAAAGCAAATTAGTATTGTATCGATTAAAAAAGAAATTATATTCCAAATTTTAGGAGTCCCAGATGATAGGGTTAATAGTTCTTTATTAAAAGATAATTAACACACTGAATGCGAGACACGTACTAGTACGTTTTCTGACGATTGATACTTGAGCGCGGGTCACTTACTAGTACGTTTCCTGACGATTGATACTTGAGCACGGGTCACTTACTAGTACATTTCCTGACGATTGATACTTGAGCGCGGGTCACGTACTAGTATTGTGAAACATTTGTTTTGGGTTACAAAAATAACGGTATATACAACGTAAAAAAAACGAAGCCGATTTTGTCTACTACATAGATTCTGGAAAAATTTACAAAAGAACTAGTTTTTTACATCATCGATGCGGAACCACAGAAAAAGTTGATTCAATTTAGATTTAAAATTAACTATATTTAAAATGTTTAAGATAAAAAAAAATATATATAAAATATTTAATATATTTTATATTTATTATATACTTGTATAAAATATATATATATATATATATATTTATACTATATTTATATATAATATATATATATATTATGTATATATATATTTTATTTGTCTATTTATATATGTTTATATAAATAAAATAAGTTGGTTAAAAAATTAAATATTTTTCGATCTATTGAGATTTAACTGAATAACTAAATTTACGAGCAAAACGCCCGGTTCCAGTACAATTCCGCTGCGAAATGTACCCGTACACAAGGTGTTAAGAATATAATTGGGAAGATAGAACGGAATAGTTCTTTCATATGCCTATTGTTGGGAAATTAAAATATACATATATTTCTTCCTTAAAACATGACCTCATTATTAGTGAATGATATGCATCCGATGCGTTTAACTTTCAGTCAGATTTTTTAACAGTGACCATATGTAAATTACCTACCGCATGTATATATTTAAGCCTGTTCAGCGTTGTTGGCTGGGGGCACTTCTAGCTTATGCTGCTATTCAATAGCTTGCTTAATTTACATTTATTATTTTATATAAGTCAATAATGTATTATTTTTATCATAAAATTTTTAACTAATATTCGAAGTGGAAGTGTTATACTCATAATTCACTGACGTCTGAAAAATTTAGAATATTTGGCGAATTACATATGAGACGAATTTTCATCACTATTTTATTATTATTTAGAGGGAAAATTGTTATTTTACGAAATAAGATTTTTTTGAAGCATGGAGCTGAGCTAAATTGACATCTCTCTTTATCTCTTTTACTAAGGGAGGATTAAATTAGTCAGGTGAAGCGCTTACAGTAGTTACTCCTATTTTTCGAGAATAAGAGGTTTATGGAAGAGTGGGGCTTAGATACATTGCCATCATCTTTGTCTTTCCTTATTACTGAGGTAGGATACATTTAGTATATTAGTGCAAGGCATTTAAGAAGTCCACAGGCATTATTTTCGGATAATAAGAGGGTTTTATAAGCATTGGACTGAGCTACATGGACATCATCTCTTCTTGCCTTTTTAACTAAGCTAGGATGTAAATAGTATATTGGTGCAAGCGCTTACAGTAGTCCTCCCACATGCTTTTCTGAGAATGAGAGGTTTATAAAAACATGGAGCTGAGCTCCATTAACATCATCTCTCTTTGTCTTTTTTACTAAGCGAGGATGTAAATAGTACATTGGTGCAAGCGCTTGCAGTAGTCCACCCACATGATTTTTCGAGAATAAGAGGTTTATGGAAGAGTGGGGCTTAAATACATTGCATCATCTTTGTCTTTCATTATTACTGAGGAAGGATGCATTTAGTATATTAGTGCAAGGCATTTAAGAAGTCCACACGCATTATTTTCGGAGAATAAGAGGGTTTTATAAGCATGGGACTGAACTACATGGACATCATCTCTTGTCTTTTTTACTAAACGAGGATGTAAATAGTATATTGGTGCAACCTCTTACAGTAGTCCACCCAATGATTTTTGATAAGAGGTTTATGAAGAGTGGGCTTAGTCATACATTCTCTTTCTCTTTATAACAAGAGTTACATTTGGTATTTAAGAATAACATATTTTCAGAGAATAAGAGGTTTATAGGAACCTGGGGCGGAGTTATGTTGACTTTCTATATCTCTTTTCTTTTTATGGAAATTTAGTACAAGTCATTGTTTAAAGACACTGGATGAGGGGTGAATTTATTTAAAATTAATCTCTTGCTAAATGTATCATTTATTCTGTATTAGATAAATTTTTTTATATTTACCTGTGTAATATATATTTTATTTCCACCCACTATATTGTCTTATAGATTGTAATTCTTGTTAGAATTTACTTGATATACACACATTAATATATCAAGAATATGTTTTTAAATATAATTTTAAATATATAATATTAATATTTATATATTTTTTGTTAGTTTTATGATAAATGTTGTAATTATAATTTTTTCTTATCTATTAATAGTTTATAAAATTAAGATTCCTATTTTATTTATTATAAGGTGTATGTTTTTACGTTTTAATCAGTAATAAGATGAAATTAAGAAATGTCAATAAATTTTTTATTTCTCATGATCACTAAACATTAAATTTTTACAAAAATCTTTCCTGTATTCAAATCTAAAAAAAGTATTTACATAAAGTGGCAAATGTCAAAAAAAAATTTTTTTTTTTACCTATTTTGTTGAGAAAAAAATTATGTCAATTTGGGTGCAATTTTTTTTTCCTTTGCTTTGAGATATTGAGAAATAAATAGTTTTTTTCTATAGTATAAATAAAATTTTACTTAAGATGGTGCTATGATATTAGACAAGCACTATTTTCACTTTGATTAGGCTATTGTGAGGTTTTAATATATTGATTTTTTAAATCTATTATTTCTCTGCTACATAAGATTTAATTCTTTTTTTAAATTTGAATATATTGTATTTTCTTTATTACAATTTTATATAGTAATTCGAAAAGAAGTCTTAAATTGTTTTTAGATATAAGAGTAATTTAGACATTGACTAACATTAAAAAACATTTAATCTATTTTTTTAACAAACAAATTAATTAGTTTGTGCATATAACTTTACAAACAATATTGTAAATATGCTTATTTTGAAACAAAATAGTCTAAATCTTTTTACTCTATTATTTAATTTTTTATAATTGTAATATTTTTACTTTTAATAAAATTAATATTTTTTACATTTAAAAAAAAAGTTACTACATATTTATTAAATGTTTTTCCTATTACTTTTACTTACATCTATTACAAAAATTGTTACCATATTAAGGCTTGACTATAGCAAAATAATATTAAAATAAATTAGAAATATTGACTCAAATAGTCATTGTTGAGAAATGTTTTATCTATTAATAATAATTAAATTTTTTTCTTTACAAAAATTTGATT
>CM063509.1:86897092-86902092 GCA_032207245.1 Pardosa pseudoannulata | reverse complement strand
TGCAATGAAAGGGATATTTGTTAAATTTTAATAGTGTATTGGACCGTTGTCCTATTTATAGGATAGCTAATTACTTAAAAAATTAAAAATATTTTTTTTTAAATATTTGTTTTATATGCTTAGTTACACTATATTAATGATATGGATGAAGTTTTAATTACTTACTGAAATATTTAGTTGGTGTGGTACAATATGAGTTAAATTTCTTTATTGAATGCGACTTTTATTGAAGGTGTATAATAACGCAATATACCCCTGACGAAGCTCTTCTTCTGCCGATATTGGGTATCGAAACACAGTTAATTCACGGAGCTGAGCGCTTGTCAAAACCCTTACTGGTGACTTAACCACAAAATGAAGAGATACCTTTCTTCTTTGGTAGAGAACTACAGCTTCTCTAAAGTCTAGTGGTCTAGCAATTAGGATTTGGTTCGCAGCCCGAAGTCAGCAAAAACTATGTCTCTGCCGACTCACACCAAATTGTCCCTCTCCCCAAAGGAGCGAAAACGTTGCTCACTCAGCGACATCCGTTCCAAAGATCCCGAGAGCAGTTTCACTTCCATTAAAAAAAAAATAACTCTTGTGACTTGACGTATGACATCAATGTCTTTACTGAGTCCTCTGTGGCGAATCCCAGCTATGCAGCTCGGTTTTCTTTCAGAGACGACACCGAGGCACCCAGGTCGTGTCATTTCTTCTCTTCCCCTCGGTGGCAACTCTGGCAAACTTAGACTGAGAGGGAGAGAGTGGGGGCAGACCAGAAGTGATGCTAGGCCGAGTGCTATACGCAACCTCCCATTTTGAGAGCCTATAATTTTATGTTTAATGTTTGCTCGCTTTGTAAAATTGTCTGTGAGGTGTAGCATCCGTGTAATAAATGCGTCTGTTATTGTAATGAAGATTTTTCATGTCCCTTCATTACATATTTCCCTTGTGGGATATATATTTTTTAACCTACATTTTCCGCCTTTTTTCGCATATTGTCCCTTGCAGGTGCAGCTTTAGTTTTCTCACGATTGCTGCCTGTCTTTTCAAACAGAGCCGCCCCCGATCTGGGATTAAGTTTCGGTCCGAGCGTCCAATTCTGGCCACCTGCATCCTCAGCCCTTAGACCTTTCGATCATAATTTGAGCACATCAGCGCATGTTCTGACGGTTTCCGAAGTTATAAGTTTCGCTTTGAGTTAGCCGTGCCTTTGAAAGGTGCCGCTTTGTGGTGTGTTGCCAAGCTCCGCTCCGCATCGTCTTTGGCGAATGTTCATCACCGGAGTTGCGCCTTGGGTTTTTTGTTCTCCTCGCGCCTTGTCTCGACGTTTCATTGGTCAGAGCCGCGAGAACCCTTTTCTCTCCCTGAGAGCGCGGTGTTTTCTTGACGGCTGTGTTTCGGCGCTTTTGGCGTGAGCCTGGCATAGAAGTTCTGATATTTTTTGAGAGACGGAGAGACAGAGATGAAGTTTTAAAATCGTTGCCGATACGTTTTTTTTTTTGGTCGGAAAAATGTTTCCGTTGGAGCCACCTCGATCTTTGGCTAGTTTAAGCACTCTATCCTTGTCCTGTTTTACTGCGACGTTCCTGGCGTTATTATTACTTAAAACAACGAATTAATCTCCATTATATTTTATATAACGCAACAAATTAGTATCCATCATATTTTTACTTAAAACTACAATTTAATCTCCATAATACTTTTAAACCACGCAATTGAATGATTCTCAGTTACCCACTATTAGATCAAGGCAGAAGTGGACAATGTTAGTTTTAAATTATAAAATTAAAATTATTTGATCAAATACTACATAAAAGGATATCTCTCCATCAAGTCAGCGTCTGATTTTTTTTCCACTTGAGGTGGCTCTTAAAATAAAACCTCCAACTATTCATCAATCATCCTACATACAGCTCCATTCCTCTACATGGAATCCTGACTCTTCAGTATAGTTATTGTCAGCCTGGAACTTTTGATTTATCCCTTGCAGTCCCACCGAACGAGATTGCATTTCTGGTAGATTTGGGGCATTGTAACACAATATCCTCAATGGCTGGAGAATTCATATAGGTTTTTCTATATGCATCCATATCAATTTATATCGTTAAGCCATCACGGGCATGACCATAATTATGCTAAAATAACACAAACCTACACATCATTTCTCCAAGTCTTTGGTACTCCGGCCACACCTGCTTGAGAAGAAAGGCGAAAACAGCTGATCTCCAAGCCGGATTCTCATACGGGCTTTTGTACTTCGACGATATTGTCTAGAACTCAGCAATATTTCAAAAGCAACCATATTGTTTAAAAAACTATTTTTCACTGTGAGCAATGTAGGAAAATAGTTAATATACTTTAAGAAAGGGAGATTTGTTACATCTAATTGTAGTTGAACTTTGCCTCTAATATGATCCACTTGTCCAAATTCACTCTATCATTTATAATAATGTAAAATGCATGTAAGTAAAAGGCATTCATGTAAGTAATGTAAAATGTATGTATGTATAAATGTATGTAAGTAATACAAAATGTATGTAAATCTATGTCCGCGTGTTTGTAATAGAACTCCTACTAAACAGCTGGACTGATTTTGATGAAATTTTGTGTATGAATTTGTGAAAAATTTTGTGTATAAATTTTGTGTAATTTTGTGATATTTTGTGTATTTGAGAATGGTTTACATTCACAATTTGATCCAATAGAAAATGTTTTTTTAAATTAAAAATCCAGAATTGAGTGCTTATTGAGAATATTATAATGCCACTTGAAACCCTTCACCGCCACTGTATCCATGGCTCAGTGGTCGACGCAACGGGCTTCAGTACGAAAAGTCCCAGGATCGAATCCCCGTACAGGCGATGTTGGCGTATTAATTTAATCTAATTACGTTTGTAATGCGTGGAAGCGTCAAATATTTATGAAATAATTTCTTTTCCTCACTTTTACTTCAAAACGATCGAATTTATAATTTATTTAGAAACATTTTACAATTTTTGGATTTACAACGTCTGTCGGGTCGTCGAGTATATTATCATAAAGTAAACAACATATTTTTTATTTCATATATAATTTTGTAATGTTCACAAGAAAATTTGTATTTGTAATAAGAATCAATTTCCTTTAAAAATATCTTTCGGAAATTCCTTATCATAGTTATTAAAATTCATGTGTGTTATATTATAAAATTTTATCAATAAAAATTAATTTTTGAATTAAAGCCAGTGTTGTCAGTGTCTAGTAATTATATATATATATATATATATATATATATATATATATATATATATATATATATATATATATATATATATATATATATATATATATATATATATATATATGTGTGTGTGTGTGTGTGTGTGTGTGTGTGTGTGTGTACAGTTAGCATTTTTTATCACAAATCGTATTACATAACTCAGAGTATGTCAGAAAAATATCCAGGGTAAAGAGTATTTCATTTTTAAACATTTATTACTTAGCTATTACAATTTTCATTAATTTAAAGAAGAAATCGTAAGATGGATTTAAAAAAAGTTACTAAATAATCTATTTTTTAAATATTTATTGGGACATACATTGTTTAATAATATTTTAGCATAACTATTTCAATTTGCAAATTAATTTTTGAATTAAATCCAGTGATGTCAGTGTCTAGTAATTATATGTAAATATGTGTACAATTATTATTTTTATCACAAATGCTAAGACAAGTGTATGTCAGGAAAATATCCAGGGTATAAAGTTTTTCATTTTTAAACATTTATTACTTAGCTAACACAATTTTCATTAATTTAAAGAAGAAATCGTAAGGTGGATTTAAAAAATGTTACTAAATAATCTATTTTTTAAATATTTATTGGGACATATATTGTTTAATAATATTTTAGCATAACTATTTCAATTTGCAAATTTAGACCTTTTTCTAATAGCAAATTAAAATTATATCAACTAAAAATAAACTTTTTCTTTAAATTAATAATAAAGCATTTTACATAGATTAATTTTTTCTCTATTTCGCCAAAAAATATCTTATACTTCCTTGTAATCTTATACTTACTTCTTTATGTAACAGGATAATTACTGTCATACTTCAAATTTCAGAGATCAAAGTTGATTGAAGTTTATTCTTAATGTAAATTTACATTTACATGATTTTCAATTTTAGAATATCTTCCCTTTTTGGCAGTTTATGATCTCATAAATGCATTTTATTTTTTTCCAGCGTTAAATTTCATACCAATTTTTTACTTCACTTAAAAAAGTATCTCGGGAAATTTAACCATTAACAAAACAAAGTAAAGATTCTTGTAGAAAATTTTAAGAATATGCATTCTCTAAAATTTGCTTTTTAAAGTAACCGTCAAATTAAAGATAAAAGGTTGAAATATGGAAAATTTCTTTCGAGTTAAAATGTAATTTATGTGGGATTTCGAGTATGGAAATTACTGAAAAAATGAATTTTATTCCCTGTGAGTAATAAAATGTCAGAAAGATTTTGAAATAGATTACATTTTCCTTTCACATAATTTATTAGTCTTAAGAAGAGTGACATACTACATATATACATAAATTTGTATAAGTGTATGTAATGGTTGTTTTGACTCACTAGAAGTAAGACTACCAATTAAATTGATAATATTAATCACAGTATGACGTGTAAGAAGATAAACTAATGTTGTATAGGGCTCTCAAATTTTAGGTATTTACGTGAGATTAAATATAGTGGTACAATTAATACAAGACTAAAAATTACTTGTTTTGGGCTGTGTAAATTAGTTAAGTTTAAATATGACCACAGGTTGTCGACAGGCTACAGAGTTTTTTATGATATAAGGACCAAATGACATATAAATAAAATATAAAAGACTGATTCAATAATGTGGAATTTTCACGTTTTTTAATATTATTTCTAAACCATAGAAGACAAAAAGTAAGCAGGACAGCAGCTGTTATAATTGTCCCCAATTAGGTATTTCTATTAGGTTTTATACCGGACTCTTTAACGTCTCTGA
>CM063509.1:86857092-86872092 GCA_032207245.1 Pardosa pseudoannulata | reverse complement strand
TTAAGATTTAGAAATTTTTGATTATAAAAACTTTCGATTCTCAAAACATTTTGGAGTTTGGAATTTTTTCATAGCTATTTTCGTAAAACCTCTTATTCGGCATTGACACATTTTCTTCAGTCACTCATCCCAGCTTTATGTGAGGCTATTATAATTAACAGAGCCTTATCTATGGCATTTGGGGCCTTGGCAAAAATTTAGCTTGCTTCCTGCCTTCAATTATATGGAGAAATATATATATATATATATATATATATATATATATATATATATATATATATATATATATATATATATATATATATATATATATATATATATAATATATATATATATATATATATATATATATATATATATTATATATATATATATTTATATATATGTATGTATGTATATATATGTATATATATGTATATATACATATGTATATATATATGTATGTATATATATATATATATATACACACACATATATATACATATATATATATATATATATATATATATATATATATATATATATATATATATATATATATATATGTATGTATGTATATGTGTGTGTAAATCATTTTTTATAAAACTCCTTGACAAGGAGAAAGCTCAAAAGCTAGCAGTAATAAAAATGCAGTCTGTCCGACATTGAAGAGAACGATACCCCTGTATATACTTCTGTTTTTTTTCGATTGAATAAAAATACTTTTAGTTTAAAGAACAGTTAGGTCTGCAAAAATACTATATTCCATTTTACCTTTTCGAAGCATTTGATCCTCCGAAGAGAATAGGTGAGTACTGATCATTCCTCTCAAACGTTTACATGTAATGCATATAACAAAAGGCGGACTAGTTCCTTTGTTCATTGGTCTGGATATCAAGTCAATTTTATCCCGCCAAAACCGATTGTTTGTTATCCGTTCTTAGTTCATTAAATAAGTACTTCTCAGATATTTCGCGAATTTATAAACTGTCCAATCCCATCAATCGTATAAAAACAATTCCTCTGTATATATTTCTGTTTCTTTCATTCGAGTAAAAAGAAACTTTCAGTTTAAAGAAATCAGTGTTTATATCTGAACAAAAGGTAGAGATTTCAATTATAATTTTTCGGAGCATTCGATGAGAGATAAAGAATATTAATCGCTATCATCACCCGCTTTCATACACTTCATATTCATAAACAGAGAACTGATTTCCTTTGATGACTGATCTAAATCTCGACTCAATTTCATACCGCCCAAAGCGATTATTAGTCGCCTTTAGTTCCTTAAATAAATATTTCTCAGCTATTTCATGAGTAACGAATTATCGTTCAATAGAAAGATAATTCGTTACAAAATACCTAAATATTTATATCATAAATTCCTTTGTAAAAACTATCGGCTCTTAGAAAAATTTATAAAATTTTTTTTAATTATTATTCATTTTATATATATTTTTGTTACTTTCGTTCGAGTTAAAACACTTTCATATAAAAGAAAACAGCTTTCACACGGCACAGCTGATTGAAAGTATATCTAGTAAAAGTAGAGATTCCATTATTACATTTCCAGAAATTTAGGGCCCCTTCTGACAAGAAAAAACGAATATTGATCATTTCTACTTTCCGCTTTTACGCACTGCATATTTATAAATGGCGAACTGATTTAGTTTAATCACTGATCTGGTTTCCGAGTCAATATGAAACCGCACAAAGTGATTGTTAGCCGCCCTTAGTTTATTGTCGTTTTCTTAAACTTCAATTAAAGTAAAAATTTTAACTTATTATAATATCTCATAAATAATATCTTAAATATATATCTTATATATATTTTTGTTTCTTTCGTTCGAGTTAATATATTTTCATATAAAAGAAAGCAGATATTACAATGCACAGCTGATTGAAAGCATATCTAGTAAGAGTAGACATTCTATTATTACATTTCCAGAAATTTAGGGCACCCTCTGACACACACAAAAAAAAACTAATATTGATCATTTCCATCTCACGCATTTTCGCACTGCATATTTATAAACGGAGAAATGATTTAATTTAATCACTGATCTGGTTTCCGAGTCAGTTTGAAACCGCACAAAGTGATTGTTAGCCGCCCTTAGTTTATTGTCGTTTTATTAAACTTTAAGTCGTAAAGTTCATTATAAAAACTACCGACTCTCAAAACATTTTAAAGTATTAATCTCCTTATATGTATTTGTTTCTTCCAATTAAGTAAAAACATTTTAAGATAAAAGAAAACACCTTTTACATCTCCACAGCTGGAGTCATATCTAGTAAAAGCAGAGATTCTATTATGACTGTTCCAGAAATTCAGGTCTCATACTTTCGAGAAAAGACGAATATTGCGCTTTTCCATCACACGCTTTCATGCACTTCATATTTATAAACGAGCTAATTTCATTTGATCACTGATCTGGATCACGAGTCAATTTGATACCGTCCAAAGCGACTGTGAGCCACTGTCAGTTCATTATCGTTTTATTAATATTTTAGGAATTGAAATCCATTATGAAAACTACCGACTCTCAAAAACTTTAAAAGTCTTAATCGTCTTATATATATATTTATTACTTTTGTTTGAGTAACAACAATTTCAGATGAAAGAAAACAGTTCTTACATTGGCACAGCCGATTGAAAGCATAATCTATTAAAAGTAGAGATTCCATTATAATTGCTCCAGAAATACATGCCTCTCTCTGACAAGAAAAGGCGAATATTGATAGTTTTCATCATACGCTTTTACGCACTACATATTCATAAACGGAGAACTGATTTCCGTTAATCATTGATCTGGATCCCGAGTCAATTTGATACCGCACAAAGCGACTGTTTACCACACTTAGTTCATTATCGTTTTATTAAACTTTAGGTGGTAAAGTCCATTATAAAAACTACCGGCTCTTAAAACATTTTAAAGTATTAATAATTTTACATAAATTATTGCTTCTTTCGTTTCACTACAAACAATTTCCAATTAAAAAACAGCTTTTATATCTGTACAGCTGAAGGCATATCTACTTTAAGTAGGGATTCCATGATATCTGTTCCAAAAATTTAGGTTTCTCTCAGACGAGAAAAGACGAATATTGATAGTTTCCATCTCACGCTTTTACGCACTGCATATTTATAAACGAACTGATTTTATTTGATCACTAATTTGAATTCCGAGTCAATTTGATACCGCACAAAGCAACTGTTAGCCGCCCTTTCTTCATTATCGTTTTATTAAAATTTAGGTAGTAACGTTTATTATAAAAACTACCGACTCCCAAAAATATTTAACTTATTATTCATCATATATATATTTTTGTTTCTTTCGTTCAAGTTAAAACATTTTCAGATAAAAAAAACAGCTTTTATACGACACAGCTGATTGAAAGCATATCTAGTAAAAGTAGAGATTCCATTATTACAATTCCAGAAATTTAGGGCTTCCTCAGAGAAGAAAAGACAATATTGATAGTTTCTTCTATCTCACGCTTTTACGAACTGCATATGTAGAAACGGCGAACTGATTTCATTTAATCACTGATCTGGATCCCGAGTCAATTTGATACTGCACAAAGCGACTGTTAGCCGCCCTTTCTTCATTATCATTTTATTAAAATTTAGGTAGTAAAGTCCATTATAAAAACTACCGATTCTCAAATTTTAAAGCATTAATCCTCTTACATATATTTTTGTTTCTTTTGTTTCAGTAAAAACATTTTCGATAAAAAAACATCTGTTATATCTGTACAGCTGAAGGCATATCTAGTAAAAGGAGAAATTCCATTATATTTTTTACAGAAATTTAGGCCTCTCTCTGACGAGAAAAGACGAATATTGATCGTTTCCATCTCACGCTGTCATTCACTGCATATTTATAAACGGCAAATTGATTTAATTAAATCACTCATCTGGTTTCCGAGTCAATTTGATACCGCACAAAACGATTGTGAGCCGCCCTTAGTACATTATCGCTTTATTAATATTTTAGATATTAACGCCCATTATAAAAACTACCGACTCTCAAGAACTTTTAAAGTATTAATCCTCTTACATAAATTATTGTTTCTTTCGTTTCACTACAAACAATTTCCGATTAAAAAAAACAGCCTTTATATCTGTACAGCTGAAGGAATATCTAAAAAAAAGTAGAGATTCCATTAGAACTGTTCCAGAAATTTCAGCCTTTCTCCGACAAGAAAAGACGAATATTGATAGTTTCCATCTCACGCTTTTACGAACTGCATATGTAGAACCGGCGAACTAATTTCATTTAATCACTGATCTAGATCCCGAGTCAATTTGATACCGTACAAAGCGACTGTTAGCCGCCCTTAGTTCATTATTGTTTTATTAATATTTTAGGTAGTAAAGTCCATTATAAAAACTACCGACTCTCAAATTTTAAAGCATTAATCCTCTTACATATATTTTTGTTCCTTTTGTTTCAGTAAAAACATTTTCAGGTAAAAAACATCTGTTATATCTGCACAGCTGAAGGCATATCTAGTAAAAGGAGAAATTCCATTATATTTTTTCCAGAAATTTAGGCCTCTCTCTGGCGAGAAAAGAATAATATTGATCATTTCCATCTCACACTTTTACGCATTGCATATTCATATACTCATTTCATTTAATCACTTATCTGGATCCCGAGTCAATTTGATACCGCACAAAAAGACTGTTAGCCGCCCTTAGTTCATTATATTTTTATTAATATTTTAGGTAGTAAAGTCCATTATAAAAACTACCGACTCTCAAAAAATTTTAACTTATTATTACTCTAACTTATATATATTTGTTTCTTTCGTTTAAGTAAAAACAATTTCAGATGAAAGAAAACAGCTCTTACATCGTCACAGGTAGTAAAAGTAGAGATTCCATTATAACTGTTCCAGAAATTTAGGGCTCTCTATGAGAAGAAAAGACGAATATTGATTATTTACATCTCACGCTTTTACGCACTGCATATTCATAATTGGCGAACATATTTCATTTAATCCCTGATCTTTATCCCGAGTCAATTTGATACCGCACAAAGCGATCGTGAGTTCCCTTAGTACATTATCGTTTAATTCTTACATTTTAGGTAGTAAAGTCCATTATAAAATCTAAGAAATTTTAAAATATGAATCCTTTTTTGTATATTTTTGTTCCTTACGCTTGAGTAAAAACATTTTCATATAAAGGAAAACAGTTTTTACATCTGCAGGGCTGATTGAAGATATATCTAGAAAAAGTAGATTCAATTGAGTGTTCTAGAAATTTAGGCCTCACTCCCACGAAAAAAGACGAATATTGATCTTTTTTTCACGCACTGCATATTTAAAAACATTCAGGTACTTGCATATGCAGATGATGTTGATATTGATATTGATATTGTTGGGCGAAGAAAACAGGATGTGGTTCAGGCATTTATTGCCCTTGAGAGTGCTGCTATTCAGTGACTCAGTGAAAGTGGTGCACAGAACTTCCTGGATTCTAGCCCTCTAGTTCTGAGCTACATGGAAGATTACACAAAACAACTAATGATTATGATTTGGCTACGACTTGGGCAAGAGAATAAAATGGGCAATGGTTGATTGAGTTTTGGCAAGGAAAAGTAAAGTCAAAAATAGCATAACATTTAAATAAAAGCTTAAAGTACACAAGAACACTACAGGTACAGACTAGTCTGAGGTTCAGACTAGTCTGAGTGCTGCTAGGGATATGGGCTTAGGAGTAAACGAGGAAAAAACTAAGTTTTTGGTGGTGAGTCCTAGAACACATGATGTATTCTAGTTGTATTTGTATCTAGTTGTATTTGTATGTTGATTGTATCGCTTAATGTTAAAAACTATATTTTTGAGGAAGTCACCCAGTTTAAATACTTGGGCACACTTATTACCAGTAGAAATGAGATAAAGACTGAAATTAGAAACCGAATTTTGATGGCAAATAGGTGCTATTTTGGTTTAAAGAGACAAATAAAATCTAAACTCCTCTGCATCAATACAAAAATAAACCTATACAAAACCCTTATAAGACCGATCATTTTATATGGCAGTGAAACATGGCCAATTAACAAAACAGAAGAAAATAGGCTACTCATTTTTGAAAGAAAAATCCTTCGGTCATTATTTGGAGCAGTAAAGGAAAACAATGCATGGAGAGGTTTATATAACCATGAGTTATATACTAAATACAGACAACTTAACATCTTGATAGTTATTAAATCCAACAGGATTAGATGGCTGGGACATGTTTTCAGACGAGCAGATTTGGACCCAGTTACAAAATTAACTTTTTCAAAGATTGAGGGTACAAGAAGAAGAGGTAGACCAGCATCAAGGTGGTTGGATTGTGTGGAGAAAGATTTGGAGATCTTGGGTATTAATAGATTGAGAGACCTTGCAAGAAGTCGTGCCGTTTGGAGGAAGCAGACAGAGAAAGCCTAGGCCTGCACCAGGCTGTAGCGCTATTGAAGAAGCATATTTAAAAAACGAGCTGATTTCATCAGATCACTAATCGGGATCCCAGGTCAATTTGATACCCCCAAAGGAAAACTTATACACCCTTAGTTCATTAAATAAGTACTTCTCAGAAACTTCACGATTATAAAAACTACAGACTCAAAACATTTTACAGGAATAATCCTCTTGTACATACACCTTTGTTTCTTCCGTTCAAGTAAAGACATTTTCAGATAAAAAAAAATCAGTTTTATGTGTGCATCGCTAATTGAAGATACGGTCAAACCCGTCATCTCGAATCTCTTGGGAGTAAAAAAAAATTCGAGATAAACAGGCTTTGAGATACACAGGTTTTATGAAAATAGACTAAGAAAATTTCTTTACACAATACAAAAAAATTGTACTTTAAGTTTTATTTACATACCTTACAGAAAATAATCCGTTAGGAGTTTTTGATACAAAACTTTTTTAGACTGGACAATTTTTTGTAGTTTTGACATAGAGACGAAACAATCCTGATTAATATTGTCTTGGGATTCAAGAAAAATTCTTAGTGTTTCAATGGCTTTTTCTGCTTCTTTTGGCGTAACAACTCTTTCTACATCGATGTTGTCCTCTTTGTCATGATCCTCTTCATCATCAGAAGTTCCTCGAACGCTTTCTAAACAGTTAATAATGTTCCACTCGTTTTACCCGTTATTCATCTACTTCTATAAAATCTTTAAATGAAGTGTCAGTATTCAGTTTCTCTCTGATAATCATCCATTCCTTCGGGTTTTCATCAGTTTCCTCGGCCGGTTGCTCTTCGGTTTCTTTTAGATGTTGTTCTCCGACTGTGCATTTTTAGTACAATTCCCACCCAGTCCCTGACCAAATAACCCCCGAGAGAGAAAACTAGAAATGTATTTCCTGGAAATGGGAATTTGTGGGGTTGTAAACGCAATAAGTCTCTAAACTGGAATGTTGTGTTTGTTACGCAAATTCGATATAGACAGGTTTGGGAAAAAATAATTTGAGATAGGTTTGGAAAATACGTTAAATTTTTATTGAAAATATAGGGGAATTGAAAAAATTCCGCATAGACAGGTTTTCGAGATAAGCAGGTTTCGAGATAGACAGGTTTGACTGTATATCCTATACTGTATATCCTATACGAGGAATGGTTGTTAAGTCGAAAATCGCCCCAGAATTAATCAACTGTAGTAAACTTGGGGATCTGGGGTTTTTGGTCACGAGGAATCGATTGGCATCGGTTTTGACGCGCTAAGGTCACGTAGTTCGGCACTACAGATAGGGCCGGGTTCGAACCCCGGTGCGGGCAAACTTTTTTCTCATGCGTCCAAACCAAGTGAAAATTGGTACCCGGGGTTTTCGACCACGAGGAATCGATTGGCTGTAGTTCTGACGAATTAATAATAATAATAATAAAAGTCTTTATTGATTTGTCTTTATTCCTTGATATCGGTTTCCATTTTTATTTTCTATCAACTCTAAATATTAAATTAATGTAGCAAAGTATATATAACACATAAACGATATAGTAAAAAAAAAATAATGCAAACAAAAATTTTGAAAACCAACCACAAAAAATTAAAAAATAATGCTTCACTAACGTGCCGAAACAACCTCTCCGTTCAATTTCCAAAGCCACACTAAACACAGAGCATATAACTTATCAAAGTCCGTCGCCGCGTTAGTGCGTCGTCGACATACCAGGAGGTGCCGCTCTGACGCGCCAGTGCGTCGGTGGCAGCGAACGTGTTAAGGAACTGATTTCAATTTCAAATCACCGTCAACAAAGTTCGACATTTCAACATTCATCAGATTTCAAGCTACATTTTCAACATGCAGAACGCACCTCTACATGAAATGCTTCAAGGAGCCGGAATTTTGGAACAACAAGCGATCAACTCAATTATACCCGCAAATGGACAACTAGAAGATACCGTCATTGTCAGAATGCTTCTCCATTCAACACACTTCAATCTTTACACTGCTCACTTTGTACCATTTCTTTAATTGTATAATTTTTTGTTATCAATTACATTTTATTTTCTATGACTTTTCAAACTTTAGCTTTGTATAGAATAGTTCCCTTTCCAAACAACTTTGTATAGAATAGTTTACAATGGTTATCTTTAACCGGTTATCTTTTCACTAATGGTTTCACAAATTTTCTTATGGTATGTATTGTTTTGATAAATCACAATTGAAAATTTAAATCTTCGAGTTAGCTTCGATACCTGTTTTCTCCGAGCGGAGCTTGGTCACCCGGTACTCTAATAAAAATAGAGATTCTACTGTAACTGTTCCAAGAATTTGAGCCTCGCTCTGCCGAGTAAAGAACGACGAGTTCAATATTCGTCTTTTCTCGTCGGGTTTGGTTTGGAACTGTATGGTCTACCTCGTGCGTAAAACAGTAGACCGTAGCGCTCTAAATCAAACTGAAACCAGACGAGAAAAGACGAATATTGATTATTCTGATCCTATTGATTTTCTTTTATCGCTATATTGAATTCCGAGTCAATTCAATACCGCTCAATACTGTTGTGACCCGCTCTTATTTAATTAAATGAGTACTTTTCAAATATTCTTTTAAGGACTCTCAAGGCTTAGAAAATTTTAAGATTCATATATTTTGTTTAATTTCTGATGTAAGAGACATCTCTACCCGTATTTACTTATATCTTGCTTAAAACTGTGTCTCCAATGATCCGTTTATTATTAACTGCATTAACATCGAGCCCATGGAAACACTTTTTGCTTACAATTTTATAAGTAGGGTAAAAATAATTTTTACATGACTTAAACACCTTCCCTGACTATTTTATTCTAATTTTAAAACCTTTATAAAATTCAGTTTAAGACGAATAATTCTAAGCATTGAAATTTTCTCATAAGATTGAAATTTGAAATATAAATTCTTTTCGAGTTTTTTTAGTAAAAACATGGTTGTTCTTTCGTTCAAGAGAAGAAAATGGCTCTTAAGTTGCTTTTGTGTTTTTGAGAAATTAATATTATTTAAGCCATAAATTCTTCTGTGTGACATTTTCTGTTTTTTAAAGAGTTCACATACGGAAATATAAAAAGTGTTTTATATTAAAAGTGTTTTGTTTTGAGCAGTTAACTACGCCATTGAGAACAAATCATACTTTTCACTTCGAAACTAAAACGGAACCATAACAAATACTAATACTTCTGAATGTCACCAGGTGGCAGTAGTTTAACTCTTAAATTATCCCTACATAGTGCTCAGTACTGACTTCAATTCTCCTTATTGTTAAATTAAACTTTCGACTTTTTATGATATTAACACATTGTGTGCGGGTACATTTCGCAACGGAATTGTACCGGGAGCTGACTTTTTGGGTGCAAATTTAGTCATTCAGTTAAAGCTCAATAGATCGAAAATTATTTAATTTTTTAACCAACTTTTCGCATTTTATATTGAAATATATAAACAAATATGTAAATAACAACCATAAGAGTTTTGTAAACTAAAAATACATTTTTTAGTGGATAAATTTATAATAGTATCTTAAATATGAAAACTCACATAGAAATAGCAGTATATAGTTTTAATTTTTTCGAATTATGTTATATATAAACATTTTTACATTATAAAAAATGAATAGAGCAATCATAAAACTAATAATGAAAAAACTAGTTTTATTTGTCTAAATTATTCCAGAATCTATGTAGTTGACAAGACCATTCGGTTTCGTTTTCGTGTATATACCGTTATATTTGGAGCCACAAACAAACCATGTTGTTACACTAACCCCTACTCGTACGTTACCCGCGCTCAAGTATTAATCGTCAGAAAACGTACTAGTACGTGTTCCACTCTCAAGTATCAATCGTCAGAAAAAGTACTAGTACGTGTCCTGCGCATAAGTATCAATCGTCAGAAAACGTACTAGTACTTGTCCCACACTCAAGTATCAATCGTCAGAAAACGTACTAGTACGTGTCCCACGCTCAAGTATCAATCGTCAGAAAACGTACTAGTACGTGTCCTGCGCTCAAGTATCAATCGTCAGAAAACGTACTAGTACGTGTCCCACGCTCAAGTATCAATCGTCAGAAAACGTACTAGTACGTGTCCCACGCTCAAGTATCAATCGTCAGAAAACGTACTAGTACGTGTCCCACGCTCAAGTATCAATCGTCAGAAAACGTACTAGTACGTGTCCTGCGCTCAAGTATCAATCGTTAGAAAACGTACTAGTACTTGTCCCACGCTCAAGTATCAATCGTCAGAATACGTACTAGTACTTGTCCCGCGATCAAGTATCAATCATCAGAAACGTACTAGTAGGTGTCCCACATACAAAGTGTTAAGAGCTATTAGTTTAGTAATTGTCCAATAATACATTGGACAATTACTAAACTAATAGCTCTTAAAGAATGGAGAAGTGCATCTAACATTCAGTTAAAATATGTTTAGATGAAGTGTAGCAAAAAATATGCATAATTTAATAAAAAGTATATTAGAAGATCCGCAATATTTATTTTACATTTTTCTTTTTTATGAATCTAGACATTATATAGAGCTATTCTACTTGCAATAAAAATATCGATAAAAAGCTACTAATGTGTTTTCAAGGGGATCCTAATATAAGCACTCAAAAAAAGTTCTCTAAACATAGAGAAGGAATCCTCTCTTATCAGTTTATTTTTCCTCCAGATTTCTGGTAAACTTGTCACGAGTTTCTGTTTGCCTGTTTTAGTTAGTTCACCCTCCTTTAACAGAAAATGAGAAGTTTTTAGACTTTCATGAAGGTCGGAGATTTTCTCTTTGGTCTGCAATTTTTTTTAACTAAACCTACACCATGGGAGTATTAGTTTCCGGTTTCCCACTCTTATTTAATTATCTGTTCTGTGATATTACAATTTATATTCTACTTCCCTGTCTAGACATTTATTTTTATATTTCCAGACACATGTGATTTATAATCATAGAGAACGTGATTTCGTCGAATTAAGTAGTGCTATTTAATGTAACGAAGGAATAATTTTCGATAATTATTTGGTTTATGACTATTTTTTTATGACTTTTTGACTGTACTATAATATAGAGTAGATAATTCGGTGTTTTTATGTGTTTAAGGGTAAAATGTACCTATACATAAGATAATAGTTGGTTTATGAATACTTTTTATGACTCTTTGACTTTACTTTCGTTTATGACTGTACTATAATTTCAAGCAGATAATCCGGTGTTTATACGTGTTTAAGGGTAAAATATATCTATACATAAGAAAATATTTGATTTATGAATATTTTTATGACTTTTTGACTGTATATAGTTTGACTGTAAATAGTTCATAAGTAATGATTTATGAATATTTTTTGTGACTTTTTGACTGTACTATAATTTCAAATACATAATCCTGTGTTTATACGTGTTTAAGAGTAAAATGTACCTATACTTAAGATAATAATTGGTTTATGAATATTTTTTATGACTTTTGACTGTAAATAGTTCATAAGTAATGGCTTATGAATATTTTTTGTGACCTTTTTGACTGTACTATAATTTCAAGTAGATAATCCTGTGTTTATACGTGTTTAAGACTAAAATGTACCTATACATAAGATAATAATTGGTTTATTAATATTTTTTATGACTTTTTGACTGTGTATAGTTTGGCTGTAAATAGTTCAATAGTAATGATTTATGAATATTTTTTGTGACTTTTTGACTGTACTATAATTTCAAGTAGATAATCCTGTGTTTATACGTATTTAAGAGTAAAATGTACCTATACATAAGATAATAGTTGGTTTGTGAATATTTTTTATGACTCTTTGACTGTACTATCGTTTATGACTGCACTATAATTTCAAGTAGATAATCTGGTGTTTATACATGTTTAAGAGTAAAATGTACCTATACATAAGATAATAGTTGGTTTATGAATAATTTTTATGATTTTTTGACTGCACTGATATTTTAAGTACATCATGTGCTTAATCGTTTAAAAAGCTTAAAATGTAACAATACATAATTAGATAATATAGTGTTTATGAGTATATTAATACATACTTGGTTTATGAATATTTTGACTTTTTGACTGCACTAAAATTTGAAGTAGATAATTTTGTGTTCATACGTGTTTAAACGTTAAAATGAAGGATAAATAATAAGATAATAGTTGATTTATGAATATTTTTTATGACTTTTTGACTGCACTGTTATTTTAAGTATATAATCCTGTGCTTAATCGTGTAAAAAGGTCAATATGTGACAATACATAATTAGATAATATTCTGTTTATGAATATTTTCGGTACGTACTTGGTTTATGAATATTTTTATGACTTTTTGACTGCATTGTAATTTGATGTAGATAATCCGGTGTTTATACGTGCTTAAAGGTTAAAATGTAAGGATACATAATAAGATAATAGGTGGTTTATGAGTATTTTAACGAGTTTTTGACTATACTATAATTTCAAGTAGATAATCCGGTCTTTATTTGTGTATAAGAGTAAAATGTACGTATACATAAGATAATAGTTGGTTTATGAATATTTTTATGACTTTGTGACTGTACTATAATTTCAAGTAGATAGTCCGGTGTTTATACGTGTTTAAGGGTAAAATGTACCTATACATAAGATAATAGTTGATTTATGAATATTTTTTATGACTTTTTGATTGCACTGTTATTTTAAGTACATAATACTGTGCTTAATCGTGTAAAAAGATTAATATGTAACAATACATAATAAGATAATATTCCCTTTATGAATATTTTCCGTACGTATTTGGTTTATGAATATTTTAATGACTTTTGTAATGAATTGTAATTTGATGTAGATAATCCGGTGTATATACGTGTTTAAAGGTTAAAATGTAAGGATACATAATAAGATAATAGGAGGTTTATGCGTATTTTCATGAGTTTTTGACTGGACTATAATTTAAAGTAGATAATTCGGTGTTTATATACGTGTTTAAGGGTAAAATTACCTATACATAAGATAATAGTTGATTTATGAATATTTTTATGGTGTTTTGACTGTACGATAATTTAAAGTAGATAATCCGGTGTTTATTCGTGTTTAAGTGTAAAATGTACCTATATATAAGATAATAGTTGGTTTATGAATATTGTTTTTGACTGTACTGTAATTTCAAGTAGATAATCCGGCGTTTATACGTGTTTAAGTTTAAAATGTACCTATACATATGATAATAGTTGATTTATGAATATTGTTAATGACTTTTTGACTGTACTATAATTTCAAGTAGATAGTTCCGTGTTTATACATGTTTAAGGGTAAAATATACCTATACGTAAGGTAATAGTTGATTTATGAATATTTTTTATGACTTTTTGACTGCACTGTTATTTTAAGTACATAATCCTGTGCTTAATCGTGTAAAAAGATTAATATGTAACAATACATAATAAGATAATATTCCCATTATGAATATTTTCGGTACTTACTTGGTTTTATGAATATTTTAATGACTTTTGTAATGCACTGTAATTTGATGTAGATAATCTGGTGTATATACGTGTTTGAAGGCTAAAATGTAAGGATACATAATAAAATAATAGGAGGTTTATGAGTATTTTCATGAGTTTTTGACTGGACTATAATTTAAAGTAGATAATTCGGTGTTTATACATGTTTAAGGGTAAAATGTACCTATACATATGATAATAGTTGATTTATGAATATTTTTATAGTGTTTTGCCTGTACTATAGTTTCAAGTAGATAATTCTGTGTTTATACGTGTTTAAGGGTAAAATGTATCTATACATAAGATAATGGTTGATTTGTGAATATTTTTATGACTTTTTGACTGTACTATAATTTTAAGTAGATAATTCGGTGCTTACACGTGTAAAAAGGTTAAAATATAACGATACATAATTAGATAATATTTCGTTTATGAATATTTTTGGTACGTACTTTGTTTATGTTTTTATGAGTTTTTGACTGCACTGTAATTTGATGCAGATAATTCAGTGTTTATACGTGTAAAAATATTAAAATGAAACTATACATAATTAGATAATATTTCGTCTATGAATATTTTCGGTACGTACTTGGTTTATGAATATTTTTATGACTTTTTGACTGCATTGTAATTTGATGTAGATAATCCGGTGTTTATAAGCGTAAAAAGGCTAAAATGTAAGGATACATAATAAGATAATAGTTGGTTTATGAATATTTTTATGACTTTTTGACTGTACTATAATTTGAAGTAGATAATCCGGTGTTTATACGTGTTTAAAGGTTAAAATGTAAGGATACATAATTAGATAATATTTCTTTTATGAATATTTTGGTATGTACTTGGTTGATGAATATTTTGACTTTTTGACTGCACTGTAATTTTAAGTAGATAATCCGGTGTTTATAAGAGTTTAAAGGGTAAAATGTAACGATAAGGTAATAGCTTGTTTATGAATATTTTTATGAGTTTCTCCATGAACTGTTATTTTAAATAGATAATCCTGTGCTTACACGTGTATAAATCTTAAAATGTACCGATTCATGATTAGATAATATTTGGTTTATGAATATTTTAGA
>CM063509.1:86844592-86852092 GCA_032207245.1 Pardosa pseudoannulata | reverse complement strand
TATAAAATTCAAAAATAATTACTGGATATGTTTGAGGTGCCAGGGAAGAAGATGCGAGGCGTATGGTAATTGCATTCTGCGCGTGCGCCTATGAATATTTAGAAAAAGTAAAAATTATCTCAACAATAGGTGAAAACAAAAGAGAGATATGCGAGATTAAAATGGTTTGGTTTGGATCGCTACGGTCTAGTGTTTTGCACACGAGGGCTAATGAGACCGGGACCTACTGCTTAAAGCCGATTCCGAACAGCTGCGAACATCCATGCCATAGTGGGATTGGAACCCACGAACTCCGGTACCGACGATCAGCGCCCTAAAGAATCGGCCAGCGTTCGGCCGGTATTAAAATGCATTTGCGGTCAAAATGACTGCCTTGGCCGTTGTAGTGTTAACAAAAACTGGGCATAATTTGAATATGAATATAAATAAAGATTCCATTTTTATTAAAAATGTTTATTTTAAAATTATTTTTCATTTTATAATTGTCTTAATATACTACAAGAGTTTTAATAGCATAAACAACTACATAAAAATATCCAAACTATAATACTATTAATAATAAAGCAGACACTATAACGATTATTATATCTTGGTGAATGTTTTTATCCATGGTTTTGTTTATATTTATCTTTAAGATCTTATTTGCACACCTAAATAAAATATTAAACTGAAGAAAATCAAGTTTTATAAAGTAATTTTTTTTAAATTCACTATTGATAGTTCATCGCGGTTCATTATTATAACTTTCAATATCTCTAAATAAAATCTTTACATCCACAGTACTATGGTTTATAACCAATGAAAAATTATCTAAATAATTCAATACAGATTATAGGCAAAAAATAATAACTGAGAAAGTTATTACACACATTTAAAAATCATCCTAGATGTAGCTTTAGTAGTTTAAATTACCTTATTATATTCATTGTGGAGAAAAATTTGCAGTCCACGTGATCATATGAAAAACTGAAAACCCTCAAGGAATAATCTAATTATAAAGTTATTCTTCTGATAAGAAACAAAGTACAAATTAGATTTTTCTGAACTCACATAGCTACTTTATCAGATTACGCACTGCAATAAATATATCATTAATTAAGTTAAGGGGATGCAAAGAAAGAAAAATTACCTTCTTATTTTGAAACCTGCATTTTTACTTTCATATCTTCCGATCAAAGTTACACGATACCATTATCTGTATTTCTAAAGATTTCAAAAGTTTGATAGAAACCTCGTGTATTCTAAAGAATTTTTATACTTAGAAAAATTAAAATTAAGACAAAAAAAAATAACTTCTGATTCAAGAAACATGAATGTTGCTTTTACAAGAATTATTTCTATCAAACTACAAATATAATGGTTTTATTTACTTTATAAATTAAACAAGTTTTTTTTTGTTTCTTAACCTTATCAGAAAATGTTTTCATATCATGGAATTTTAGAACATAATACGCGGTTGAATAAAGCTCAACAAAGCTACCCCTCTAGTTCATTACTAGAAAAACATACACCAGCTCTTTCAAAACGCTTTTGCATTACAATAGACTGTGTTCGGAGAATTAATTTACATCAACCTCTTGACTTTATCTTAGTAATCTGTGCAGGTAAAGAAATTCGAGCGTTAATAAACGACATTATTTAGAATTCGTTCGTTGCAGCGTGCAATGGCTCCTGAGTAATCGCTATACAAGTTTACCCGTCCGTAAATCATTCCACGGAAGTATGAATACGCATTTCTCCGTATTTCTCCGCACTTACGTTCTACAAGATAAGTTAAATAACAATAAGTAATACGCCTACTTTGTATATGAATGAGGGGGGATTGATTTAATATAATTTTTCCTTTAACTCACAAATAAAAGATTTTACCAACTCAGTAAATTTCAATGTAAAATTACGGTTTGTTTTTTATACACATAAAGATATACCGTTAAAACATGAAAAAGTTGTTTTATGAAATAACTAGTTATTTCATTAATCACATATTTCCATCAATTTTTGACAACTTTGAGGTATCTGTCTACGTTCGGAATGCGTATGCATAGAAACCACTTTTTTTTATCACCTTTTCTATAAAGAATATAATATTTCAAATATATATTTTTATGAAGCAATTATAACATCTAAGGTTTGGTTTGGTTTAGTTTGGAGTGCTACGGTCTACTTTTTTGCAACACGAAGGCTAATGACACCGGGACCTATTCCTTAAGGTATCCGTCTACATTCGGAGAACTTTTTTCTTTAAACGTAGAAACTAATTCACGTTTATACATTTTTAGGTTTATTTTTTATATTATCATAGAGAATTGCACTTTCTTCAAGTAAATAAAGAAGAAATGTAAGATATGAATAAGGCTTCATTTATGATTTAAAATAATCCAGAATGTTTTAAGCGTATCGGCTATTGCATAGAAACCACTTTTTTTTATCACTTTTTCTATAAAGAATATAATATTTCAAATATATATTTTTATGAAGCAATTATAACATCTAAGGTTTGGTTTGGTTTAGTTTGGAGTGCTACGGTCTACTTTTTTGCAACACGAGGGCTAATGACACCGGGACCTATTCCTTAAGGTATCCGTCTACATTCGGAGAACTTTTCTTTAAACGTAGAAACTAGTTCACGTTTATACATTTTTACATTTATTTTTCATATTATCATAGAGAAATGCACTTAAAAATTTATTCCTGGAGAATTTTTTATAAAATTTTTTAATAAATGCAGAAAATTTAGTAAAAAGATCTAGTTTTTCAAAAGGCCTAATTTTTTAATAAATTAAATTATTTCAATATTTTTTGACGCAACACATTTCTCATACACTGGACTAGTGAATCACCTAAAATCTTTGCTTAATTTATATTTGGTAAAACATTTTGGTCCTTCAAAATCATACGCATTGAATTTTTAACGAATTTTCATTATTTTTATATCTAACTATGAGTGTAACATCATTAAAAATTATCGAAATTGAAGCTTTTAGGTCATTCACTAGTAAATACTATCAAAAGCATTCATAATAATTTTCAACAAAATATTTTAAGAAGTTTTTGAGAAATCACATTTCAAGTTTCAACATTTTATTAAAAATACCGTTATGAGAAAAACGCATTTGAAGTTTATGAAAGCAACTTTAGCTATTAAAATGTTAAAACACATGTTTAAAATTCCCCACACTTTCTTGCTTCAAAACTTTCTAATTACCAAGTTGCTAATTATTAAAAACACTAGAAAAATGTTTAAAATAATCTTCATGAAAATTTAAAAAGTTTTTTCCAAAAAAAAGCTCTTTAAAAGGATTTAAATTCACAACTTCCGGTTCAGAAGTCTGTACTTTCGTTTCGTTTTAACAGCTGTCACTGATGTTTGAATACCTGTAACTTTTCATTAAAAGGCCGTAGAGACAAAACAAAAACAGATTTAGAAGCCTAAAAGCTGAAATTTTACAATTAAGAAATTTAAAAAATATATGATTTTTGGCAAAAATGGCGTTTTCAACGTAGACGGATACCTTAAAATACATATGGGTATACATTAGAAGATTCTAGGATTTCGTTTGACTTGTACTACCACTATTGTCTACTGTTCAGTTACATGCGGGTTAGGTGACTAACTACTGAAATTAACTAGTTTTTTTTTTATAGAATTTCACTGGGTTGTAACAGCCTTCCAGTTTTTATCGGATACTATAATATTTAGAAAAAAATAGAACATCTATGTGACATGGTTAGAATGTAATGTGGCACATGTGATATATTTACAGCACACGATGACATTAAAAAGTAAGTATTTGCAATTATTTTATTTTTAAACTTATTAATTTGTTATCATTTTGTTGCCATAACGTTCCATTTACTTTATACTACATTCTATGAAGCTCGCCTTAAACAAAAATACCCTGTTCGTATCTTTCCTGCCAAGCTCCCAATTATTACATTGGGGAGACAAAAAGTTGCTTTTTTATCGTATGTTTTGATTACGCAATTTTGGCGATGATTGACGTCATATGTCGTATCTCAATGTTTTGTATATTAGTCTTTATAAAGTATTTTGTAATGTAATGTATCCTGGCATTTTGTAATATGAATTGATCTTTATTCGTATTTATAAAATTTTATTATTGTAGTATTTTTTGTGGCAGCACACCATTGTAAATATGCAAAATAGCTCTATGCTGCCTGACTACATAAGAGTCAGCGTGCCAGTAGCACGGAGGCTGGGTTGCATCGAGGGTGCTGATGTTTGTTTGTTTATTGTTTATATAATCTTAAATAAATGAGTACGCCGGAAGTTAGTTGTGTTATTTTAACTGCACCATGCAAATCCCTTCTGAGGATGGTTATATATATGCGGTGATCCCTTCGGATACTACAGTCATCAACGTCGAGCCATAGCAGGGGTCTCCATAAGTATAAGCCGCTCTGGATTTTCAATCACACATGTCCAAGATGACATCACGCATACCAAGAGCGTCACTTGGCATATTCCTTGGCGAGTGCTGGGCTGCAATTTTATAAGTTCGCTCTTTTTATAATATGACATATCCCCACTCTACACATTGGTGTGTTTTTAGTTCTGAGATTGACGATATTCCACCGTGCCGCCAGGCTAAAGGTATGTTGATGAGTTTTCCACAGTTTCCGTTGTCATCCCAGCAATTACAGGCTATAACACTTGACTTTCAGACTTGATGCCCAGCAGCCAGGATGGATGCTGAAGAGAAAGCCCTTGAAAAGAAGAGGAACCCGGAGCTGCGTTTTCCGTAGTCTTCGTTTCGCAGTCACTATGGGTGACATTTTTTTTCGTTTTCATCTTTCTTTTTTTTTAATTGTTATCATTTTAAATGTTCAGTCAATTGGCTTCTATTAATTATTTTTTTAAATTTCCTCTTAATTTCTCAATAAATTCCATTAATTCAATAATAACTTCTCCTCTCTTTTTTCTAATGTCTATTGTGGGTTTTTTTTTACTTTAAGACTTAAACTTAAGTGGGCGAAAAGCCAAATTTAATTTAAATATCAGAGATGTTATGATCATAACGTGTACTTCATTATAAATCACCACCTGATTTTTTATTGTCTTTTCCGCAATTTCTTTTTCAGGTACTAACCAGTTACGTTTTTTGCGACACGTACTCTCCCATAGAAACTACCCCATATTTGTCTGTTCGGTTTGGCTTAGAGTGCTACTGTCTACTGTTATGCTCACAAGTAATAAAGAGGCCTTTGTCTGTTTGAATCATGCTCACAAAAGTTTACAACAAAGATTATATCATTATAACCATGAGAAAATACTAATTGGTTTGGTTTTGGGCACTACGATATGCTTTTTCTGTACAAGAGAGCTAATGATACCGGGGCTTCTGTCTAAAACCAATTCCGAACACCCATGCTACAGTGTGATTCGAATGGATGAATTCCAGTACCAATAATCAGTGCCTTAACCATTCGGCCAACTTTCAGTTAAATACTTATTGGAGGAATTTATTACTTAAGCTTTAAAACAATATTTACAGTTTACAATTTCAAATATTAATTACACTAATACATAGGGGCTATAGATCATTTGACCATTTAGCTGGAACTAGTGATTCGGTCTCTCCGTATACAATCTTCCAGAAGATTAGTTTCTGTATTTTACTACTCAGGACTTTGTATGTAGTATCTGAAACCACTTCGATTACGATATTAATGAAAATTCTTTTAGGTGAAAATCCTTTGAGAGATTACAAGGAAAAAGGTAGTACAGATAATTTCCTTCTAACAACAGCACACGATAGATGTCACATATAGGCAGATATGTTAGGCGTGCCAGTGTGTCATGTGACTAAAAGCAAGCTTCTTAATATTAATTACACTATTACATAGAGGCTTTAGATACTTTGACCATTTATCTGGAACTAGTAATTCATTCACATCATACGATCTTCCAGGAAATTAGTTTCTGTATTTTACTGCTCAGGACTTTGATTGTATGTAGTAGCTGAAACCACTTCGATTTCAGTATTACTGGAGGCAAGGCCGTAGGCAGGGGAAGGGATTTGGAGGACTGATCCCCCCCCCCCGAAATTTTGAAAGACCATTTTGTAGATAGGCAATGTCCCACGTTTGTGTGTGTGTGTTCTATCTGCCTAGCTGTTCATGAATATAAACAGTCATTTTCTTAAAAAAAAAACCGCTCAGACCATAAAAGTCTTTCTAAGCCGGTGGCCGGAAATACAGTGCTTACCTTTCATCAGTTGAAGTATCATTCAAAATAAAGATGTCTTTCTCCCTTGGTCCCCCTCCGAAAATAATTTCTGGCTACGGTCCTGACTGGAGGTACTTTTAGGTTAAAATCCTTTGTGAAATTGCAAGAAAAAAATGCACTACAGATAATTTCCTTCTAACAACAGCACACGATAGATGTCACATATAGGCAGATATGTTAGGTGTGCTAGTCTGTCATGTTTCTAAAAGTAAGCTTCTTAATATTAATTACACTACTACATAGAGGTTTTAGATATTTTGACCATTTATCTGGAATTAGTGATTCGGTCACAGTATACAATCTCCCAGGATATTAGTTTCTGTGTTTTACTGCTCAGGTCTTTCTATCTAGTATCTGAAAACACCTCGATTCCGGTATTACTGGAGGTTCTTTTAGGTAAAAATCCTTTTGGAGATTACAAGAAAAAAAGTAATACAGACAATTTCCCTCTAACAATAGCAGACGATGGATGTCACACATCGGCAGATATGTTTGGCGTGCTAGTGTGTCATGCAACTAAAAGAAAGCATCTTAATGTTAATTACATTACTACATAGAGGTTTTACATACATTGACCATTTAGCTGAAACTAGTGATTCGTTCACAGTATACAATATTCCATGTATTTTACTGTTCAGGACTTTGTTTGTACGTAGTAGCTCAAACCACTTCTATTCCGGTATTATTGGAGGTTCTTTTAGGTAAAAATCCTTTGTGAGATTACACGAAAAATAAGTAGTACAGAGAATGTCTTTTTAACAACAGCAGACGATGGATGCGACATATAGGCAGATATGTTAGGTGTGCCAGTGTGTCATGTGACTAAAAGCAAGCTTCTTAATATTAATTACACTACCATATATAGGCTTTAGATACTTTGATAATTAAGCTGCAACTAGTGGTTCGTACACAGTATACAATCTTCCAGTAGATTAGTTTCTGCATTTTACTGCTCAGGACTTTGTATGTAGTAGCTGAAACCACTTCGATTTCAGTATTACTGGAGGTACTTCTAGGTTAAAATCCTTTGTGAGATTGCAAGAAAAAAAGGCAGTACAGAGAATTTCCTTCTAATAACAGCGGACGATGGATGTCACATATAGGCAGATATGTTAGGCCAGTGTGTCACATGGCTAAACGCAAGCGTTATTCGGATCGCCTACCAATAGTTTCTTCCCGATAACGCAAGACTTTATATTATTGTTTACGTACTGCACGTTTTACTGAACAATAACAGAGGTATCCTGCCA
>CM063509.1:86837092-86839592 GCA_032207245.1 Pardosa pseudoannulata | reverse complement strand
AATCCTACATAAAACCTTGTGTATGTTTCTAACCGTTACACGCCAAAGTTCCTGAATGGGAACATTGGTTTATACGTTACATGTGGAGTGAATTGAGGTTTCTAAAATCCTACATAAAACCTTTCGCAAACTTTTTAACCGCTACATGCCAAAGTTCCTGAATGGGAACGTTGGTTTATACGTTACATGTGAATTGAATTGAGGTTTCTAAATTCCTACATAAAACCTTGTGTATGTTTCTAACCGTTACACGCCAAATTTCCTGAATAAGAACATTGGTTTACACGTTACATGTGGAGTGAATCGAGGTTTCTAAAATCCTACATAAAACCTTTCATATGTTTCTAACCGTTACACGCCAAATTTCCTCAATGGGGACATTGGTTTATACGTTACATGTGGAGTGAATTGAGGTTTCTAAAATCCTACATAAAACCTTTTGTATGTTTGTAACCGTTTCACGCCAATGTTCCTGAATGCGAACATGCAATTAAAAATTTAATTAAAAACAAATTTTCCCTAAAACTGCATTGTTAAAATTTGAATTACAATCAAAGTGTCATGTTTGTTTCTTTTATATAATATTTATGTATTAGGAATAAACTCTCTATAATACGGAAGTTCATAAAAATATCTTGTAGCACTTTTCACATACTATTTTCAAAATTCCTAAAATCTTGAATGTGAAATCAGGTTTTTTGAAAGAATGCATACTGATATCATAAACTTAATGATAAAGTATCAGATACGGAAGCATAAAGAAATTTACCTTTTATGGGATAAAAAACTGCATGTTACTAAATATTAGAACACTAAATATTGCAATACTAAATGGAATACTAAATATTAGAACATTATTAAATATCTTACGAAGAACCACGCTAAAGAACAGAATTTTTTTATGGAGGTTCGAAAAGAAAGACTTATTATGGGGATTCAACAGAAAAGAATACATATGTTCAATTTGATTTAAATTTCTAATACACCTATTTCAAGAATTACCTTGCAAGAACATGAATTTAATTTGATGAATTCAGTCTATATTTTTATATTATTTTAAAAATATATACTACTATAATTGGAATACTAAATATTTTTTAAGGTAGAACATTATTAAATATCTTGTAAAAAATCACGAAAAAGAACAGAATTTTTTTATGGTGAATCAAGAATGTTGTTATGGAGATTCTAAGTAATAAAAAGTATTGATTCTCCATATAGTTAAAAGACAGTACTTTAATTAGAATACTAAATATTTTTAAGTTAGAACATTATTAAATATCTTACAAAAAAATCATGCTAAAGAACAGAATTTTTTATGGGGTTTTGAAAACTTCTGTTCTAATGGAAATTCTAAGGTAATGTTTCACCTCTTTTTAAAAAAATATACTACTTTCAATGGTATACTAAAATTTTAAGGTCTAAAATTATTAAATATCTTTTAAAAATCACGCTAAAAAACATAATTGTTTTGGGGGGGATTCGAAAACTTCTGTTGTAATGGAGATTCTAAGTTTTTAAAAGTATTGTTTCCCCTCTTTTAAAAAAATATACTATATTCAATGGATTACTAAATATTTAAGGTAGAACATTCTTGAATGTCGTGTAAAAATCACGCTAAAGAACATAATTTTTTTTGGTGGGGGGATTCGAAAACTTCTGTTGTAATGGAGATTTTAAGTTTTTAAAGGTATTGCTTCCCCTCTTTTTTTAAAAAAAAATACTACTTTCAATGGATTACTGCCGAACGAGGGCCGAATGGTTAGGGTGCTGGCCTTCGGAACCGGAGTTCGTAGGTTCGAATCCCAATATGGTATGGGTGTTAGGAATCAGATTCGACTTTAAGCAGTAGGTCCCGGTCTTATTAGCCCTCGTGTTGCAAAAAGTAGACTGTAGCACTCCAAACCAAACCAATGGATTACTAAATATTTAAGGTAGAGCATTCTTAAATGTCGTGTAAAAATCACGCTAAATAACATAATTTTTTGGGGGGGGAATTCGAAAACTTCTGTTGTAATGGAGATTCAAAGCTTTTAAAGGTATTGTTTCCTCTCTTTAAAAAAATATACTACTTTCAATGGATTACTAAATATTTGAGGTAGAACATTCTTGAATATCGTGTAAAAATCACGCTAAAGAACATATATTTTTTTTTGGGGGGGGAGTTCAAAAACTTCTCTTGTAATGGAGATTTTAAGTTTTTAAAGGTATTGTTTCCCTCCTGTAAAAATATATTATATTTATTGGATTACTAAATATTTAAGGTAGAACATTATTGAATATCGGGTAAAACTCACACTAAAGAACATAACTTTTTTGGGGGGAGGGATTCGAAAAATTCTGTTGTAAAGGAGATTCTAAGTTTTTAAACGTATTGTTTTCCCTCTTTTTAAAAAATATACTACTTTCAATGGATTACTAAATATTTAAGGTAGAACATTATTAAATATCTTGTAAAAAATCAAGAAAATGGATAGAAATTTTTTTACTGTGAATCAAA
>CM063509.1:86829592-86832092 GCA_032207245.1 Pardosa pseudoannulata | reverse complement strand
CATGGAATGATTGCGAAAAAAGACTAAGCTTTTGCTGTAACACCTATGTTATTAATTTTAGAAAATTTTAAGAACTTTTCCCAAAAATACTCTGTATTATCATTAACAGGGGGGGGGGGCAAAGTCTCTCGCGACCACGAGCTTCAAGCCGTACGTGCCCTCTGGGTAGTGCTAAATGAGAGACAGCCTCAGGGGTATACCTCCTTTAGGTATACAGGGGTGTCACGAGCCCGGGGTTCTTTTAAACTAGACCCTTAAAAAAAAAAAAAAAAAAAAAAAAAAAAAAAAAAAAAAAAAAAAAAAAAAAAAAAAAAAACAGACATATCTCTTAGTGTGTGGTGGTGGTAATATTTATTATTTGTCACTTTAAAAGAAAATCCCGCAGTCTCATGTTACTTTGATCTATCTGATTGCATGTTTAAATGTGCCTCATTTGCATAAAACGTATGACATGTGAGCCTCCGCTTTAGGTTCTTTTTGGATGTAATCACAGGAAAAAAACTCAATGGATCTCTTATCATATTAATGCAAAGATATATTTTTCAGATTTTTAACCCTTTGACAGTTTCATTTTTTTTTCCAGAAATCGGTCAAAAAATGTCACATTTTTTTATTGCATTTTATTGTTCATTTTAAATTTTTAAGTAAAGATATGTTATTAAAATTAACATTTCTAATATTTTTAAGCATTTATTACAACTTTTTTTCTTTCTATGAAAGCATCATAGAACTGAAGTTTACCTTTAGTCTCATCGATATCCAAGTTAATTTTTGGAATTCCAGTGAAAGCAAATCTAGGAGACGGATCCGAAGGATTATCACAATTAATTTAAAAAAATTGTCTTTCTTGACTGATTCCATCTGTACTACTATCAGAGTCACTACTATCCAGGTCATCTAGTAAACTTTCGCTTCTATCATTTACAGATAATTCAGTTTCTGATTCCGAGTCACAGTTCGAATCACAAGAAATTAGCTCCATACGCTCTGAATTATCCATTATTTAAAAGTAAAAATATATTATTCAACTCTAACATCAATAAAATTATCAGGCGGTTAGTAAAATATAACCAGAAAGCTATACACTGAAGGATAACAATTCGTCTTCTGATACAAAATATGCGAAAACACCCGAGCGTTTGGACCAACCAGAGTAGAAAATACAATAAACTGAAAACTATCATTTACTGGCCATCTATACGAATAATTCGTTACTAAAATTGGAAAAAAATAGGGCCGAAACAGTGCAAGCGAAATAGAAATCAGATTGCCCGTACGCGGTACGAGCAAATCAGTAAAAGCCCGAAAGCTCTGCCTGTACGGCGTACGGGGGAAACAGGGAAGGAGTTAATCCTTTTATTGCGAAGTCATGAAGACTTCTGTACATATACTGTACATTTATACATCTATACTATATATATTATACATTTTTACTTATAGATACTCAGACAGTTTATAAAAGATTTTCCGTAATATAGATGTGGACTTATTATCTTGCAGCTAGTAATATTACCTCGCACATCAGAGACGAGCTTACTTTGAAATAGGATTGAGCGTTAAGCATACATGAATGCTTAAAAGGTCTAGTAAGACGGATAGTTTATATAATAATATTTTCAGTAGTATAGATGTTCTGGGCCTGCATATTATCTAGCATCTGGTATTAATATGCCGCATCAGGGAAATGCTTATTTTGAAATCGGATTGTACTTTATGTATACGAATTTCAAATCATTTCATCTTTCTAAGTCTGATTCGATCGCAAACGCTGCATAAAAGGAGCTGCAAACCAAGTCTTGAATATTCCGTGCAGTTCATTCTATTTATAATTTCCAATCTCTACTCTGTATTTCTCATAAAATGTACAATATAGCCAACTGACAGAAATGAAAGGCATGAGACAATTCACGAGGGAAGTAAATCCTGTTACCTACACATTCCATTCTCCCTTTCCTCCAAAGAAAATGGATTTCGGAGAAAATAATATTTTTATTTTTAATATGGATTTACCCTTACCTCTCTTTTTTTTAAATTTCCAGCCAAAATAATGAAACAATAAAAGCCATATATAAGTTAAGTATTTTTAACACGTAAAAATAAAAGCACTAAGTTGTCTTAAAATTGTTGTAAACTAAATATTTGTATAAATATAACATATATATTTATTTATAAATGAACACACACATATATATGTATGTTTATAGATAAATACATAAATAGACGTACATATATAGATTTGTTTATAAATGTATAGTGTATATAAAAAGAGACATATACACTGTCTACCAATAAGTATTTGGACACCTGTAATAGAAAAGAAAAACTAACTTTATTCAAAATCAATAGTTGGTAGAGCCTCCACGATAGACAATTACAACGTGAAACCTCCGGAGCATACTTTCCACAAGTTTTTGTATTACAGCTAGTTGTATTGTTTCCCACTCGGCTTCGAGTAGATATACTAGTTCCTTCACCGATTTTGGACGAGTAGTGCACCCCT
>CM063509.1:86819592-86824592 GCA_032207245.1 Pardosa pseudoannulata | reverse complement strand
TAAATAATATCAGAAACAGTAAAATTAAGAAAATATCAAAGCAAAACATTTATAAGGTATACAGATAATAGTCTTCAAGCTAGTGGTACTTTTCAAAACAAAGTGCAAAGGAATTCTTAATTGTTTACACCGCCAAGTAGTCTCACTTTTAATTGGATTCTTGTAACACACACGGCATTTCTTAGTAGGTTTTCTTTTATTCTGACTCATTAATTTGGCAATGACTTGTACCAAGAAATTCTAAGTAAACAATATGCAATAGTGACTTGTGATTTTCACAAGTGATAAAAGTGTTGCCAAATTCAGTACACTAGAAATTTTAAACTAAATTAATTATCATATTTAACAGTAACTTTAATCGCATGACGAGTGTAGCTCGTCATTGTGCGGTATGGAATGAAAAACTAATGACGAGCTAGACTTGTCATTTTACCGGAAGGGGTTAAGAAGTTAGCATTAAAGTAATATTCAAAATCAAAAACACCAAATTTTCATTTTACGTAATCATTATTTCTCTTTAGCCATGCTTTTAGCATTAAGGATTTTAAAGGACCTAGAGTGACCCACTTTTTTTTCTACCTTGTCACACTCACGAGCTCTGTGGTGCAGAAAATAAATATTAATAATATAATTAAAAATAATTTAAACTGATGAGATGATTTAATGGTTTATAGTGGTACGTTGCTAATAATCTGTTTTATAAATATGCAATAACCCATAGGATCAAAAGAGTACCAGTTTCGTTGAGGGAATTAATTATCAGGTAAATAACAGTAAAATTAACCTTTGACAGTTTCATTTTGTTTTTCAGAATTCGGTCAAAAAAAATGTCTCATTTTTTTATTCAATTTTTTTTTGTTTATTTTACATTTTTAAGTAAAGATATGTTATTAAAATTAACATTTCTAATATTTTTAAGCATTTATTACAACTTTTTTTCTTTCTATGAAAGCATCATAGAACTGAACTTTACCTTTAGTCTCATCGATATCCAAGTTAATTTTTGGAATTTCAGTGAAAACAAATCTCGGAGGCGGATCCGAGGGATTATCACAATTATTTAAAAAAAAATGTCTTGCTTGACTGATTCCATCGGTACTGCTATCAGAGTCACTACTATCCAGGTCATCTAGTAAACTTTCGCTACTATCATTACAAATAATTCAGTTTCTGATTCCGAGTCACAGTTTGAATAAAAAAAAATTAGCTCCATACGCTCTGAATTATCCATTATTTAAAGGTAAAAATATAATATTCAACTCTTACATCAATAAAATTATCAGGCGGTTAGTAAAATATAACCAGAAAGCTATACACTGAAAAATAACAATTCGTCTTCTCATACAAAACATGCAAAAAAAACCGCGCACCCCCCCCCCCCCCCACCTTGTTATTTTGTTTTTTTTTTTTGTTTTTTTTTTTTTTTTTTTTTGTTTTTTTTTTTTTTCGGAGTAGAAAATACAATAAACTGCGAACTATTATTTACTGGTCATCTATACGAATAATTTGTTACTAAAATTGGAAAAAATACGGCCGAAACAGTGCAAGCGAAATAGAAATAAGATTGCCCGTACGCCGTACGGCCAAATTAGTAAAGGCCCGAAAGCTGTGCCCGTACGGCGTACGGGCAAAACAGGGAAGGGGTTAAAGTAAGTAGGAAACAATATAGTTCATGACAAACACAATTACCTCTAGCAATAATTTATTAAAACTTAAGGGGAATTATGCATGTGGATTAAAAAGTATACTGAAGAAGTTCAAATGAACAAGATTTCACGAGGGAAATGAAATTTACATAAAATTCAACTGTTATGCCTAAAATGATGTCAAAGATATTGATTGAAATTTATCAGGACTAAATATTTAGTAGGTAAAATTTAAGCACAGAAATTGATATCAACTACTACACATTATAATAACCATATTATAAAATGATAAACAAAGGTAAAAAATTATAAATTTCATGAATGCAAGAAGATATGCATACAAAAAGCAATATCCCCTTTTAGAGGTCTGATTGGACATGATCGTTTACAAGACCATATCTACAGAGTTGGGGTGGTGGATTCACAGGACTGTGTTTTGTGTGACTCTAGTCATCCAACTACTATTGAATATTTAAATAACTGTGTTGTACTTTCTCAGTATGAGAACATTGTGAAAAGTATTGGAGAGCCCGTAAACTAAAGGCTTAGGTGCTAATTATTCGTCATTTGTAAAATAAATGTACAATAAATAGGAATAGAAGAAAATTTGCGTATCCACAAAATAACTTTTAAAACATTTTTGCTAAGAACTAAATTTTAAACTAGATATTAAAAATTAGATTCCTAAAATATATGTTTTGCTCTGTAAATCTAAGACTTTAAGGGTATATGACATTTTTAAATATTTAAGAGCTGTTAAGAAATTAAAATTTTTCAGAAAGGTTTTATCATGCTTTAAAATAAAATATATTACTCGTTTTGTAACTGAACTTTTCATAATAAAAACATAATTATCTTATTCATGACACAAAGAATTATTTCTAAATAGCAAGTTTGCCCGTTCTTCGCTACGGTGAACTGAATATATTACTTTTAAACAAAGATTTTTTTCGTGCATAACTCTATAAATTCGTCACAGTTCAGTTCGAGTCATTGGCATATTTATATATTTCTATTATAACCGTATTATAACAATATTCAGTTTTTATAATCGAATTTGTGTCTTATATTAAATTTACTCAAACTTTTTTATGGTAAAATATAAGTTTAACCCTAAATTGCATTACTGTATTACTACTGTAAGTTGATTAGCAAAGTTAATAGATCTTGCCATATTACGTGGTAGAATAGGAAGCAGAGGTTTTGACAACAGCAGTACTAATTTTGTTGGTAGTAATAAATGTTGTCCAAAATTAAGGAAATGTATGAAACGGAATCACACATTCATATTAATAACCATATGAATATAAAGATTTCTATATAAAATGATAGGTTTTTATTTGCCCATGAGAGTCACTGAAATTTGTACTTTTTGTTGTTAGAATATTATTGATAAACATTTCACTGTAACGTAAAAATTAACCAAGAATTAAATTTAAAATTAGTTCCTATTTAAAAATGCTGTAATTTGCGTTTAAATAATATAAATAATTTAATAATGTTTAAATAATATAAAATAAGAAATGAATAATTCATATATTTAAAATAATGACGTCATAATGATAGAAAAATATCGTTTTCACCTATTTATTTTGTGATAAATTGAAATTTTAATCGCTTGCTTTTAACCGAGGAAAACTGCGTTTAAAACAATTACTTGGGATGACGTCACATTGCTAGAAATATTCACTTAGTTATGCTGCAATAAATTAAGCTTGTAAAAATAATGCTTGGAATAATGACGTGAAATGCTCGAAAAAGGGGGAAGGAATGAATTTCGAACTTTAAAAATTTACAAAAACCTTCCCAGGGGTATACCTAAGAATTTCCCAAATTTTCACGGCGATTGGATGCATGGTTTTTGAGTCTATCGAGTACACACAGACAGACACAAATTCATTTTTATATATATAGATTACAAAACTTTATTTTAGTGGCTATCTTTTTTTTTTACTTCGTGTATATATTTATGTTTAAAATGTATTAATTGTTATTTAAAATCTGTATTTTTTTATAATTTTTGACTCTTTTAAATGATATTCGGAAAAATCTTATTTTATACGCAGCAAAACATATTTTATTTTATTAGGAATCAAAACAGAACTATTAAAATGAAGACATTTCAGACCAAAAGATGCGATGTTCCTTTAAGAACTATTAAGAGAGCATTGAATCATATTTGAGCTTTAATAATTAAGACTGTTCTGATCGAAATATGTTATGTTCCTTTAACTTTTAAGACAGCATTGAATCAAAACCGAGTTATTTCAATGAAGATTTTTAGATCAAAAGATGCTATGTTCTCTTAAAAAGTTCAAAAGAACATTGAGTCAAATCTCAGTTATTATAATGAAGACTCTTCAGCTAGAAAGATGCTATGTTTCCTTAAGAGAGCATTGAATTAAAACTGAGCTATTTTAATGAGACTCATAAGATTGAGGAATGCTATGTTGCCTTAAGCACTTTCAAGAGAGTATTGTATCAAATCTGTGCAGTTATAATGAAGAATTTCAGCTCAAAAGATGTTACATTCCCTTAAGAATTTTCAAGAGAGCATTGTATCAAATCTGTGCTATTATAATGAAGACTTTCAGCTCAAAAGATGTTACATTCCCTTAAGAATTTTCAAGAGAGCATTGTATCAAATCTGTGCTATTATAATGAAGACTTTCAGCTCAAAAGATGTTACATTCCCTTTCAAGAACTTTCAAGAGAGCATTGTATCAAAGCTGTGCTATTATAATGAAGACTTTCAGCTCAAAATATATTACATCTCATTCAAAACTTTCAGTAGAGCATTCAGTTAAGACTGAGTTATTTTAATGAAGACTTTCAGTTTGAAAGATTCAATGTTCCCTCAAGAACTTTCAGAAGAGAGTTGATTCATAACTGAGCTATTGTAATGAAAACTTTTTAGAAGTTAAAAGAGAAACCAACTTTTTAAATATACATAAGGAGAAATAACACAAAATATTACATGTGTTAGGAAATTTATATATTGGATATTGAATGCTGAACATTTATTATTAGTTAGTTTCTGAAATTAAAATATTTCTCAAATTCTCATTAATTATATACAACAAAATCTAATGCTTGTCTTAAAGCGGCTGGTTTTTATTAAATACATATAATACGAAAAGACTTGGAGCCTTACATTTAATATTTCTCTGTATTAAGATTTATTATACTTGAATCTACAGCATACAAAAAAGTTCCAATCCCTAGAAACATTTATTAAATAACAATTATAGAATATTTAATGCTAAATAAAACTATGTTTAATCTCATTTGTCTAGTATTTATTATATTGGGTACGAGCTTTCTTCTTTCAAAAAGCGGCTTCTCAAATAATGC
>CM063509.1:86804592-86814592 GCA_032207245.1 Pardosa pseudoannulata | reverse complement strand
CTCAAAAAATCATTACTTAATCAACAGACAAAGTTATCAACACTAGTAGATACTGAAAATTTTGGTAAATTGTTTATATTATTACTATATATTTTTACTGAAAAAGATAATTCGATGTATCTGAAGATAAAGTAAATTCATACTGAAGGCTCAAAAAATTGGAAAATGCTTAACAAACGGTCAACGTTATCAACAGTAGCAAATACTGGAAATTTTGGTAATTTATTTATATTATTACTATCTATTTTTACTAATAAAGATAACATGATGTATTTGAAGATAAAGTAATTCCATATCCAAGGCTCAAAAATTTGGAAAATACTTAATTAACGGACAAAGTTATCAACAGTAGCAGATACTGAAAATTTTGGTATTTTTTTTTATATTAATACTATCTATTTTAACTGGAAAATATAACTCGATGTATCTGAAGATAAAGTAATTTCACATTCAAGGCTCAAAAATTCATAAAAGACTTAACTAACAGACAAAGTTATCAACACTATTAGATACTGAAAAATTTTGATAAATTGTTTATAATATTACAATCTGTTTTTACTTAAGAGAAAGTAATTTCATATTTAAGACTAAAAAAATCCTAAGATACTCAACCAACTGACAAAGTTATCAATACTAGTAGATACTGAAAATTTTGGTAAATAGTTTATATTATTACTATCTATCTTTACTGAAAAAGAAAACTCGATGTTTCTGAAGATAAAGTAATTTCATATTCAAGGCTAGAAAAATCATAAAATACTTAATTAACGGACAAAGTTATCAACACAAGCAGATACTGGAAAGTTTCGTAAATTGTTTATATTATTACTATCTATCTTTAGAGAAAAAGAACATTCAATATACCTAACAATAAAGTAAATTCTTACTCAAGGCTAAAAAAATTGGAAAATACTTAATTAAAGGACAAAGTTATCAACAGTAGCAGATATTGAAAATTCTAGTAAATTGTTTATATTACTACTATCTATTTTAACTATCTATATTAATTATCTATATTAACTATCTATTACCTACTATCTATATTAACTGGAAAAGATAACTCGATGTATCTGAAGATAAAGTAATTTTCTATTCAAGACCCATAAAATCATAAAATACTTAACGGAAAAAATTAACAACACTAGTAGACACTGAAAATTTTGGTAAATTGTTTATATTATTACTATCTATTTTTACTGAAAAAAGATTAATTGATGTACCTGACGATAAAATAAATTCATACTCAGGGCTCAAAAAATAATAAAATACTCAACCAACGGACGTGGAGTTATCCACAGTAGTAGATACTGAAAATTTTGGTTAATTGTTTATATTATTACTATCTACCTTTACTGAAAAAGAACATTCAATGTACCTAACAATAAAGATATATCTTACTCAAGGCTCAAAAATTTATAAAAAACGTAATTAACAGACAAAGTAATCAATAATAGCAGATACTGAAAATTTTGGTAAATTGTTTATATTATTACTAACTAAAAAAGAAAACTCGATGTATCTGAAGATAAAGTAATTTCATATCCAAGGTTCAAACAATTATAAAATACTTAACCAACGGAAAAAGTTATCAAAAATAGCAGATACTGGAAATTTTGGTAAACTGTTTATATTATTACTGTCTATCTTTACTGAAAAAGAAAACTGGATGTACCTGCAATAAAGTAAATTCATACTCAAGGCTCAAAAATTTATATAATGCTAAATTCATACTCAAGGCTCAGAAAATTATAAAATACTTAAGTGACGGACAAAATTATCAATACTAGTAAATAATGGACAAAGTTATTAACACTAGCATTTAATCAAATATTTGGTTAGTTGGTTAAATGATTAGTTTCTTTGTACGATAGAAGAAATTGATGTACCTGACTAAAATATAAATTCGTGCTCAAGCACAAAATATAACGATAATATATCAATCCAAATAACAAAAATATAAACATTAGAAAATAGTGAAATGTTTAGCAGATTGCGTGATGTTTATGCGAAAACTCTGTGTACTCGATAATAAAGTAAATTCATACTTAAAGCTCAAAATATCATAGAATACTTAACCAACGGACAAAGTTATCAACATTAGCAGATACTGGTAACTTTGGTTATTTGTTTATATGATTACTATCTTTATTGAAAAAGATAGCTCGATGTACCTGACGATAAAGTAAATTCATATTCAGTGCTCAAAATAATCATAAAATACTCAATCAACTGACAAAGTTATCAACACTAGCAGATACTGAAAATTTTGGTTAATTGTTTATATGATTACTATCTATATTTTTTGGATGAGATAACTCGATATATCTGACGATAAAGTAATTTTATACTCAAGCCTCAAAAAATCATAAAATACTTAACCAACGGTCAAAGTTATCAAAACTAGTAGATTCTGAAAATTTTGATAAGTTGTTTATACTATTACAATCTATTTTTACTGCATAAAGATAACTTGATGTATCTGAAGATAAATTAATTTCATATTCAAGGCTCAAAAAACCATAAAATAATTAACCAACGGACAACACTAGTAGATACTGAAAATTTTAGTAAATTGTTTATACTACTACTACCTATTTTTACTCAAAATGATAACTCGATGTATCTAAAGATAAAGTAATTTCATATTCAAGGCTTAAAAAATCATAGAATACTTAATTAACGGACAAAGTTATCAACACTAAAAGATACTGGAAATTTTGTCAAAATGTTTATATTATTACTGTCTATATTTATTGAAAAAGATATTTCGATGTACCTGACGATAAAGTAAATTCATATTCATGGCTAAAAATATCATAAAATACTCAACCAACTGAGAAAGTTATCAACACTAGCAGATACTAGAAATTTTGTTAAATTGTTTATATGTTCACTATCTCTCTTTAATGAAAAAGATAACTTGATGTACCTCACAATAAAGTAAATTCATATCCATGGCTAAAAAATTCATGAAATACTCAACCAATAAACAAAGTTATCAATACTAGTAGATACTGAAAATTTTGGTAAATTGTTTATATTATTACTATTTATTTTTACTGGCAAAAAATAACTCGATGTATCTTAAGAGAAAGTAATCTCGTATTCAAGGCTAAAAAAATCTTAAAATACTTAACCAACGGACAAATTTATCAACACTAGTAGATACTGAAAATTTTGATAAATTGTTTATATTATTACAATCTATTTTTTCTGAAAAAAGGTAACTCGATGTATCTTAAGATAAAGTAATTTCATATACAAGGCTCCAAAAATCATGAAATACTTAACCAACGGACAAAGTTATCAACAGAAGCAGATACTGGAAATTTTGGTAAATTGTTTATATTATTTCTATCTATCTTTAATGAAAACGAAACTGAATGTACCTGACAATAAAGTAAATTCATACTCAAAGCTAAAAAAATGATAAAATACTTAACCAACGAACAAAGCTATCACGAGTAGCAGATACTGGAAACTTTGGTAAATTGTTTATGTAATTACTATCCATCTTTATTGAAAAAAAAGTCGATGTACTTGACGATAAAGTAAATTCATTCTCAATGATCACAAATTCATAAAATACTTAATAAACGAACAAAGTTATCAACAGTAGCAGATACTGGAAATTTTGGCAAATTGTTTATTTTTTTACTATCGATCTTTACTGAAAAAGAAAATTCGATGTACCTAACAATAAAGATAATTCTTACTCAAGGCTCAAAAGTTTATAAAAAATTTAATTAACGGACAAAGTAATCAACAATATTAGATACTGGAAATTTTGGTAAATTGTTTATATTATTACTATCTATCTTTACTGAAATTAAAATTCAAGGTACCTAACAATAAAGTAAATTCTTACTCAAGGCTCAAAAAGTTATAAAATACTTAACCAACTGACAAAGTTATTAATACTAGCAGATAATCAAAAATGTGGTTAGTTGTTTATATGTTTAGTACCTTCTCACGAAAGAAAAAATTGATGTATGTGACTAAAATATAAATTCATGCTCAAACACAAAATATCACAATAGTATATCAATCCAAATCACAAAAATATAAACATTAGAAAACATTCAAATGTTTAGCAGATTGTTTGTATGATGTTTATGTGTTTATTGTCATCTATTGTCACTGAAAAAGATAGCCGACATACTTGTATTTCGTAAAATTCTTATCAAGATTCAATTAAAATTAAGTTCATGTACTGTCTAATACTTTGTACTGATTAAAAAAACATGGTAACTATATTGCGTTAATTCATAAATTCGTAAGCCGTAGTTAATTAAAGCTTCAAACATAACATCCAATTTTACAATTTTCTAAAAACATTTCTTTGAGAAAAAAAACTGTAATTTGAAGATTAACTTTCAAATCACATTTAATGATATTTAATTTTTGAAAGGTAAAATAGCTCGTTTCCTAATTTTTCCTCCTCTTAAAATAATTTATATATTTGCATACCATTATAGAAAAAACTAATTTAATATTTATTTAATAGATAGATTAAAATTCTAAGCACTTTCGCTGACTTTTGCTCCTAAAACATATTTCTTCTTAAAAACAATTCTAATACTAATACCAAATAATTACGTTACTTTTAGTCTCGGAAAACTGAAGTAAAAGCCTTAAATTTCCTAAATCCCCGGTTGAAATTAATTAAAATATTATCGTTTTACCTTCAAAAAATTGTTAAAGTGGGCAGTAAAAAGATCATTTTTAAAAATAACGCTCTTTTAAAAAAATTTCTAAATAATCTGAGTTTGTTTGATCCTGTATTTGCAATTACTTTTGTTGGCACTTTAATTAAACATTATCTCTGTATTATAGAAAATTAATCATAGAATTCAATATTTCAAATCTTACAAAGGACTTCAAGAATACAAAAGGCTTTTTTCGTCAATTTTAAATGCTCCATATTGAAAGGATTTTCAGGGGTATTGAATCTTTAAAAGAATTCTCTTCAATAACTCTATAGGGTGACTTTTTTTCTTAAAGTTTAATATAAAAGTTAAGATTTATCGGCCATAGGTTTCTTTTTTTAAAAAAAGTTAAAAATGGTCATTGAAATTATTACTATCTTCAAATGAATTGGCTTATAATTATAGTTCAGAGAAAATTATTCCTGATTTAAGAATAAATCAGTGCCTATGATTGTGGTGCGTTATGCTGAAATATGGTATATTTGATCCCTTTTATAAGAAATATATATTATTTATTTTACATTTTATTAGGTTTTTTAAGGCTTCAGTAGGCTTTGAAAATTCCCTTGTTTTAGTTTTATTTAACACCCTTTAAAATCTTAAATATCATTTATACGAGGGTCACTCTGAAATTTTTGAGATACAACTAGGTTTTTAAAGTTATACTTAACAAATTTTAGGTATGTTCAAAGTAGTCTCCTTCATCATCAAAGCACTCTTGTAGACGAATTTTCCACAGATTAAATGCCTCAAACCATTCATTTCTTGGAATGGATGAAAAAATTAATTTATAGCCACATCAATATCTTCTTCTGAATGTAAACGACGTCCCCGTAAGTTCTTTTTTAGATTAAAGAATACCCAAAAGTCACTCATAGCTAGATCATCGGTGGATATTCTATCACTTTAATTTGTTTTTGTATAAGAAACTCAACTGTTAATCCGGCTGTATGTGAAGACGCATTGTCCTGGTGAAGCCTTAGTCCCCTAACATTCGCTTCTTGTAGAATTTGTGGAAGACATTTAGTGGTATACCAGTTTGCTGTTATTGTCTTCTGTTCTTCCAACCTGATGGCTTTGACCAATCCCGCACTTCTGAAGAAAACGGCATACATCACTTTTTTCACCATTGTCTTTCCACCATTGTTGACTCTGGATAGCTATTCAGGAGGAATGGGATAGAATACCTCTTCTGAGACTTCAAAAGGCATTATTATCCTGAAAATTACGGTGTCGCAAGATAGTTCAGAATAAGGACTATCAAATGGAACATTTCAAACACAAGAATTTTATGTAACTTAGTTTTGTGACTATAATATGTTTTGTGACTAAAAAATGTGTGAACAGCCTCTGTAGGTGAGGGCTCATGTAAAGGTTTTAAGTGGATCAAATCTGAGATAAAATAGATGTTGGATATAAAATGTTTTTCTCTCCTTGAAGCTAGAAGACCATATGTAGTATACATTTTTCTTAGAATCACGTGCGTAAATGATCATAACTGTTCAGATATCTTACAAATATTCATATAATATTGTATAAAATGGGCTTTGAAATTATAAAGTTTTGTTGTTTATGTACCTTGAATAGTTATTTAGTTTTTGCTATTATTATTTCCCGAATTTTTTAAATTTCATTTCACCTTTTCTTTATTGCAATGTAGTCCGTGCCCGAGAATTGTCAAGTAACCATAATTCATAACATGTCAAGTAACCAAATATTCATATAATATTGTATAAAATGGGCTTTGAAATTATAAAGTTTTGTTGTTTATGTACCTTGAATAGTTATTTAGTTTTTGCTATTATTATTTCCCGAATTTTTTAAATTTCATTTCACCTTTTCTTTATTGCAATGTAGTCCGTGCCCGAGAACTGTGAAGTAACCATAATTCATAACATGTCAAGTAACCAAATATTCATATAATATTGTATAAAATGGGCTTTGAAATTATAAAGTTTTGTTGTTTATGTACCTTGAATAGTTATTTAGTTTTTGCTATTATTATTTCCCGAATTTTTTAAATTTCATTTCACCTTTTCTTTATTGCAATGTAGTCCGTGCCCGAGAATTGTCAAGTAACCATAATTCATAACATGTCAAGTAACCAAATATTCATATAATATTGTATAAAATGGGCTTTGAAATTATAAAGTTTTGTTGTTTATGTACCTTGAATAGTTATTTAGTTTCTGCTATTATTATTTCCCGATTTTTTAAAATTTCATTTCACCTTTTCTTTATTGCAATGTAGTCCGTGCCCGAGAATTGTCAAGTAACCAATGCAAGATTAGAACAAATTGTAACTTTATTTGTTAACCCTCTGAGTGGACACATCGAGGAAAAAGTGTCCAAAAATACGCTAAAGGTTTACTGTGTCAGTGGCCAAAGCGTTCTATGATTTTTTCCTTCACCCTTTGTCTACTAGAATGGAATACGGGAAATCCACCCTCGTTATTGTCCCTTTACTTCCGGTTATAAATATATATATAAATAGATATTATAGATTGTTAATTTTTAAAACACATAAAGATCGTCCAGTCTCGAAGATCATCCCATAAGAAATAATTGATTCTAAAAGTACAAATAAAAATATTCTTTGAGACACTTATTTATATTTTTTTACGAAAGACATCCAAGATATTTAAGTGGTGCAGTTAGAGATACATCTGTTACCGCAAATGAACTTCGAATTAGATATTTATAAAGCCATGAAAAGCTATCAGCGTCTTTGGGCCTGAAGTCGTAGGGTTGCATCCCTCAATAAATTAGTCAAAGAGGTCTTATACAATCGACTTAACCTCCTACCGCAAAACTCCACGGGGCAAAGCACTGCCAAAAATGTATATTACATCTATTTTCAGAGCGTTTTTAGAGATCGAAAATTGTACATGACAACCGCTTTGAAGATATTATCGGTTTGGCGGAATTGTACGTGCGAACCGCTTAGAGGGTTAAACAATAAAATTTAATTCTAGGGTTACAAAATCATCTTACGTGTATGTTAAAATGGATAGTAGTCTTTCTCCTTACAAAACAAAACCCACTAAAAACTAGTATGTCACCAAAATACAGACATAAAAGTGAACAGTTCCCAAATTTTTTTCCTGTTTATCTAAGGAATTTTCCACTTAATCTAGCACCACCTTAAGTAAGTAAATACATTCATGTTTGATTCGAGTTAATTAAAATGAACTGAATGTATTGGTTTAATTTGTACTAATTATGAAAGTTTACCTTAAACAACGATAACATAAAAAATCTCGTAATTAATTCTTACGCTTAACTGGTCATTTCACTGAAAACCGTTCCTTTTGGAATTGTAGATGATGTAAGTAAGACATACGAATTTAATTAATTATCCCTTTGAAAAACTATTTCAAAGTTATCGGATAATTATTATATATTAGAGTGTGAAAGCCACAAGGAAGTTTAACTGCAAAATTTTCCCTTTCGTTTAAACTCCAACCGTGATTTCAGTATGTAATTACTGAAAAAAGTTCGAGTGTCAATAAAAGAAAATGAAAGCACAGATAAATATTGATTTTGCTCAGACTTCTCAAATTACACCTGTTTTATTAGGAGAAATGGAGAAAAGAACAGCATGTAATATATGTTTATTAATAGGGAAATTTATATCCGTAAATAAATATTTAAACAAACTCTTCGCGTTTTTCATGTGATACCATAGCTATATGTAAGCAAAGCCATTTGCTATATGTTCATTAGAATGTTAAAATATGTAGCATAAATAAATTTATATGTACATGAAAATATATTGTGTATACAAACCAATGCTATAATCTGACATTATTACCATAAATCGTTACAATGTAATTAATATTTATGCCGTGTATCTTATGTAAGAAATTAACTTATATATTGTTTTTAACTTATATGTTGCTTTTATATTGTTTTTCTATGTGAGAGTCAGTAATAATAATTAATAAATAAAAATTTTGTACTTTCTTTATATTTAATTCTCTAACATGTTGAATATGGATTGAACGCAAATTAAATATTTAAATTTTGGTTTTCACAAAAGAAAAACCTTATCAAGCAAATGAATATTCTGAATATTTCTGAGCATCATACAGGGTGTCCCAAAATGACCGCATAAACTCTACACAGCTAGATTCCTCGTTGGGAATACATAAAAACTGCTCAAAGAAGCGTACCTGTACGATCCATAGTTTACGAGAAAAATACGAAAAACAAAGTATGACATCACTTCTGGTGCAAGAAAAAGCATTTTATTGAACAACCAACAGCAGTATATGCACGGGCATACTCCCTAACAGTTCGTAAGGTATTTCCATTACATCGGTAGTACATCAGATACATGTCGCAGTAGTCACGAACGTAATTCAAGGCCACCATACGAAGACAACTAGTAGCTGCAAGATGCAGCCTTTTAAATACCTGTTCAACGGTGGCTTTATGTCATTCCATGGCGTACGCTCATGCATGACGCGATAGGCGCGGCGAACGTTTTAAAAATGATCTTCTGGAATGATATGCATATATTGCTGTTTATATGTCCAATAAAGTGGTTTTTTTTTCTATGGCAATAATTTTCTATGTCAATATGACTTACCAAATATGACAAGATAAAATATTTTTTAATAAGACTGTTTAACTTCATAGCATTACGCACCCTATGTATTTCCAACGATATACTACATATCCAATGAAATCAAGAACTACAAACGATAAAATTTAATTTAAAGAATATATATCGCCTTACGTTTATGCTTAAATGGATAACAGTATTTATCTATGCTAAAAAAAAACCTTCCTAGCTATGCTATCAGAAATATGTATGTAGTATATATACAGTCTTAAAAGGGAACATTTCCTTAATTTTTTTCCTATTTATCTACAAGATTTTCCACTTAATCTACCAACGACTTCCGAAAGTAAATATATTCCTGTATGATTCCAGTTAATTAAAATAAACTGAATGTATTGGTTTAATTTGTATTAATTACGTAAGCTTACCTCAATCAAAGAGAAATATAAAAAATACCGTAATTAATTCTTACGGTTAAACGGTCATTTCACTGAAAACCACCGCCTTCCTATCTCAATAGTAGATGATGTAAGACTGAAGAATTTAATTAATTGTACCTTCGAAAAAAATTCCAGATCAAAGTTATGGGGTAATTATTATATATTAGAGTGTAAAGGTCTTAAGGATGTTTAACTGCAAAATTTTCCCTTTCGTTTAAACCTCACCAGAGATTTCTGTTTGTAATTAATGAAAAAAAATTGCGAGTGTCAATAAAAGAAAT
>CM063509.1:86792092-86799592 GCA_032207245.1 Pardosa pseudoannulata | reverse complement strand
ATCTTAAACGTATTACATTTGGTTAGCTGAGTGCAAAGTTTGATAACCAGACATAGCACCTTTATTTTGTAATTTTATGAAAAAAAATTTAAATAAAACGTTCTATTAATAATTATATAACTATGATATTATTTTTAAATGTTTAACTTATAAACAATATAAATATTATTTATAAATTAAAATTAAAATTTTACATTTATAACATTTAAATGACATTAAATTCACATTTAATTTACAAATAATAATAAGACATTTAATTATGACTTCTAATAATATTTTTTAATTATGACATTTAATAATATGACATTTTATTATGACATTTAATAATATGACATTTAATTTATAAATAATAATACGATATTTAATTATGATTTTTAATAATATGACATTTAATTATGACATTTTATTTTGACATTTAATAATATGACATTTAATTATGACATTTTATTTTGACATTTAATAATATGACATTTAATTTATAAATAATAATACGACTTTTAATTATGATTTATAATAATATGACATTTAATTATGACATTTAATAATATGACATTTAATTTATAAATAATAATATGACATTTAATTATGATTTCTAATAGTATTACATTTAATTATGACATTTAATAATATGACATTTAATTATGATTTCTAATAGTATTACATTTAATTATGACATTTAATAATATGACATTTTATTATGACATTTAATAATATGACATTTAATTTATAAATAATAATATGAAATTTAATTATGATTTCAAATAATATGACATTTAATTATGACATTTAATAATATGACATTTAATTTATAAATAATAATATGACATTTAATTATGATTTCAAATAATATGACATTTAATTATGACATTTAATAATATGACATTTTATTATGGCATTTAATTTATAAATAATAATACGACGTTTAATTATGCAATTTAATAATATGACATTTTATTATGACATTTAATAATATGACATTTAATTTTTAAATAATAATACGACATTTAATTTATAAATAATAATATGGCATTTAATTATGGCATTTAATAATATTATATTTAATTTATAAATAATATTTAACTGACATTAGATTTATAAATAATAATAAATATTTATAAATTTTAATATTATATTATTTTATTATTTTGTATTAATAATAATTTTAAAAAATGATGAGTTTTATTTTCCGAATATTTCAAAATGTTGGTTTAATGTAATGTAAATATTAATGCCAAAATTTGACTGAATATAGATTTTTTTTGTAATTGCAGTAGACAGAAATAGCAAATATTTAGAAAATTAATAAGCAAATGATAGTCCACTATAACCTTAAGTAATTTTAGCGTTCGATAAATTTAACATTGTCAGTTTAATATTTTAAATAAGTCTTTTACAGTAAACGAAAATAAAATAAAAAATTATCAAACACTTGTTATATAACTAAATTTTATTAAATAACATTAATATATAATATTGCCAGAAAAATGGATTTAGTTTATAAAAAAATAAAACAAATTAATGTTGCTATCTGATTAATTCAGAGAATTTATATTTTTTTCTTTAAGATTAACCGAAAAGCGGAAATTTCAAATAACTTACCGATCTTTCGACTTTTTTTTAATAAAGAAAAATTGAAAATTAGTCTCAACATTTCCTGCGCTTCGCTAGATTGAGTAATTTACATCATATTTATTCCCAAATATCCGAGTTTATAAATTAAAGGAATAAAAAACGGGGCGCTTCTTTCATAAGCCGGCAAGAATTTTTATGAATATATTATAATTAATCACTGATTTATGCGGCAAATATAAATCGCCGGTTAGAAAAATAATCCTGTCTATACTTTGCGAAACTTTTATGAATTAAGTTTCAATTTATGTAAAGCCTTAGCCCGAGCTACTCAACTAAGTTTTAAATTTTTACTCCTAAGTTATCTGTGCCTTTAATAAATATTTATATCGTACCATTGGAAGAGGATAAGATTCATATTTTATTGAGGATAATTGGATTCGTTCAGAATAACCGATAAAAAATACATATGTCTAGGAATAAATACCATAGAAAACATTTAATAAGTGTGTTTCTAAATATATTTAACAAAATGAAATGTTGTTGTTATCATTTATTGTTACTTATGTCCCTTGGATAAAAGAAGCACATGACCCATAGGCTACTCGAATGAGAGTTATTCACCGCTTGGTGTCGAGAGTATAGAAAATCACGTGATTTATTAGTATACATATTTGTTTACACTATTACTTACACTCATATATGCTCTCAATTTCCTTAAAATGTAAAAGGTTCAATACTCATGCTTTAAGATGTTTGTATTGTGATAAAACAAACATGAAATAATAATCTTGTAAATATAAATCAAATAATTTTTTAATATCCTATTTCTTCTGATCCTTGATCAAGAGGTTCCTTCTAGAAAACGATAAGCTCAAAGTGTTCCTCAAAATGTAAAAGGTTAAATACTCATGCTTTAAGATGTTTGTATTGGGATAAAATAAACATGCAATTATAATCTTGTAAATATAAATCAAATTAATCTTTAATATCCTATTTTTCTGTTCCTTAATTAAGAGGTCCTCTCTAGAAAACGATAAGCTCAAAATATTCCTCCATGTATAAAAGGTTGAATACCAATGCTTTAAGATGTTTGTATTGTGATAAAATGAACATGTAGAAATAATCTTGTATATATAAATCAAATTAATCTTTAATATCCTATTTCTTCTGATCCTTGATCAAGAGGTTCCTTCTAGAAAACAATAAGGTCAAAGTGTTCCTCAAAATGTAAAAGCTTGAATTCTCATACTTTAAGATGTTTGTATTGTGATAACATAAACATGCAATTATAATCTTGTAAACATAAATCAAATAATTCTTTAATATTCGATTTCTTCTGCTCCTTGATCAAGAGGTTCCTTTAGAAAACTATAAGCTCAAAGTGTTCCTCAAAGTATAGAAGGTTGAATATCCATGCTTTAAGATGTTTGTATTGTGATAAAATAAACATGCAATAATAATAATTTCTACTGTTCCTTTAAAAAGAGGGAACGATACGCTCAAAGAGTTCCCCAAAAAGTGAAAGGTTGATTACCCCTGCTTGATAGTGTTGCATTTTTTACAAACAGGAGTTTATATTGAGCGTAGTAATAATAAAAAGATAAAAAAAAATTCAAGTAATAAGATATCCTCACGCAAAACTGAATGTTGTCATAATTTTGTAACATAATTTGTTGCGTTTCCAGTTTACGGAAGAACCATCTAGAAAATTAAACTTCACATTTCTAGGTGAACGTAAAGCATCTAAATGCAGGGAAAATTACAATCCCATTTACAACTAAGTCCATTCCAGCTAAAGAAAAAGAGGAATATAATCACGAACTAAGGGAACAAAAAAAAAAGAAAGAAACCCACCTTATTTTCCATTCCATTTGAAAGTAACCTTGAATAATAAGAAAAAAAAGGGAACAATTCTTTCCTCTTTCATGCATTTCATTCCGGAGAATTCCACTCCATGATTTTAGTTTCTATGAATAGCGTCAGAAACTGTGCTTTTTATGCCATCTATTTTGAATGTTTTCGCAATGAAAAAGTTTATTTTTTCTTTAAATATTACAACGAAACGGAAGAGAAAGAGTTGAAGGGGAAAAATAAAAATTCAACCTCATTTTCTCTTGTCCCTGTAATTTATTTTTCTATTTTTATTTTTTTTTATACTTTGGAAGTCAGCGTTTTTATAAAGAGGAATATATGGTTGTAAAAACATTTCCTTGCTACTAAATTAAGGAAAAAATTTAGAATTTCTATTTTTTTATTTAAGAAATAGTGTATGAATAGAAGTTTTTAGGAAAATGAATAAGAAAATAAAATTTCCGTAATGACTTTCAGAGAATGGGGGCTCAATTTTTTTTCTTGAAACCCTGCTTTCACTCACCCCAAAGAGATTTTGCATAAAAAAATGCTTTATTTTAGAAATATGCTGATTTTCTGATACGTCCATCAGTTTTAAAAAGTAGCAATCATAAATGAAATTAGCTCATTTTTGACTTCCATTAAAAACATGTTAATGTTTTTATATTTTAGAAATTTTGATCGGGTAAGGAAAATGATGGGAAAATGCGTACGGAAAAATGATGCATTTAAATTTGTGATTTAAAGTAAGGCCACAAAACGAACTTTTCCTTTGGATTATTTTTAAAATTAAGTATACCTTAAATATTTTCAATTAAATCAAATTCTTTATTAAACTCATCGTGGGCTTTCAGTACTAGTCTGTAGTCATTTTATTCGATTTGTTTGAAAATGTTATCTGACATTAGCTATATATTCGTGTAAAAGCATTTAAGGTTTAAAATTAAGGCGATATGGTTACTTTAAATATTCTCCAGGCATCGAGACTTTGTATTAACTAAAATTACAGTACTAACGTGCACACATACATAACGTAACACATGCATGTATATTTTGAAATATTCTGTAATATAAAAAAGTTATGTTTATCACAAGTGAAAACATGCATCCTCGAGGCCACAGGTAAGGCAAAATATCGCATTGATGCATTTGAAGTTTTATACTTAATTTTTTTATATACTTACGTTAGGATAAATCATTTGAATATGTGTCTTTATATATGTCTGCGTGTGTGTGTCTATATATATATGTTATATATGTTAACAAAATATACAAAATGTATATATAAGAATGTGTGCATGGACATATATATATTATATATATTATATATATATATATATATATATATGTATATATATATATATATATATATGGTTTTGTTAGCACTACGGTATACTTTTTAAACTACGAGGGCTAATAAGACCGAGACCTACTGCTTAAAGTCGATTCCGAATGACTACGAACATCTGTGCCTCAATGGTATCAAGCCCACGAATTCTGGTACCGAAGATGAGTACCCTAAGCATTCGGCCCATCATTCGGCAGAGGCCACAGATGGTTTCCATGGGTTGTGCGCCCTTTATAAAATCTAAATCTATTATTTATCAATACCTATTAATCAATATCTATTATTTATCACTATCTAATAATCTAGTTATCAATATCAGTATTACAAGTGGAAATATACAGTTTTTTTTTTTGCACTACGGGTGCTAATGAGACCGGGACCTACTACTTAAAGTTAATTCCGAATGACTAAGAACATCTATGTATCAATTGGATAGAATCCAAGAAATCTGGTACCGTAGTTCACTGCCCTAACCATTTTGCCCTTCTTCGGGAGAGACCACACTTGTCTTCCATGGGTTGTGGGGCGTTTGTAAAATCTAGATCTATTATTTATCAATACCTATTAATCAATATCTATTATTTATCAATATCTAATAATCTATTTATCAATATCAGTATCACAAGTGAAACCATACGGTATACTTTTTGCACTACGATTTCTAATGGGACCGGGACCTACTGCTTATAGTCGATTTCGAATGACTAGAACATCTATACCTCAATGGGATTCGAACCCACGAACTCTGGTACCGAAGATCAATGACCTAACCATTCCGCAGAGACCATGGATGTCTTCCATGGGTTGTGCGGCCTTTGTACAATCTAGATCTATTATTTATCAATATCTATTAATCAATATTTATATTTATCAATATATATATTTATCAATATCTATTAATCAATGCCTATATTTATCAATATCTAATAATCTATTTATCAATATCACTATAACAAGTGCAAACATGCGGTATACTTTTGCACTACGAAGACTAATGTGACCGGGACGTACAGCTTAAAATCGTTTCCGAATGATTACGAACTTCTATGCCTCAAAGGGATTCGAACCCACGAACTCTGGTACAGGAAATCAGTGCCCTAATCATTCGGCCATCATTCGGCAGAGACAATAGATGACTTCCATGCCTTGTGCATCCTTTGTAAAATTTAGATCTATTATTTATCAATACCTATTAATCAATATCTATTATTTATCAATATCTATTATTTATCAATACCTATTAATCAATATCTATTATTTATCAATATCTATTATTTATCAATATCTAATAATCTATTTACCAATATCAGTATCACAAGTGGAAACATACGTTATACTTTTTGCACTACGAGGACTAATGAGACCGGGACCTACTGCTTAAAATCGATTCCGAATGACTACGAACATCTATGCCTCAATGGGATTCGAACCTACGAACTCTGGTACCGAAGTCCAGTGCCCTAATCATTCGGCAGAGACCACAGATGTCTTCCATGGGTTGTGCGGCTTTTGTAAAATCTAGTTCTATTATTTATCAATTTCTATTACAATATCTATATCAATATCTATATTTATCAATATCAGTATCACAAGTGAAAACATACGGTATACTTTTTGCACTACGAGGACTAATGAGACCGGGACCTACTGCTTAAAGTCAATTCCGAATGACTACGAACATCTATGCCTCAATGAGATCGATCCCTCGAATTCTGGTACCGAAGATGAATACCCTAAGAATTCGGCCCATCATTCGGCAGAGGCCATAGATGGCTTCCATGGGTTGTGCGGCCTTTATAAAATATAGATCTATTATTTATCAATACCTATTAATCAATATCTATTATTTATCAATATCTAATAATCTATTTATCAATATCAGTATTACAAGTGGAAATATACGGTATACTTTTTGCAATACGAGGACTAATGAGAAGGGGACCTACTGCTTAAAGTCGATTCCGAATGACTACGAACATCAATGCCTCAATGGGATCGAACCTACGAACCCTGGTATGGGATATCAGTGCCCTAACCACTTGGCAGAGCTCACAGATGGCCTCCATGGGTTGTGCGGCCTTTGTAAAATCTAGATCTATTATTTATCAAAATCTATTATTTTTCAATATCTAATAATCTATTTATCAGTATCAGTATCACAAGTGGAAGCATGCGGTATGCTTTTTGCACTACGAGGGCTAATGAGACCGGGACCTACTGCTTAAAGTCGATTCCGAATGACTACGAACATCTATGCATAATGGGTTCAAAACCACAAAATCTGCTACCGAAGATCAGTGTTCTAACCATTCGGCAGAAACCACAGATGTCTTTCATATGTTGTGCGGCCTTTGTAAAATCTAGATCTATTATTTATCAATACCTATTAATCAATATCTATTATTTATCAATATCTAATAATCTATTTATCAATATCAGTGTCTCAAGTGGAAACATAGGTATACTTTTTGCAATACGAGGACTAATGACACCAGGACCTACTGATTAAAGTCGATTCCGAATGACTACGAACACCTATTCCTCAATGGGATCGAACCCACAAATTCTGGTACCGAAGATCAGTACCCTAAGCATTCGGCCATTATTCGTAAGAGGCCATAGATGGCTTCCATGGGTTGTGGGGTTTTTGTAAAATCCAGATCTATTATTTATCATTACCCGTTAATCAATATCTATTATTTATCAATATCTAATAATCTATTTATCGA
>CM063509.1:86717092-86787092 GCA_032207245.1 Pardosa pseudoannulata | reverse complement strand
TGATATGTATAGATATATGTATATATATGTATATGTATATATATATGCATATATATGTATATATATGATATGTATATATATATATATATATGTATATATATGTATATATAGTATATATATATTATATATATTATGTATATATATATGTATATATATATATATATATATATATATATATATATATATATATGTATATATATATATATATATATATATATATATATATATATATATATATAAGATATGTATGTATATATATATATATATATATATTATATATGTATATATATATATATGTATATATATATATATATATATATATATATATATATATATATATATATATATATATATATATATATATATATATATATATATATATTATATATAAATATATATATATATTATATATATTATATATAAATATATACGTAGCACATCATTTCTAGGAGAAGGATAATATATTATTGGAAGATATAATAATTTTCTATATTTTTTAAACTCTATATTATATGTCATTATATTTTATTTCTTGCAATATTTTATTATATATATAAAAAAGTCGTTCCTTATACAATATATTTTATACGGCCTATTTCTTTTTTTTTGTGTATGTGAATCATATGAAAAAATATGAACTGCATTTTCATTTTTTTCAATAAAAAGAGTTCCTATTTTTTTTTATAAACTCTTGACCGGAATCATCTGAATTGTTATTTCTCTTTTTTTTTCGTTTCGAAATATTTAAAGATTATTAAATTATTTTTTATGCATATTTTATCTGGGAAAATGTTGCATATTTTTTTGATGTCAAAGCAAGTAAAGAATTTAATTGCTTAAAAGTATTAATTAAGTTTTTTTTAATTTTTTTTATTTCTCATAACTAATACTTTATTAACATATTTAAAAATGTATAATTTTTATTGCTTTTGTATTTTCAATAATTTAATAATATTTAAATTAAAATTAATAAATAAAAGAAAGTAAAGAATTTTTTTTAAAATATTTATATATATTTTTATATTTAAAATAATATATATATGTATTTTATTATATTTATATATATATAAATAATTTTATATATATCTTTATATAATATTTATATTTATATACATTATATAATTATATTATATTAATATATTTATATATATATATATATATATAAATATATATTTATATATATATATATAATATATATATACCGGGTGGCCATAATTAAACTGAAAATGCTCACAGTGTTCTGTAGCGTGATCTATTTGCTAGAATGATGGAACATTTTGTAGGATGATTAAAAAAGACGGGGGACGAACGATTCTCCGAAAAAACTAATTAGCTCCAAAAGTCACCAATAGTGGAATATTTGGCACTGTGTAATAGAATATAGAGTGTTAACAAATGCAAATTAATACGAAATAAAATTACCTTTTATTATGCGCATTTTCTGATTTAGTTCAAGTGCAATATGGCAACTCTTTTAAAAAAGCGTAAAATCTACATAAACACCGATAAATCGTTATCTGCATTATCACGTACGCTGAGCAGAAGAATAAGTTATTTATTCAAATTCACGTTACATCCATTGTCACAGTTAAGAAATTAATTTCGGTATTGATTTGCATTTGTTAACACTCTATTTCCTATTACACAGCGTCAAATATTCCCCTAGCGGTGACTTTTGAAACTTTTTTTTTTCGGAATCTTTCGTCTCCCGTTTTGTTTAATCTTCCTACAAAATGTGGCGTCATTCTCGCAAATAGATCGCGCTACAGAACACTGTGAGCACTGTCAGTTTAATTATGGCCACCCGGTATTCCATTTAATTACATCAGTATAACTTTACCTAATAAAAAGAATTTATCAATAAACATAAAACAATTCTATCGTATGCCATTTAATTTGACGAAACCAAATGAGCCAGTTAATCACCAAAACCTTTTATAGATCCTTTAAAGTCATATTACCGACAATACATGGTATACAAATTAGTTTTAATCAAGCTATTTTTAGATAAAAGCAAAGTTCCCTCCAATTAGCTTGCTCCAAACAAACGTAATTCTTGCATTTAATTAATCGTGATTATCTTTTAACTTTTAAGCATTCCGCTTTCCTTCAAATTCTCTTCAGAAAGGGTATTATCAATTATTCAACAAGCTATATAAGCCCTCCTACTACCTTCCACATTCTATGTGTAAGGTAAGTAAATCTGCTAGAAAAAGATACTTCTTAAAGATGTTCTTTTAATATCAGTAAATTAATTTTCTCCGTAACTTCTCGGTACAATTTCTGCATTTTCATATATTAATTTGTATTTTTTTTTAGGTCTTTCCGAAAATGAAAGTGTGTTCAGCAATAGATTAAACACAATTTCTTCTTTTTGTGTGTTAAAAACACATCATTTTGTAAAAATTTATAAACTACTTACTTTATCCTCCTAAAAATATTACATGTTCTTATTATAGGTACGTTTAACACAAATATATTAAGTCCAAAGAATTTTTGCACGTTCCTATGTTTATATACATAGAATCAACTTTGTTCATTTGACAGTTGACGAATTACTTTTAATATCTAACTCAAGAACAGAATGTAAAATTAAATTTTGAAATTAGTCACAAATTGTATATTCTATCCCGTTGAAAACTATTTACAGTTGATGGATTTTTGCATTTATTTATGGAATTATATGGGATTTTAATTGGGCTGAAGAAAAATTTCCGTATAAATGTAATTTCTGTATCTACATTAGATTAACATTATAAAAAATGTGACACTAATTTCTGTACATTATTAATTCTTTAAATTATGGTTTAAATAAGAGATTTGAAAAAAAAATTTCAATTTTACAACTCCTCTTCAACCTCCGCTCAAAATACAGTTTCTTTTAAGTCAAAGAGACTGTATTTTAAATTAATTTTACAATTTACACTAAATCACAAATTTGTGATGAAAATCACACTCAGTTTAATTAATTTGTGATTAAGTGAATGTTTCAGTCTATTTAGTATGAATGTTATGTGTTTCCTTTGTGTTTTCTTTGTTAATTCAATTAGATTTTAAATATTCAATTTTTGTAAAATTTTTCCTCAAAATGTTGTTTTTGTTTATGTATTAATTTGTTGAGTTACGATCCCCTCGAAAGATTTCAAACGCCACGCTGCAAGCACGCCACGCACGCAAGCTGCAAGCACGCCAATTTCGCCAAATGTGGTTGAAGCACCAACAAAATCCATGATTAGAAACAGGAGAGTGGGCTAAGAAGAGGAGTTGAAAAAATGGCAATGTAATTCATAATACGAGGATCACGCTGAAATTTTTGAGATACAACTAGGTTTTTAAAGTTATACTTACAAAATTTTAGGTGTATTCAAAGTAGTCTCCTCCAGAATCAATGCACTGTTGTAGACGAATTTTCCACAGATTAAATGCCTCAAGCCATTCATTTCTTGGAATAGATGAAAAAATGCATTTATAGCCACATCAATCCCTTCTTCTGAATGAAAACGACTTCCACGGAAGTTCTTTTTTAGATTAAAGAATAACCAAAAGTCACACATAACTAGATCAGGTGAATACGGCGGATGTTCTATCACTTTAATTTGTTTTTGTTTAAGGAACTCAACTGTTAATCCGGCTGTACGTGAAGATGCATTGTCATGGTGAAGCATTAGTCCCCTAACATTCACCTCTTGTATAATTTGTGGAAGACATTTAGTGGTATACCAGTTTGCTGTTACTGTCTTCTGTCCTTCCAACTTGATGGCTTTCACCAATCCCGTACTTCTGAAGAAAACGGCATACATCACTTTTTTCAGTGCGCTGTGTTAAAATACTCTGTATTTTAAAATTAAACCTTTATTTTTATTTTGTAAATTCTAATCTGAACGTATCTAAAAATTTTCAGAGTATATTTATATATTGTAACAATAAGTTACATTCGGTCACCTCGTGTGTCTTCGAAAGTGACATGCCGGGGCAGGACCGGTTTGAATGCAGAGCGACTTCGGACTTCTCCCAGCCAATAGAGGTGTCCGTTCGTTTTGGGAAATTTTGACCCTCTCCCCCCACCGTTCTGGAGTGGACTCTTCTTTTTTTGTCTCCGCGAGGGTCGGAATTTTTTTGGAGGGACAAAGTGGTTTGCTGAAGGAGGCAGGTGAACGGCTGGCATCCGTGGCGTGTGGATGAACCTCTTTGGAAGATAGAGCATTTGATTTTTTTTTTACAGGATTGACGCCAACTCGAGAGCAGTCTTCGAGCTACTAATGATAAGTTGATTCAACTATTTGTATTTCTTAGGCTATGTTCTTATAAATAATTTAATCAAGAGATATTTGTCCATGTGTTTCTTAATGAGTTTTAATTTCTTTCTCAAACACTAGACCAACGTAACATTATTATTTTTACATATATTCTAAGAGTATACCCGTATATTTTAAAAGAAAACAATGTTAGTCTAGAAGACAAAAATGAATGGACTAAACAAAATATCTCCAATAGGTTTCTATACTATAAATGTTTCTACAATTATTCTTACTTTAAATTTTGGACTAACTTACTACTTTTAACTACTTTTTAAGTTCAATATTATTGTCTTTTCAAAATATTTTGTTCATTTCATTATACAACTACTAAGGAGTACACAAGTTAAGGGGAGTAATCATTTTTAAGCAACTCTTAAAGTTAGAATTTTTGGTTGTATTTCGACTTTGCATAACTTTTATTATTAGGGGAGAGTGGGGCACCTTGGGACATAGCCCACCTTGGGACAATTTATTTTCAGGCTTTAATTTGCAACCAGGAATTAGTTCTCATGTGTATTGATAGATGGCCTTCCTCTTCACTTCTCAAAGAAATTTGATGAAAATAGGGCTTATAGGTAAGGAACAATTTCATTTTCTTTGTTTTGAATAACCCAAAATTACATCAATGTGCATTTTAAAAAGTAATTTTTTTTGAAAAAAAATTGAAATATTTAAAAAGAAAGTGTATTGTTATGAAAGAAAATTCAATTATTAATATTTCTGTGCTAATAAATAAATTGTATTGTTAAGCCTAACTGTATAGTACTTACCAAAAGATACTATGTAAAATGGGGCAGGTTGGGGCACGCATAGAAGGGGAATCTTGGGACATTTTAAAAAAGTGTACACAAACATCAATTCAAGAAAACTAATTAATATTTTGGTGCCAAATTTTTAATTGATTTAACATGTCAAAATATTAATTTATAATTCTTTTTTTTTTCAGAAAAAAATTATCAGAACAAGAAAAACAAACAGAAAGTATTCTGCTGTAAATGCTAATATGCTTGAATCAGCTGCAAATATAAGATTTGTTAAAAAATGTATTAACTTGAACAATTTTCAGCTATTTCTCTTTTATAACAGTTAATAAAAATAATTTGAACAGTATTTTGTATTTGTTGTTTAGTGTCCCAACCTACCCCATACAGTGGGGCAGGTTGGGACATTGGAAAGGTATTTTATTTCTTTCATTACTCTTTAAATAAATGAGATATTAAGTAGGTTTAATGTTTATAAGAAGCAGATATGATGACAATATATGCATGCATACTTATTTTTTTTCAATTACTTTAAAAAAATTCATAAAAATGTTTAACTGAAAAGTGTCCCAAGGTGCCCCGGTCTCTCCTACTATTTAAATGAAATAAAATTTTCCGCATTTGTTCTCTATAGTTATTTAATTATATTTCTAAGCTTAATATATTCTCTGTTGAGTCAGAATTTTTTTTATAGAATGAAATGTAAGTTCTTGTTTCTAAATTTTAAAAATTTTGGTGACACATGGCGCTCAGGCTTACAATGACACATTACGAGTTTCATTAATAATTTCTGCATTTGTGTAAACTCATATGATTAGACATGAATCTCTACCTATTTAATTTTTTAAAAGTTTTCAAAAAATTTTCCCCAACAGAATAAATTTTTCAAAAATTTAAAAGAGTACAAAAATTTCAATTAAAAAATCTCCAAATACCAAATAAAATTAAAAAAACTATGAAAAAATTAGGAAGAATTTAACTATGCTACTATAATGTACTATCTTGAAAATATTTTTCATAGCAGAATGTTGAAAGTCTCATTAGGATTGGTGTGTATCCTCGTAAATATTTTTTTGAGTAAGGTTGCATCTGCAATCTTTAAAAAAATTTATATATCATCTATTACAGGAGGAGGTATACAACCGGTACTTTAGATATAGTGCCATTCATGAAGAATTAAAAATTCTTCCTATTCCAAATTTTATCTATAATCTCTCCACTAACTTTCATAAAAATCTAAACAATGAATTAATTAATAATCTAGTCAATTATGCCCCCGCTGATGCTTGCAATAAAAGAAGGCCTTTGGCCATTCTTGCCAAAGATCTTTAAATTTTTTGTGCATTTTGTCTTCAAAAAAAAAATCATAAAATTTTTTAAAATGTAAGGAAAAAGCTTTAAAACTTTAAAATGGGCATACATCATCCTTTAGTAATTTTTATTTATTTATTTATTTATTTTTACCAGCTTTGCATTTAATCTCATCCTTCTATTTTTGCTTTTCTTGGCTCTCCTCACTTTGGTGAGGGCGGAGCGTAGTTTTCAAATTAGTTATTTTCAATACTATTCTGATGTCCCTGGCAAAAAAAAAAAAAAAAAAAAATGTGGTTTTCTATCTCTAAACACTCTATTCTTTAGTTACTGTGTTATGAACTCACGAATCCACCATTCTATCCTTATCTTTCATCTTTTATTTGTTTATGCTCTGCTCGTTGTCAATTTCTCTGCTTACTGTAAGAAATCTCTGGATTTGAGGGCTTGGTCCAGGTAATCCAGTTGACCCATCATCTTGAAGATCTTAAAGGAGGTATACAATTTTAATATTTGTAAGATTTCAGAAGTCCCAATGTACAAACTCTCTGATAAGTGCACCAGAAATCTTCCTGAAATCCTGAAGGACAAAACTGGTGCAAAGGTTCTATGTCTGTAGAAAACTTGTGATAAAATATAACCCATGCAACTTTCTGCATAACTCTTAAGGCTCCTCCACACAATGGTCCACTGCAAGCTATCACCACCGTCTGGATGGAGTATGGTTTTCGTGGTCGGTGGTGGCAGACGATAAAATAGCCTTGGCGAACGATGGCTACCGAGGCGGTTTTTTGGCTATGCGACAGAAAAAAGTTACCAACAGAAAATATCGACAAATATCCTTTATACAATACCTGTTCCTAAATTATTTACATTAAAATTTTGAACTAACTTAGAAGTTTTCAGCTCAATATTATACTATCATTTCAAAATATTTTTATCCGTGTCATTATTCAACTACTAAAATGTACACACAAAGTAAAATAGCCCATTTAAACGTGAGTTTTGCTAAAAGGAATTCGTTAACAAATTTGATCACATGCCATTCAATCTAACACAATCGTTGCCAAATAAGCCAGTTAACTACTAAAGCTATTTATCCATCCTTTTAAATTATATTAACGAAATTACATGCTATCCAAATTAGTTTTAATCGAGCTAATTTTAGATAAAAGCAACGTTCTTTAAGATTAGATTGGTCCAACAACAAAAGCCATTCGTATATTTAATTAATCGTGATTATCTATTAACTTTTAAGCTCTCCGTTTTCATTTAAATTCTCTTGGGTAAGGATATTTTCAATTATTTAACAAGCTCTATGACCCCTCTCTCTCTACCTCTGACATTCTTTGTGTAGATAAGCAAATATGCAAGAAAACTGGTAGTTTTTAATGACGTTCTTTTAGCAGTAGTAAATTAATTTTCTCTTAATCTATGACAATTTCTATGACAATTTAATAAACCAATGTGTATTTTTTAAGTGTTTCCGGCAGTAATTTAGACGGAATTGGTACTTACGTATTATCGCAACCAGGTTGACGCGACCAGGTTGGCGCGATTTATAAGTTTGAGTAAGAAAGTATGAATAGAAAGAAAATGTACATTTATTAATTACAGATAATTTTTAATACAGTTTTTTATATTATTTTGTTTTAAAATATAAAATAGCAATTAAACCCTTCCAGTTTCGAATTTGAATAAGTTGCAGAATTATTTTTTCGGTGGAAATCTTTTGGCTATTGCTTTTAGCACTGGTAAAATAGCCCATTTAATTACGTAAGTTTTGCTATACCTATTAAAAGGAATTCGTTAACAAATTTGATCACATGCCATTCAATCTGACACAGTCGTTGACAAACAAGTCAGTTAACTACTAAAGCTATTTATCCATCCTTTTAAATTATATTAGCGAAATTACATGCGATCCAAATTAGTTTTAATCGAGCTAATTTTAGATAAAAGCAGCGTTCTTTAAGACCACAAACAAGGTCCACAACAAAAGCCATTCGTATATTTAATTAATCGTGATTATCTATTAACTTTTAAGCTCTCCGTTTTCATTTAAATTCTCTTGGGTAAGGATATTTTCAATTATTTAACAAGCTCTATGACCTCTCTCTCTCTACCTCTGACATTCTTTGTGTAGAATAAGCAAATATGCAAGAAAATGGTATTTTTCAATGACGTCCTTTTAATATCAGTAAATTAATTTTTTCTTAATCTTCCTATGACAATTTCTATGACAATTTAATAAATCAAGGTGTATTTTTTACGTGTTTCCGGTAACAAAAGTGAACGCATCTGTAAATTAGACGGAATTTCTTTATCGCAAGTAGCCACTCGTCGCTATGCTCCCGTAAATCATTTTCTTTTTCTAAATTTTCTTCCAAATAAGGCGATTTCAAGCAGTAGGGCAAATTCTCAAATTATGACAATTTTGGCTTTAGTTTCAAACGGAAGGGTAGTTTGTCTATTGGCAGTTGTACACGTGAAAATGAATGGGAATGGCATTATAATAGTTCGTGACGTTGCGACAAGTTGCCTTATACTCTTAACTTAACGATCGCACCGATACTAGATGGCTCCACAATCACTCTTGCTTCACCTCTAAATTATCATCATTATCTATCCTTAATTTCTCTATTTAAGTTTTCATTTTCTTCTACTTTTTTTAAAACTTACCTCTTTTAATCTTAAAAATAATTTAAAAAAAAGAATTATAAAATTAAATAAAAATTATAAAAAAAAATTGTAAAACTTATAAAAATATTGGATGTTTGCATCCGCCAGAAACGTTTTGTTTAATACTTAAATTACTAGTATAAAATACTAAAATTATACTAATCTTTCTCTTTTTTTTCTTTCTTTTTACTTTCATTTAATAGTTTACTTAAATTCAGCTATTTTGGGCAAATCGTATTTTTCCTTTTACTTTAAGACTTTATTCAGTCAAATTATTTTCACTTATATTTCCTTACTTCATGGTGCACACCAGAATGTTTCTCACCTTCACCATTGGAGATTCGGCTCAAGCCCAGGTGCCCCAAACAAGCTACAATTCAAAAAAAAAAATTCTTCATATATGTGTCCAAAACGTGTGAGTTTATGTGTGTGTACGAGTGAGTAATGTGAGTTATTTTATAATAATTTATAAACTACTTACATTATGATCCTGTAAAACATTACAGTACTAGCATATAGTCCATCATATGACGGGATTAGTAAAGTTTTTAATATTCCAGAACTGTTAAGTACCCAATGAGGCAGGTAATAAAGGGTTTGTTTTTTGGCTGAGAATTATCTAGTTCACTCTCAATAATTTATTTAACTTCATACTCCTCTAGAGTCTCCCGATCCTGTGAATGCAGTTTAGAATCACGTTGAATTCATTTAGTCAAACGTGTGGTTATGATAAACAAATCCCCTATATAATAATAGCCCAAGTTTTCTGCACGTCTGTCCTCGATTTTATGAAGCGGTTGGACCTGGAATGGATAGAGGCATCCATAGTTAGCAAAATTCAAAGAGAGCAATGTTTATCTTCTCCTAAACTATCGATCCGATTCTAAAACAAATTGGTATAAATATGCTTCATATCACAGCAAAAAATACTGCCTTCTTTAACACGCTCGAAATCCACCTCTTCCCCTCTTTTCGAACTTTTAATGTCATTATTTCAACTCCTATTTTCCCCGGTTAAGAGCAGGCGATTAAATTTATCAATTTCTCACACAGCTAATAGGTAAAAATAACATTTTTCTGGCATTATGACGTCATTCCTTTAACCATCTCATTGAATCATTTCTTGTTTTACATTATTTAAATTATGCCTTATTTTCATACGTTTTATCACTGAACTTAGATATTTCGTAAATAACTTTCTTTTATATTTGGCTTAAATAATAGAGTAGGTACATATGTGATAATTTTAAATTAAATCATCGATTATTTTTTGTTACAAGATAATTCTCAGCCATACAACAAACCATTTTTTTTTACCTGCCTCATAAAGTACTTTACAATTTTGGAAAATTAAAAATTTTACTGATCCCGTCATTTGACGGGCTGTATGCTAGTTTATAATAAACAAATACACAAAAGAAAAAACTTCTTAACTTTCAAAGATATATAACTTAAACGCTAGATATTTATGACTCCGTGAAATAGACTCCTAGACATATATGAAAAGAATTTGTTGTTAATACCGGTGATAAAATTTTCATTGCAACAAAAAATAATCGATGATTAAATTTTAAATGATCACATATGTACCTAATCTATTATTTAAGCCATACATAAAAGAATATCAATTATGTAATATCTAAATTCAGTGATAAAAGATATTAAAATAGTGTAGACGATATTTAAATAGTTTAAAATATGAAATGATTAAATGAGATTTTTTAAATAATGACGTCACAATGCTAGAAAAAATTGTTATTTTTACCTATTTATTAAGTGATAAATGGATCATTTTAACTGCCTGCTCTTAACCGGGGAAAATAGGGCTTGAAATAATGGCATTAAACACTCGAAAAGTTGGCGAAGGGTTGGATTTCGAACGTTTTAAAGACGACAGTATTTTTGCTGTGATATAAAGCATATTTATACAAATTTATTTTAGAATTGGATCGATAGTTTAGGAGAAGATAAACTTTATTCGCTTTGAATGGATGCCTCTATCCATTCCAGGTCCAACCGCTTCAAAAATTGGGGGAAAGACGCACAGATATCTTAGACTATTATCATGATGGAAAACATTACAGTATCTTAACGTAGTGTTGTGGAGGTTAACTGGTACATATGTGATATTTACATCGCAGCTTTTGTCGCAAAATTTCGCGATTTTTCGAGCGTTATGCCTGTTAGCTTTATCTACCCTGAGATTGGAGCTTTGTAGTGGCAACCCTGGTTCGTTCTTTCATCTTTATTGGTACACGGGATTTCTGACGTCACCACCCGGCTCTTTGGAATAATTTCTTTCTAGCCATTTCTTTTGCCTGACGGGATTCCTACAGTTCGGACGTGTAGTCAGGCTGTAGAAATTTATGTTTTTCTTTTAGTTTGTTTCTTTCTAGTTGTGCGTTATGGATGTTGTTTTGAAAGTTTTGGGTATAATTAACGTGGTTAAGAAGTATCAGGAGATTTTGTGGGGAGAGCAACGCGTATGTAGGGATAAAGGTGTAATAGGATAAACTTTTTCTTTCTGCCCCACTAGTATGCATTTACTGTGGAGCATACGTTACCCCTCCTTTCATTAATTTCTTGTATGTCCTTATTTTTTTTAATGTGTATTAAAATATGTGTGTATCTAATATGTAATAATTGTTGTATGAAATAATCATTAAAGGGGGGAACCCTCTCAAAAATTTTAAATTTGTTTTAAAGAATGTTTAAATATTTATTTTCTATACAAACGATTTATAAAACACTAATTTTTGGTGTGATCATTTGGTAGTTCTTAAATAGCAAAAATCTATAAAATATATGTGCTGTGTGACTTTTTGTAGAATTTTATAATAATTTTGGTTTCTTAAAAGCCATGTGGTACTGTCCATGCTTTTTTTCTGTGATCTTTCAGAAAACACCATTTTCTGCCGCCATTTTAGTTCGGCGACTTTCAGAAAATGGGTTTTTTGCCAAGATCGCCAAAAAAACACATGGCGGCCGGAAGCGGTGTAGATATCGCTTCTGTTTCTCGTTAATTGAATAAAAACTCCCTGAGCTAATATTTCGGATATAAAAGGCATTTATTTTTAACTAGCATATAGCCCGTCATATGACGGGATCAATAGAATTTTTAACTTTCCAGAATTGTGAAGTACCCTATGAGGCAGATAAAAAAATGGTTTGTTTTCTGGCTGAGAATTATCTTGCAACAAAAAATAATCGATGATTAAATTTAAAATTATCACATATATACCTAATCTATTTTTTAAGCCAAATATAAATGAAATTTATTTACGTAATATCTAAATTCAGTGATAAAACGTATGAAGATAATTCATATGATATTTAAATAATTTAAAATAAGAAATGGTTAAAGGAATGACGTCATAATGCTAGAAAAAAATGTTATTTTTACCTATTTGTTAAGTGATAAATTGATAAATTGAATCGCCTGCTCTTAACCGGGGAAAATAAAGCTTGAAATAATGGCATTAAACTCTCGAAAAGGGGGAAAGGGGTGGATTTCGAATGTTTTAAAGACGACAGTAATTTCTGCTGTGATATGAAACATATTTATATAGATTTATTTTAGAATCGGATGGATAGTGTAAGAGAAGATAAACTTTACTCCCTTTGAATTTTGCTAACCCTAACTCAAGAATTCAATATGGCTGCCCCTGTCCATTCCAAGTTCGACAGCTTCATAAATTTGAGGACAGACAGACAGATAACTTAGGCTATAATTATACTAGCATATAGCCTGTCATATGACGGGATCAGTAAAATTTTTAATTTTCCAAAATTGTTAAGTACCTTATGAAGCAGGTAAAAAATGGTTTGTTTTTTTGGCTGAAAATTATCTGGTACAAGCTGAATAATTTGTTTATCTTTATTGACCGCATGTTAGTTGCCACCTTTAATTTAACTTGTAATATTACTTGATAGGATGGACAGCATAGGTTTTAATATTGACAATGATTATTTGGCTGTATATATGAATGATGGACAAAATTTAGCGAATGGATCGCAAACCTATGTGGTTATGTATAAAAAACAAACACAAAAACGAGCAAACTTCTTAATTTTCAAAGATGTATAACTTAAACGCTAGATATATATTAGTCCATAAAATAGACTCCTAGTTTTTGTTGTTAATACCGGTGATAAAATTTTCATTGCAACAAAAAATAATCGATGATTAAATTTAAAATTATCACATATGTACCTAATCTATTATTTAAGCCAAATATAAAAGAAAATTATTTACTTCATATCTAAGTTCAATGATAAAACGTATGAAAATATGCATAATTTAAATAATTTAAAATAAGAAATGATTCAATGAGATGGTTAAAGGAATGACGTCATAATGCTAGCAAAATGTTATTTTTGCCTGTTTGCTGTGTGATAAATTGATAAATTGAATCGCCTGCTCTTAACCGGAGAAAATATGAGTTAAAACAATGGCATTAAAAGCTCTAAAAGAGGGGAAGGGGTGGATTTCGAACGTTTTAAAGAAGGCAGTATTTTTCGCTGTGATATGAAGCATATTTATACCAATTTATTTTAGAATCAGATCGATAGTTTAGGAGAAGATAAACATTACTCTCTTTGAATTTTGCTAACTATGGATGCCTCTATCCATTCCAGGTCCAACCGCTTCATAAAATCGAGGACAGACGTACAGATAACTTAGGCTATTATTATATAGCAGATAGGGGATACAAGAAAAATGATGGTGAAAAGCGGCATTCTTTCGAATTTTATCGCGCGTGACATTAATCATATTGATACATATTAACACGAGATTTGAAAATCATGGGTAAACAGTTTGGAGGATATAACAGTTGTCCCTCAATAAATCTGGTACTCCTTTTTACTCCTTTTTACAGTTGATAGTCTCTAAGATATAAAGGGAATCGTCTATTGCGACCAGAAATAGTGTTTAGAACAGTTTTAGGTGAATTAATCCATCTGTACTAAATCTACAGGACGAATACATTTTTCAGCTACCTATGTTTACAGACAAAGAATCAATATTCTTCCTCCGAAAATTTACGAATTCGTTGAACACTTAACTAAAAAAATTGGCATAACGGAAAATTGAATTTTACATTTAATGAAATATTTTTTGTTGTATTCCGTACGCAAATTTTTACATTTTATGAATTTTGACATTAAACCCTTTGTGAGAGTGCAGCTATGTTTGACATAAGGTTTGCGAAACTGATTTGCTCGCCGCACTCACACGTTGTGGGTTGAAAGCCCAAGTTTTTTCGTGACTCCAGGAAGAGTGTGGTGTGGGCAGTGAAAACGATTGCACTTAAACTTCAACAAATTTTGGAGAATTGTGATTGGTCTCCAGGAGGCGATTCAGGACCATCCTTGGAATCCCGGTCCTTCTGGGCAGAGCCGGGAAAGGACGCATTGTAAAAAGGACAATGGAACAAAGAACACATCAGCACAGGATAATGGAAAAAGTATAGGGTTGCCTGAGTAAAAAGAAGGAAGGAAAAGAATTCAGCGTTCTCTTGGACGTTGGCAATTTTTTTTTCAGGCGTAGCACGTGGAGTGCTTCTTTTACTTTTTAATTTTTAAAAAATATTTTTTAGCATATTTCCTTGTCGTTTGTTTTATATTTGAACATTGTAATATAGATAAGTGGTATTTTACTATAATTAAAGATGATATAAAACAAACTTGTGTTTTTAATGACTTTGAAATAACAACAGCAATGTACTACACCACAGCGCCTTTAACTAAGGATTATATTTTTAAAAAAAAGTGATAAAAATCGACAATATTTTTCTCTTATTTTTGCTCGTTATTATCATCAAAATGTTACAAATAGATTATTTTTGAAAAAAAATTCTAAACGAAATAACTACTGTGATGAGGCGATTTAGATATGTTTTATAATTGATTCATTCATAAAAGAAGTAAAACGTTCGGGATCTAAATCTGACCTCATCACATCGTTGTAGATAGAGGACCATAAATTTCGATAAAACGGATATTGTAGTCTTGTACGGTTGTCTCGGGCGGGGTTCTGATTCCAGTCCCAGATTAGAATCCCGTCTCCGTACTTGACATTAAATAAGAATGTACCTTTGTGGAGTATTTATGAGTCCCTAAGGGACAGTGCCCAATTAGAAGGGATAAGGTTGTTCACGTTGGTGGTCTCAGGGCGGGGTTTGGTCAGACCAATGAAAGTCTGGCAACTATCCCGATTGGAAGACAAGAAGGAGGAAGGGACAAAGTTTGAGATAATAAAATATGAAAAATCTAAAAAATGAGGAGATGAATTAGGAGGTCCCAGAGTAGATTGGTTCGGTGGTCCCAGAGAAGAGGTTCGGAGGTCCCAAAAGAAGGTGTTCGAAAGTCGGCAGTCCAGTTGTGTTCGACGGAAGTAGTTCGTAAGTCCAGAGGAGAAGATGCTCGATAGTCCAGACTAGGAGAGTCCGGCCAAGTCCGCCAGAAAGTGTTCCTGCACAAAATAGTACGGCCGCACCCCAAAGACTCAGGAGAAAGCCCCTGACGATGTCTGTAGCCGATCAACGGATGATGAATAGATTCCCTCTCCTGATCAGCCATTGATACCCTTCAACCAGAAGTGTTCCGGGCCCAACATTTTAGACCCACAAAGATACCCATTTTACATTTTGAAATCGAGATTAGGTCCTCTCTCTACTTACAATATTTGCTTAAGTGTATAAAAAATTGTCAGAACTAATTTTGAATATATTGAATAAGCTTACTTATGAAAATTTGCATCATTTTGGTTTTGTATATAGATGTATAAATACTTTATAATAAATTTACCTTTTTTTATTATATTAAGCTAGTCTCGGTTGCTATCATTTTAGCGGTTAGTTTATTCTTCATATTTATGTCTGTAGTTTCTCAGAACCTGTGGTTAAATTTTAGTGCAAAAATATTTAACACAACGCAATTAAAAAAAAATCCCACTATACATTTGATCACAGGTTTCTACTCAAATAATAGAAACGAGGACTACACGACAACTACTATTTTCAATGTTTTTAAATATATGAGAAATGATTACAATGATTTTGCTCAAACTACGGCAAAATAAATTAAATGACTTAATTTTCTGGATAAATATCATAAACTAATACAGCAATATTATTATCTATATCAACTGTCATGAATTCCATAACCCTCAGATTCCTTTGGGTTTCCAAAATCCTTTACAGTATCCCAGAAGTAGCGACAAATGGCGCGAAACTGCTAAACTTTTCGAGGAAAGGTATCTCTATCTATAGAGCAATTTGTCGCAACATCACGGACTACTATAATGCCCTTCCAGTTCATTTTTATGTTTACAACAGCTAATAGACAAACAATAAACTGCCTTTCCGTTTGAAACTAAAGCCAGAATTGTCATAATTTGAGAATTTGACTTACTGCGTGAAATCGCCTTATTGGAAAAATGGCAAATTAAATATTGGACGAACATATTTCGAGCTTCATGGAATTGAAATAACATTTTTCTCTTGCCCGAACACAGGTCGGGTATTCCAAAATTAGCGTATTTGCTTTGCCCGAACTGAGTTCGGGCGTCACTGGGAAGTGGGTAATTTCTATAAATTTCAAGGAAGGTAAATCGAGCGATTCAAAATTTAAATGTATATGTATTTATAATTTCCAAATTTCACAAAATCCAGGATAAGTCCCTTATAATATTGTTTTTTATTCATAATTTGAAAAAAATAAACGTAGATCATAAATAATAATCAATGTAGTGTAATAAGATAGTAAAGTTACGCTGTTTGGTTAGGCTGCAAAAAGTTGCAAATAGATAATGTCACCAATTGATTCCTTTATAATTTAAATGTTACCATAATAATTCTAACTAAAATTTTAACCTAACATAGTAGTTTTTCATTTCAATATTACTCCTTTTTTAAAGGTAGTTCTATTCTTCTCATTATATAATTGCTAAAGCGTACACAAGTTAAAATAGTCCATTTAATTACATGAGTTTTGCTTTACCTATTAAATAGAATTCATCAATAAACATAAAACAATTTTATCGTTTGCTATCTCATCTGACACAACAGTCGCCAAATCAACCAATTAATCACTAAAGCCTTTTATTTAACTTTTTAAATGATATTAGCGACAACATATGGAATCCAAATTAGCTTTAATCAAACTCGTTTTAGATAAAAACAGAGTTCCCTCAGATTAGCTTCTGCCACTACAGAAGTAATTCTTATTTTTAATTAATCGTAATTATCCATTAATTTATGCTTTAAATATTCCTTCAAAAATTCTATCTAAATTTTTAATCTAATACATTAGTTTTTCAGTTCAATATTCTTCTGTCTTTTCAAAGTATTTCTATTCATTTCATTATATAAATTCTAAATCGTACAAATCTCAAAATAGTTCATTTAATTACATGAATTTTGCTTTACCTATTAAATAGAATTCATCAATAAACATAAAACAATTTTATCGTTTGCTATCTAATCAGACACAACCGTCGCCAAACCAGCCAGTTAATCACTAAAACCTTTTAAATCATATTAGCGACAACATATGGCATCCAAATTAGTTTTATTAAAGCTAGTTTTAGATAAAAGCAGCGTTTCCCCAGATTAGCTTCTGTCGCTACAGAAGTAGTTCTTATTTAATTAATCTCAATTATCCATTAACTTATGCTTTAAATATTCCTACAAAAATTCTACCTAAATTTTTAATCTAATACATTAGTTTTTCAGTTCAATATTATTCTGTCTTTTCAAACTATTTCTATTCATTTCATTATATAAATTCTAAAGCGTACAGAACTCAAAATAGTCAATTCAATTACATGAATTTTGCTTTACCTATTAAATAGAATTCATCAATAAACATAAAACAATTTTATTGTTTGCTATCTAATCAGAAACAACCATCGCCAAACCAGCCAGTTAATCATTAAAGCCTTTTATCCAACCTTTTAAATGATATTAACAACAACATATGACATCTAAATTAGTTTTATTAAAGCTAGTTTTAAATAAAATCAGCGTTCTCCCAGATTACCTTCTGCCACTACAGAAGTAATTCTTATATTTAATTAATCGTAATTAGCCATTCACTTATGCTTTAAATATTCATACAAAAATTCTACCTAAATTTTTAATCTAATACATTAGTTTTTCAGTTCAATATTACTCTGTCTTTTCAAAGTATTTCTATTCATTTCATTATATAAATTCTAAAGCGTACAGAACTCAAAATAGTCCACTTAATTACATGAGTTTTGATTTAACTGTTAAATAGAATTCATCAACAGATATAAAACAATTTTATCGTTTGCTATCTAATCTGACACAAACGTCGCCAAACCAGCCAGTTAATCACCAAAGCCTTTTATCCAACCTTTTAAATGATATTAGCGACAACATATGGCACCCAAATTAGTTTTATTCAAGCTAGTTTTAGATAAAAGCAGAGTTCCCTCAGATTAGCTTCTGCCACTACAGAAGTAATTCTTATATTTAATTAATCGTAATTATCCATTAACTTTTAAGCTCTCCACTTTCTCTCAAATTATGTTGAGGAAGGATATTTTCAATTATTCAACAAGCTGTATGAACTATTTCCCTAATTTGAAGATCTCTTCGTAGAATAAGTAAACCTGAGGGATAAAGCTATTTTTCAATAACGTTCTTTTAATGTCAGTAAATTAATTTTCTCTTAAGCTCCTTAAGACAATTTCTGCATCTTCATAGATTAACTTACTTTTTTTTACGTTTTTCCAACTAAGAAAATGATTTTAGATATAAATTAGAAGCAAATTCCACTCTATATGTGTCAAAAACATAGGCCATTTTGTAATAATTTATTATAAAACTTATTACTTACTTAATTGCTTTGAAACTTATTATAGTGTCTTAACACTCGATTCTTATTTTAATTATATTAAGGAAAGATTATTTTTCTTCGTACCTGTGTTTCTTACTAAGATAATTAATTTTTTCATCCGAAAGTTTAAGAACTACAATCTGTAACTGAAGAAAACTGATATACCAAAAAATTAATTTTTTATAATTATTCATAAATTTAGTGTGTTTACCCCATTCACCATTTTTTACATTTGTAAAAGTTTACAATCGAATACCCCTTGATTTTTTGGCGATTTTTTTAACTCCAAATTAGGTGCCAAGATGTGACTAGCAAGATGTACTTTGCCGCTATACAAAACCTAAACTCCAAAACCTAAATCCGAAAGTTTAAGAACTAAATTTTAATCTGTAACTGAAGAAAACTGACATACCAAAACATTAAATTTTTATAGTTATGCTTATGTTTAGTATGTTCCCCCCATTGCCATTTTTTTACATTAGTAAAAGTTTACAATCAGGTATATTTTTTGGCGATAATTTTCCCGTCAAGATAGACTCCAAAATATCACTAGCAAGATGTACGCTGCCGTTACACAAAACCTAAATTCGAAATCTTAAGAACGGCATTTTAATCTGTAACTGAAGAACACTGACATACCAAAAAATTAAACTTTTATAATTATTCTGAGGTTTACTATGTTCATCCCATTGGCATAATTTTTACATTAGTAAAAGTTTGCAATCGGGTACCAATTGATTTTCTGTCTTTTTTTTAACTTCAAGATAGTCGCCAAGATATGACTAGCAAGATGTACGCTGCAGCTACACAAAATCTAAACTCCAAAACCTAAATCCGAAAGTTTAAGAACTACATTTTAATCTGTAACTGAAGAAAACTGACATACCAAAAAATTAAATTTTTATAATTATTCTTAGGTTTAGTAGTTCACCCCATTGGCGTTTTTATTTTCATGAGTAAAAGTTTACAATCGGATACCCTTTGATTTTTTGGCGATTTTTTTTAACTCCAATGTAGGCGCCAAGATGTGATTAGCAAAATATACGCTGCCTCTACACAAAACCTAAACTCCAAAACCTAAATCCGAAAGTTTAAGAACTACATTTTAATCTGTAACTGAAGAAAACTGACATACCAAAAAATTAAATTTTTATAATTATTCTTAAGTTTAGTATGTTCACCCCATTGGCATTTTTTTACATTAGTAAAAGTTTACAATCAGATACCCCTTTTTTTTTTGGCTATTTTTTTGATAGGTGCCAAGATAGGCTAGCAAGATGTTGCAGCTACACAAAACCTAAACTCCAAAGCCTAAATCCGAAATTTTAAGAACTACATTTTAATCTGAAACTGAAGAAAACTGACATACCAGAAAATTAAATTTTTTAATCATTCTTAGTTTTAGTATGTTCATCCCATTGGAATTTTTTACATTCGTAAAAGTTTACATTCAGATACCCCTTGAATTTTTGGCTATTTTTTAACGCTCAGATGAGACTAGCAAAATGTACGCTGCCGTTACGCAAAACCTAAATCCGAAAGCTTAAGAACTGCATTTTAATCTGTAACTGAAGAAAACTGACATACCAAAAATTAAATTTTTATGATTATTCTTAGTTTTAGTATGTTCACCCCAATGGCATTTTTTTACATTAGTAAAAGTTTACTATCAGGTACCCTTTGATTTTTTGGCGATTTTTTTAACTCCAAGATAGGCGCCAATATGTGATTAGCAAAATGTGCGCTACCACTACACAAAACCTAAATCCGAAAGTTTAAGAACTGCAATTTATCTGTAACTTAAGCAAACTGGCAAACCAAAAAATTAAATTTTTATAATTATTTTTAAGTTTAATATGTTCACCTCACTGGCATTTCTTTACAATTGTAAAAGTTTACTATGGGATACCCTTGATTTTTGGCGATTTTTTAAAGTTAAGATAGGTGCCAAGATATGACTAGAAAGATGTACTCTGCCGCTACACAAAACCTAAATCCGAAAGTTTAAGAACTACATTCTAATCTGTAGCTGAAGAAAACTGACATACCAAAAAATTAAACTTTTATAATTATTCTGAAATTATGTTCACCCCATTGGTATAATTTTTACATTAGTAAAAGTTTGCAGTCGGGTACCAATTGATTTTCTGTCTTTTTTTTACTTCAAGATAGTCGCCAAGATATGACTAGCAAGATGTACGCTGCAGCTACACAAAATCTAAACTCCAAAACCTAAATCCAAAAGTTTAAGAACTGCATTTTAATCTGTAACTGAAGAAAACTGACATACCAAAAATTGAATTTTTATGATTATTCTTAGTTTTAGTATGTTCACCCCAATGGCATTTTTTTACATTAGTAAAAGTTTACAATCAGACACCCCTTGATTTTTTGGCGATTTTTTTAACGTTAAGATAGGCACCAAGATGTGACTAGCAAGATGTACTCTGCCGTTACACAAAACCTAAATTCGAAAGCTTAAGAACTGCATTTTAATCTGTAACCTAAGCAAACTGAAACTTTGGCAAACCAAAAAATTAAATTTTTATAATTATTCTTAGGTTTAGTATGTTCATCCCACTGGCATTTCTTTACATTGGTAAAAGTTTACAATCGGATACCCTTATTTTTTGGCGATTTTTTAACGTTAAGATAGGCGCCAAGATGTAACTAGCAAGATGTAAGTTGCAGCTACACAAAACCTAAACTCCAAAGCCTAAATCCGAAAGGTTAAGAACTGTATTTTAATCTGTAACTGAAGAACACTGACATACCAAAAAATTAAATATTTATAATTATTCTTAGTTTTAGTATGTTCACCCCATTGGCATTTTTTTACATTAGTAAAAGTTTACAATCAGATACTCCTTGAATTTTTGGCTATTTTTTAACGCCAAGATGTGACTAGCAAGATGTACGCTGCCGTTACACAAAACCTAAATACGAAAGTTTAAGAACTACATTTTAATCTGTAACTGAAGAACACTGACATACCAAAAAATTAAATTTTTATAATTATTCATAGGTTTAGTATGTTCGCCCCATTGGCATTTTTTTTACATTAGTTAAAGTTTACAGTCGGTTACCCCTTGATTTTTTGGCGATTTTTTTAACTCCTAGTTAGGTTCCAAGATGTGATTAGAAAGATGTACGTTGCCGCTACACAAAACCTAAAATCCAAAACCTAAATCCGAAAGTTTAAGAACTAAATTTTAATATGGAACAGAAGAAAACTGACCTACCAAAAGATTAAATTTTTATAGTTATGCTTATGTTTAGTATGTTCACCCCATTGGCATTTTTTTACATTGGTAAAAGTTTACAATCAGGTATATTTTTTGGCGATAATTTTCCCGCCATGATAGACTCCAAAATATGACTAGAAAGATGTACTCTGCCGCTACACAAAACCTAAATACGAAAGTTTAAGAACTACATTCTAATCTGCAGCTGAAGAAAACTGACATGCCAAAACATTAAACTTTTATAATAATTCTGAGGTTTATTATATTCACCCCATTTACATAATTTTTACATTAGTAAAAGTTTGCAATCGGGTACCAATTGATTTTCTGTCTTTTTTTTAACCCCAAGATAGGCGCCAAGATGTGACTAGCAAGATGTACGCTACCACTACACAAAACCTAAACTCCAAAACTTAAATCCGAAAATTTAAGCACTGCATTTTAATCTGTAATTGAAGAAAACTGACATACCAAAACTTAAATTTTTATGATTATTCTTAGTTTTAGTATGTTCATCCCATTGACATTTTTTTACATTAGTAAAAGTTTACAATCGGGTACCTATTGATTTTTTTGGCGATTTTTTTGACTGATAGGCGCCAAGATGTGACTAGCAAAATGTACGCTACACTACACAAAACCTAAATCCAACCTAAATCCGAATTAAGAACCTACATTTTAATCTGTAACCTGAAAAAACTGGCACAAAAAAAATTAAATTTTTATAATTATTTTAAGTTTAGTATGTTCACTTTACTGACATTTTTACATTAGTAAAAGTTTAATGGGTACCCTTGATTTTCTGGCAATTTTTTTAACCCAAGATAGGGCCAAGATGTAACTAGCAAATGTACTTGCACTGCACAAAACCTAAACTCCAAAGCTAATTCGAAAGTTTAAGAACTGCATTTTAATCTGTATTTTAAGAAACTGAAACCAAAAATTAAATTTTATGATTGCTCTTAGTTTAGTATGTTCCCCCCATTGGCATTTTTTTACTTTAGCAAAAGTTTACAATCAGACACCCCTTGAATTTTTGGCTATTTTTTAACGCCAAGATGTGACTAGCAAGATGTATGCTGCCGTTACACAAAAACTAAATTCGAAATCTTAAGAATGGCATTTTAATCTGTAACTGAAGAACACTGACATACCAAAAAATTACATTTTTATAATTATTCATAGGTTTAGTATGTTCACCCCATTGACATTTTTTTACATTAGTAAAAGTTTACAATCAGATACCCCTTGATTTTTTGGCTATTTTTTTAACTCCGAGATAGGCGCCAAAATGTGATTAGTAAAATGTACACTGCCGCTACACAAAACCTAAACTCTAAATCCGAAATCCGAAATTTTAAGAACTACATTTTAATCTGAAACTGAAGAACACTGACATACCAAAAAATTAAATTTTTATAATTATTCATACGTTTAGTATGTTTACCCCAATGACATTATTTTAGATTAGTAAAAGTTTACAATCGGGTACCTTTTGATATTTTGGCAATTTTTTATTGTATCAACAACATAAGCGAAGAAAACAAATTTTCTTATGGTGGAATCAGAAATGTTTTAGCTTGTTTGGTTATCTAACAATAACAATTTAAATTTGATATCGCACAATACAATGCATACATTCCTATGTATTATTACTGTACAAGATCGTGTTTAGTAGAAAATATTACATATGGAAATTCTGATGAAAATTTTCTTTCGTTTTCAGACGAAATGTATTGGGATGAAAACACATCCAAAGGACGACTAACCAAATTTCTCATTAAAAGCATTCTCATTATTAACTGAAACTAGCATATAGCCCGTCATATGACGGGATCATTAAAATTTTTAATTTTCCAAAAAAAAAAAAAAATATTAGGAAATCTGGCACTCTACCTTTTTAGGGTTGTGTTTCTTATTTTGGTGTTGCCAATTTAGGTTTTTTAGCTTTTAGGTTTTTTGCTTTTGCAAAATTTAGTATTTTCTCGTATTTTGTACGATTTTTTTTGAGTTTTTTTTTAAGTGTCAACAATGGATTTCTTATATGTTTACCGCCATTTCTAAGTAAGTGATCAAGCGGATTTCTGACTTGCTGTATTTTGCTGCAATATGGTTGTATTTTCCAAAAATATTTTTTTTCTATTAATTATTTTATCTTTTAGCTTTCAATATGCCTACTGTATATGTGTTGTTGAAAAATTTCAGAAATTTTGAGTCGGAAAATTGATAGTTGTGCAAATTGATAGGTGTCATCGTCTGTTAAAATTGATGTTCTACCCACATATTATCTATTTTATTTTTTTTTTCATTGTAAGTAGCAAATGGCAACGAACGATTTTTTTTTTTTTTTTTTTTTTTTTTTTTTTTTTTTTTTTTTTGTGTGTGTGTGTGTGTGTGTGTGTGTGTGAAAACATGGTTGTTCTTTCGTATGCGAGAAAAAATTGCTCTTGAGTTGCTTTTGGGTTTTAATATATTAATATTATTTACGCCATAAACTTCTATGTGACATTCTGTGCTTTTAAAACCGCTTCATAAAATCGAGGACAGGGCTCTTATTATATAGGGGATTACTCCCTTATTAGACGTACTGTTGTTTTTGTAGTACATATTTTATTTTACAATCAAAATTATTATGATAAATTATTTTACACAGTGTATTATGAATAAGTAAACAAGTCTTAAACTTATATTTTTCTTTGTGTAAAACCAAATTTTGAAATCGTTGAAATCGCCGAGACAAAAAAAGGTTGAGAATCACTGATCTAATTATTAAATTACCAAAGATTACACAAATTAAAGTAGTTCATTTAATTACATGTGTTTTAATCTTCTTATATATTAAAATCTGACTGTTTATATCTATCTATCTATCTATCTATGTGCGTGCATCTCCTCCCAAACCCCTAGACGCAGAAAGGCGCCAAAGGTACCAAAAGAGGCGGAAGGATAAGGGGAAGTCATTTCACCCATTCGCGTTCCGATATTCCAATTAGTTCGAAAGATATTATCTAAAAACCGACCAAAATACCAGTTTAATTTTGCGGCACGCGCAATTCCATTGTTGAGATGGCGTCAGAAAATGACAGTGTTATTGAATGTTAGCATCATTCTCGCCTAATATTTGGTAATCCGAGTACAAAAAAATATATTTGCTATTACATTTCAAGTGTAAATGTATATGTTTATGATAGTATATATGTACATGATTTATTTTCGCATCTTCTAAATGCTAAATTTTATTTTTTAGAAAAGCATGATCTTATATTTTGTTATCAGGCGAGATTTTTCTATTCAATAATTATAAACTCGCCATGATCTATCAAATATGTTTGCACTTCGCAGTTGCCATTTCTTAAACAAAAACTAAATTATTGCTACATGTTTTGATATTTTAAACTAGATTATTATTACTTGGCAAATACAAATTTTATATTTTATCTTGACGATATTTTTGTTACTCGGAAACATTTATTACCCAGACCGAAGGATGGGTGCGAAGCAGCTAGTATATATTGAATTTTTAGTGAGTGGTGCAGGTATCAAGGCAGTAAAGGTGACGAATTACATTAAATAACAATTTATTTAATAACAAAACTTAATAATGAATAATCAAGAATATGCATACAGGTAACACTTTCGTGTGCCGAAGTATATATAGTGAAGAAACATTTGCATAAAGATCGAAGATCATCAGTATGGTTACGGTTCACGAGGAAGCCTGTGGAAATTGCGACTTGCGACTGCTACGCTATTCATCCCCACAAATTCATGATCAGCATAAAACAATTTTATCACTTGCCATCTAATCTTACACAACCGTCGCCAAACGAGCCAATTAACTGCCAAAGTCTTTAACCGTATAAATGATATTAGTGACAATACATGGCATCCAAATTAGTTTTAATCGAGCTAGCTTTAGATAAAAGTAACGTTGCTCCCATTAACTTCACCACAACAAAAGGAATTTTTAGATTTAATTAATCGTGATTATCTAATATTTTTAATGCTCTTCGCTTTCCTTCAGATTCTCTTGGGCAAGGATATTTTCAATTATTCAACAAGCTATGTAATCTCACTCCCTACTTTCTACTTTCCTGGCGTTGAAAAAGTAAACTCCTGGGAAAAAAAACTTACTTTTCAATGAAGCTCTTTCGATATCACTAGATTAATTTTCTTTTGAGTTGCTTAAAACAATGTGTGTATCCCAATAGATTAACTTTACTTATTTTTTTAGTAGTTTCAAAACCAAAAACTAGCTCATATTAGACGCAAATTCCTTCTTTAAGTGTGTCCAAAATCAAAAGCCATTTTGTAATGATTTAGAAATTTCTTATTTAAACATCTTGAAATTATTGTATCAACTTAACTTGGATACGTTTTTATTTTAATTATATTACAGAAAATTAATTCTCTTTCATACCTGTTTTTGTACACAGATAATTAAATTTGTTCATCCGAAAGTTTAAGAACAGTCTTTCAATCTGTAACTAAATAAAATTGATTTGCCGAAAAATTAAATTGAGAGCGCATATTAAGGAAAATTAATTATCCTTCATACCTGTGTTTGTACACAGATAATTAAATTTGTTCATCCGAGATTTCAAGAACTATCTTTCAATATGTAACTGAATAAAACTGATATGCCGAAAAATTAAATTTGGAGCACATATTAAAGAAAATTAATTCTCCTTCATACCTGTGTTTGTACACAGATAATTAAATTTGTTCATCCGAGATTTCAAGAACTATCTTTCAATATGTAACTAAATAAAATTGATATGCCGAAAAATTAAATTTGGAGCACATATTAAGGAAAATTAATTCTCCTTCATACCTGTGTTTGTATACATATAATTAAATTTATTCATCCGAGATTTCAAGAACTATCTTTCAATATGTAACTAAAGAAAATTGATATGCCGAAATATTAAATTTGGAACACATACTTAGGAAAATTAATTCTTCTTCATACCTGTGTTTATACAGAGATAATTAAATTTGTTCATCCGAGAGTTCAAGAACTGTCTTTCAATCTGTAACTAAATAAAATTGATATGCCGAAAAATTAAATTTGGAGCACATATTAAGGAAAATTAATTAGACTTCATACCTGTATTTGTACAAAGGTAATTAAATTTGTTCATCCGAGAGTTCAAAAACTATCTTCTAATCTGTAACTAAAGAAAATTGATATGCCGAAAAATTAAATTTAGATCACATATTAAGGAAAATTAATTCTCCTTCATACCTGTGTTTGTACACAGATAATTAAATTTGTTCATCCGAGATTTCAAGAACTATCTTTCAATATGTAACTAAATAAAATTGATATGCCTAAAAATTAAATTTGGAGCACATATTAAGGAAAATTAATTCTCCTTCCTACCTGTGTTTGTACGCAGATAATTAAATTTGTTCGTTCGAGAGTTCAAGAACTATCTTTCAATCAGTAACTAAAAAAAGTTGATATGCCGAAATATTAAATTTGGAACACATATTAAGGAAAATTAATTCTCCTTCATACCTGTGTTTGTACACAGATAATTAAATTTGTTCATCCGAAAGTTCAAGAAATATCTTTCAATCAGTAACTAATGAAAATTGATATGCCGAAAAATTAAATTTGGAGCACATATTAAGGAAAATTAATTCTCCTTCATACCTGTGTTTTTACACAGATAATTAAATTTGTTCATCCGAGAGTTTAAAAACTATCTTTTAATCTTAACTAATGATATGCCGAAAACTTAAATTTGGAGCACATATTAAGGAAAATTAATTCTTCTTCATACGTGTGTTTTTACACAGATAATTAAATTTTTTCATCCGAGAGTTCAAAATATTTCTTTTAATCTGTAACTAAAGAAAATTGATATGCCGAAAAATTAAATTTGGATCACATATTAAGGAAAATTAATTCTCCTTCATACCTGTGTTTGTACACAGATAATTAAATTTGTTCATCCGAAGGTTCAAGAAATATATTTTAATCAGTAATTAATGAAAGTTGATATGCCGAAAAATTAAATTTGGAGCACATATTAAGGAAAATTAATTCTCTTACATACCTTGTTTGTACACAAAAAATTAAATTTGTTCATCCGAGATTTCAAGAACTATCTTTCAATATGTAACAAAAGAAAATTGATATGCCGAAAAATTAAATTTGGAGTACATATTAAGGAAAATTATTTCTCCTTCATACCTGTATTTGTACACAGATAATTAAATTTATTCATCCGAAAATTTAAGAACTATCTTTTAATCTGTAACTAAATAATACTGATATTCCAAAAAATTAAATTTGGAGCACATATTAAGGAAAATTAATTCTTCTTCATACCTGTGTTTGTACACAGATAATTAAATTTGTTCAACCGAGAGTTCAAGTACTGTCTTTCAATCTGTACCTAAATAAAATGGATATGTCAAAAAATTAAATTTGGAGCACATATTAAGGAAAATTAATTTTTCTTCATACCTGTGTTTGTACACAGATAATTAAATTTATTCATCCGAAAATTTAAGAACTATCTTTTAATCTGTAACTAAAGAATACTGGTATACCGAAAAATTAAATTTGGAGCACATGTTAAGTGTGTTTACCTTATTTGCAACTTTTTACATTTGACGCATTTTAACACTCGTTCCTAGATATTAAAATAGATTTAAATTGTTCAGAATTCAAAATTTTAATGTAAATTTATCTAGAACTTCTATAACAAAAAAGTATACGTCCTTTTTTTATGTTCTTTTCTTGTTTAGCAAAATTAAACTTCTATGTATTTGATATCGTCATTATGGGACCAAATGTCTTAAATAGCCTAATGGCATGCTAGGCACAAACTAACCCTAAGTCATTAAGAATCCAATATGGGTGCCTCTATCCATTCCAGGTCCAACCGCTTCATAAATTCGAGGACAGACGGACAGATAACTATTATTATATTGGGGATAACTATTATTAACCTAGCATATAGCCCGTTATATGACGGGATTAGTAAAATTTTTAATTTTCCAGAATTGTAAAGTACCCTATGAGCCAGTTAAAAAAAGGGTTTGATTTTTGGCTGATAATTATCTGGTGCACCCTCAACAATTTGTTTACCTTCATACTCCTCTAAAATTTCTCGATACAGTGAATGCAGTTTAGAATCACGTTGAATTAATTTAGTCAAACTGTGTGGTTATGTATAAAAAGCAAACACACGAACGAATAAACTTCTTAGTTTTCAAAGATATATAACTTAAACGCAATAAATTTATCAATCCGTGAAATAGACTCTTACACTTTTATGAAAATAATTTGTTGTTAATACCGGTGATGAAATTTTCATTGCAACAAAAAATAATCGATGATTAAATTAAAAATTATCACATATGTATCTAACCTATTATTTATGTTAAATTTAAAAGAAAAGCATTTACGTAATGTCTAAGTTCAGTGATAAATTTATGAAAAAATTGCAGACGATATTTAAATAATTTAAAATGAAAAATCATTAAATGAGATGGTTTAAGGAATGACGTCATAATGCCAGAAATAAATGTTATTTTTATCTATTTATTATGTGATAAACTTAATACCCTGCTCTTAACCGGAGAAAATAGGACTTGAAATAATGGCATTCAACGCTCGAAAAGGGGAGGAGGGGTGGATTTCGAACGTTTTAAAGACTAACTATACATTTGGCTAACCCTAACACATCAAGAATCGAATATTGATCCCCCTATGCATTCCAGGTCCAACCGCTTAATAAATTCGAGGACAAAAGTACAGATAACTTAGGCTATTATTATATAGGGGATTTTAATCGCATATGCTTTTCTAACAGAGTTTTTATGCGTCTCATGTAACAACATTACGTGTACTCATTGTAAAAGTATAGTTAAAAATTCAAAAGTTCAAACTTAACATTCCCTCTCCCTTTATTAATATACTAGCAAATGTGACCTGCTTTGCTACGGTGAACTTAATATATCTTTTAAACAGAGATTTTTTTTCGTGCATAACTCTCTAAATTCCTCACAGTACAGTTCGAGTCATTAGTATATTTATATATTTCTATTTTAAGCGTATTATAACAGTATTCAGTTTTTATACTACTATATTACTACAGTACATTGATTAGCAACGTTAATAGATCTTGGCATATTAAGTGGTAGAATAGAAAGCAGGGGTTTTGACAGCAACAGTGCTAATTTTGTTGGTATTCATAAATGTCCAAAGTTAAAGAAATTTGTGACAAACCACGTAGCTTTGTATAAAACAGAAACACACATTCATATCGACAACCCTATGAATATGAAGATAACTATATAAAATGATAGGTTTTTATTTGCCCGTGAGAGTAGCTGAAATTCGTAATTTTTCGTTGTAAGAATATTGTCGATAAATATTTCATTGTAACGTAAAAATTAACTAAGAATTAAATTTTAAAATTAGTTCACATATAAAAATGCTATAATTTGCGTGACATAGAAATGAAAGTTAATCACTTTATATCTCAATTTCCAGCTCAAATCGAATGGATACTACGCAGACGATGTTTAAATAATACAAAATAAAAAATTAATAATTGAGATATTTAAAGGAATGACGTCATAATGATAGAAAAATATCATTTTCACCTATGTATTATGTAATAAATTAAAAATTTTAATCTTCTGCTTTTAACCGAGGAAAACTGCGTTTAAAACAATTATTTGGGCTGACGTCACATTGCTAGAACTATTGCTTCTTTCACTTAGTTATCATGCGATAAATTAAAAATTTAATCGTTTGCTTTTAACCGGGAAAAATAATGCTTGGAATAATGACATGAAATGCTCGAAAAAGGGGGAAGGAATGGATTTCGAAAGTTACAAATTTACAAAAACCTTCCCAGGGATATACCTAAACATTTCCCAAATTTTCACAGCGATTGGATGCATGGTTTTTAAGTCTATTGAGTACAGACAGACAGACACAAATTCATTTTTATATATATATAGACTAGCAAAATGCCGTCATATGACGTAATCAGTAAAATTTTTAATTTTCCGGAATTGTAAAGTACCCTATGAGGCAGATAAAAAAAGGGTTTGTTTTCTGGCTGAGAATTATCTGGTACACTCTCAATAATTTGTTTATTTTTACTGACCGCATGTTAGTTGCCAACTTTAATTTATCTAGTCATATTATGATAGGATGGACATCAGAGGTTTTAATACTGAAAGTGATTATTTGGCGGTATATATGAATGGTGCCCAAAATGTAGCGAATCGATCGCAAAACCGTGTGGTTATGTATAAGAAACACACAAGCGAAAGAACTTTTAATTTTAAAAGATATATAAATTAAACGATAGATATTTATTAATCCTTGACTCCTAGACTATTGTGAAAAGAATTTGTTATGAATACCGGCGATTAAATTTTCATCGCAACAAAATATAATCGATGATTCAATTAAATTATCACATGTGTACCTAATCTATTATTTAAACCAAATATAAAAGAAAATTATTGACGTCATATGTAAGTTCAGAGATAAAACGTATGAAAATAATGCAGATGCTATTTAAATCATTTAAAACTAGCGTATAGCCCATCATATGACGGGATTAGTAAATTTTTTAATGAGGCAGGCAAAAAATGGTTTCTTTTTTGGCTGAGAATTATCTGGTTCCCTCTCCATAATTTATTTATCGTCATACTCCTCTAGAGTCTCCCGATCCTGTGAATGCAGTTTAGCATCACATTGAATTCATTTAGTCAAACCGTGTGGTTATGTATAATACACAAACACACAAAAGAAAAAACTTCTTAATTTCCAAATATATATAAATTAAAAGTTAGATATCTATTAGTCCGTGAAATAGACTCCTAGACTTATATGAAAAGAATTTATTGTTAATATCGGTGATAAAATTTTCATTGCATCAAAAAATAATCGATGATTTAATTTAAAATTATCACATATGTACCTAATCTATTATTTAAGCCAAATATAAAAGAAAATCATTTACGTAATATCTAAGTTCAGTGACAAAATGTATTAAAATATTGTACACGATATATAAATAGTTTAAAATATGAAATAATTAAATGAGATGTTTAAAGGAATGACGCCACAATGCTAGAAAAAATTGTTGTTTTTACCTATTTATGAAGTGATATTATAAACTAGCATATAGCCCGTCATATGACGGGATCAGTAAAATTTTTAATTTTCCAAAATTGTAAAGTACGCTATGAGGCAGGTAAAAAAAATGGTTTGTTTTTTGGCTGAGAATTATCTTGCAACAAGAAATAATCGATGATTCAATTTAAAATTATCACATATGTACCTAATCTATTATTTAAGCCAAATATAAAAGAAAATTATTCACGCAATATCCAAGTTCAATGATAAAACGTATGAAAATAAGGCATAATTTAAATAATTTAAAATAAGAAATGATTCAATGAGATGGTTAAAGGAATGACGTCATAATGCTAGAAAAATGTTATTTTTACCTATTTATTATGGGATAAATTGATAAATTTAAACGCCTGCTCTTAACCGGGGAAAATAACAGTTGGAATAATGGCATTAGAAGCTCGAAAAGAGGGGAAGGGGTCGATTTCGAACGTTTTAAAGAAGGCAGTATATTTCTCTGTGATATGAAGCCTATTTATACCAATTTATTCTAGAATCGGATCTATAGTTTAGGAGAAGATAAACATTACTCTCTTTGAATTTTGCCAACTATGGATGCCTCTATCCATAACAGGTCCAACCGCTTCATAAAATCGAGGACAGACGTGCAGATAACTTAAGCTATTATTATATAGTGGATATAATATATACAGAGAGGTATCAAAGTTTGAACCCAAAATTTTCAAGTCTTAGTCTTCTCCATAAGCCTCGGCTCTCTTGCGGTTTTATGTAAGGCTTCAGGAATATGTTTTGTAAATATTCAGCTATAAGCAATTGCAAATTACTCTCTTTCTCAGAGAAGTGAATTTTAATCCAACCGGAAGATATATTTTAAAAGAAATATTCTACAGCACGTTTGTTTACAAGCAATGGTATTTCAAATTCCAACTTGAGGGCATTTTAATAAACATTATTCCCAGAGAGTTATCGCACTTTCTGTTCTGATCATTGTCGTAAAACAAAACTGTTCGGGAAAGCTAAGATATCCGCACAAACTTTCTAGAAAATCAACAAGGCGAAAATACTAATTTGCAAGAAATTTTGGTGTTAAGGTATACGCGAATAATTTATACGCTTATTTATGCATACTTTAATAGGGCTTTCTAACGCAAAACAAGGTTTCTTTTTAAAAAATTCTAGTGTTTTGTTTTCTTTATACTATTCAAAGAGAGAGTTATTTTGTTGTTTCACCTCATTTGCTGTTGGAAGTTTTCATCTTAATGTAAAGAAAAGAGTTCAGTAATTATGAAAGTAGTCGTTTTTAGAACACAAATTTATAACTGCTTTCTGCTTCAGTAGTGAAAATACGCTACTCTTTTTGACAATAAAAAAGCAACATTACAGGACAACTTTCTCCAAATTTATTGGATGCCGAACGATGGCCGAATGGTAGAGCGCTGCTCTTCGGAACTGAAGTTCGTGGGTTCGAATCCCACTGTGGGCATGGATGTTTGTAGCCGTTCGGAATCGGCTTTAAACTGTAGGTCCCGGTATCATTAGCCCCCGTGTGCAAAACAGTAGACCGTAGCGCTCCGAACAAAACCAAATTTATTGGAAAATAAAAACAGCGGTTTTAATTTCTGTACATACATTTTCCTGTGTAATTATGTTAATGATGAATGGACATAAGCTGAGGTAGCTCGGCCATATATGTGAGATGCTATAAATTAGTGGTTCTCAAAGTTTTATTTTTTAATCGCGACACACTTTTAACGATTTCAAAATATGGTGGCACAAATAAGAAAAAGATAAAATTAAAAGTTGTTATTGCAATATAAAAACAGCGGTATTATTTTCTGGATGTGCATGTGCATACATTTTCCAGTGTAGTTATTTTAATGAATAATGGACATAAGCTGAAGTAGCTCGACCATATATGCGAAATGCTATACAGCAGTGGTTCTCAACCTTTTATTTTTGTCGCGGCACATTTTTAACGATTTCAAAATATGGTGGCACAAACGAGAAAAAGAAAAATTGAAAAGTTGTTATTGGAATATAAAAAAGTGGTTTTAATTTCTGGATGTGCATGTGCATACGTTTTCTAGTGTAGTTATGTTAATTGAATAATGGGCATAAGCTGAAGTAGCTCGGCCATACATGTGAGATGTTATAAAGTAGTGGTTCTCAAACTTATTTTTTATCGCAGCACACTTTTAACAATTTCAAAATATCGTGGCACAAATAAGAAAAAGATAAAATTAAAAGTTGTTATTAGAATATAAAAACAGAAGTTTTATTTTTTTCATGCGCATGTGCATACATTTTCCAGTGTAGTTATGTTAATGAATAATGGACATAAGCTGAAGTAGCTCGACCATATATGTGAGATGTTATAAAGTAGTGGTTCTCAAACTTCTTATTTTTTTATCGCGGCACACTTTTAACGATTTCAAAATATGGTGGCACAAATAAGAAAAAGATAAAATTAAAAGTTGTTATTGCAATATAAAAACAGAGGTATTATTTTCTGGATGTGCATGTGCATACATTATCCAGTGTTGTTATGTTAATGAATAATTTACATAAGCTGAGGTAGCTCAGCCATATATGTGAGAGGATATAAATTAGTGGTTCTCAAACTTTTATTTTTTTATCGCGGTACACTCATAACGATTTCAAAATATGGTGGCACAAATGAGAAAAAGATAAATTTAAAAGTTGTTAATGGAATATAAAAAAGTAGTTTTAATTTCTGGATGTGCATGTGCATACATTTTCCAGTGTAGTTATTTTAATGAATAATGGATATAAGCTGAAGTAGATCGACTATATATTCGAAATGCTATACAACAGTGGTTCTCAACCTTTTTATTTTTGTGGCGCACACTTTTAAAGATTTCAAAGTTTGGTGGCACAAATGAGAAAAAGTAAATTTAAAAGTTGTTATTGGAATATAAAAACAGCGGTGTTATTTTCTGGATGTGCATGTGCATACATTTTCCAGTGTAGTTATGTTGATGAATAATGGACATAAGCTGAGGTAGCTCGGCCATATATGTGAGATGTTATAAAGTAGTGGTTCTCAAACTTCTTATTTTTTATCGCAGCACACTTTTAACGATTTCAAAATATGGTGGCACAAATAAGAAAAAGATAAAATTAAAAGTTGTTATTAGAATATAAAACAGCGGTAATATTTTCTGGATGTGCATGTGCATACATTTCAAAGTGTAGTTATTTTAATGAATAATGGACATAAGCTGAAGTAGCTCGACAATATATGCGAAATGCTATACAGCAGTGGTTCTCAACCTTTTATATTTGTCACGGCACACTCATAAAGATTTCAAAATACGGTGGCACAAATAAGAAAAAGATAAAATTAAAAGTTATTAGAATATAAAAACAGCGGTATTATTTTCTGGATGTGCATACATTTTCCATTGTAGTTGCTTTAATGAATAATGGATATAAGCTGAAGTAGCTCGACCATTTATGAGAAATGCTATACAGCAGTGGTTCTCAAACTTTTATTTTTTTATCGCGGTACACTCATAACGATTTCAAAATATGGTGGCATAAATGAGAAAAAGATAAGTTTAAAAGTTGTTATTGCAATATGAAAAAGTGATTTTAATTTCTTGATTGCATGTGCATACTTTTTCCAACGTAGTTATTCTAATGAATAATAGACATAATCCGAAACTAGCACGGCTATAATATGTGAGATGCTATACAGCAGTGGTTCTCAACCTGTTATTTTTGTAGCCGGACAATTTTAACAATTTTAAAATTTAATGGAGCAAATAAGAAAAAGATAAATTTTAGAGTTCATTGACCTATAATACACTGTGTAAAATAGCTTATATTAGTAATTTGAATGTAAAATAAAACAATATGTACTGCAAAAACAGCAGTACGTTTAAAAACAGGTTAATTAAAAGTTAATAATAACAATATTTTTAATGAGAAATTTGAGCATGATATTTTTTGATAATTTCATTTATATTTAGTCTCAAAAATGGCAATGCTCCTCTCATATCGTCTTCTACATTTAACGATATCAATCTTCTTTTCGTTTTTTAATGTTGGATAATACTCAAAATCCCATTTCATATAAATAAGATGTAAAAAATTGTAATAATATTTTTAAAGCTGTGGCCCAGATATATGAATAAATAATGAATGTTATGAAAGAAGTAATGAAGTTAAAATCCGCCAGAGACGGGAATATTTCGCCAGAAATTCTCTCTGGCGTCATTATGAATCGAAAAACGCCTGTATAGACCGCGATATTGTAACAGTCATTGAGTGTTACCGGTTATTCTGATTTAAGCATAATTTCAAATTTTAACATCTACACATATAAAATCCACAATTCGAAGGTATCGGTGTATTCATATGCATTTGTAACGCTGCTTTTTGTTAAACAAATGAAAATTTAAAATCCTTTATGTAAACAAAGATAATTATTGACTACTTGTGGAGAAAAATGTTGAGTTTTTATTGTTTACTAGCATATATCCCATCATATGACGGGATTAGTAAAATTTTTAATATTCTAGAACTGTTAAGTACCCAATGAGTCATGTAAAAAATGGTCTGTTTTTTGGCTGAGAATTATCTGGTTCACTCTCAATAATTTATTTATCGTCATACTTCTCTAGAGTCTCCCGTCCTGTAATGCAGTTTAGAATCACATTGAATTCATTTAGTCAAACCGTGTGGTTATGTATAATAAACAAACACACAAAAGAACAAACTTCTTAATTTCTAAATATATATAAATTTAAAGTTAGATATTTATTAGTCAGTGAAATAGACTCCTAGACTTTTATGAAAAGATTGTGTTGTTAATACCGGTGATAAAATTTTCATTGCAACAAAAAATAATCGATGATTCAATTTAAAATTATCACACATGTACCTAATCTATTATTTAAGCCAAATATAAAAGAAAATCAATTACGTCATATCTAAGTTCAGTGATAAAAGATGCTAAAATAGTGTAGACGATATTTAAATAGTTTAAAATATGAAATGATTAAATGAGATGTTTACAGGAATGACGTCACAATGCTAGAAAAATTGTTATTTTTACATATTTATTAAGTGATAAATGGATAAATTTAATCGGCTGCTCTTAACCGGGGAAAATAGGGCTTGAAATAATGAAAACTCTCGAAAAGAGGGAAGGGTTGGATTTCGAACGTTTTAAAGATGACAGTATTTTTTGCTGTGATATGAAGCATATTTATACAAATTTATTTTAAAATCGGACCGATATTTTATGAGAAGATAAACTTTACTCTCTTTGAATGGATGCCTCTATCCATTCCAGGTCCAACCGCTTCATAAATTGGAGGACAGATGGTCAGATAACGTAGTCTATTATTATATAGGGGATTACAGCCTAGTACTGAGTAAAATAAATACTGCAATCACGAATTATTTCGATTTAGACCGAAATATTGATATAACGAATTATTTCAATATAACAAATATAAAAGCTTCAGGTTTCCGTGAAAAAACAATATATGAACTCTTCTTAGCTGTAACGTCGCAACATACTTACACCTCTGTGTTTGTGGGGGCTTAGTAAAAACAATCGCTTAAAGTCCTAAACTTTATTATCTCGACTATATCCGAAATATACACGATATAAAACAACATCATTTGGGAGAGAGAAACAACCTTCTCTACCCTCCAGCCTCCAACAACCAGCTGCCTTCTTCTTGAAAGACCCCTCGCAAAAAGAGGGGGGGAGTTGGTTTGGTTTGGTTTGGAGCGCTACTGTCTACTGTTTTGCACACGAGGGCTAATGAGACCGGGACCTACAGTTTAACCCTCCGAGTGGTACACACCGAGGAAAAAACTCCAAAAATACGCCAAAGTTTCATTGTGTCAGTGAACAATGTGTTCTATGATTTTTTACTTCACCCTTTGTCGACTAGATTGGAATACAGGAAACCCACCCTCGTTACTGTCCGTTTACTTCCGATTATAAATAGATATATAAATAGACATTATAGATTGTTAATTTTTAATACACAGAAAACTCGTCAAGTCTCGAAGATCATCCCATAAGAAATAATGGGTTCTAAAAGTACAAATAAAAATATTCTTTAAGAGAACGATTTCTATCTTTTTAACGAAAGTCATCCAAGCTATTTAAGTGGTACAATTATAGATATATCTGTTACTGCAAATGAAATACTTCGAAATGGAGATTTACAAAGCCATGAAAAGCTATCAGCGTCTTTCTGCCTCAGAGAGTAGGTGTGCAGTTCCTAAACAATCGACCTGACCCTCTTACCTCAAAACTCCATTGGGGAAAACACTGGCAGAAGTGTACATTACATCCATTTTCGGAACGTTTTAGAGGTCGAATAATGTACTTGACAACCGCTTTGAAGACATCATCGGTTTGGCGGAATTGTACGTGCGAACCACTTAGAGGGTTAAAACCGAAAGAGGGGGAGGAGAAAAAGGGCTGAGAGCAAGGGAGTGCTCAGTAGATCGGACACCTCAATGATAGCCGGCATTCCAAACAGATGTATACGGAGACATAAAAATCGAAAACTCCTCTGGGTCTGGAACTCCTGCTTTTTTTCAGGGGAATAAATTCCCACGGGTCCTGAGAATGACCGACCCTCTCTGGTTCTCTTGTGACCAGCTGCCACAGCCAGCCCCTCCCCCGTTACAATTTTTCTTAGGGGTGACGAAGAGTTCATTATTTCATTTTAACTGGTAGAAAATACAATAATTCAATCATGAGAGAGTTTCCCTCGTTAACTTTCCTGAGGCAAGATCTACTTAACACATGCACAAGAAATACAATACACAGAAACTATCAATGAAATAATTATATAAAAAAAACACAAACATTAAATATTTACAAATCGCTTTTAACCCTCTAAGCGGTTCGCGCGTACAATTCTGCCAAACCGATGATGTCTTCAAAGCGGTTGTCAAGTACAATTTTCGACTTCCAAAAACTCTCTGAAAATAGATGTAATGTGCATTTCTGCTAGTACTTTTCCCCATAGCGTTTTGCGGTAGGAGGGTCAGGTCGATTGTTTAGGATATGTACCCCTCTTTGACTGACATTTATTGAGGGATGTACTCCTACCACTTTACGCACAAAGACGCTGATAGCTTTTCATGGCTTTATAAATCTCTAATTCGAAGTATTTCATTTGCGGTAACAGATGTATCTCTAATTGCACCACTTAAATATCTTGGATGACTTTCGTAAAAAAATATAAATAAGTCTCTCAAAGAATATTTTTATTTGTACTCTTAGAATCCATTATTTCTTATGGGATGATCTTTGAGACTTGGCGAGCTTTATGTGTTTTAAAAATTAACAATCTATAATATCTATTTATATATCTATTTATAACCGGAAGTAAAGGGACAATAACTAGGGTGGGTTTCCCGTTTTCCATTGTAGTAGACAAAGGGTGAAGGAGATAATCATAGAACGCTTTGGCCGCTGACAAAATAAACCTTTAGCGTATTTTTGGAGACTTTTTCCTCTATGTGTTCCACTCGGAGGGTTAATCAAATTAAAATTTTCCATTTTATTCTAATTGGATCAGACTTAATGTGTCTGCATTTCCGTTAGCCCTTCCAGAGCGATGCTCGATCTCAAAGGAATAAGGCTGAAGGATCAGAGTCCAACGAAGCAACCTATTAGGTTAACCCAAAAAAAGGATTTTTTTTCGAATGTTTGAAAACAATGGGTGAATGTTAATTTTGATATCGCATTATATAAAAAAAATTAATGATACAATACACGTACATGGATGTCATGTGGTGCACATATCAGATTTTTTATTTGGAAATATAAAGAATAAAATTTTCATTTTTATTATTTTGAAATTAAACATTTCAAAAGAGCATTTTTATAAAAAACTAGACGACCCGACAGACGTTGCACTGTTTTATCACTGTAAATCCAAAAATTGTTAAATGTTTTTTTAATAAATTATAAATTGGACCATTTTAAGGAAAAAATTATTTTGAAAATACTTGATGCCACCAAGCGTACAGTCATCAAAAATGTAATTAGATTAAATTAAATTCCCACATCGCCTGTGCGGGGATTTCATCCTGGGGCTTCTCGTACTGAAGCGCGTTGCGCTGACCACTGCGTCACAGATGCGTTTGAAAAAATTTTAATGGTATTATAATAATCTTTGTAAGCGCACAATTCTGATTTTAATAAAAAACATTTTCTATCGGATCAAATTGTGAATATAAACCAGTATCGAATCAACTTAATTACATAAACAAAATTTCGTCAAAATCAGTTTAGCCATTTAGGAGGAGTTCTATTACAAACACACAGATAGATTAACATCTTGTGTAAAAGGTGTTTGTAAATCGAATATTTGTAGCATAATTATAAATTGAAACGAAAATCTGCTATGTTAGGTTAAAATTTTAGTAAATTTTTATAGTAACATTTAAATTATAAAGGAACAAACTGGTGAAATATCTATTTGCAACTTTTTGCAGCCTAACCAAACAGCGTAACTTTACTATCTTATTATCATTACATTAATTATGATTTATGATGACATTTATTTTTTTTTTCAAAATTATAATAAAAAAATAATATTATAGGGGACATAGCCTGAATTCTGTGGATTCAGAAATTATAATACATATAAATGAATTTTATTTGCTCGATATTCCTTGTAATTTATGAAAATTAACCCTTTGCCTGTGAGGCCCGAACTCAGTTCGGAGAGCTCAAATGCTCCAATTTTGGAGTGCCCGTCCTGAGTTTGTACGAGAGAAAAACGGTCCGTGAAGCCCGAAATTTGTTCGTTCAATGCATAATATTTAATTTGCCATTTTCCCATTAGAGATACTTTCCCACGAAAAGTTTGGCAGTTTTGCGCCATTTGTCGCTATTTCTCGGATACTGTAAAGGATTTGTAAAATTCAAAGGAATCTGAGGGACACAGAATTATTGATAGTTGATAGATATAATAATATTGTTGTATTAGTTTATTATATCTATGGTATTGCGTTTTCTGTGGAAGTGGGGTTTTCTAATGGGGAACTAGGAGTCGATTAAAACATAAAACGGTTTGTACCTGAAAAAGAAACCCATAGAAAAGACAATAAAAAATATATTATTTGAGTGGGCGATGTGTATTGGAAATACGAGTTATGTCCTTAACCCGATATTTGATATATAAATTGAATTTGGCTTTTCGCCAACTTAAGTTTAAATCTTAAAGTAAAAACACAATAGGCATTAAAAAAGGAGAGGAGAAGTTACTGAATTAATGGATTTTATTGATATTAATATAAAAATTTCTAGTAGAATAATTATTGTTGTTGTAGAATTATTGATGTTATTGGATATTCCATTTTTTTATAGTCCGCAATAACCTTTCACTGGTTCTTTGGTGGAACTGTATGGCGGCAGACACAACTCACTATCTTCATATGGAATGCTCCAGAACCTTTTAACAGAGGAAAATGCAAATTCACGAAAATAAAATAGTCCAATTAATTGAATAGCGGAAAGGAGTTTTTATTATTGACTATTTCTTGCTGACTTTGTCAGAAAAATACACGTCCCTCGACATGACACAAAAATAAAAAAGGAGCAAAATGGCTCAAAAGAAATATTTTTTCTTCTTAAATGATGCGGGTGATCCCTCCCCCAATTTTGGCCAAAATGATGCCCATTCAACACCGCGAATGGCGAGGTCAGTGGAAAAATCCCGCCAGCGGGAACCCAAGATGATCGCCAAACTTAGAGTGAATGGGAAGAACAGCCTAGGAATCTTAGGGCGCTAAGCAACGCTCAAGCTGGACAAAAGGTGGAAGATGGGGAGAACAAAACGGCAACCCACGGATGGTCAGCACGGGAAGATTCAAGGTGACTTGGACATGGACAAGCCCCATTCCATAAAATAAGGGGTCAGGAAGCCGGCAATTCCTGGCATTCCCTTTTACATAGAATGTGGCTATACCACAAGTGGGTGATGTATATTGGAAATACGCGTTATGTCCTTAACCCGATATTTGATATATAAATTGAATTTGGCTTTCCGCAACTTAAGTTTAAATCTTAAAGTAAAAGCACAATAGGCATTAAAAAAGGGAGAGGAGAAGTTACTGAATTAATGGATTTTATTGATATTAATATAAAAATTAAAAAAAATAATAGAAGCCAATTGATTGAGTTTTTTTAAAGATAAGAATTAATAAAAATTAAAGAGAAAACAAAAATGGACTAAAAACAATAAGACAGTTATGGAGGATGGAACTCCGAGCTCCTCTGCTCGTTTCGGGATCCAGGTCTCTCTCTCTCTTCCATCCTGTCTGTTCGGATGAGAACCGCCAGTCTAGAAAGTTCATCAAAAGTCCTTGTGCCTGGCGACACGGTGGAAAACCGCCAAGCGCAGGACTAAAACACGCCAATGTGTGGAGTGGGTATATGTCATATCATGAAAAGGGCGAATTTATAAAAGTATTGCAACGCAGCGCTCGCCAAGGAGAACGCCAAGTGAAGCTCCTGGTATGTGTGATGTCATCTGATTGAATACACAGAGCGGCTTATGCGATAAAAAAAAATAGGTTTTTCGACTCACCAACGTGATGATTGGGAGCATGGCAGGAAAGTTACAAACAGGAAATTTTAAGGGAAGCTTACAGAATTAATGGAAACTAAATGGAACAGAATTAAAATAAGGAAATGAAATGTTATGACAATATCTATCCAGAAAAATATGTCATTTGATTTATTTTGCTGTAATATGAGCAAAAATTACTGTAATCCATTAACACTTCCCATGCATGTGAAAATATTGAAAATAGTATTTCTTTGATTTAAAATTTTTTTTTCCAAAAATAATCTATTTCTACCACTTTGATGATAATAAGGAACAAATTTCATAAGAATATTTTTTTTATTTTTTCCAGAGAGAAAAAAATTTCGGCAATTTTTTTTTCAAATATATTTCACAGACAAAGGGTTAAATAAGTTTAAATCAATTTAAAAACTCTAAATTTTACATAAATGAAATTTTTAACCGGATTTTTTCTTGAAATTCTTTGAATTGTTTTTTAAACAAAACAATTACAATAATGTGTGTGGTAATCCTTAATATACAAAGATATTTTTGAAGATATTTTCTTCTTAATATTATTTGCTTTCAAATAATTCATCTTCAATGTTTTTTATGAAATTAATTATTTCAAGTAGTTATTTATCTGAATAAAACTCTAAATTTATCATAGTGGTTTGTTATATGAATTATATTGTATAATACTTAATTATATTACGTTACATTAAGCGTTTTAAGCTATTTTAAGTCACGTTAAATAACTTTACTTTATACATTATATCACGTATTTACTAGCAAAGTTTTTTAGAAGTTCTAAAATTATTTTATAATCACTGCTCCTTTAATTTATCTTTCCAGTAAGCTGAAAATTCTACAGAAGTTTATCTTCTAGAACTAAGATACATTTTTTAAACATGTTATCTTCTAAAATATTAAAATACTACAAAATAAAGATTTTTTATTAAAACTATTACACGTTGCTATATTTTAAAGTAATTTAACAAAGAAATATGGAAGAAAAATTATCTATCTTAGAAATATTGTTCTTAAAACACTTCTTTGGAGTAAATTTTACATAAATAAAAAAAGTCTTATCTCACTTGATATAGTTATTGTTATAAAAGAAGTTTTTTCGAAGAATTTTGCCAATAATTTTTTTTTGTTACCGTAAAAAAAATATATAAAACTCCATATTTTCAAAATTAAAAATGATTTTGTGTCCATATAAAAAAAAATTTGACAAAAAATCTTTATATTCCAACGCAATCTACTGTAGAATAATTAGTGATTTTCCCTAGAAAATTCCCCTTTCAGTTTTTTTTTCAGTGTTCTTTTATTGATGCCATTTTTTCGTATATCAAAATCTAAAAAGTAATAACAAAATACGAAGCGTAACAGACGATAAAAATTGAAACCTGTCTGGGTTTTACCCGTAAAAGAAAAAATTTCTTTAAAAAAATAAAAAGCAATTTCCTCACTCAGGAAGAAAATTATGTTCAACTCAAAAAGGTTCTAATATCGCTATAAAGAATGCGTTTACAGAATTGCAAACTCAATAAAATTTACTAATGAAATTAATAACAAATGCATATGAACATAAACGTTTATTAATTTTTTTTTTTTCAAAATAAAGTTTTTCTTTACCTTTTGCAGTTTTATTTGATGTTCGTAGATAACCTAACACCATAAAAATTTAGAAGGCTAAATGATGTATTTTGTTTAAAGCATCATTATTAACCCTCTGAGAGTTTTTCTTTCCAGAATTCGGTCAAAAAAATGTCACATTTTTTTATTGCATTTTTTGCTCATTTTACATTTTAAAGTATTTATTACAACTTTTTTTCTTTCTATGAAAGCATCACAGAACTGGAGTTTACCTTTAGTCTCATCGATATCGAAGTTAATTTTTAGAATTCCAGTGAAAACAAATCTAGGAGGTGGATCCGAAGGATTATCACAATCAATTTCAAAAAATTGTCTTGCTTGGCTGATTCCATCTGTACTACTATCAGAGTCACTACTATCCAGGTCATCTAGTAAACTTCTGCTACTATCATTTACAGATAATTCAGTTTCTGATTCCGAGTCACAGTTCGAATCACAAGAAATTAGCCCCATACGCTCTAAATTATCCATTATTTAAAAGTAAAAATATATTAATCTTACATCAATAAAATTATCAGGCGGTTAGTAAAATATAACCAGAAAGCTATACACTGAAAGATAACAATTCGTCTTCTGATACAAAACATGCGGAAAAACCAGCGCTTTTGAACCAATCAGAGTAGAAAATACAATAAACTGCAAACTATCATTTACTGGACATCTATACGAATAATTTGTTACTAAAATTGGAAAAAATACGTTCGAAACAGTGCAAGCGAAATAGAAATCAGATTACCCGTACGCCGTACGGGCAAATCAGTAAAGGCCCGAAAGCTGTGCCCGTACGGCGTACGGGTAAAACACGGAAGAGGTTAACGGGGTATAGGTCTCCTAAATTGTAATTCAGGGACTATAAGCAAAATTCAACAGTATACATGGTTGCTAAAAATTATTCAGAGTATCTTAAGTTTTAAAAAACATAAGATGTATTAAGTTTTTATTGTTGTTTTAAAAAGACAGTTTAAAACAGATTTACGCAAAAACACTTTAAATATTAAATAAATTTCATGTATACTGGTAGATCGTTCTACATTATTTCACGGAGAAATAAAATACATCATTATACAAATAGCTAAAAACCTAAACCAGGCATGCCCAACCTGCGGCCCATTTAAAAATTTTTGCGGCCCAATTGAAGTTTTCAACTGTCTATATAGTTTTAGTCATTTTGACTATATACAGTTGAAACATAGAATTTTAGTTGTTAATGTTTGCAATAATAAATATCACATATTATGTACGTTAAGACTTGATAGTAACCAACGTAAACCTGGTCTTTGAGTAGGGTTGAACAGGTTACGTTGAAATTTGAATGTTCTGGAATATTCTGTCAATCGGCCATTACTTATACAACCAGCTGACTCGCTCTACGTGAGGGTTGGACAGGTTACGTTGAAATTTGAATGTTCTGGAATATTCTGCCAATCGGCCATTACTTATACAACCAGCTGACTCGCTTTACTGGCACGTGATCTGTCCAACCAGTCAGTGTAAGTTGTATGGAATAATAATATTAGTATTTTAACCCTCATGATTAGGGAGGAAGGTAAGGTGTTGGGGGTGATTATAAATTTATTGTTAAGTTTATTGTTTTAAGTTTATTGTCATTGTAGTTATGATGTATATATATAACAAAAATTTTATGTACAGTCACAGCTGGCACTGTAAAAATGCATATTTTTAATATTGCACGATAATAAAATATTTTGAATAATTTGTTGTTTTATTTTTATAAGTGCGGCCCATCTCAGTTCAGTAAATTGTTTTTTGGCCCACCAACCGATTTGGATTGGGCACCCCTGACCGCTCTACAGTTCGCTACCTATTCCGCTCTACAGTCCGCGTAGGGCCATGGAATACGGTTACAATCTTCCTTTTTATGATCAAGGGCCCTTGAGTGCGAAATATATGTCCTGTTTAGGTGATCAACCAAATGTATCCTCCACACAATTGTTCACCACTTCTTGATTGTGATCTTGAACGATGGTGTACAGGTTGCATTCACACGCGGGGCCACTAAAAAGCCGATAGATTGGATTCGTCCATAGGGTCTACTGCGCAGTTTAGTTAATGTTACTAACTTTTACTAACTAATGTTACTAACTTTTTTTTAATGTTGTCTAGATGAGGCAGATTGGTTTGGCCGTAAAAACCTGAATGAGAGGACAACCAAAACTTAGATGGTTAGATTGCATTGAGAAAGACATAAGATCCTTGAAAATTTCAAATTGGAAATCCAGAGCCAAAGATAGGACTCCCTGGTATGGAATTCTAGAGAAGGCTAAGGCCCATCCTGGGCTGTCATGCCCCTGAGGAAGGAAAGAAGACGAGGCAGATTGTTTCCTGGGTGTTCAATTTATTTTCTTTAAAGGCGATTCTACCTTTAAAACCTTTTCTTTTTTCTTCAACAAATTGTAATTATTTTATTTAAAAAACCACGTTAATCTTTTTACATCATGAATAGTCCAAGAACGCTCCGAGTCGTCCCAGTAACTTATGCGGTTAACTTTTAACGATTTGCCAGGACCTCTGGAGGCAAACGATTTGAAATGACAGGAACTTTACAGAGGACCCCATCATCTGCAGGAAAATTTCTCGCTACGTCCCTCACTAATGTAATTTTTCTCGACTCTCCCCCCACGAAAAAAGCAGGATACGTGTTATTCACAAGTAAATAGGTACATGTGTTTTTGTTTTTTTGGACTTCATAATATTTATTAAGCCCCAGTAGCTCAGTCGGTAAAGGCAGCAAATTCGGGACCGGATGATTGCAAGAACGAGGCTCGACATGACCAAAGGCCCATCTTATTTATAAATGATGGCTAGGGCACGTAAAATAGGTTCGTTTTCACAATGTCCTCCAAGTTCTCAAACGATACATCTGGAGATGGCAGGTAAAGCCTAGAAATCTTCTGCTTGGTCCTGCTTCAAAATTACAAGGTCCCACTCTAATGCACACTATGGCCACTTCCTGGGGATGACCTTGAAAGATGGTTTACGGGTGACATCCACACACTGGGCTACTAAATGAGTCGAGCTCGTGGAGTCCTCCATAGGATCTACTATGCACTTTAGTTACGCATCTGGCTGCCTTTGATCTTTGGAGAAAAACCGCTTCCGAATCCATCCTCCGCCAAGGTCATTTTATCGTCTTCCATCGTCGATCTCGATAAGCCATACCCCCTCCAGACGGTAGTAATGGCTAGCAGTGGACCATAGTGCGGAGGGGTCTTTACGCGGAATTCTCAGTGTATAGTTCCCAAGCATGCTTGGTCCTTAATTTGTCAACTCACTGAAGGTAGGAAAGGCTGAATCAACCTTGCCCAGCCCGAGGATCAAACTTAGACAGGTGTCATCATAGCACGACCCCAAGTCCACAGGGCTTCCTTCAAATCCTTCCTCCATACAAATGGATACTTTGCAAAAAAAAAAAAAAGCAATCTGCGTTTGTTATTCCATGAAATCAAATCCATTGTAATTTTTAAAACATATTTTTCTAAGAACAACGCAATCTAAGAACACGGAAAATGGGGAATACAGTAGAACCCTGATTATCCAAAGTAATTGGGATCGAATCTACTCCAGATTATCAAGTATTCATCCATAATCATATAGTTTAATATATAGTATCGTCATTGGTACAATAACATCCGATTATTCTGGGAGTCGGTAGGATGGCCTTCCAAATTTCGAAATGGGGTATGTTCTTGTTTAGAACAGGTATGTTTGAAAGTGGGGAAGAGTATACTTATACCAAGAATTGTGCTCGCGTAAAAGAATTCCAAAATATTTATCTATACTCGTTGTTTGGAAAGGACGGTTTGCATACAAAAGAAATGTGGGGGAAAAAACTTTAAAAATGCGGGGCTTATTCTGGACATTGTGAGTCGTTTCGAACGTTCATTGTGACATCATTTTGATTTCAGCATAATCGTTTGCAAGCAAAATATCCGCAAGCTGACGTCAAAGTGACGTCACAACGAACGTTTGAACCGAACCGTAACTTGCAGAGTAAGGGCCTGCATGTTTGTACAGAGAAAATTTTGGATGATAGCAGAAAGTGAAAGTAAAAGTGCAGAAGATACTGAATCGAGGTTCTACTGTATTTTTCAATACCTCCCTTGACTCTTTCTTGCATAGGAACAAAAATACACAACAGTCAACTAAACAAAATCACTGAAGATGAGTAAGCATCAATTTTGGATGATAGTAGAAAGGGAAAGAAAAAGTGAAGAAGATAACGACTTTGGTTAAAGGAGTGTTTTCATTAATCGAGGCTCTACTGTATTTTTCAATACCTCTCTTGATTTTTTCTTGCATAGGAACAAAAATACACAACAGTCAACTAAACAAAATCACTGAAGATGAGTAAGCATCAATTTTGGATGATAGTAGAAAGGGAAAGACAAAGTGAAGAAGATAACGACTTTGGTTAACGGAGTGTTTCGGTTAATCGAAGTTCTACTGTATTTTTCAATACTTCTCTTCACTTTTTCTTGCACAGGAACAAAAATACACAACAGTCAACTAAACAAAATCACTAAAGATGAGTAAGCATCAATTTTTGACCCTCATATACAAGTTAAAATATTCCATTCTTACACAGAAATAGGTAAGGTGAGGATTTATAGCATAGGAGTTAGGGAGTTCGAATCCCAGACTTACATGGAAGTTCGTAGCTGTTAGCAATAAACTGAAAACGGTAGGTAAAAAACAGACCATAACACTCTAAATCAAACTATCATTATATAACAATGCAGCCTTCTGATGGATTTTTTCTGCCCGTCTAGAAAATAATTGCATTCTTATGTAATATAAATGTATTTTTGTATAATTGTCAAGGTACTATTATAATCTTATTTAAAAACTAATAATTGAAATGACAACAACTCTTCCAAATACGCATATCTTTATCGTTTCTCTCATCAAAATAAATTTTGAAATATGCAAAAAAGATTGTATGAAAAAAATTAATAAAACTCAGAAATTTTTAGTTCTTTAAATTTGGATATCTTAATTGAAATTGGGTTACAAGACTTTCTCAATTTGATTATCCTAAACATAATTTCCGTTTATTCCGAAATACATTACATATTGATATTAACTTCGTAAATCCTAAGTATCAAATGGAATTATGCAACATTCAAACTGATGAATATATTGCATTTAGTAGAGCATCGAGACTAAAGCTGCTTAAACTTTTGGATAAAGTAAAGTATCACCTATTACTAGATTACGGACATCAAATTGGTTATATGTTTGGAAATACATACATCTGCGAGTGTATATTCTCCAACATAAGATGTATCAAATCAAATTATAGAAACTTAGTTAATCATTTCCCTGTCCTGTAGATTATATGTGATATACGCATGTAATGGTTTTTATAGCGCTTGTTATACAGAATCTAAAATAGACTGTTATAAAAATACTATCAAATAGCCCGTCATATGAAAGGGTCAGTAAAATTTTTAATTTTCCAAAATTGTAAAATACTTCATGAGGCAGGTAAAAAAAATAGTTTGTTTTTTGGTTGAGAATTATCTGGTACACGTTCAATAATTTGTTTATCATCATACTCCTCTAAAGTCTCCCGATACTGTAAATACAGTATACAGTCACGTTGAATTCATTTAGAAAGATAATTCAAAGTTTTCTTAGTCTAAATTATCGTTAAATTCTTCCCAATTTTTTCCCCACAGTAATTAATGGAAGACAAGGAATGAAACTATCATTTACATTACACCCTGGAGCTAGATAGAATTTTTTGTTAATACCGGTGATAAAATTTCCACTGCAACAAAAAAATAATCGATGATTAAATTTAAAATTATCACATATGTACCTAATCTATTATTTAAGCCAAATATAAAAGAAAATTATTTCCGCAATATCTAAATTCAGTGATGAAATGCATGAAAATAACGCAGACGATATTTAAGTAATTTAAAATAAGAAACGATTAATTGCGATGGTTAAAGGAATGATGTCATAATGCTAGAAGAAAATGTTATTTTTTACCTATTTATTATGTAACAAATTGATAAATTTAATCGCCTGCCTTAACTAATTGAAATAGGGTTTCAAATAATGGCATTAAATGATAGAAAAGGGAGTAAAGGGTGGATTTCGAACGTTGCTAACCCGAACTCATCAAGAATCTAATGTGAATGCCTCTATCTAATCCATGTACAACAGCTTCATAAATTCGAGGACAGACGGACAGATAACTTAGGATATTATTATATAGGGTATCTTGTCTGATCGAATGGAATTATGTTCCCTAAAATTAAAAAAGTGTACAGATTTTGAAAGAAAATTGTTTTCTTTTAGCTCAAAATTAAACCTAAGCAAAGTGATTGTCTAAATTTGAAAGTTCTTGTTTTATTAAAAATTAAATAATAAATAGAAATATAAAAAACAATGAAATAAATAACATATTTTTATAGAAACTTCATTTTTAACTCTGTTAGTGAAATTTCAGTGAAACATTCAAGAATTACACGCACCGTTTGTTAAAGTAAAAGAAAAATTCCAGTTTCCAAATATGAATGATTATTTTTAAACTTTTAAAAGAAAAACTTTGAATGTTCGCTGCACTGAATGAATAAATACAAAACATTCTTAAATGTCATTAGGGACCAAAATAAATTGAATATTTCGGTACTAAATTGTTTCAGTTTCGGTAAATGCTGGCAAAAATATTAGATTCTATTTGTTCGTGTTGGGGTAAATTTTATCTTATTTGCAGAGTGCCCGGCGTCATGTTATGCGTGTGGTGTGAATATACGCAGAGAGTCCAAAAAACAGTTTATTTCATGGATGTTTGTTCGTTCAGCTCGAATGATAAAAAAATATAAACAAGGTAGTAAAATCAAACAAAAACAAGCATTTATAAATATAGTATATCGTATTTCCTTACCAAAATTTTTTGCAACATCAAACAGAGTAAGAGACAAGGCAAAGGCAAGGCAAAGCCCGGATCCAACCGGGGAAGTCAATTTATATTACGGCTGACTCAACATATTTACATAGTAGGAAATGCGGTTACGATCTAAATAGTTTGTATTGCTATTTTTTTTTATCGATAAACCTTTCCAACAGTACGCCATTTTGTTTTGGATGGTGTGAAGATCGCCGAGCCTTTGTATAAATTTACATCCAAACAATAGATTTATTTTTTCAACATTAAGGTTTATTTTAAGACAGGGCACAAACTACTACCGGACAATTATATATACAAATATTACAATATTTACAGTAACCAATTATATCAACTCAAGTATCTATCCTACTAAGGACCTCGCTTACACGTCCGGAGTCTACAATCACCTCCGACGTTCTTCCTAATCTACTTACTTTCTTCCTAGGTGGCGCTCTCTGGCCGTTCACTATTACTCGCCTGTCCCTACAGATGGTTTTCCCACAAATTTATTTTAACATTAACACATTGTGTGCTTGTATATTTCGTAGCGGAATTGTACCGAAAGGGGGCGTTTTGAGCGTAAATTTAGTTATTCAGTTAAATCACAATAGATCGAAAATTATTTCATTTTTTGTACTACTTTTCGTATTTTATATTGAAATATATAAACAAATATATAAATAGAAATATATAAATAACAAACATAAGATTTTTGCAAACAAAAAATATGTTTTTATTGTATAAATTTATAATAGTATCGTAAATATGAAAATCAAATAGAAACACATTGTGTGCTGGTACATTTCGCAGCGGAATTGTACCGAGAGCTGGAGCTTTTGAGCGTCCATTTAGTTATTCAGTTAAATAACAATAGATCGAAAATTATTTAATTTTTTAACCAACTTTTCGTATTTTATATCGAAATATATAAAAAATATATAAATAGAAATATATAAATAACAACCATAAGATTTTTGTAAAAAAAACATATTTTTATTGTATAAATTTATAATAGTATTGTAAATTTTAAAAATAAAAAAAATAGTAGTATACAGTTTTAATTTTTTTTTAATTATGTTATATATAAACATTTTTACATTATAAAAAAATCAAAGACAAGAACATTCGGTTTCATTTTCCTGTATATACCGTTATTTTTGTACCCACAAACAAGCCATGTTGCTGTACGCCATTTTGTTTTTGGATGGTTTTCCCACAAATTTATTTTAACATTAACACATTGTGTGCTTGTACATTTCACAGCGGAATTGTACCGAGAGCTGGCGCTTTTGTGCGTCAATTTAGTTATTCAGTGAAATCACAATTGATTGAAAATTATTTAATTTTTTAACTAACCTTTCGTATTTTATATTGAAATATATAAACAAATATATAAATAGAATATATAAATAACAACCATTAGATTTTTGTAAACAAAATTATATTTTAATGGATAAATTTATAATAGTATCGTCAATACCGACAATCAAATAGAAATAGTAGTATATAGTTTTAATTTTTTCGAAGTATGTTATATATAAACATTTTTACATTATAAAAAACTGAAAGACAAGAACATTTGGCTTCGTTTTCCTGTATATACCTTTATTTTTGTACCCACAAACAAATCATGTTGTTACACTAATCCGTATTCATAATTTCTGTTTTAATTTTTTAATTTGATTATTAATGAAACTTTTAGTTAGTTGTGTTGCATCTTACAATAAATAATTAATCCATTTTTTCTGTGGACCATTAAAAATATTTCATGAATCACTAGTGGTCCGTGGACCTCCATTTGGTGACTTCTGCTATAAATTATGCACATTCAAAAAGCAATTAAAATTTTAAATGTTTCTGATTTACATTAATATAAGTTTTAAACAAATTATGCCTTATCTATCTTGAATTTAATATTTCACGTTTAATTCATTTAGTTCCATTTTCGACGATTTAATTTCTAGAAGAGCTGCCACCTTAAGCATACACTACTATATCAAATGCTTTTTTTTTTCATTCTAAATTCCGAGACTTTCGAATAAATGCTGCAATATCTGTTATTTTTTATACTAACATATTTTAAATTTTCCTGTCGCTCAGAATTAATTTTTCTGCGGAAAGATAATATTTTAATTATAGTTCTTTCATTTTAATCTGCTATTACGTAAATCAATTCAAGTTTTAACGACAGGATTAAAGTAAAGGCGAGAAATTAAGCCTCTAATAAACAATTTTTTTTTGTTTAAAAGAATATTTTTAGTTAAAAGAGGGGAGAAACCTCTGTCAGTACAGCTAACACCAGAATTTTTTTTCCTGGTAAAAATAAAATTGACATTTTAATTGGATATTCCCCCTTTTTTTATCTCAGAAAACAAACACATTTACCATAAAAATTTTAAATAAAATTCTGTTATTACATGGATGAGTGAAATTTTTGTTTTCTTTTTTCGTTTATTTCATAATTCATTTTAGTTTAAAGATACTGAAAAAAAGAGGAAAATTGTTTTAATGGGAATAAGGCTTAGGCTAAGCTTTGAAAATTTTTTAAATATTTTTTAATTAAGGGCATGCTTTCAAAGATATTCAAGTATTTCTTTAAATATAATTAAACGCTTTATGAATCTCATTTTCGTAAGTATAATAGATTATAGTTTAAATTATTCTTGAGTTTTTTATCTATTTTTTCCATATTCAATTACTTTTTTTATTTAATAGCTAAAACAAGGGTGCCAGATCATATATTTAAGCTTGAATGTATGTTTCATGAATACGTAAATGTGCTTCGATGCAAACGATAAAACAAAATACACTGAGTTACGGAAATTTTAGTGAATGCATAATGTATTTCTTTCAAATTTTAGTCTATTGTACTGGGTTTTATTCTGTTCTATATAAGGATATATATGTTTAATTTGGTTAAAAAATGTCCTTCTTTGCAAACGATAAAACAAAATACACTGAGTTACGGAAATTTTAACGAATGCATAATGTATTTCTTTCAAATTTTAGTCTATTGTACTGTGTCCTATTCCATTCTATATAAGGATATTTATGTGTAATTTGATTAAAAAATGTCCTTCTTTGCAAAACGATAAAACAAAATACACTGAGTTACGGAAAATTTATGGAATAGATAATGTATTTCTTTCAAATTTTAGTCTATTGTAATGTGGCCTATTCCATTCTATTAAGGATATTTCTGTGTAAAATGATTAAAAAATATGCTTCTTTGCAAACGATAAAACAACATACACTGAGTTACAAAACTTTTAGTGAAAGCATAATGTATTTCCTTGAAATTTTAGTCTATTGTACTTTGTCCTATTCCATTCTATATAAGAAAACTTATGATTAATTTGGTTAAAGAATGTGCTTCCTTACAAACGATAAAACAAAATAGGAGGACGGAACTCTGAGCTCCTCTTCTCGTTTCGGGATCCAGGTCTCTGTCTCTCCTCTATCCTGTCTGTCCGGATGAAAACCGCCAGTCTGGAAATCTGCAAGTCAAGTCTAAGTGAAGAGTATCTCTTGTGTTTGCAGAGCTGAAACGGCTGGCAACCGCTGATGGCTGGAAAACTCATCAACATTCCAGTGACCTGGCGGCACGGTGAAAGAAGACCCCCAAGCTCAGGACTAAGGCACACCAATGTGTGGAGAGGGAATATGTCATATCATGAAAAGGGCGAATTTATAAAAACTATTGCAATGCAGAGCTCGCCAAGGAGAAAGCCAAGTGACGCTCCTGGTACGTGTGATGTCATCTGATTGAATATCCAGAGCGGCTTATGCGATAGAAAAATAGGTTTTTCGACTTACCAACGTGATGATTGGGAGCATAGCAGGAAAGTTACAAACAGGGAATTTTAAGGGAAGCTTATAGAATTAATGGAAACTAAATGAAACAGAATTAAAATAAGGAAATGGAACGTTATGACAATATCTATCAAGAAAAATATGTCATTTGATTTACTTTGCTGTAATATGAGCAAAAATTACTGTAATCCATTAACACTTCCCATATATGTGAAAATATTTGAAATAGTATTTCTTTCGTTTAATTTTTTTCCAATAATAATCTATTTCTACCACTTTAATGATAATAATGAACAAATTTCATAAGAATTTTTTTCCTTTTTTTTTTTTGAGAGAAAAAATTTCTGCATTTTTTTCTAATATATTTCACAAACAAAGGGTTAAATAAGTTTAAAAACTCTAAATTTTACATAAATGAGATTTTAACCGGATTTTTTCTTGAAATTCTTTGAATTGTTTTTTAAACAAAACAATTACAATAATGTTTGTGGTAATCCTTAATATACAAAGATATTTTTGAAAAAAAATAGGTTTTTCGACTCACCAACGTGATGATTGGGAGCATGGCAGGAAAGTTACAAACAGGGAATTTTAAGGGAAGCTTATAGAATTAAACTAAACTAAATGGAACAGAATTAAAATTAAGTAAATGGAACGTTGTAACATGAATAGTTCCGTGAACACGAGCGTTATTGATCGTGAAATTCGGATTTCAGTAATAAAAGAGAGCCCTGTTTTATGGAATAAAACTCTGGAAATTTTTAAGGACAAAAACGCTACTCGTACAGCTAGGCCTGAAGTTTGCCTTGGATTTCGATGCGATTTCGATCAATTAGAAGAAAAAGAGAGAAATGAATTTGGTAAACATATTTTCACATATACATTCAGTGGACGAATACTTTTTCAACAGTCTGCAAAGGAAATTGGGTCTCATAAAAATAGTCTGCAGAATAGTTAACGACTATAAAAATTTTGGTATTTCTGCTTATTCATTAAACATACGGCTTTTAACAACTGTTTCCTACAGAATTATGGATTGTAAGTATTTTAAGAATTTAAGCATAATTAGTATAAATACGAATTGTAAATTTTTAGCGAAAGAAAAATCTATATGAATGAATTTCGATTAGTTGAGAATTTGACATATTGTGGCGTCTTCAATATTCTCGAGTGAGAGGTAACGTGAAGAATGGATCACAGTCAAACATAAAATTGGAAATTTCTTTTATTCTTGATTAACTACGGCTATTTACAAAGGGATTAATTCCCAAATCATGTAGAACTGCAAAGGATGGTTGCTGGTATAACTTCCTCGTGACGATCACAGTCGAAAGAAAAACAAGAGATTTAATAATCTCTTACAAGTTGGGAGGCTTTTCAAGGTGCAATCAAACCCAATTTATCCCCCGTTCAGTATCCGAGACTCTGCCGCTTCTCATATGAGGGGACTTTACGAATCTCCCGAACTAGAAATCTGGCTCCGGTAACAAACGCGAAAGCTTCCGCGAGGTCAACACACCTACGTAAAAAATGACGAAAAGCCTTGAACTCGAAGCTAATTGGAGGGTTGACTGCTGTTCGTTTCCCGAAGGCCTTATCCCCTGTTATAAAGCTATTAAATTAATGAAGAGTGTCCAGTCCTTAAGATTAAAATCAATACAATAACAAATGCAGGTCTTTAAGTTACAAAAATAAAAATATAAAATACTAGGCCCGAAAAATTTACTAAGTAATAATAATAAAAATAAAATACTAAAAGAAAGATTAGGGATAAATAATAATAGAGAGTTTACGGATAGCAAAGGATTTTTATGAAGTTTTTAAGTTTTATAATTTTTTTTTATTTTTTCTTATTAAGAACAAATACTGTCTAAACAATACAATAAAAGTGAAATGAAGAAAAGATATAACACATGATTAAAGTTAGCTTACAAAAGGGAAAAAATAAAAGGAAAGTACAAAATAAAATTAAGTTCTGCTTAAAATTGATGGTGAGAAAAGCTCGGCTCAGGTTCTGTGGCGCCATCTATCGGATGGCCGCGCGTTTGGGCAGTGTAGAGGGGTGTTTATGAAGGGAGATGAGAAACCTAACATATTAAATAATCATGGAGGCTCTTGGCCGTTTGCGATGCTTAGCCTTCCTATGATCGTAATCCGGAAGTTCGGCTACGATCCGGTTAGGTAAGCTGTAAACACATCCGTAGAATTTGGAAGAAAGCTTTGTGCAGATACTTTTAAAAGTATTAAAAGCCCTGAGTCGCAAAATTGTAGGCTTTTTATACCAGGGGGTCAGTTACGGTCCCGCCAACTGTTTTTGGGTCAGTTAAGATCCCAGTTACTTGAGAAATCCAGCTAAAGTTACAGTTAGATTTTTTAGCTGAATTCTCATTCGCTAGCTGTCCCTTTCCGGAATTTCCAAGCATTCATTAACGAGATCCATCAGAGGCGTATTCGTCTATTCAATCCGATTGTCAAAATCCCAGACTCTGCGACGCCACGCTATTGTCCTGGTAAACAGGTGGGCTGCGATCAGTTGTTTTAGCGAGTGCTCGGACAAAGGGGAGTCTTCAGAATATTAATATTTTTCTCACACTCGCAGCCAAAATGCCGGAATTTTGATGCCCCGGACAAATGAAGGGGTTGTACGCCCCTATAGAACGTGTCTTCCTCTGTAGGAGCACAAGTTTTACACTGCGTAAGACTACGGCAACGGAAATGTTCCCACCCTGTGTGTAAACGTTGATTTCGTTGATCGGCGACGGTAAATTCTCCTCTCGATAAAAAAAATCCGCTAAGTATATAACCAGCCTAAAATTAAAAAAATAATACTTCATATTTTAATTATTCAACGATACTTACAGTCTAAAAATCCGTTTACACTTTAGTAAAGTAAAATATATAATTATCCGCAAGATTTTCATAGCATTGCAGAACCATTTTCGATCTGGACGTCATTCGCATTAATTATCAGACGTTATCTTTCGCAGCTGACACTTCAAAACACTAACCATTTCGACTTTAATTTGAAAGATTCCCACGTTATTAAACTGAGGGAGACGAAACCATTTAATATATATTTCTTCTTTTTTAACTTTTTCCATATGCTGAAAAATTTCTGTTCAGAATGATTATTACACTGAAAAAAAGGGAAATTAATGGCCCAAAACGGCGTATTAAGTGTTTTTTAATGATGCAGTTTAATACGTATCATTTTCCATCACTGCCGATAATTGCCTTTTAGTGACACGAGTGATTTCATTTCTTCTGATAAAACCCCCTTCTGCTCTTCTCTGAGGTAAGCATTTTTTTTACTTTTTAAATGAAGACGACAATTTTGGTAGAGTTATCTAATTTCGTATTCAGGAGTGGAGGAAAAAAATTACTAAAGGCTGATAATACAACCTAATTATGAAGTGGATGGAATTGGAAAGCAATAAATTACATTTTCTTCATAATTTTTGCTTTCGAGAAAACAGTGTTGGGTGAAAATTAGATCATTAGGATTTCAAAAATGACTCCATTTCTGCTTTTAGTCATCCGTAAGGTTTCGTTTAAGTGAGGAAGAAATGTTATCTTGAGTTTTCCAATGTTTCTATTTATACGAAAAAAAATTTAATGTTCAGATTTCAACGTAAATACCCAATTTTAACGATGTTTAATTCAATTTTTACAAGTGTGGGGGTAATGTCTTTAAGGGGGGTCTCACCAATGTAAAACATAACAATCATAAATTTTGTTACTAATTTTCGACTTACCATAAGTTTATATCGGGTATTTTTTTATAGAAATCTGTTATACATTTCTTTAATAACCCAACCTTAAGGTATCTGTCTACGTTCGGAGAACTTTTTTCTTTAAATGTAGAAACTAGTTCATGCTTTTGCATTTTTAGATTTATATTTTATATTATTATAGAAAATTGCACTTAAAAAATTTATTCCTGGAGAAGTTTTTATAAAACTTCTAATAAATGAAGAAAATTTAGTAAAAAAATCAGGTTTTTTCAAAAGGTCTAATTGTTTAATAAATCAAATTATTTCAATATTTTTTTATGTAACACATTTCATATACACTGGACTAGTGAATCACCTAAAATCTTTGCTTAATCTACATTTGGTAAAAAAATTTTGGTCCTTCAAGATCATACACATTGAATTTTTTAATTAACAAATTTTCATTACCTTTATATCTAACTATGAATGTAACATCATTAAAAATTTAAAGCTTTATATCCAAATTTAAAGCTTTTAGATCATTCACTAGTAAATACTATCAAAAGCATTCATAATAATTTTCAACAAAATATTTTAAGAACGTTTTGAGAAATCATATTTCAAGTGTCAACATTTTATTAAAAAATATTGTTCTGAGAAAAACGCATTTCAAGTGCATGAAAGCAACTTTAACTATTAAAAAATTAAAATACATGTTTAAAATTCACCACACTTTTTTGCTTCAAAACTTTCTAATTGTAAAGTGGCTAATTTTTTAAAATACTTGAAAAATGCTTAAACTAATCTTCATGAAAATTTAAAAAAAATTGTCCAAAAAATGATCTTTAAAAGGCTTTAAATTCACAACTTCCGGTTCCGATGTCGCTACTTCCGTTTTGTTTTGACAGCTGTCACTGATGTTTAAACAACTGTAACTTTTCTTTAAAATGCCGTAGGGACAAAACAAAAACAGATTTAGAAGCTTAAAAGTTGAAATTTTACAACGGAAAATAAAAAAATATGATTTTTGGTCAAAAATTACGTTTTTCACGTAGAGGATATTTAAATACTTAAAAATATACTTCAAAAATATATAGTAACTAGCATATAGCAATTTGTCATGATTTCAGCCTATGCCTTGAAAATTTTGGAAATTGTTTATAACATAACCCTCTACCTACTCTCAAAAGAAAAACAAGTTCTAAGAAAACATAAAAATTCTACAATCTATTTTAGCGGTATCTAAAATGAGACACAAGGGATGAAAGAATTAATAAGTAAGTAATTGAAACATAAAATAAAATAACAATCTCATGCTCCAAAATTTAACAAGTACGTGGTAATTTACTTCTAGGTTTAGCAATAATATAGAAGTATCAAAGAGAAAAATACAACGATATGGAATTGATATGAATTTATTTTATTCTATGCAGTCCATAATAACTTTAGGTATACATCGATATGGAATTGGTAAGAATTTATTTTAATCTGTGCAGTCCATAACTGAAATTAAAGATATGCATAGTTATGAAATTGGTAGAATTTATTTTATATTCTGCAGTCCATAATAACTTAAATTAAAGATATACATCGATATAAAATTGGTAGAAATTTATTTTATTATGTGCAGTCCATAATAATTTAAATTTAAGATATACATCGATATGGAAAAAGTAGGAATTTATTTTATTCTATGCAGTCAATAATAACTTAAATTAAAGATGTACATCGATATGGAATTGGTAGGAATTTATTTTATTCTGTGCTGTCCATAATAACTTAAATTAAAGATATACATCGATATGGAATTGGTAGCAATTTATTTTATTCTCTGCAGTCCATAATAACTTAAATTAAAGATATACATCGATATGGAATTGGTAGCAATTTATTTTATTCTCTACAGTCCATAATAACTTAAATTAAAGATATACATCGATATGGAATTGTCAGGAATATATTTTATTCTGTGCAATCCATAATAACTTAAATTAAAGATATACATCGATATGGAATTGGTAGGAATTTATTTTATTCTCTGCAGTCCATAATAACTTAAATTAAACATATGCATCGATATGGAATTGGTAGCAATTTATTTTATTCTGTGGAATCCATAATAACTTAAATTAAAGATATACATCAATATGGAATTGGTACGAATTTATTTTATTCTGTGCAGTCCATAATAACTTAAATTAAAGATATACATCGATATGGAATTGGTAGCAATTTATTTTATTCTCTACAGTCCATAATAACTTAAATTAAAGATATACATCGATATGGAATTGGTAGCAATTTATTTTATTCTCTGCAGTCCATAATAACTTAAATTAAAGATATACATCGATATGGAATTGGTAGGAATTTATTTTATTCTCTGCAGTCCATAATAACTTAAATTAAACATATGCATCAATGTGGGATTGTTGGGAATTTATTTTATTCTGTGTAGTCCATAGCTGAAATTTAAGATATGCATAGATATGGAATTGGTAGGAATTTATTTTATTCTGTGTAATCCATAATAACTTAAATTAAAGATATACATCGATATGGAATTGGCAGGAATTACTCAAGTATTAAAGGGTTATCACATGCCTCTCTTTTATCTCATTGTTTTTAATTTTAAAGGCTAGCTTCTTCGAAAGAAGCAGAAAATTACATTTAAAAAAAGATGAAAGTGAAAAAAATATGCTTCACATTTTAGTTTTCCTTTCTCATCACTAATTATTGCTTCTGAAAAACAAACTCACGTCAGAAGAACGTAAAACTAACACGACTACTTCATCATGCACTTTCTCCAAATGCTTTATTTTACTTTACTTTTACTTACTTTCTTTAAATTTTTCCAAAGGTCCAAATAAAAGCGTATCATTTACAGTCATTACTTTAATTGCCATTTTCAACTTTAGATTTGATATCTCGGTGTTAAAAATTCGGTAACATTAAGAGCTGTTTCTTTTTTTCTCTCTTTAAAAATTAAAAGCCTTAAAATGGGGAGAAGCACATTAATAATGAAATGGGATTTGCATTAAATAGCTTCATCATAAAAGTAAGAAAGTATACGATACATGTACCTCAAAGGATTTACATGGGGAAAAAATATTAAATTGGTTCAGAGTGAATGCTTAAAAACTTAAACTCTGTGGTATGTATATTCTATTACCATCTTGGTGTGAAAAGGATTTTATAAATAATATTAACTTGCCTCAACATTAAAATGACTGTATACAAAACTATTACCAAGAACACAAACTATAATACTTGTTGTATATATGTGTATGCAGGTGTGTTAATTTTTTATGACTAGAAAGCAGGCAATGTAATTGGACACACACACCCCCAACATATATGTAATCCAGCAAAATAATAACTGCCGGTCAAAATAATTATGTAGCTCCTATTGTTTTTACTTGCCCGGCCTAGTGGGTAAGGAGAACCATAATCAGCTAGCAATAGTAAAGTAAGATGAAGTCGGGCCACATTGAAGAGAACAGCACACAAGTCTAATTCAAATATTATTTAAGGGATCCTAGAAAAGAACATCTTTACTAGTCAGGGACAGACGAGAGAAAGTACATGAAAGCACGTGCTGGAACAGAATTAGACCTCAGAGAAGCATAGAATTTTCCCAAGCGACAGGAAACTTAGCGAACTTAGATCATTGTAGAAGTATTATGTAGCCCTTATTGTTTTTACTTGCCCAGCCTACTGGGTAAGGAGAACCCTAATCAGCTAGCAATAATAAAGTAAGATGCAGTCGGGCCACATTGAAGAGAATAGCACACAAGTCCAAGTCTAATTCAAATTTTATTTAAGAGCTGCTAGAAAAGGACATCTTCACTAGTCAGGGTCAGACGAGTACACGAAAACACGTGCTGGAGCAGTGTTAGACCTCAGAGAAGCATAGAAATTTCCCAAGGGACAGGAAACTTAGCGAACTTAGATCATTGTAGAAATATTATGTAGCCTTTATTGTTTTTACGTGCCCGGCCTGCTGGGTAAGGAGAACCCTAATCAGCTAGCAATAATAAAGTAAGATGCAGTCGGGCCACATCGAAGAGAACAGCACATAAGTCCAAGTCTAATTGAAATTTTATTTAAGAGCTGCTAGAAAAGAACATCTTCACTAGTCAGGGTCAGACGAGTACACGAAAACACGTGCTGGAGCAGTGTTAGACCTCAGAGAAGCATAGAATTTTCCCAAGGGACAGGAAACTTAGTCAGCGAACTTAGATCATTGTAGAAGTATTATGTAGCCCCTATTGTTTTTACTTGCCCGGCCTACTGGGTAAGGAGAACCCTAATCAGCTAGCAGTAATAAAGTAAGATGCAGTCGGGCCACATTGAAGAGAATAGCACACAAGTCCAAGTCTAATTCAAATTTTATTTAAGAACTGCTAGAAAAGGACATCTTCACTAGTCAGAGGTAAACGAGAGAATGTACACGAAAACACGTGCTGGAACAGAGTTAGACCTCAGAGAAGCATAGAATTTTCCCAAGGGACAGGAAACTTAGCGAACTTAGATCATTGTAGAAGTATTATGTAGCCCTTATTGTTTTTACTTGCCCTGCCTACTGGGTAAGGAGAACCCTAATCAGCTAGCAGTAATAAAGTAAGATGCAGTCGTGCCACATTGAATATAACTGCACACAAGTCCAAGTCTAATTCAAATTTTATTTAAGAGCTGCTAGAAAAGGACATCTTCACTAGTCAGAGGCAAACGAGAGAATGTACACGAAAACACGTGCTGGAACAGAGTTAGACTTCAGAGAAGCATAGAATTTTGCCAAGGGACAGGAAACTTAGCGAACTTAGATCATTGTAGAAGTATTATGTAGCCCTTATTGTTTTTACTTGTCCGGCCTACTGAGTAAGGAGAACCATAATCATCTACAATAAAAAAGTAAGATGAAGTCGGGCCACATTGAAGAAAACAGCACACAATTCCGTCTAATTCAAATTTTATTTAAGAACTGCTAGAAAAGGACATCTTCACTTGTCATAGATAAACGAGAAAATTACACAAAAACACTTGCTGGAACAGTGTTGCACGTAGAATTGTGCCAAGGAACAGGCAACTTAGTGAACTTAGAAGTGAGCTATTTTATTCAGACAGCTAGAAAACATATTGAATGGACAAAAGATTTACATCTTTTGCACAGAGAGCTTTGGGAAATGTGTTGGAAGAATTTTGTGTCTAGAGACACTCCTTTGATTAAGACATTTTGTGACTGGGGAAATATATTTTAAGGAATTAGAATGGGAGAGAGGGTTTTTTAAAGAAATATTAAAGTGAAATAACTTTGATATATTACATTTATATGTATATATATGTGTGTGTGTGTATATGTATTTATGTATACATATATGTATATATATATATATATATATATATATATATATATATATATATATATATGTGTGTGTGTGTGTGTGTGTGTGTGTGTGTGTGTGTAAGGAAAGTTATCAGTGGTTTTCAAAATTTAAATCAAGGGCTAAAAATTCCCGCTTCATTTTGCATTCCCTTTTTTAACCCCTAACCTAAATTGACTATTGCGGCAACAGTTTACGCTTTCAGAGAAGGGGCCTGACCAATTATAAATCTACATGACCCTAGTAGACAATTTAGGAAATTTTCAAACAAAAAGGAGACGCTCGATGTAGTTGGGCAGAGAATTAAGAACAGTATTAACAGAGGCATTGGGAAGTCTTGTTGAATATGTTAGTGATCTAGATTTTGAGCACATATAGATCCTGACAGATAGCAAATCTTCAATTCGCTTGAATTTATTTTAAATTTTGTTTTTATCTTATGTAACTGGAAAATTGATTATTAACATTATCATAATGCACCGATCCCATGTCCAATTAGCTATCTTTCTTACTGGAGATATACAATTCCGGGTCAGGTGGTCCGAAATCTACAGTTCAATAGAGAACGACGACAAATCTTCACTACAATATTTAAGAAACTGGATGACTGTTGGAGAAAAAAGTGATACTTCATTTTTGAAAACAGTCTATAGGCTCTTAAGGCATCCTTAGGTTCATTTTTAATGGATTCCTTCTCATGTTGGAATTGGTGGAAATAACATTGCTGACTCTCAGGCTAAACTGCTTCGTTGGAACCTTCTCGGCCAGATATGACTTATACTTTTAATGAGATACTTTCTGAAAGTAAAAGGAAGTTCATGAATCTTTAGAGATTCCTCAATCTCATGACTGTTTTTTAGAAAATAATCTGGTGTAGCACTATGCTTCCAAGGAATAAGAACATATCAGACTTGCCTATTGTTCTGTTAGCGGATCTTAATGTTAGGAAAGGTATACAACTTACCTTTCTTCCGCTTCTTCTGGGCGTCTGTATCTAAAACAAAACTAGACTTCTAGGATGGATGGAGAGCTCTATTTCTACAAAACACATTTATTCTATTAACTAACACTCACATGACAAAACATAATTATTTACATGGTTCTACATTAAAATTAGTTCACACTTCGGGTTTCGTAACAGCGATATTCTATAATCAGAGTTCTGTTTACTTTTTGTTCTGTCTCTCTTCACTTCAGTTCGGAGAGGAGCTTGGAAAGCCATGGAGGATGGAGGAAAAGGTTGCTCGACCGCAACACCTATCCCGTTTTGCCAGTGGCCGCCTGAAGTGTCTCTCTTATGTAGAAGGACAAAAAAAGTTTTACTTAAGTCAAAACATAAGGCAAGTTAGCTCAGGCTACTCCTGAGCACATAATGGGTTGTATTGATTTTAAACTGAATAAGGCTCTCTTAAAATCTCTTCTGCCTTTAGATTTTTTAAATGTATGTGGACTCATGTAGTTGGTCTAGCATGCTGGACCAACTAGGATTAGGAACAACAACAACGATAACAAATATATATATAAGTATGTGTGTGTGTATAAATGTAACCAGTTAATATATCTTTCACCAAATACTCTGATTATTAGCCAATATTATTCAGATTGCCGTGTTTACTGGGCAAAAAGTTCTTTTGCTGTTTTGGTCAAACCCAGCACGATTGAGCCATTCTCTACTCGTATTAAGGCAAATGGGTGAGCTTTTCGTTTTAACGAGCACCTCAAGGGTGAAAGTTCAACTTCTTGCTCCAGTGGGTCCTCGTAATTTAGAAACAGGGACCAAGCAGAAGACCCATATTCTTGACCTGCTACCCTTAGAAGTATTGATTGCGAACTTAGAGGACATTGTGACCACGAATATATTTTACTTACCCCAGTCACCTTTAACGAACACGGCGGATTTTAGGCCGGCTAGGCCACCGAACCCGCAACACTCCAGTTACTAGAGCGTTACATGTGTAGATTGAGGTATCGTGGCTCGGGCAAAAAAAAAATTCTAATTTGCAGTTGTGACTCCATCTGAAACACAAATTCATCTTTGTGCAAGTTTGTTGAGATTAAAAAGGTTCACTCATGGTCATTCGAGTACAATGGAATTGAATAGAATGTACAAGAAAAATACACGCCAACCCCATAGTGACGTGTTTGATCCCAGTTCCTTTTGTTCCATTGAGACTAAACATTATTTAACAGTTATGGAAGTCAAGAATGAACCTTGACCAATAAAGTTACCTCAAAACCCCATAGCAAATTTGGTTATTCAATAAGCAGAATAAGCAATACCCTTTTAGTGTGGACAGTTTAATAATGAGGACAGAGGAATATATATATATATATATATATATATATATATGTGTGTGTGTGTGTGTGTGTGTGTGTGTGTGTAATATTATCAATATCTAAGCCCTAAAGTCTATCCAAAATTATCCCTTTTCCGTATTCATTATTCTAAATCTTAATTTCTTCTCTTTATATTAACCATATTTCCCAGCCATCCAATTTAAACGAGGATGTTTTCATTCCTTCAGCGTAACCCCGAAATTCTTTCCATGATTCCCAAAACAGAAACTGATATAGCTGGCATTTTTAATTGGGAAGTTATAACTTTAACATGAAAATTTGTAACGATCAGCAGTAATGCTCCTCTAAGACGCTACACTTTTGCAGATGGCTCTAGTCAAAGGTTACTCTCTATAAGCAATTAAAACAGTTGCCTCAGCATTTTCCCATGACAGAAAACACACACGGGTTTTAGCCGCCTCTCGCAGAAGGTTGGCATTACCGAGAGAGAGCGTTCTGACACCGTTCGGTTCAGACGTCTCTGGATTCTGTGCGATTTTGATAGGATAAAATAAAAGTTACTTTCGGCCACGACGAATTATGTGTTTATTTCGAACAAACGATTAGCGGGACACTTGGCAGCCCAGAATGCCCGGGCTCAGGAAAATAATAGGGGCAATCTTAAAATGAGTTTTAAGTGTAAAGTTCGGGGTCAGTGAGACCCCTGGAAGATTACATATATATATATATATATATATATATATATATATATATATATATATATATATATATATATATATATATATATATATATATATATATATATATATATATATATATATATATATATATATATATATATATATATATATATATATATATATATATATACATATATATATACATATACATAATATATATACATATATATATACATATATATATATACATATATATATATATATAATATATATATATACATATATATATATATATATATATATATATATATATATACATATATATATACATATATATATACATATACATATATATATATATATACATATATACATATATATATACATATATACATATATATACATATATATATATATATATATATATATATATATATATATTTATATATATATATATATATATATATATATATATATATATATATATATATTAGAGTATAAATGAACACGATATTTCGGTGAGAAAAACGCTAATAACAGAAACTGTTCAGAAAAAATAAATTTCAACTGAACTAAATATACATTCGACCTAAAGAGAAATAGATTTAATACACTTCTCTTGATAAATCATTTCAGAAATAATTTCTTAACATACATTCCCAGACAACATATGTATGCTTTAGTAAGCGATATTATTCTTTAAAGTTAGTCTCATAATCCTAGAATTACACTGTAAATATATTGTGTTAAAAAATATATATATACATACATATATATAAAAACATACATATATATTAAAAAAAATATATATACATATATATATATATGTATATATATATATATATATATGTATGTATATATATATATGTATATATATATATATATATATATATATATATATATATATATATATATATATATGTATATATATATAGATATATATATATGTATGTATATATATATATATATATATATATATATATATATATATATATATATATATATATACGTGTGTGTATGTGTGAGTATATATATATATATATATATATATATATACATATATAAGCGTACAAATGAACACTATTTTTAAGCGAAAAAAAAGCTAATAACAGAAACTGTCTCGATAAATATAAATTTCAACTGAAATACATATACATTCAACCAAAAGAGAAATCGATCTAGTACAGTTTTCCTGATAAATCATTTCAGCAATAACTTCTTACCATACATTCCCAGACAAAATATGTATGATTTAGTCAGCTGTACCACTCTTTGCAGTTACTCTCATAATCATAGAATTACCCCGTAAATATATTGTGTTAAAAAAACAAAATTATAAATAAAATCATTTCATTTTCGTTCTAAATTTTATATAGACATAAGATGTTATTTAATTTAAACCATTCCAGAATAACCGATTTATCCTAGTTCTCGAATGTAAGATTTTTTTAGGTACAAGTAACCTGTGATTAAAACGAACTTCATTTATTTTTACAGACACCTTTCTTAGTTTTATGATGAAACTATTTCATCTAACAACCATCACATTAATAATGCACTTCTTTTCATTCACATAATTTTAATTTTTAAATTAAGATTAAAACACTTGTCATGTTACCAAATTTTTATCATGCATATATCAAGTACAAAGATAAAAATTGCAATTAAAGTAATGACTAAAAGTGATAGCCTTAATTTGGACCTATGCTAAAAAAAATTCTTGTTAAATGTACGTGCTTTTTTTCAGAAGCAATAATCAGCCGCGAGAGTCAGAATATTCAAAATGAAAAGCGAAAAATTGTGTCATTTTTCTCATTTTCAAAACTTTCTTTCTTGTTTCGGTTATGCGAGACTTTGTAATTAAAATAGTGGGATAAAAAAGAGACATATGGTAAAGATTTCATTGAATTGCGAATTTTACAGAGAATGGCGCTATTATGTGGCAAGGGAATAAAACGGTCTAAATGACTTTTAATAGATGGGATAAAATTTTAAAAAGTGAAGGAATATGATGAAGTTTTTTTAATTAATGATAAAGGTATTTATGAAGAGAATTATATTAGATAGATTCTTCTTTTGCTTAAACTCATTTTTACTTCAGATGAATTTTGTTGTATGATTAATAAATCATCGAACCAGTTGGTTTATATATATATATATATATATATATATATATACATATGTGTGAATTTATATATATATATATATATATATATATATATATATATATATATATATATATATATATATATATATATATATATATATATATATATATATATATATATATATATATATATATATATATATATATATATATATATATATATATATATATATATATATATATATATATATATATGTATATATATATATGTATATAATATATAATATATATATATATATATATACGTGTGTGTATGTGTGTGTATATATATATATATATATACATATCTAAGTGTATGTTTATATATATATATACGTGTGTGTATGTGTGTGTGAGTATATATATATATATATATATATATACATACATGCATAAGCATACAAATGAACACTATTTTTCAGCGAAGAAAATGCTAATAACAGAAACTGTCTCGATAAATATAAATTTCAACTGAAGTACAT